>JACBWW010000003.1:43938387-44142480 GCA_020086605.1 Lanius collurio
CAGGAGATGATGCTGAAGCTTACCCTCAGTGCCAGCACACCTCCTGTTAACATCACTCAATGGTATTTCTTAATACATAGTCCAAACCCCCCCCAAAAAATCCACAGTACCCCAAAAGCAACCAAACCCCACATCACCACATACTTAGCAATGCTTTAAGCAGACACCTTTTTTAAAAAACACCCGGTGCAAGGCACCTACAGCCATTTTGCTGATAAGGAACAACTGGCACTTTCTTGCAGCACTGAGCACATATCAGCACAAAGAGAAGCCATGGCTGCCTTCAAGTAAATCCACATCTTCGGTTTTTTTCACTTATTTTCCTTTTCCCAAGTGTAACATTATTAAAGAGTAAATATAGGTTTTGCCTCCAAGTATATACTATAGTAATTAAACACAGTAACCAGGTATTTACCCTGTGGTAGTTTTGCCATTTTAAAGTGAAAGAGAAAAAGCAGTGCAGCCCACCAAGGCAGAGATGTCACAGTAGGATCGCTGACAGCAGTTTAACAGGTCACAAGTTTTGGGCAGCAAGGGCCATCTCTCAGCTGTGTGTCCTTACAGCACCTGATGAAGTGGGGACAACAATTCCTGCAAACATCAAGTAAAGCACTGACATGTGCAAGACAGACATTGCAGCCAGCCAGCCAGCCTCCTCAGCTTTGCAAAATGTCTGTTCCAGACTTTGTCATGAACAAAATCTGCTAGTTGTGGCTCAAAAGGAATGGCAAAAATCCCAAATCTCATTGCCATTTAAGCAATCTTTTGTCACTATATATTTTGAATATATTGCATCAGCTCAATGCAATAAATATAACTCATGTCATAGTTCAGGATGCCTGCATCAAACATGCAGGTATCTCTTTTAGTTGACTTCCTCTGAAATCTACCAGTAAGATGCATTCTGCTGCCTGGAATCCTATTCCATCCATCTCCTATTCCACTGTCTGCAGAGAAAAGGTGGTCCATGAATTTGGGCAAACTTGACCTAACAGACCTCCAGCCTTTAACTGACTTGCTGAAGTTGAAATACTACCACAGCTAATTTATTAGAAAGAACTGAAACTTCAGCTAGCAAGAGAAGAGAGACAAATTATCTTTTTTCTCTAAAAAAACTCCACCCTTAACACACAACTAATTAGAGCTTGTTGGCAGCCAGGCTCATGCAGCAAAGTGGATTTGGTACATCAGGAATAAGTTCCATGGCACATTGTGAAAGACAAGTACTACAAAGCTAAAAATTGAACATCTCAGGTTGGCCATGAATAGGTCTCAGCACAAAGACTGTAATGGCTACACTACTCATTTTTCTAGACCATTTGATATGAGCTGCTGCAGGTAACCTGCCACATTTTTGTGGTTTTGATTCAGTAGTAGAAAATGCACCAGGTCCCATGAGCATTCCCCATCCTGCCAGCAACATTTCCCACAAATTTTCATCAGTAAAAAAACCCCACAAGACAACCAACCAACCAAACCCCTAGAAGCTAATGTGTAATCAAATCCTGCAGCAGACAATGAAATTATGATTTTAATGCAAGCTAACACACTGACCTTTTGATGCAGCAATAAAATTAAAGTGACTTAGTCCATGCTGGGACATTTCCAAGTGGATTGACACACAGGACATCCTCTTTCACTGTGTGGATGCCTCCGTAGGGAGGATGAATGTAAAAGAAGACTTTTATAAGCTTCTAGAAATATACTACTGCTGAGCAGTGTTTGCCCTTGGATCTGGCAAGTCCTTTTAGATGAGTCTAGTGGTTTTTTTTCCAATTACCACTTGTAGGTATGTTCCAGAGAAGGTGTTAAGGCCTTCCTTGCAATTTTACACATCTGAGGTTGTTTTTCTTGGTTATCCTTTTATGGATCTATTTGAAGGAGCCTGGAATCTACCAAGGATCTATAAAGCACAGATTTAAAGCCATGAGGATCAGTCCAGCTACTGTGTGATCAATAATGCTGTTCTCCCAGGGAGTTTCTGAATCCAGGCTAGTGTCCAGGAGCAGGCTTCAGATCTCAGCTGGCAGACATGGGCTGTGCCATAAGTCTGTTCTTTCTCCTGTATAGATTTCAAATTGTTGTGTCCAAGCAAGGTGACCTAGTTAGGCCTAGTATAATAATAAAATACTACTATGCATGAAAGTATATCCATCAGAGTGCTAAAAGAATTGTAGATTCCCTGAAATGGGGCTCTACAGAGAATTAGCAGCAGATAGAGGAGGAAAAGAGAAGGGGAGCCCCAGGCTTTTGGGATATATGGGTATCAGCCAAGAACTCTCAATTTTTGCAAGGTGAACAAAGGAGACAAGATCCTGATTAAGAAAGGGGGAACTGACATGGGCAGAAGTATCCCCTCGTCTACTCCCAGAAGTGAATTTCAGTTCTAGCTCTTCTATCTATGGTGTGAGACTGAGGAATGATTGATGGGCCAAAGCCAGAGGTATGAGATTCAGTGAGACCAAGTGCTGGGTCCTTCACCTGGGTCATAATAACCCCATGCAGTGCTACAGGCTTGGGGAAGAGTGGCTGAAAAGTGGCCCATCAGAAAAGGACCTGGGAGTGCTGCTTGACATGGTCGGATGGTTACAAGTTCCTTGTGAGGGTTAGACACAGCAGAACAGGTGAAGGTTTGCATTGCATAGCCTGGTTTTGTTACTCTTACCTGTTTGGGGTTTTTTGTTTATTATTCCTTTTCCTTATTTTATTCATGAATTTACAGTAGGTATTTTCCTTATTAAGGTATTTGAGTGTTCAGCTATCAGTCTGCCCACAGAACTTTTGAACAAGTCAAGAGACTAACTTCTGAACTATTAGTTATACAGCAGTAACTCCAGAACAGTATTGTCATCAACAAAAATCTGGCCACAAAAAAGAAATGTTATACATATCCTGTTAAGTCTCAGTTTAGTCTCATTTACTCTAAGACTGATATACCATGACCAGACCATGGCAACAATAGTGCCACAGCAGCATCAGCATGTTCTTTTGATGAGTCATTCCTATGTGCTTCAAAAAACCCAAACCTTCCATATCACTCAGTAACAGTCACAGTATTCTGGAGTTATAAACATGCATCAGAAGTCAATGAGACAAAGAGAACACATACTACACTGTTTCCTCATCAAGTCATTCAGTAATTAGGGTTCTCTCTGACATTTAACACTGATGAAGACACTCTATCAGAGACAAACAAGGATTTATATAGACAGAAAAACTAGAAAGTAAAATGAGAACTTAAGCCAATAATTACATTGATATAACCCTTCATATGAACATTTTTGCTTCAGCACAGAGAAGTTTCAAAAAACACCAGTTCATGGTGTTTTAGAGACTCTCCAAGCTAAATTTTAAAAGTTGCTTTAGGTCTGAAATAAGCACCCACAAGAGGAACACTATCAGCTTAACTGTGTTAGGTTATCTGTAGGGATACAATTAACACAAGCATAATTGATCAAACTTTCTCCTGAAGAATACTGTACAGCTCTCAGCATAGACTTGCTGCTTTGATAAATGTACAGGACAAAAATCTACATTTCAAATGGAAAGATTTTACTCAGTTCTTGCTCTGGGAAGATGGATGCTTTGTTGCACAAATACATTTTCGCTGCTGTCAGTTAAATAGATCGTTTTGTCACCCTGCTTGTTTGGTAGGTGAGAATTAAGTCAGGAACTACTTTTAACGACAGTCCATACAAACCCATGGAAGCCTGTATCCAATGTGGTGAGAGAGCTGGCTGATGTCATTTCAATGCTGCCCTCCACTATCTTTGGAAAGCCACAGAGATCAAGGATCTCCAATGACTGGAGGCAAAAAACCCCACTCATTCATACAGTTTCAGAAAAAGCCAAAATAACTACTTGGAGAAGATCACTGAGCCCATTTCTTACATTCAAGATCTCCTGTATTTCAGCTTGCACACACATTCCCTTTCGTCCTTTCCCTAGGCACCACCAGAGAAGAGTCTGTTCCCCCTTCAGCTGTTTATATGTCTTGACAAGACACACACCCCCCCCAGACCTTTTGCCCCCAGCCTAAACAATCCTATCTCTCATCCTCTCCTGGTAATTTCAGTCTTCAATCCTATTATTTCCTGGCCTCTTGCTGGACGCCCTCAGTACATCCATGCCCTCTTGTTCTGGGAGCTCAGCACTGGACACACCATTCAGATGTGTCTCATTGGCCCAGGGTGGAGGGGCAGGATCACCTCCCTCCACCTTGCTGGCAACACTGTGCCGGATGCAGCCCAGGAAGCTCTGCGTTTTTGAGGCCCCGAAGGTGCCCTGCTGGCTCACGGTCAACTTCGAGTCCACCAGGACCCCCAGGGCCCTTTCTGCCAAGATGATTTCCAACCAGTCAGCCTGGTGCCTGGGGTTTTTATTCCTCCAGGTACAAGACTTTGTATTTCCCTTCACTGAACTCCATGAGGCTCTTGTTAGTCTGTTTCTCCATGTTTAGATCCTTCTGAATAGCAGCACAGCCTCCTGGTGCATAAACAATTCTGCCCTATAACCCAGGTTGTCAATGAAGGTTTCTAACAGTGTAAGGATCCTGCACTGATAGGGTACACCAGTACAAACAAGCTTTCAGCTTGGCTTCATGTTCCTGATCACAGCACTTTGAACACAGGGTTCAGCCAGCTCTCAACACACCTACTCACCATCTGCTTCACACAGTCTGTAATTCATTGCTTTGGGGAGATGCTATGGAGGACAGTGTCAAAAGCCTTGATAAAGGCAAGATAAACAACATCAACTCCCCCTTCATCCACTGAGCCAGTCATCTAACTGTAGAAGGCTAAACAGGTTGTCAGGCATGCTTTACTTTCCATAAATCCATTCTGGCTACTACTAATCACCTTCCTGTTCATTTTGGAAATAGTTTCCAGGACTATTTGCTCCATTACCTCCTCAGACATCAAGGGAACAGTCTTGTTCCCCTAGATCTTCTTATCTAAAGGAAGGATAGGAAGGTCACTTGCTTTCCTCCAGCCCTCAGGAATCCTGTCCATTGCCAAGCCCTTTTAGATAATTAAGAACAGCTTCACAAAGACATCAGTTCCTTCACCAGTCATGGGTGTGTCCCATACAATTATGTATGGTCCGTTTCTTTAAGCATTTCTTACCTTGAGACTTCTCATCCAAGGGTTGATCTTCATTGCCTTAGCATTTCCCACTGGTGTCAGGGGCCTGGAATCCCAAAGGCTGGTCATCCCAGTAGACACCAAGGCAAAGAAGACATGGAGGATCTCACATGCATTCTGGTCCTGCTTAGCAACAGGCTCACACTTCCTCTAATCTTCCTTTAACATCTGGTATATCTGTGGAAGGCCTATTGTCCTCCACATCCCTTGCCAAATTCAGCTACAGGCGGCTTTGCTTTTCCCTCCCTAACCCCATTCCTAGGCATCTGCACAGGATCTCTGCCCCCCTCACAGGACACCTGTACCAGTAGTCTTCTATACAGATTTTTTCACAGTGCTGCATGGCAAGGAAATGATAGGCAGTGGGGCATTACTTGCAACAAGAGAAGTTCAGCCAAGATACGGAAAAAATTCCCTACCCCATGCACCTTTCATGTGTTTTTTATCTCTCTCCTGTTCACCTATGGAGCTCCTGCATGTTGATCAGGAAAGGCAGCAGTCAGCAGAGATGTGCAACACTGCTCCGATGCACATTATCACCTGATCAGCAATGCAAACCGATTCCCAGAGGAACTGCTGTACTAAAGCAAGCATTGGGACACTCAGTACCTGCCACCTGAACAGGGTGCTCAGGCATTTGCATTTTCACTAACATGTAGCATTAAAGAACAGAGTGACAATTTTTAATAGGCCATTTTTTTATTGAGAGTTAAGATCATGTTTCGCCCAGTGCGCAGAATGCACTATGAAAACAAAATACAGAAGATCACTTTAGTAAATACACACTGGTCAAGCAATGCTACCTTTTTTTTTGGCAAAGTGCTGTATTTTGTCTGTTTTCAGCTTGTGTTAAACTATTAAAAATAAGAGCCACACATTCTTCCGTATCAAAAGGACTGCTACAAATAGAGAAGTGGCTCTGGAGAGAAGCTGCCATATATGCATAGACTGATGTACAGTATTAATCCCAACTGAAACGTCCCTTTTGAATCTTCAAGTTTGCTGTGTAGAAGGCACAGTTTAAAATGCAAATCTGTCCATTGACCAATACATATGAAAATACAATTTCATCAAAATTCATGAATATCAATCAGTATAAGACAGTGCAAGGCCTCCACTTCTACAGGAAAAAAAACACACTTTAATACAATTCAAAAAACCATATAAAAAGCCACACAGCTCACTATTAAAACAGAAAACCAAAACAAATCTAATTGCCCAATAGCTCCAGGCACAAACCAGGGCTAGACCAACATAAATATGTAAAACAAATTAACAAAAAGCCATTGATGTAGTACTATCTCACACAATAATATGGTTTCCAATATTACAAATTGAGAAGCACAGCTTTGTGCAACAAAATAGTTTATATCCTGAAAGATATAGGTTTTCATCACCAGAAAGTCATCTAGTAATGCAGTATAAAAAGATCAGTATCTCCCAATCCTAGGAGCAGTCTAAAGTTGCATTTACTTGCCTACTGAGAAGAACAGACCAAGGCTCTCATTTTAATGCCTGGGAGCCTTATACTCTCAACTCCATCTCCCCGTTATGAGTTAAGGGATTACTTACTCCTTCCAACATAGAGAGGTGGAGACTCCATCTTCCTTCATTTCACTTTAAGAAAATTAAAGCTGAAGGAAAGTTGTTACTTTTATATAAAGAAAAGTAATACAGGAAAGTAAAGAATTTTCCTGAGCTAGAAAGCTGGCAGCAAGGATAAGGAAGTTTAAGCTAGACAAAAAGTTGGAGTGATAAAGGTAGATAATCTGAGGCAAGTAAGAGTACTTATTTGCAGATAAACCAATGTATTTGGACCACGTGAAAATTGTTGTATGGACATGGGAACATACTACTGAAAAGAGCAGTAACAAAATATCTCTTTTGGAAATATATGATGTGACCAATTATGTTTTCTTTCAGTGTCCATGTGAATTCAATGTGTGAAAAAAACCCCAAAAAACAAAAAAACTAGTGTATCCAGGAAAGCACCTCTTGCTTTTGTACTTTTAATTATTTTCAATATCCCTTTGTGACGATCCTAACTAATTCCAGTGAAGCAGCACATCTGCAATGAAACAGAGGTTATAAATGCTGTTCCCTGTATGCTAAGTAGGTTCCACAACAATTCCAGCTGCAGAACATGCAACAGTACCACTACATCAAGGTCAATGTGAATTGCTACGGTTTTGCCTCAGTGAAATTGAAGCATTTGGCTGAATTTAAATACTTCATAGGCCTGGAAAAATTCATTATTGACCTCACCTTATTTCAAAGGCTCTTCACATGACTCCTTATACCAATTTCTGTATAAGGACTACTGGAAGACACGGTTGAGCATAATATTAACACTTTAATGCCCTAGGCACTAAACACAAGGGAAAATAGCAAGTCACATTAAGCACTAGCAGAAAGGAAAATAAATTTACTTTTATTTCCCCCCTTTCTTCAGTGCAGATTTCTGCTTCCTTACCTCCATATCCATTTAATCCACTTCCCAGATCGACCTATCAGGGTTCAGCATGCTACTGGCTGCTGTGTAACACACAGTTTTTGTTAACAGGTGAATGTTACTTTACCTGTAGTTGTAGTTGGCAGTGCCCACCAACTTCCAAAACTTCTCGCACAGTGTTCTTAAGAAAACTACTTGCTAGTTTTGAATGGCTTTTCTTTCCTGTTGGCCCATGGAATTGCTATCCAGTCCTTCTGCCTCCACTGGGCTAGGAGAACAACCATGGCTGATCAGTCAAGTTTTATACACTCTGTTATCGCTGTGTTTAGCTCAGCACTCACTTCTCCCTGCCTCACACCGCCCTTCATTTCCAGCCCCTATTAACTTGGACTTAATTTTCATAGAGAGAAAAAGAAAATTAGGAGAACTTTGAATAAAAGCTTCCTTCTAGCTACTTTTGAGCTACTCTCAATCTGTAAATATGAGGCAATGTAATAGCAATTTGTAGCTCAGAAATAGCTGTCCCATCAGCCTGACTTCTTTGAAGAGCAGTCAGCTACTGATGGGATTAAAAGAACAGTCAATCCACCATCTTTTTCCTTTAACTAGAGATTAAATGAGATAGGGTAGAGGAAATACACGTTTCAAAGACAGAAATAGTTAGAGAAAGGAGTTAGAGAAACTCAAACTTTACCAAGTAAAACCCAGTTCAGTTCTCTGTATTGTGCATCTGCACATTACCCAAAGGTTCACTTTTCTTCCTACTCCACTGTGAGGTACTACATCTGTAACACCAGTGCCCTATTGTACTGCAACAATATTGGTGGGACATATAACCCTCTTTCAATATCCGCATCCAGCACACCTACATGGACCCCACTAACACAAGTAAGTTTTAGGAATTTGGATGAGATGTCCTTCTTGAAACAGCTCAGCACAGCTATGTAATATCCACTGGCAGCTATAGTATTTCCTTGTTAGAAAGTAATAATATATGCTGAATACAGACAGATACACAAGCTGTCAAGTACTGGTCATTAAAGCATATGGCTAACCTCAAATTTTCTAGCTTCATTTTGATTAATGCAAAATGTGACTGATTTCCATCTCAGTTAAGTTTCTTTAAAATACTGACTAAGAACCCATCTATACATCATAGTTTATAAAACAGCACACAAACTATCGTACTGATAGGCTTCCAAGACATTGATATTTAACATCAACATTTAGGACTTGCTGCAAGATGTTTGGAGATTTATGTGCCTTTTGAAAATAATGCAACACTAGTTATGATTGTGTTTGAGGGATTGACAATCAGCTTCAGATTGACCACACCTACCTACACATGAAAACAAGAGCAACCTAAGGAACAATTAGACCATAGATTAAAACCACAAGAACCATCAGTAATTGAACTGACGCTGGCAAGGCTGGTGAACAAACAGTCCGTTGTGCTTGATTTGCCGAGAGTGGCAATCCCGGGTAAGGTTTTGGCGACGGAGACTGTTTCTGTTGATGTAGTGTCTTTCATTACGTTCTTTTATCCAGTGGGTAGGACGAAAGCTCTTGTTTTTTTCCAGAAAAGTTGAACTAGTAGCAAGAGCCGTGACATAACAGTGAACACTCTGTCCCGTTTCATTTCGGGCCTCCAGTCTAGAAAGGTAACAAGCAGGTATCAGTCACTGATATGCACTGTTTCTATTGACTATTTCCAAGTCACTGAGGTGCATTGCAAAGACAAGCAAAATAAAGGGTAGAACATGGACATCAACAGCCAGCATTTCAAAAGGGTACCCTTGTTCTACTGGACAGAGAATTGGGCTGAGGTGAGGTCAAGGCAGTTACTACAACGGTAAGTAATGTGTAGTGCTGCTAACTCACTTTTTGTGTGAGGGCCCCACAACAGCATTTGGACTTTTGGTGTCTTACTCTACTGTGCTCTTTCTTCCTCACACCACCTCCCTCAGCCCAGGGTGTAATGCAGATCAGAAATATAAAGGAATGTGTGTCACACTGTTCCAGCTTTGGAAGACCTGAGAGTTATCCACTAGGCAAAGTCTGGTTTAAAATCATCTTGGACATTGGAGGTTCAGCCTGAAAACAGATGTGCACTAACAAAAGTGCATTTCAATTGCCAGCCACACAAGTAAATCCAAACAGTGTTCATGCAGAGGAATGGAAAGGTAGACCAGTTGTAACACACGAGAAACAACTTAGAAGGATTGTTCCTCAATCAGCCCCCTCAATTTCATGAGCAGTGAGTCAGCATTTTTGGCAAACCCTTGCTTCATCATGCACTAGTGAAAAACAAACCAGCAGCCTATGCAAGCAGCGACTGACATATTGAAAAAGGACTTCCCTACTTGACAGAACAATCACTGGCATTTCCTGAAACTTCCAAAGTAAAGTTAAAAATACCCTAGCCATTTTAAAAGCAAAGCAAAGCCCAAATCTGAGTGCTTGACCTGGTGTGAGACCAGTGGCAGTGGAGTTTCTTGTCGTCTGTCTCCCCACTCAGGGCCTAACAATCAGCTGTCATCTGATCAGTGGTGCCCAGGAAAGATGTCTGCAAGGCCAGGAACTTGCTCAGGCATGAGCAAAAGGTCTCTTGGGAAGTCTGTTTTTCGGCACTAGCATGACTTTATGACAAAGTCTCTTCTGGAAGAGCTTTACTTGCAATTATTGTATGATGTCTCTGTAGACATAAATCAGGTCTGCCATGCCCATGGTATGCCCTTTGTAGCCTTACTCTGGGAGTCTGCAGGTGCCTGACATGAAGTAAACTCTCCTGCCTCCTCCCACTCCACACTGGAGGGCAATACTCCTTGTTATCAAGGGAATACTCCCTCCCTTCTACTTTTTTCTTATTTAAAAAATCCTAGCCTTGCTTTTGGATCCTTGAGTAGCTTGATATGACTGACTGAAGACTACAGACTGCAGAACAGTCATATATGACATTCTGGTCATCCCCTGTTTATTCAATGGATATTGTCCTAAACCTAGCACTTGAAATATCAAGCAAAAGTTAAGTGAATAACAAGCAAAAATCAATTCAAAGTGCCTTGTAAATAAAGTCTTTGCAGATTACACCAGTTTAATTTACATGAGGGTACCTGCAAATATGGGACTACTATTTTCTACGTGGAGTGATCCCTTAGCACATCCAACAGTGCTGGAGGTAGAACTTCAAGTGAAGCCTTTCTGAGAAAAGCTTAAGGAGCCATGAAGCCACACCACAGTCATTGCAACCTGTATTTCCTAAGTATATCCTTAGCTAGCAAAGGGCAGCAACTGCTAATACAAACTTGTGGTTTTGTTATGGAAAAATATGACTAATCTGACAAATAGGGAAGTTTATACAACATCCTTTGATTTGAAAGGAATTTAAAATGAGAAAAGATATTTCCTCCACAAAAGGAGAAAAAATGGTTTAAACTTGCTGGCTAAAGATACTTAAGGTTTCCCCTCCCCCTCTTATCAAACACTCTTCCAGCAATCGTTTGCAAAACAACACTCTTCTATTTGTCATCATAAAGTAACTCTGGGATGGCAGAGGTGGTTTGAATTAACTAAAAGGCCACATATTCTTCCAAAATATATCATTTTGGTACCTTAGGTGCATTTGGTAGGCTGGCACTAGTGAGTTCCATGCACCAAGAGAATAGGGTTGATAAGTCTCCATCATATTTTCAAAATGGAATTTCAGAGAGATTGTGTGTTCAGCCAGACCATCACTATACATATTCACTGCTGCACTTCCAGTGTCTATTTTGCTAGAAAGCAGAAGTGTCCTGCTCATTGTGCTACAGAACCACACCTTACAAGAAACACTAAAGGCTTCAGACCCCCAACCCAATTATTTCAGTAATTTTTCTGCATTTAGCATTTTGGCTTGTTAAAGCAGATGTAGTTAGGCTTGATCAAGTAATCATTTGGCACAAAGGTTAGTCCTAAAACCAGTATTGCTTTGGCAGACAAAGCTCTAGAGGAAGCAGTGTTGCTAGCAGCCTGATCAAACAAAAAGCACTGTCCCAAAACAGTAGTACTTACTGTGCCAGTGTGCCTTAAGCAGCTTTTCTTGGCCCTACAATATTAAATGGCCAACCATTAAACCACTAGAGACTTCAAAACAGCTTTTGAAACTTACTGCAATATCAGTGTAAGCAATGTTCCCAAATTCTGCAGTCTACCTTAGCTTTAGACTTAAGTCTCATTCCAGTTGCCACACAAAGTACCCTGTACAAGAGCCTAAATCCTCTGACAGGGCAACAGCACAGAGTTCAGCGTGAAGAAACTTAACACACCAGCTGAAGAGCACACCTTTAGCTTCTACACAAATTAAAGCAGCTTAACTGTACTGTATAATATAAGAAAAAAATCTTCTCTGGAAGAATTTACATCAGTATCCCTAGTAGAAGTGACTGAAAAGTCAGTATCCAACTTTGAGTGTTACTATTCACCACAAATTGGTATTTTAGATAAAGTGACTTACTGTCTTTTGCTAGGGCATGCCTTGCAGCCTACAGTACTCCTGCAGATTCCTTCAAACCCTCACTTTAATGGTGCTGTCTGCTCATAGTTTCCCCCAATTTAACTTAAGACCCCTGATGCATAACATCATGAACTGTCCTCCCCAAACAATTACAGAAATCTCACTCTAAGATTAGTAGTATCAGCACTATACTTCAACATTATACAGCAGCATGTCATCTCAAAGCCACCTGTTTCTTTGAACTAAGAACTAAAATATGGCAAGGAGCTGATTGGACAAGTCAATAGGCATCTACCTACAGCAACTCAACCAATACACTAATTTCTTCCTGTGTATCAAAACGTAGTATACTGTGATTTTTTTCTTTAGTATTATTGTTTCTAAACTTAAGAACTAGGTGGGATGAAAAGTCAGTCTTTGTTATTAACTGGGATTCACAAAACATCTAATTATTTCAAAATCAATGAATGCACAGGCAAGTGTAGGGTCATAATGGCCAAGAAATACTCTATTTGCATACATACATGTATACTATAACTGTATAGCTGTATACACAAACACCAAAGAATGCCAGTGCATGGCAAATGTGCCTCTACAAAAAACCCACATGGATAGACTTTTAGGACCCAAAACCAAAAAGCACAACTTCTACTTTTAGTAAGGTAAGAAGTTTGCAGCACAAATTTTTACATTGAGGGGACTAAATTTTGTGGAATCTTTCAGTTTGCTTTTGTTCCACAAGCCACTCGTGGGAAAATTTAATCCTGTCCTTATCTATCAGTAGGTTGAGGAATGAAAAAAAAGCCCAAAGAGCCCTCTCACCTAGACCCCAAACCACTCCCCTGTCAGGATAATAAAGTTCTATGTTTCATCTCACAAAGTTACTCAAAGAGTACTGACTAGCAGTTATGAAAAACACACATAGCTATGGAGGGGGCAAAGTGCCTTCATATCTACGTTACTGGTTGTGCAGTTAACTGGCACCAGTTCCAACAGGACTGGAACATACTCTGCAAGGGAGTAATAAGGCTCTATAAATATTCACTGTAGTGCCAAAATAGCACACACCCCACTGTTTCTCGACACAGCCATCTTGTACAACATTTTTCTGAGCGGGCAGGCACCCGACCACTCTACACACCTTGTGTGGTATTCATGCTTTATTCACCTCCCCTGGCATAAGCTGGAAAATTCAGTATTAAGTGTCTAAGCTGATCAAGTAGAAACCAGATATTTTCAGCACCAGAGTTCCTCGACAAGAGAATTCAGACATACCTGGGACTACCAGGGCTGTGAAACTCCTCATCTCCACATCCAGTCTCATTAAGGCTGTGACAGGTATTGTGGACAGCATACACAGACATGCTGGGATGCTCTATTAAGAGGTTCTCCATAGGACTGGTCTCCACTTTGATAGTGGTTAATCCACCTGCAGTAAAACAGGGGGGAGGGGTAATAAACCAGCTCTCCTCCATAGGACATGACTCAAACTGGATGAAGCAAGACTCGCTGGCCTCCGGCAAGGGTTCCAAGGGAGATGATAAACAAGAGAAGACTGGTGAGCTGTCCATGGCCGATGCTTCAACAATGTCTGCTTCCTCCACGGAGCAATTAGTGCAAGTGTCTGCTGTAGGGGACCATTTGTCAGTGGAGAGGAACCAGTGGATGTTGGAGATCACAGGAGGTCGAAAACAACAAGGTTGCACATAATGAGAAATGGGATATGAAAAAAATAATAGTAAACAAAAAAAAACAAAGAAAAAGAAAGAAAGAAAAAAAAAAGCCCTGTTAGCATATACACAAGTTTTTACTTTTTAAAAGCGGGGGGGGGGGGGGGGGGGGTGGGAGGAAGGGAGCTCCCAGACAAGCCATGTTAGAAATGTGAAACAACTGTTATCAGTAAAGCTATATAATTGCGAAATAAGTCAAATATATTTTATTTGTACAAGTGGTCCTGCTGAAGCCTGTGTCAGGCTTTTAAATCTGACATCACTTTTCTCACCTATTTACACAACATGTATTAGTACATTTGTTTGGAAGACACCCTACACTCTCATCCCACACTGGTTTTGCTTAGATAAAGTTTCCCCAAGCTACTGGTTTGTTCACATGGAGTAAGACAAGCAAGAGCCAGAGCAAGAAAAAGGTAGAACTTATGTCTGACAGATATCTTACCTATAAAGTCAACCAGAATCCACTCGTCATCTTCTTTCTCACTGAACTCTGGCTCTTGGCTGGACAAGCTATCAATCTCTCCCATGAGCATGTTATTTAACCTCTGGAACATTACTAAGGCAGGAACAAGACTTTGGCTGGTAGGTCTTTATATCCAAGGTTCAAGGCACAGCTCACACTGTACTAGCAGAGTGGCATAGACTTGAGATTAAAGTGCATAGATGCTTTATCAGCTTAGGTACGGGACATGCAGAAGCATGACTTGTAAACAGTTTATGTGAAACCTGCAAAAAAACGGTGACAAGGATCTTAATGACAAAGACACAGGCAACAGCCCTAGAGAACAAATTAAAAGCCCCTTGTTGGTGCAGTCTGAGGTACCAGTGAACATTTTTCCCCAAAGAGGAGAGGCAGCTTCACTGGCATTCACTATCCCCTCCCAGCTAGATATATACAAAAAACCCAATCCCAGGTCTCTCCTGGGAGCTGATTGCCTTCATCTCAATCCTCCTCCCCAAGAAAAGGTCTGTTCAGCTTCTCCTAAGGGAGGAGAGGACTCTTGTACAAGACTCTTGCATCTACGCTCCCCCAGCTCCCTGCCTGCCTTCCTTCATGTCAGAGAGATGCCAAGGGTAAGGGCATGTGTTCTGCTCCAGACAACTCATCTCCTCTGCTGACACAGAGGAGCCCCTGTGAGGGCTCCCAGGGAAGCCCAAAGCAGTGTTTCTTCTCTGTTCCACCACACACATTTCAGGGCCACTGACTACAAGTCAACACAGTAGAAAGGCACATCCTGCCTTCAGGTTCAAAGTACACCACAGAGTTACCAGCGAGATAATTTTCACAGCAACCACCCAACTAATCTTGTATCCTAAGTCTAAGGAACATGGAAAAGTATCGGGTATGTTTAATTAAACCCAGGGCTTATTTCTCGATTCACTTCCCTAAATCTGATGGTCACCATAAGCCTGACCTCTGCATCTGGCAGTTAAGATGAAAAAAACCATTAGTACCAAGAAGATGAATGTTTAAACACCTCAGATCAGTACACTTACTTTTGGTATTTATGTATGAGCCAATAAATAGAAGACATTAAAGCAGCTGAAAAAGTAAAAACCATGGGGAAAATATTCACCAACTTAACTCCAAATTATTTTTGCCTATAGCAATATTTGAATAATCACACAATTATTACAGATTAAATAGCTGTTTGATAATTAAATAGGAAAGAATACATCCATGTAAGACAGTATGAGTGCCTGCATTAAGAAAGGGAGTAAGACACATGAGAGTTGACAAACCCAGATATTAAAAGATACAGCCCACAAAGAGTATTATTTAAGGCCCGTATACTCTGCTTCACCCTAGAAATCTCAGGCCACACTAAAGAGTTGCTTGGGTCTCCTGTGTCATCTCATCCCAAGACACCAGACTCCATCAACTACTCGTTCAATGTAAGGACAAACACTTGCCCCATGCAGCACTGCTTCTGTATACATTTATGCAGCTTCCTCCTTATTCAGACAGCACAAAAGGATAGCAGCAGAATTTAAAGTAGTCTTCAGGAGCAATATGAAAAGGTACAGTGAAACTCAAGAAGTTATGCACTCTAATTCCTCAAGAGAAACAACTGCAGGAAAACACAAGACTAGAAACAACAGGCTCAGTTGCAATAGCGATACAAGTCTATTTTTAAGGACCACACTTGAAAATGAAACATCAGGGCTCTCCTAAAGAGAGCTACAAAAATGATCAGAAGTCTAAAGAAAATCAATAAAATTTTAAAAATGGAAAAACTTAACAGAGGGAAGAAAAAAATTACACAACGGTAGTCAATTATGTGAAGAAAGAGGCAAGCATTTATTGCCTTCTTTTACCCAGAGCAAGCAAAAGTGGCTTTAAATTGCAGCAAAGTTCAACTTTCAGTGGTTACTAGCAGGAAACACTTTTAACCATTAAGGTTGCTAAGCCCTGAATGGGTTACCTAAGGAAATGCCAAATGCCTACAGTGCTCCTAAGCACCTTCTTGAGGTTTGAGTGCTTCAGTTATAGGCAGAGCTCGCTATGGATAAGGTAATGAAGTCTAAGTGAAGCCTGTATCTTTCCAGTTACCTTCCACATCCTTCCCTAACTCTTTCCTGGCACCAGGCCTATGAAGAAAGGAGTTTGTTTTTTCTTTAGGCTGACTAGCGAGCCATTGCGTGGCTGCTGATCAGCACTGGCTTTCCCTGTACTCCCACACGTGTATTGCCTCCTTCCTAGATCAAGCCTGGAGGTATCTTCAGGCAGAGGCTGTCCTTTTGTTCTGTGCACAGAGTGGAGCAAGATGAGAGCTCACACTCCTCTACTAAGGCTCCCGAGGCATCACAGCAACATAAAATAATTAACCTCTAACAAGTAAGAGAAAGATTACTGTTCCTCAGAATGGAAGCTAAACAAACCTCAGCTTTTGACCCACAAATTACTTTTTGTAGATCAAAAGCAGTTTGTCCTATTTTTCCCTTCCCCCACTCAAGGAGGATCCAAAAAAACATCTGAATCATTTTGCCCTGGTTTCATCTCCAGCTGGGCTTAAAACCACGGCACATTTAGAAAGTGGTTGATGCTTTGACATCCTTTTGGCCAAGTGCCTTTAAAAAGGCCACGATGGTGTGCTATTGTGCAAGTCAGACAGCAAAAGAGAAGTTAGGCTGTTATCAAGGGCCATCGTCCGGGGACGAAAACAGGACAGAGACTGAGAGAGGTTTTCGAGTTCTTAGGAACTGTCAGCTGCAGGAAAACACAAGCCTGGGAACAACTGACTCAGCTACAGTAATGACTAAGAGGCTGCTATAGATAACACATCCAATACATGTCAACAATACAGTATCGCTACATTTAAAAAAGTATTTCTTCTTTTTTTTTTTTTTGTTTCTAACCTAGCAAAGGAGACGGGGTACGTGCTAAGCAAAAAGAAAACACCACCAAGAAAAGACACGTCCCAATCCCTGTGCAGCCCTGTGTTAGGGAGCCAAGCTGCTGATCGCCCCGCGCCCTCAGCCCGCAGCTCCGTACCCACCACCAGGAGGCCCCACACAGCCGCTGACCCCGCAGAGCCCGCAGCAGCTGCGCACCTTCCCGGCTGCGCTCCGGAGGCTGGCCGGGGGACGGACGAGACCACCGGCTGTTCGACAGCCGGAACAACGCCAAATTCCCCCGGCCTCGGCGCCCTCACAGCGGAGAGAAGCTGGGATGGACGCACAGGAAAACGGAAGCTCCGCGGCTGCTGCTTTCCACCGCTCAGACCGCAGGAGACCATCACTCCCGGGACACCGACAACCCACTTGGTGCCCGCAGTTCCCCACGAAGCGAACTCACCCAGAGGACGATCACCCCAGCCCCGCACCCGCGCCGACTCCGCAGAGCCCTTTGTTGTGAGGGCCCGGCGCAGCTGACGGACCGGCCGCCGGCCACGCCCCCCCGCGCCTCCGCCAATGGGCGCCGCCGCCGCCTGTCGCTAACGCACGTGACGGGCGGGCGGGGAGCGCAGGGGGCGGGGCGGAGCGCTCGGGCCCCGCCCCTCGTCCCGCCCCCGCGGCGTTGGGCTGGAGGGGAGCGGGAGATTGTCGCGTTCCGCAGCCCTGCCGTGGGCAGGGACACCTCCCGCAGACCGGGCTGCTCAGAGCCCCGTCCAACCTGGCCTCGAGCACTTCCAGGGATGAGGCAACCACGGCGTCTCTGGGCAACCTGTTCCAGTGCCTCACCACCCTCATCATGAAAAACTTTATGGTCTCCCTGGAGCCTTCTCAAGGCTGAGCAATCCCAACTGTCTTAGTCTTCCTTCACAGGAGAGGTGCTCCATCCCTCCAATCATCTTGGTGTCACTCCTCTGAACGTGCTTCAACAGGTCACAGAATCACAGAACAGGTGAGGTTGGAAGGGAGCACAGTGGGTCATCTGGTCCAACCTCCCTGCTCAATCAGGGTCGTCCCAGAGCACATGGCACAGGGTTGTGTCCAGATTGTTCTTGAATATTTCCAGTGAGAGGGACTCCACAGACTCTCTGGACAATCTGTTCCAGTGCTTGGTCACCTGCATGGTAAATAAGTTCTTCCTCATGTTCAGGTGGAACTTCCTGTGCATCAGTTTCTGCCCATTGCCTCTTGTCCTATTGCTTGGCACCACTGACAAGAGCCTCCTCCATCCTCTTGACACCCCCCCTTCAGAGACTGATAGACATTGATGAGGTCCTCTCTCAGGTATCTCCTCTCAAGGCTGAACAGGCCCAACTCTCTCAGCCTTTCTTCATACGAGAGATGCTCCAGTCCCTTGACCAACTTTTTAGCTCTCTGCTAGACTTGCTCCAGGAATTTGATATTTTTCTTGTACTGAGGTCCATGTCCTTCCTGTGCTGAGGACTATATGCAGTAGTCCAAGTGGGGTCTTATGGGAGCAGACCATAGAGGAAGAATCACATCCCTCAACATTTATTAGGCTGAAACACCTTAGCTGGGCTGTGAAGTTTCCAAGTCATAGATATAAAGCCCTAGAAAACTCATGCGTTAGATCACTCACCCTTTCCTTTTAGGAAAAAAGAAGAGGCAATGAATGTACACACAGCACTTTTCCTTTTAGCTGCTCATCTCTCAGAAAGGAATTTCTAGACAGCTAAGTTACAGCACAGGACAGCTGGTGTGGCTGTGCTGCACACCTTCAGACACTTAATATAACCAAGTATATCAGAGAGTTAATAGTCACTTCAGACTGCACCAAGTGCTGGATGGGCAAGGATGTGTGTCCTTCAGAAGATGCTGAAATGAATCAGTGAGATATAGCCAAACAGCATTTTACATGCCACATGTCTTACCAATTTAGGATTTTTCATAGTTTCAGTAGTGCTGAGGAACTTGATTTGTTACAAAATGATAACATTTTGTAATAAAATACTATGTGTGCAGCATGAGTGTGTCAGTTGCTAGAGTCCAGATAAACTTGATTGTTTAACGTAAATGTTTAATGATATTTTTTGGTCTACTTTTTTGCTTTCTCTTTCTTTCTGTTGTTTGGGGGGTTTTGTTTTTGTTTGTTGGTTGGTTTTTGTTGTTGTTTTCTTCATTTTCTTAAATGGAAAAAGTAGATTTTGGAAAAATGCTGCAGTGCCTTCCTGTGGCTGGGAATAGGCTGTGTGAGTCAACCAAGAAAGCAGCTAGTTGTACAATCTGCAATATTTTTGCAAAAACTTCAATTAGCTGGTATTTGATGATCCTTTTCTATGCAGAACAAACAGTTCCTGAATTATAAGACCAACTTTATTTTTATAACATAGGCACTATCAAGGGACATAAACAAATAGCATGTTTGATTGACCTTTCAGTGTATAAGCTGAAGCAAGAAATGAGAATGCCTACAAAGTCTCTTCAATTTTCAATGATAGTGGTGTCAGGATAAAGGGGGAGGGGAGAAGCAGCGCATATCTGCAAATTCAAGATAGGCGAGACAGAAAATTAAATGTACAGAATAAATGCCCCAAAGGACTAATCTGTATTGCAAAATTACGTTGTGCTAGAACACATTAATTAAGGTAATACAAACCACTTAGTGTAGACAAGAACTGTCATGTTTGGCAGCCGGGTTACCTTGGGTCAACAACAAGAAAAAATGTCAAAGCCTTAGTCTTTGTTTATACTGACTATTATACTAAGCATTACATGTTAATCAATTAACATAATGTATTTTTCCAGTGTAGGCAGACCTAGGAAAGCTTGGATTGTATTTGAGGCTCAGACTCCTGATGAAGATAAAAAGTCACTGTTTATATTTTTGAACGTCCCCCAGAAGCAATTGAAGGAACAGAAGTGTCCTGGGGTGATGATATGAAGCTGCTTTATTCCTTACCCATCTGCTCAATGCCCAAGGACGCTGTGCCTTTAGGATGGACCCGGGGGTCGGGCCCGAGCCACGGACCCGAGGGGGCGTTGAACGGCTCAGCCCAAAGGCTCCGGGGTCTGGCCAGGGCTCGGGCGGGAGTGTGCCGGGAGCGCTGTGCTGCTTTTTGGTTTCCTTTGTGTTCCAGCTAGCTGGGAAAAGGTTCTGATGGTTTTTTCTTGCTCTTTCTTCCCTTTCCTTCCCCTTGCCTCACTGCCTCCCTTTCCTCCTCGCTGGTCCGGGGAGCCTGTGGGGTGGCCCCGGCTGGTCTGTGCCCACGTGTCTGTTCCCTCTCCGGGAATTTGTTGTATTTTGAAGGGCTTTTTTCCGCTGTTCTACCCTGTTTTGTTTGTGTGTTAATAAACAGTTTGGTTTCTTTTTCCCACTTTCACTCCTTGTGACACATTTGTCTCACTGACAGAGGAAAAGGGGAGGAACACTCACTCCGGAGTGTTTCCTCCTGAAGTTTTGTCTCAAAAATCAAGACAAGAAGCTCTCCTCTTTCTGTAGCGTTGCTCTAAAATTCTTTATTTTTCATTTAATTTATTTCTTAATTCTCTATTTTAACAAAATGGTGAAAACAATGAAGTTGCTTATTCTTTCCTTCAAATATCATTGCTGTTGGCAGGAGAAAGGCAGTTCTGAAAGCTACCCTCTTCTCAGCCTGGCAACCATCACACTTTTGTTCCATATATGACAAGTACTTAGGCATATGAATGGTTTGCAGTGAACTAAATTATGTGTGTAGACTCAAATACCTGCTGAGCAAGAGCCCAGGTATTTCATCCTGCACTCACAGAGATCAATGATAAATTTTCTAGTGATTGCAGTAGTGCGGGTTGTGGCCTTAGGTGCTTTATCCAAAGCCTTTCAAATCAATTAGCCTTTCTATTGATTCAAATAGCTGTTAGATCAGGCCCTCAGCAAAAGAGATATAGTCACTTAGACTGTATCTGGGGCTTGCTGGACACAAAAATTGACTCAGAAACTGGCCTTCCTTTGAGGAATTTGACATTTATATTGGTATTACAGAAAGTATTCTGAAGAGATCTCTGGAGCAAGGGAATCATTTATATTTCCAATAACACATGCCCATGCATGATTCTGGATTTATTGATATGAGTTAGCAGAGAGCACATTGTACTTTCTGTGTGCTCAGTGGCAGCTTAACGGCACAGCCATTGCTGCTCTGTGTGTCCTGGGAATAGTAAATGACTGGGCAGCAGTTCCCTGTTATTTGAATTGTATTGATTTTTCAAGATCCTACACACTAATGCAAGGCATGACCTATTGTCTGGGTTCCCACTGCGATGAAATACTACAGCAGTATTTAGCAGGCACAATATGTGTCTAGCCATGGAGTACAGAGTGACCTTCCTACCACAAGACCTGCGAGTTACAATGAGTGCATTGAGCTTACAACAAAGCACTGCCATGTGTTGTGCCTCTTGGAGAGGCCCTATTCCACAGTCGTGCCTGTTTCAAGGGTAGGTGAGAATGCAGATCTATCTCTGTATTAGAAACGCTGAGAAGCAGGAGGGAGAACCACACCAGAGCTTGCACAGACTAAAAGAATAATCTCCCTCTAAACTTTGGACAAGCTATATCCTTCAGACAAGATATATTGGAAAGAATTCTTTCCAAACAGTATGTAACAAACAGCTTGATATCATCAGAGTGATTTGCATAAACACATCCATCGTTCCCACACAGAAGGAACCTGGCATATCAGTACAGGAACCTCCACACCAGTCACCTTTGCTGATGTGTACTATTGTTTTAAGGTGTCAGTCTAATGCAGCTCCCAAAATGGAAGTTTCAGTTTAATGATAAGTTAAAAACCGATGCTCTGAACTTTACCCTGATTAAGACAAAGTCTAAAACCTTCTGCTCAACGGCTTCCATCTGGCTGTGGCAGAAAGTCCTGTGCTGTATGGGAAGAGATTCTGTGTGATACTGCAAGATCACAGCTGTCAGATAGATCCTGGTCTGTACTACTGAATGCATTATGCAGAAAGAGCCAGGGTTTCAAATTTAAAAAATATCTCAGGTTTATGATTAACCACAACAAAATACTGTTGTGTTGGTTTGGTTGCTTTGTTGGTTTTTCCTATGGAAAAGATACCAGCTACTGTTCAAAAGAGCCCAAACTTTTCTGTCCAAATTTAGGTACAAATACTTCAAACCTGCTGTTTAAAGCACAAATAGATCCAAGCCTAAAAAAGCACAGTCTGACATTTGTGTGCTTGTACAAATGTCAATCTCATTTTTGAAGAGGACTTCTAGATTTAAACATCAGTCTCAACTAAAACAGGCACTTTCTTTACTGCTCTTCTTCCCTGACTTTATTTAGTGCAAAGATTTCTGCAACATTGGCTTCAAGATGACAGATTGATTTTCCCTACTATAAGTCACAAGTTTCTAATGCTATTTTCCCAAACAGCAAATTACAATTTTGAGTAAGAGCAGGCCTTTCCAGACTTTTATGCAAAACAGGTGTTAGAGACCTGTTACTGTATTTTTACAGCATGGATTCAGCAAATTCAAGAAT
The DNA here is from genome assembly GCA_020086605.1 of Lanius collurio. Lineage (NCBI taxonomy): Eukaryota > Metazoa > Chordata > Aves > Passeriformes > Laniidae > Lanius > Lanius collurio. The sequence continues at coordinate 43,961,106 of JACBWW010000003.1, forward strand.
CCAATTTTGACATGACTAGAACCCTCATGATTTGGCTGAGCAAGATCCAAGAAGGCAGAAATTACTGGAAATGATCCTCTAAGATAGACTGAAAAAGTTTAAGGATCCCATTTTCTGTGGAAGAACTATTATCTTAAAACCTCTAATCTGTTGCCCTTTTCAGCAGTGCATTTCAGAAAAAAACTCATTTTCCTTGGAAACTGTCAAAATACAAATTCTGCTTTTTGTATTGCTTGAGAGCAAAACCAGGTATAATTTTGCCTTCAAATTGCCATTGGCAGGAAGCCATTATGAATCATAGCCAGACTGAAAAAATAGCGGTAAGCTTTAGCCACACTTTTCTTCTTGTCAAAATAAAAATCCTCTCAGAAGTCAGTATAGATTTCACTGGTATGAATAACTCTGCTTTTTTCTAGAGCACCTTCAGTGGCAGAATTTGAATTGTTAACTTGCGCTGAAGCATGTCAGGTATCACAGCAGGTAGTGCTGTACTGCAGTGCCAGCCAGCAGACAGCCAGAGTCAGATGCCCCTTCTTGTCATTATGGGAATGATTTTTGTCTTGAGGCCAGAGGCATTCATGAAATATTTTCTGTTGGGATTGTCTGTCCACTCTGTTATTTGTCTCTTGTACTAGAAGAAGTCCAGTGTATTTTCACTACCCTCACCTGAACCCGTTCTCACCTTCAGCACTCGTTAATGGAAGACCCTATTGTACCTCTAGGTACAGCCAGGAATCACACTCTTCTACTGTTTTCTTCTTTGCCATGTGATTAAAGAGCCTTTCCAGAGCAAATCTCCCACCTAACACAGACAAACAAATTGTTTGTAACATCCAAAGGGGAAATGACCTGTGAATTTTTGACTACGGCATTGAACATACATTTATTACATTTATGAAATTCTTGCATGCTTCAGATGTTGATGGGTTATTACTATGGTTATTAGCCCTTCAGGTTTTTTCTCCTTCATTTCAGTGGTGATGTTAGAATGATCAGCACCCCACAGTCAATGTATAGGCAAGTCTGCCTGATCAGGTTGTTACTACAGGTTGTTTAGGAGGAACTTGCCTTGGGCATATAATTTATTTTCCTCTGCTGGATTTGCCTTTTAAAGATTGTCAGTTAATGTTCAGTGAGAGAATAAGCAGTCTCTGTCTGTATCATATCTTTGTTTTAAATCACATAGGAAGGACGGACAGTGTGCAAGGCCACTTCCTCCTTAAATTGTCAGCTCAAAACATGTGGTTTTTTGTGTGGCTAGCCATGCTTAAAACCCTTCCATGAATCTTTTCTGCACAATCTCAGAGTCAGCAGACACACTGTTCACATCTCTGAGGCATTTTTAGTCTCACCAGTGATCCATTTGTTTCCTTTTGGCTCTCCCACTGATTCATATGCTTCCTTAAATAGAGACCACTATCTTTGTTCTGTTGTGGCAAGCTACAAAAGGATTAGCAACATCAGTTTAGCAGCAAGTAATATGAATCATATCATATGCTTAGATGTGTTTGGATTTCAACTGTAAGATTCCATCTAATTGTAAATTATCATTATTTTTGAAAGATTCCTAATCTTTTCAGAGTACAAAGCCACACACCATAATTCTGCATTGTTATTTTTTTCAGCCATGGATGCTTCTTACAAATACTGAGCTCAATGTTCCTCAACATAACTCAGACCAGCCCCAATTGATTAAAAAAGAAGTCCAAATGCTTCTGAGAGAATAACAAATAATGTCAATTGCTATGGAGGCTGAGGTGATCATGGTGGATAAAAAAAATATGACCTTTCCTGCACCCAGGTCTCAGCACTGCATTCGTAACAAAGCAGCCAATACTTCACAGTGTCCTTAGCTTGCGTGTTCCAACCCCATTTTAACATGGGATATCTACAAAGATATATGTGTCTCTTTGTGTATTTCACTCTTTATTTATGCAGTGCATTACAGCATATATGCATGTTTATGTAGCTCACACATATGAACACCAGCACTCTGTGCTGGCTGAGTGTGGCTGAATGAGTAAAGAGCATGGGAGGTCTTATCTGCGAGGTTAAGCATCTCACAGGAGCCATGTGCAAGTGTCATCCTCACATACTGAAACTCTGCAGCTCAGGATCTGATATTACAGCCATCTTTTCAGAGAGCATTTCAAATTGGTCCTGCACAATAATGAATTTATGAGGTCTCAGTCTCTTCAAGATTTGTGCTAATAAAGCCTTCAGGCAAGGGACAGATTGTCCCTTCCACATGCCCTTCCAGTTTGGAAAAGTTAGTGTTCACAGAAAGGTTTAGCTTCCCTACATAACAATATAACTCCCAAGAAGACAGCAAGGGTTTAAGTAAAACTTGCCAGCAAGAGCATCTTGTCCAGCCATAACAGCAAGAGACCAGTAGCTCCAGATTTAGTTGTTAACCTGTTGTGGGGCTTTAGGCAGACTATGTAACTTTGCCTGAGTTCCTCATACGTAGGATGTGGTCACAAAGTCAGGCACTCCTCTGGGATGATGCAAGAGAGGTGTTTGCACTTAACCCTTTTTACTCTAGGCTGCCTAAGAACTTTTTAAATGGCTGTAAGTTACTGGCAAGGTTCTTGGATAAGATGAAGTAGAGCTGCTCCTGGGATATTCTTCCAGCTGATAATTCAGCAGGTGTGAGGTCCAAAACAGAGAGAAAGTAAGTTAGTATGCTTCAGTTCTTAAACATATACACCAAAACAGCACATTCTAGGCCATGAATAACAGTATGACAGAATGTGACAACTTGACTTGACAACATGTGACAATGATGCCCTCCAAGCACCTGGTATTTCCCAGGGCTCAGCCCCAACAGCTGACGTGCTGAGAACCATTTGCCTCACCTATGCCAGTGCTTCAAGACATGCTACCCAACATGTTCTAAAGATACATCTTTCATCCTGATGTAGTGCTGAAATATAAGAAATGTTTTTTTATGAAAAAAATTTCTGGCTGAAGCAGGGCCTTACAGTGTCTTCCAGGGTTTTTGGAAAAACACAATGAGTGATTGTGACAGTGTGGAATGTGTTGTGAGAAAACAGGCAGTTCAAGAGAACAGCTATATAAAAGACTCCGAAGTTGAAAGAACCTTTTTTTCTGTGCCTGAATTTTGGACATAATATCACTCAAATGTCAGTGTTTGAATTATTACAATGGTGTAACAAGATGCAATGGCCAGAGCTACAAGGACAGTAAACATAACTGCACTATTATCAGGACAAGCTGAACTTCCAATGGTGCAACAGGTCAAACAGCTATAATCACACCACCGTACCTGGAACAGGGTAAGTGGAGGGGCCACGTCCACGCTGCGCATGAACATACTGTACCTGGGCTCTGGAGCTATAATTAGAGCAAGGCTGAAGGTTTATACATCCCAGGCATACACCAGCATGATAAAGTTTAAAAAAATTTGAAAGTCAGTTGGAAGAAATATAAGCTAAGCATTCAACTAAGCAATTTCATGCCAGTTAACTACATAGATGGATTGTTAGTGAAAAAAATAAGAGGCTATATGAAAATTGGAAATCCTATACTTTATGTCTGGTCAGGAATAATCCACTGCAAAAAACACAGACTGAGGAGCAAATGAATAGAGAGCACCCTTAAGAAATATTCTGCATGTTGCATACTCTTTCAGAAAAAGCAAATTACATACTGAGAGGTACAAATATAAATAGAGGCAATAAAATACATGAAGCGATTCTTTCACTTTCCTCAGCATTGGCAAAGATCAGTGGGAGCTCAGCAAGCCTGGCTTGGGCCACCATGCTTGGGGGAGATAAAACATTCATCAGGCTACCGAAGAGAGAAATGTGTATGATCAGAGTTCTAGAAAAACACAAATTACATGGGAAGAATGGACAAACAGGAGTCCTGGCTCTAGTGAAGAGAAACCTAACAGAAGTGTGAGAGCAGTCTTCAAAAAGAAAGATATTGCAGATTAATAAGACATTCCATTGCAGCAGAAATAGACTTTGGTTAGACATTAGGAAAAACTTTCTAAAAATAAGGCTACTGATGCATTAAGCAAGACTGCCTGGGGATTGTAAATCTTTTTAAAAGAGATCAGATAAAACTTAGTCAGTAATGACAGAGATAAAATTTATCCATCTGTAAAGAGTGGGATGGTATAGACAACTCTTGAGATACCTTTTCATCTTTATTTTCCATGAGCATCCACAAGATGAGTGTTTGTTTTTTTTCAGACTTGCTTGTTTATTCATGCTAGTGACTTGCTTCTTCATCTTAGAAATGGAAATCCCATTATTCAGTCCCAGTCAGGCCTGAGTTCAGGTTTTTCTTGTACTCCATAGCAACACAATGTGACTCTTCAAGGTGCAAAGACATGAAGACAAAGTTTAAAACTGTGTTAAATTAATAACTATGAGCACATGATCATACCAGACAAAATACTTATCGTTGGCTCCAAATCAAAAGAGTTCATGAAAACAAGTCCTAAGTCGTGAGTCTTGGGTAATTCACGTGGTCCCTTTGACACTTCAAAGAGACTGTGATGCTTGAATGAGATGTGCAATTTTACTGGGACAAGCAAGACAGAGTCAGGAACAAACCATTTGGATCCACTCTGGAAAGCAGCAGTTCCCACTCTTTCCCCATGGGAAGCAGGAGATCTGCCATTTCACTGTGCTACCAGCACCACTGACACTTTTGTACATATCCACATCCCCTGCCAACAGCATGGAGTCCCTCTCACACAAAGGAGGTGGCGGGTAATTTAAAGTCTGCCCAGAGTGCTCCCAGTGAATTACTAGGGTCTTCAGTAGGATAAACTTGAGATGAGCTCAGCAACATGGGCCTCTTCTTGCTTCCATGGATGCCTTTGGTGGTTTTCTTCCTGCAGTGCTCCTACAGCAGTGGAATCAAAACATTGAACAGCGAATTTTCTGCCTATATTCTGGAAGATATGGGCAACATTTGACTATGTTTCTTTCTCCATGTAATTTTGGTTACTGCTGAGAGAATTTTAGGTTGCCTTCAAATTATTTGAACTCCATTACAGTGATCCTTGTTGTGACATGTTAAGGCACTTACCTCCTGAGCAAGTGCCTTACAACAAGGATAAAGTGCTCCTACCTATTATGATTAATATTATTTTGCTAAATATGGAGGGCACTTTGGCTGCCCTCCCCCCAGGTTGCTACAGCAACACACATCTGCAAGGAGTCATTCTTCTAATTGTGTCAATTAGGCTTATATAAGGGTATTTTAGTGATCCAAATGCTGTGGAAAGCACAGTCTGAGGTCTGGCTGAAGACAAATCTCATGCTCCAAATGCTAACGAAATTATTTTAAACCTCCTTCTGGTGTAACTGTATTAGTCACAGTGAACAAGAAGCAGTGAAGTGGCTCACTGAGCTGGGCAGGTTTGCTTTACTCTCTGAGGGAAAGAAGCACAACAGGAGACTTCTGAAATGCATCACTGAAACAGAAAAAAGTGGGCTTGCATTTTGTTTGCAAACATTATTTTGCCATCAAGAAAAGGAAATGAGAATGCAAACACAGCAGGTAAAGCGTTAATGAGATTAATACTTTACATCTAAATGGTGCCAGAATAATGGCTAATACTTTACAGCTATACATCGCTTGTTGAATAAAGCCATCCGGTGAAGTACATAGAGGTGCACAGGTTGGAAACAGTGAAAGTGCAGCAGCTGTCCAATTGACACCTTTGACTGGAGAAATGTGAAAGTTGCAGGGCCATATGGAAACCTTCCAGGCAACACCAGAGTCTTTTTCATGCAAGAAAACTGCTGCTTTCCACACAATAAAATTAAATTAAGAAGTTTGTAATAACTAGCTGCTTATTTTATTAGCTTTATCCTCCAAGGGTGTTTTTGCAACCCAGATCATTATGTGTGAATAACAAACACTTTGTGAAAACCTGGACTACTTGAGTCATTAAAACATTAGCAAAAGCCCCTGATTTGCTGTTACATGACATTTTAACACCACACTTGACATGTTTTGCCAATGGTGTGACTCATCATAGGAGTTTCCTTGAGACTAGCTATTGAAACACCACCCAGTTGCAGTAATTGCTGTCTGAAACCTCCTGAAACAAAGAAAATTATATCTTTAAAGTCAACTATGTCTAATTACAGCCTGTGATGGTCATAAAATAACTGTCCAAACATAACAGTACAATCATACAAATATGTAATTCCATTAATCCAAAAGAAATTCAAAAGTTTAAAAAACAACATGCTGACTCTTTCCAATTCTCATCTTGTGTTATGATGGACTTACTGGTCAGGCTGGAATATTACTTATTGTGAAGAATATGGAGTGACAATCTTTGCATACAATGTTTTCAGATTATACAGTCACAGAATCATAGATTGGCTTGGGTTGGAATGGACCTTAAACATTATCTAGTTCCACCCCTCTACTGTAGGCAGGAACAACTTTCTATAGGAAAGTATAAAACCATCACTTTGAATAAAAGTTTATTCTCACTTTATTTTTCACGCTGTTACTGGAGGTCACAAAGTAACTCACAAGTGTGTATTTGTATAAGATGGACCTTGAAATGTATTTTAAAAGGTGATAGTGGCTTATATAGGATAAAAGATAACAAAAGGACCCCTTACATCACAAAATCCCAATGCCACTGGCATTTAAGAACTTCCTAACTCTAGGCTAAAGCATGAATCACCATGTTGGAGCAATTTATTTTACCCTAGCATCAGGCTGCCTGGTGCTGCAGCCTTTGGTTAGGATTAGACGGTGGAGCTGAAGTGAAATGACATCACCAAAATGCACTGGCTTCCCTTTGTCAAAGAGGCGGTGGGGAGGAGGCAACATGGTGTAAGACAGCAACCAGAGAAGCTCCCCAGCTTGGCATTTCCAAAGCCAAGGCTGACCTACATTGACCTCCCTCCTAGAACTGAAGCTGTGCCATGCTGGTGCTGAAAGGATTACTTCCCCATGCTTTTTAGTTGTCAGTCTTCCAAACTAAAGTTCCTTTCTCCTTAAGATTCTCAATAATTGTTCTGTTTCAGCAACCAGAGAATCACCATAAATCACCTTTCTACAGTACTTTTTCCCCTTCTGTGCTCTCTAAGGGTGTTTTGTCATTGATCTTGTCTGCCCTGCAACTCTTTTCACTATTTTAGCTGCATTTAATTAGCATGACCATTTATAATGCTCAGAACTGGAGTGTTTGTGGATTTGAGAAGAGTTATTTTCTAAAAGGTGTTTTAGAAATGCTTTGAGACTCCACATCACCAGAAAAATGTGGGGAAGTGAAAAGCAGGGCAGTACCTAGGCATCTCATTCTTTACAGCAAATGCTCTACTCTGCTAGTTATTCTGGTTGGCTGATAAGGAATACTTTTGAGGGTGATTGTTTTTACTACCACCACAAATTTCAGTATCAAAACTCCTATGTGTACTTGTGCCCTGAAGCCCTCTGCAGAAGATCCTCATGGCTTCTGCCTAAGTGCATGCCCTCTCCTAGGCCCCTTGGATCTGACAAATTACTTTGTCCAAGCAGAGCTGGGAGGGATTCTCTTTGAGGAGTAAGAACACCATCTGTAAAAATGCTCATGTGGATGGTTGAAAGAGTAGAATGCCACTGTGAGATGGAGCAGACCAATGTGACAGGGTGGAAGCATTCAGTGTGACCCCTGAGGAACCAGGCTGAGTTTCAGAAGGGCGTATAGTTACCTGAGATAAAGACTAGGCAGAAAGCAGTTTGACTGGGCAGTCAGGCCCAGGTTGTCAATCTGAGGCGCTGGAAGGGCCCAAGTTTTTGTCAGAAAAAATACTTACGACACCCAAGATCCTTCTTCTGCATGTGGCATTATCTCAGTACAGCTGGCTGCCACAGCACCTCTGGCACATCATCATCCCTTACTCACCTCAGGAGCCAATCCCAGGAAACTTCATATTTCCTCAGCAACCATTTAAAAATGAATACACATAGAACAAATGCTTCACAGTCTCAGGAGCCTAGGCAGATGTCTCTACAACTGTTCCTTATGGCCTGCACTGTATAAAATTGTCAGATCATTTAAGGGTACTTCAGTTGTGTTGGCAACCCTGCACCCTTGCACAATGGGTTTCAAAAAGAAACTTTTTCCAAAAAGGAGCTTGCAGGATTTGGGGCATTCTGCTAAGCAGCTGACTCTACATCCTGTTCTCACTGGGAATGCCGGCACCTGCCATGAGGGTCTGGGATGTAGGAAGGAGAGAGGAGGAGAGGTTAGTTTCATTTCATGAGCAGGGAAGGAGACTGCCACTGGGAGGTAGAGAGCAAAAGTCAAGGTGGATTGAATCTGTCTGTGTCCTTATAGCACTACAAGTTTTGAACATGTTGCTGCCAGTCATTGGTTACAGGTGAGCTTCCCAAAGCATTGTCTCATCCCTGGCAACTGGAACATTGCCTGGTCTGCAACACCCTAGGAATGCCTGTTCTGCACAGAAAGTTTTTCTGAGCCCGTTTACAAGCTTTTACAAGGGCCTTGGAGGCAGCAAGGGTGCATGGATTGTTGTAGCACTGCCAGCAAACCTGTAATGTTTTGCCCAGCTGCCTGGCAGCAAACTCAACCTTGCAAGTTTGGAGCCTGGTTAAAGTTCTTGGACAGGTCAGGGGTTAGGCTGAACTGACCATAATAAAAAGGGATTCCCTTGGGCCACCAGTTTTTTAAACAGCAGAAGACATCAGTAGTTCCTGGCTTGTGCCTAGTGGAATGTATCCAAATGCCAAAACATGCCGTCATCTTGGACTCTGCCAGGGTAACCAGTTTATGAATTATCCTTGCTTACTGACAAGGCTTGGGCAGATCAAGTGAGGGATCTTTCCTAGCTCTTGCAGATGCAGACCCCATATGACAAGCAGCCAAAAGACTGTGGGTCCTAATTCTGTCTCTTCTTTTGGTGGAATGGCACAAGGTAAACTCCCTTGCAGGTCACTCCTGATGCCAAGTTCTACCCTTTACCTCATTCTATCATACAAAAATAACAAGCCCCAGCATGCCTGCACAGGGAGCACAAGGCAGAGGAAGAATAGTAGAAGAGGGAGCTGTCTGTATCCAGCCACAGCAAGTGCTGCTGGTCTCATCTCTTCTGCCTCAGTTAGCAAAGCTGGACACAGGCCTGGGGATATTTCCCAAATGGGACAGCTCTCATACCACCTTGTGTCCCCATTAATACGCAGTAGTGATGTGCCCTGTGCACTGAAAAGGCCCTTAGCTGTGAACGCTAAAGACGCAAGTCAGTCAGTGTGACCTGGCCCATGACCATGAAGTGTAAGCCTCTCTCAGAGGTGACCATTGCAGACAGTACATGTGTGGCCACAGGAACTCAATGACAGGACTTCAGAAGCCCGGCTGCCATTTTTGTGCTTTAATTACTCAATAATGGTCCCTCCTGTATGTTCCTGAAAAAGAAAACATAGGGAAGTGTGGAGACCTCAGCAGAACATGATAAGGTTCTGGAACAAGCTGTTCTCTCTACTGTTGTTGCCTGTTTGCCCAAATGCCTGAGGCCTCTCTCACCATTCTGTATCTGCTGTCACTTATTTCCAGGCTTGTCAGGGACAAGTCCTAGTGATGCAGTTTCTCATTACTCACCTTCCCTCCTTCTGAGTGCTTGTTTGGTTTGCAGGAGTCCAAGTAAAGAGATAAAAACAAAAGTGGTGTACACAACAAATACACCTGCCTTCAACACAGCAGACAAAACATTTAGCTCAATTTAGGTTGTGGTGAAGAAACATTCACTTGGTGAATTCCATTGAAATCTTGTTATATTTGTAGTTGACTTCATCTGCATGCCCCAAACAAGTTTGCACACCCTCAGCTTCCTCTCTTTCTCTCTCTCATCTCCCTCCCAACAACTTCACAAGATTTCAAAGAAAAGGTTGGCAACTTGTTGGAAGAAGACAAAGACCCTGTCCTTGCTAGCCAGAGAGAAAGTGCTGGTACCTGTCTGTCAAGAACTTGTGGCTTTTCAGTTTGCATGTTTCTTGCTTACACTGTCTATCCAGGTAGCACAGATGGGGCGTATCATTTGGCAAGCTTACCCCTAAGCTTTTTACAACAAGGATGATAACAGGTGCAAGATAAGGCATACAGACAAAACCAGGAGTTCATTACAAATACATTTGCATCCAAAGCAGCAGCAGAAGGACTTGGCTTTATCTTAAAAGCACACACTTTGTGAACTCCATTCAAATACTCACTGTATTTGCATTGGATACTGTAAGTGTGTCATACCAGGCAACAACATGGAACCAAACTGTGTTTGTGTAGGCTTGCACTCCTGTGCACGGGTGGCCAAATAAGTCATCTCTTCTCATGGCAGTATGGACGTTTTAGGAGGGGTGTTGAAAAACTAGAGACAAAATTCTGAGGAGAGTACATTGTCGCATGGAGAGCAGGATTTTTGAAGGAACTTGTTAAATTAATAGCAAAGGCTTCTTAATTCTGAAGGTCTTATTTTGATCCCAAAGTGGAAACTGGGCAGTTATTCTGCACCGAACACTTGAAAACTTGGCCCCAAGGTCTGCATCCGTGTGTTTGTGTGTTCAAAGAATGTGGCACAGCTATGGAGAGGTTCCTGATCAAAAATAGTCCATAAGCTACAGCAAGGAGAGGGACTAAGTTGATTAGCTGAAGCCATTCCTTATTCTGAACTACTCTCTGTAGAAGTCCTATTTTAATCTGCTGTCTGAAAAGAGATGAGACTATCCTAACAAAAGATAGGTATCAAAAAGTTGCATGACACTGTTTCACTCAAAGTCTGCATGCAGTCTGAATCAGAAATATTTGGCAGGCAATAATACCTGGCCTTACTTGATGGTGCATGTAAAGTGTAGTGATAGATCCATTCATTTCATGGGAATAAACCTGAATCCCAGGTAAAACCACAGGAGGCTTGAGAATATCAGATGAGCAGCAATTCCTATTAAGTGTAGTGGTGTACGCCCGTGGTTGGCAAAGGTGCCAGTGGATAAGGAAAAATTGCTGTTTCCTTCCCCTCTGCAGGACAGTCACTCCAGCCCAGTCCCCAGGACAAAGCCAAGGAAGCTTGCAGTGGTTCTCACATTCCATAAATCACCGAGACCTTTGTCTCCCACTGCTTTTAGCATACCACCTTGCACAACCTCATTTGTGCTTGAAACTCGTCAGTGAAAGAGCACAATAATAATAAGAAATAAACAAAAGCTTATCAGCAATTTATTTACAGAGAAACATACCAAAAATAAAAAATGCTGCAGCAAACAAAGATAAACCCCTTCACTGCAATGTCCTTTGGGACCCGTTCCTGGCAGTTTTTCATCTACTTTGTAATTAAAGACTGAGATGTTTAAAGCATGAAAAAAAAGGAAAAAATGTGTTTTAAAGTGGCCCAGTGTTTATTAGTACATGCATTAATGTATTATTCTTTGGCTAGGACTGAAATGACTGCCATTAAACTAATTTTTTTAGTGTTCTCCTTTAAACAAAGACTTTTGGTTGAATACTTTTAGTAGTTCAGGTAAAAATAACTGCATATGCCTGTTCACTGTAGCATGAAAATCAACAGGAAACACTACTGTTAGTACTCACAGATTTTTCCTTAATTCTGCTATTGGAATAAATCCAGGATTATTCAGAAAAGGAGAGAGGTAGAATATATCCTTGGCCATGTGAGTGTAGAGAACAGACCTGTCGGATCACTGGTCATATTTCTGCTCCCACTGCTAGAGATGAGGAATCCCAGTGACTGTCACCAATGTCCCAGTTAACACCCCAACCTAGAGTCATTGCATATTCTGCAGCAGGTCTTGTTCTTCCTTGCTCTGCTCTCCTCTGCATGAAGACTTTTGTGGTTACAAGCATGAGTACATGTACACTCCCCAAACTTCAGCCTCTGTTCGGCCAATGGGACAGCTGAGGGACTCTTTTTCTCATTCCTCTGTTGACAAATAATATCTGGATGTTCTTATAACAAAGGTTGGCTATAACTGATCAGTATTTCCTTGGCACAGAACTTGTTTTGTTTTTTTTTTTTCCAGAAGTGCAGGTTAAAGCAATAACTGAACTATCTCTGCATAAACCAGCCATTGCTGTCACTAGCACTACTGCCCAAGGATTTCAGAGTTTTGTTTGAGGACTCAGTGGGACAAAATATTCAGTAAGAAGCACACATCAGAGAGGAGGTCACTGCTCAGCTTCTGAGAGAAGTATTGAAAAAGGTGATGAAACATGCATTTAACTCAGTGAGATAATGAAAAGTTTGTGGATGACTCTTACAAAGCTTCAATTTTCATATACAGTGTTAAAAACTCGCTAAACATTAAACCAAATCATTACTCCCACTGAGCTGACAGCACAAAAAGCTAACTTACTAGAATCTATACAGTCTTGAAGAAGCTTTTCAATTAACTACATGCAACATTCAAAATATTTGTTTAAAGAAAAAAGAAGTACTTTAATAAGAACAGTAAAGGAACAGAACAATAAGAAACAAATGTCAGTACACTGAGAACAAGGTCAAGATTAATATTTTATATAAACTGGTTTATTCTTTCTTACTATGAGTTTAAATCAGTTTAGCACCCTTTTTGTTCAGAGACTAAAAAAAGTTAATATTTTATAAGATTTATTTATAATACCCTTGAGGTTTAGAGTATGTTTATGTAACCCTTCTGCCAGGAATTGGCAGCAACTGAAAGAGCTGGATTTGTTTATCTAGGGGTTCTCCCTGAAAACTTAAACAACAGCAGTTTCAGCTTCCACCCAAAGCTAAATGACCTTCTTTGGGTGCCCTGACAAACAATAAATCCTGCTCAAGGCACAGCAAGGGTTTAAAACAAGGTTCAGAGTTTCAAGACAAAGAGAACTTTAGAGATGAGGAAAAGGGAAGAAGAAAGGCTCAGAGTAAACCCAAAAGGGCCACTAAACAATAAAATAAATAGTGTTTAAGTGTGATCCCTAACCTCTTTCTGCTCCTCGTCTCTGTGGCACAAAATAAAGGCTTGCTCTCGTTACCAAACAGATGCCTTTTCCCTTGAATATCACTGCCCACTAACAACTCTCCCCATATTTGCTGCATGGCTTCACTTTGCAGCTAAGCTAAATGAATGTATGTATAACTGCCACAACCCAGGAGACCCCACCCTCTCCTCAGCCCACAGCCCCTTGCTCAGCTGACCATGCAGTGAAGCCATTCAAGGCACCAAACTGGCAGGAAAGACTCTCATGAAAAACAAAAGTGAGCAGTGAATGGGTTTCTGCTGGTTTAACTCCCTGTACTATAAAATGAAGCTCAAAGTTGGCACCAAGGAGGATGGCATGGCTGAGGACAGAAAGAAGAGCCAGACTGCTGTTGTGCCTCTTTTAGCAACAGCTAGATTGGGCTAGTTACTAATAGGTTGGGCTGGTGTCATTTTAAGATAAAACTGCTTTTAAGCATGCTGGCATTTTTGCATGAATCTGCTGGCCTATCCACATATAGGCCAAATTTTGAGGAAGCACAACTGTTCTGTCCATGACTACACGGCTAACAGAGCTATTCTGTCTTTATATCTAAAGTCCAGCCACCCTGTAGAGTGAGGAACCCCTCTGCCAGCTAAGAGGAGGAAATAGGGCTTCTGCTGCAAACCTTAAACACATTTTACCAAGGGTGGAGCCCTGGGGCCAGTTTTGCTGCCTGGCCAGAACTGCTCTGCCTCTCTCCCTCACACAGCACACCAGCCTGAGGCTTTTCCCAGTCCCCAGCTGCTCCTATACCACACTGCCCAAAATAGGGAGACTTTTACAATTCACCTTCCTTGAGGTTTTTTGGGCACCAGGTTTAAAAACTTAATCACAGAATCAATTAGGTTGGAAAAGATCTCAGAGATCATCCAGCACAATCTAACCAAACACCATGTCAACCAGACCCTGGCACTAAGTGCCATGTCCAGTGTTTCCTTATATACGTCCATGGACATTGACTCTACCACCTCTCTGGGCATCCCATTCCAATGCCTCATCACTCCTTCTGTGAAGAAATTTTTCCTAATGTCCAACCTAAACCTCCTCTGTCACAGCTTATGCTGATTTCCTCTTGTTGTGTCACTTTTTACCTGGGAGGCCAACCCCCACCTGGTTACAACCTCCTCTTCGGCACTTGTATAGAGCATTAAGGTCTGCCCGGAGCCTCATTTTCTCCAGGCTAAACACCTTCAGTGCTCTCCGCTGCTCCACATAAGGCTTGTGCTCCAGAACCCTTCACCAGCATGCTCCAGCACCTCAATGTCTTTCTTGTAGTGAGGGGCCCAGAACCGGACCGAGCACTTGAGGTGTCGCCTCACCAGTGCTCAGTACTCTCACTACCCTGGTCCCGCCGGCCACATTACTGCTGATACAGACCAGGATGACATTGGCCTTCTTGGCCACCTGGCCACACGCTGGCTCATGTTCAGGCAGCTGCCGACCAGCACCCCGAGGTCCTTTTCCGCTGGGCCGCTTCCCAGCCACAGTGCCTGGTTTCCCGAGGAGCGGAGGGAGGCATTCCCCCCGGGAGGCGCGGAACGCTGAGGCGCACACGGCCCACGCCGAGCGCCGCTCGCAGCGCACAAAGGGCCGCGCGCCGCCTCAGCGTCCCGGCCGGGGGCGCCCCCTGCCGGCGCCCCGTGCGCGGCGGGGCGGGGCCATGGCGGCCACCATGGCGGGCACCATGGCGCGGGCAGCGCTGCGGCGCCGCGGGATCGGATACGGCCTGGTGCGGCCGTCGGCGCTCGGCGGGAGGGCGGCGGGCTGGAGCGGCCCGGCGGCCGGAGGAGCGGTGGAGTACTGCGCTGAGCTGGTGCGGTGAGTGCCCGCCGCGGGGGGGCTGCAGGCGCGGGGGTTCGCGCTCCGCAGGGCGGGCCGGCGAGTCCGGCCCGGGAAGGCTCGGCAGCGCTTCCCACCTGACAGGAACGCTGACGGGTTCCCGGAAAGGATTGTTCCGGCTGCCCAGCCTGCTCTCGGGCTCTCCTGGTCCCGAAAATAACCCGTGTGGGCAGCGCCGATGGGCCGGCGGGACCACGCTGTGTCAGGAGCGTGGAAACGAGGCGCATATTTAGGCTACGTGGATGATTCGACCTGCACACAGAATCACAGTTTAGTTTGTGTTGGAAGGGACCTCTGGAGATCATCCAGTCCAACCCCCCCGCCCAGGCAGGATCACCTGGAGCAGGTTGCACAGGAACGTGTCCAGGTGGGTGTTGAATGTCGCCAAGAGAGGGAGACTCCACGACCTTACTGGGCAGCCTCCCGCGGCAGTTCCCTCCCCCCCGACAGCTGCAGCAGCTCAGTACCGTCTCTCTCCTGAACCCAGGAGGAAGACTGTGTTTCCAAAACATGCTTTTTTGTGGTCGAATCTAAAATGCTCCAAGAGGAGCAGGAGTGCAGCTCAGACACTTCCAGTTCAGGCCACTTTTCCGTCCTGGATTCTGGGCCGTAAACAATCTGTAGGGCCCTCCTGGCTGCTTAGTAGTTCCCAGGAGTACAGTTCTTTGTAAAGTAAGATGTTAAATCTCTTAGTAAAGACCTAGGTAATTTCCCTTCGGAGATTGTTCCAAATGGTTGGCAAAAGCTGGGAGAAGGGTTCCAAGTGTGTATAGAAAGAGTGGAACAGGATTATTTTCTCCAAACTGGTGCTTTGAAAGAAAGGTGTGTGTGTGGTCAGTAATGTCTGAGGTAGGAAAACTGAGGGAAAGGGATGAGACGATCTTAAATGTTTAATGCAGTACCAAGCAGCTGACCTGTACAGATGCACCAGAATGCACAGCCATGTTGTATTTTTAATGATTTTCAGAATACAGCTCTCTTTTCCTAGTTATTCTACCCAGGATTTGTTTACCTCATACTCAGGAGATCAGAGGCTGTGTGTACAGGTAAAGTTAACATCTGCAGGTAAAATGTTTCCAGTAACAAGCAACTGTGAAAAGAATAGTTAAGTTCCAATGAGATGGTTCAATTAAAACTTTCTTAATATGTATTTTTATTAAATTATAAAAGAACTAATTAGAAAAATAAGCATTCAGAATAGTAAAATGAAAGGTAGTTGTGCTCTTGGCATCATTTAATTGAAGCTGCTCTTCCCAGTAGCTCATATATTGCATGGAAATAATGAACTATTAAAAATCAATGGAAGGAATTATTATTCAAACAGAAATAAAACACTTGGGGCTAATGAAGTGTCAGCAACTCCCTAGTTCTGAATTTGAGTCTCCAACACATTAGGAAGTACAACTGAGTTATGCTTTAATAATATATATTTGTTTTTGCAATATGATTGATATCCTTTCTCTTGAGTCTTCCTTTTTGTGTTAAACACCTAAATTAGCTACAAGCTATTTGGCTAAAAATATGTTTCCCTTATAGGTATGTTTTATGTCTCTCACTGTCTCAAAGACAAGTTTGTGGATTGAAAGCTTTATTATAAATTCATTATATGGAAAGTCCAGTAATGGCCATTACTAATTTTTTTCCTGTCTATGGGTTCATATGTAAGCTTATGCTTATTTGAAAACGATGAAAAACACTCAATACCTGACTTAAGGTTGTTCTCTCCTTCATTGCTTACACTACTGAAGAGGAATGGGGTGGAACATGATATATAGCAATATCAATTTTATTTTACTGAGCCTTGGTGGATTTGCTACACAAAATTTTCAAGCTTGGAATAGTTGAAAGATAAAAAACAACCAAAAACCTATCTTGTCAATACCACTACTGGAGGGAAGACAGTTTTCTCTGTTGTGTTGCTGTGTACTTTTTGTAACACATTTCTTTGTTTCCTTTCTGAAAGTAGAAGTGGTTCTGTGTTGTGCAAACAACAGATAGACTGGAACTGGGAAAATGTGGGTGTAAACCTTGCAGCTCTGTCTTGGGTGGGCAATACTAGATATTTCTACAATTAATCTTGAAAAAGACCCTAGGTTTTGAGCTGATTAATACTTTTCCGGTAGTGTCTTAACTGAGAGAGGTTTGATGCATTGTGCATTTAAGTGTCCTTTAAAGCATACTAAACCTCAAAAATGTAATTATTTTGGTTGATATTTCTGGATTTGCATCAAGCTCTAAAAGAGTTTGATAACAGTTGTGAAAAAGAAGCACTTGCTAGCTTTCAGCTGCTGTGTATTGTAGGGTTAAGCACCTCTGTTAAACTTTACTTCCTTTTTGTTTGATGCTAAGAGTAGCAACCCTAATAACCCTTAGGTTTAGTTTGCCTTTGCTATTTTAAGATCATCTTAAAAAGAAATATGAGTACATGCAAGAACAGCAAACTTAATGGAAATGAGTACACGTTTTCCTTGACAACCTGCTTCTCCACTCCCCAGGCCAAACTTGGGAGTTCGTCCTGTTCTAAGGAAGAATCAGGTTTCAAGCTTATCAGAAAGTACACAAGAATGTTGTTCAAAACAAGCAGTTCAGCTTTTCAGAGGTGGTCAGCTGTTTTTGTTAGCTGGAGTGGTTTTGTAGTTTATGATTCTGAGCACTGTGCTTTTAATTTCATGGCATATCCATGTGGCCAAATGAAGGCAAGTCACTCTGGCTTGGCAACGAGTTACCTGCAGTGAAACTTCCAGCTCCTGGAGGTTTTATGCTTTGAATATAGTTGCCAGTAAACAAAAACTTAATGGTTAAGCTGGCACTCTTCTGCCAAGCTCCAAAGCACAGTCTTTTAAAGAAACATGGTTTCATGTTTGGAACAGAAATCTGCAAGGTGGACAATCTGGATTCTATTTGCAGTTCTGCCACAGCCTTGCTTCATGCCTTTAGCCAGATATCTTGAGATCTGGATTTCAGAGGTGCACTGAGAGTTCAGACAGCCTCCCATCTCTCTTGGAGTTGGTCTTATTT
This sequence comes from Lanius collurio, assembly GCA_020086605.1. Lineage (NCBI taxonomy): Eukaryota > Metazoa > Chordata > Aves > Passeriformes > Laniidae > Lanius > Lanius collurio. The sequence continues at coordinate 43,978,966 of JACBWW010000003.1, forward strand.
TAAAACAGGCTTAAAAGCTGCTACTTTTGCAAAGTCAGGGTTTTGAGCTATTACTTACTGCTACTCTTTCAGGAGTTCAGTGCTAAGGAGTAGCACACCAATTCACCTTGAGCTATAAATAACAAATGTGCATTTTGATTCTTTTATAGGAAGCGTGACTATGAAGGGTTTCTGTGTTCTCTGCTGTTGCCTGCAGAATCTCGAACCTCTGCTTTTGCCTTGAGAGCCTTCAATGTGGAACTGGCTCAGGCAGGTATTAAAATACATTTGTGAACTCTGGAAATCTAAAATAACAATTTTGATAATCTAAATTACACTTGTGGGCACTCTTTTGGTAGTAGGTGGTGTTTTGCCAAGATTAACTTTTATAGTTTCAAGGGCAGTGAATAAGTAGTGCAGTACAAACCTCCAGTTTTGAATGGCCCATGGAAAGTAGCCTGTCTGCCCCTCTTACTTTGTTTATGTGAATAGTTTTTCTGACTTTTTAATTCAGCATGCATTTTAAAATTGAGTTATAACAAACAGGCAATGGTTCTTGATACTGTTAGTGATTGCATCTAAATCGTGACTTCACGTGCAGTGAATGCGTAGAGTGCAGCTAAATCCTAACTGTAGAAAGTCTGTCAAAAAACGGGATGATACAATCAGCACCTAGTCTTTGTTGGCAGAAGGGAGGTGATGAAAAGGCTGCCGGGTGGGAAGTTTGCTGTTAGAGAGCTGTGGGGGAGGAGTAGTTGCAGTCTCTCTCCCCTTTGCTAGGTGGCCAGAAACTGCCAGGGCAATCGGGAAAGTTGCCAACACTTGCCAGAAAGGAGTGATCCAGGAAATGAGCTGACCAGGCAAAACCCCTGACTGTAGGCTGTGCTTCTGGCAACCCGTGGTGTGCCCTCCCTCACTGCTGTCCCCATTGCTTTTTTTCCTTCTGAGAAGGAAGCTAAGGTGAGGGTTGCCTGGCACTTAATCTTTATGGGTTTTGAAATCAGGTTGTGGTGAAGATTTCACTTTTACTCTATGTAGTGTTCCTAAGCTTTGTGAGGAATAAATGTCAATTCAGAACTAAGCTCTTCCCCTGCTGAGCTTGACTATGTCCTGTGTCTGTCTTTTCAGCATAGATAGACCAAGTGTCCTAAAGACACTGAATTTTACTCCAGATATATCCTTTCCAGATTAAAGACTCCATAACTCAGAAGACGACAGGTTTGATGCGGATGCAGTTCTGGAGGGACGCCGTGGAAGGCATATACAGCAATAACCCACCATATCAGCCTGTTGCTACAGAATTGTGGAGGGTAAAATATATTTTCTTGCCCTAAAATTGGCTTAAATTTAAAATTACTGTGGGAAATAATGTCAGGGTTTTGTGTGTGCTGTGTTGCATCAGTTCTAACCAATGACACTGTTTCCAGCACAAATCCAGAACACAGCCCCATAAAAGCACTGTGAAGAAAATTAACTCTTTTCCAGCCAAAACCAGTGCAGCATTCATATATAGGTTATTCAGATACTGGGATACCAATTACAACCCTTTCCAGCAGTTAAGACTACCAGTTGTACTCCTTTCTTCCAAAACAGAAAATTGATTTTGAAAGGGGAAGAATTGTCTTTGGTGATATTTCACCTCATATATGATTCCTACAAAGGAAGATGAATCTAATACAGTCCAAACAGAATTGCTTGCAAAATAAGATTATGAGAAATAATTCAGAAAGTGTTTCCAGGAGCTCTGATAGCTCTGAGCACTGCAGAGCACTGGAGTGAACTAACAATTCGAGTTGATGATCTTTGCAGTCAAGATGGGATTTTATTTCCATGTTTCAGCAAATACCCCAAGAGTGACCTATTTGAAGCCCATGACTTCACAAATATGCAAGAATGTCATTGCAATTCTTAGAAAGAGGGATTTGGAAAGACACCTGAACTCACAAGTATTGCAGAGCTGTTAATAGAATTAGCAAGTCTTTGCACAGCATATTCTATGTATACTCTTTTGTGGCTGTTGAGTTTATATGAGGACAGTGTGATTTTCCAGAATAAATTTATTCTATTAAATGTGTTCCTGAAGTTTTGTATATCCCAGAATACTTGCATTTGGATTCCAAATCTTAATGCACTAGTAAAGTAGATAACTAGCCTTTAATAATATTTCTAAGTTACAAATAGCTCAGCTCTTGGTGACTTTAATATAAACTTACACAGGAACTGTATGATGCGTGATCTAATTTTTGGTCCATTTTGAATGTTTGAAAAGTGAGGCCTAATTCCACATTCATTTCTGTGGAAGAAGCCAGTTTTTAAAACAACAGAGAAATGAGGACCCATGTGTTTGAATAAAGGTAACTCAAAATAGATGTAATGTCCAAATTGGGTAATTTAGCATAATTGAGTTTGGTCCTTTAAGTCTTGATCTGTTAGTATTTCAAGGATTTCATTTACAAAATGATACTCAAGGTGAACAAGTGACACTCAAAACTGACATTTGTAGTTGTAACTTAAAATTTGCCTTTTCATGTACCAAGCACTATTTGAAGCAGAATTTATTGAATCAACAAGATCTGGTCTTGTCAAACCTTGAAAAAACATTAACTAATATGATGGATGCAAAGAATAAGTTGAAAGTGAACTGTAAGGACTAAATTGTGAGAAATTTGCTCTTTGCTCTGTCAGTTTTGTTTATAGATGTTTATATATGTGATTGTAATCTTTCTGACTGTGTTCTGAAAAATTCAAAGTGTGCAATTAAGAGGATTGAAGATAAGTTGATAGAATGAAGTGGCACAGGAGGGAAGTCAAGTACACGATAAGAACCAAAAGAAGAATGCGTGAATATGAGATGCTGTGAGATTTTTTTTAAAAAACAAACCCATAATATTAATTATATTGCTTTGTTAGCATTCTGTCTTTACAGGATGTATTGGTATGTTGTACTGACATTTTCTTGAAAATTTACAGGGGGAATATTTTTATTGCTGGACTCTGGAGAAAACTGTTCTTTTTGGAGAGTGAACACAGTTAACTGCAAATATTTTATGGGAACATATGATTCCAAGAATAAATTAGTTTCAAAAAAAATTTTTTTAAAAAATGCTTTTAGTTAGCTGGCTTGACGTCTGGTATGTCATTTTTTGTGTGCAGCAACTTGCAGTAAATGCCAGTTGAAAATTTTTGTGTTTGAAGGAGATTCTAATTTTCCACTGACATGCCACTTTAATTTAACTGACTGAAATTTAACTCACTGAATACAATTATTGTAATAAATATCTAAAATGTATTTCAGCCTTCAGAATGTAGTACTGCCATCACTTTATGTACATTAACGTGGAGATTTTATTTGATGCCTTTCAGGCTGTCAAGAGGCATAACTTGACTAAAATGTGGTTGATGAAGATCATAGATGAAAGGGTAAGTATTTATCCTGCAAAGTCTGATTCTGGCTTTAGTCATGTTTTGAATTTCTTTTCCTTATTTTTATGTGTTCGTGTGTAAAACAAAAGCTTATGTAATCAATCTTTTCCAGACACAGTAGTATTTATCTTCAAAAATAATACTGCTGTATTTCTTTTTAGTCTCCCTTGATGCTGCTCTTCATAGTTTCTGTTCATTCTGCCAAAATGGCTAATAGAATCCTTTGTTTATTTTTGTCTTTAATTGATGTAGTTTGTGAGTTCACGTGGTTATAAAATCTCAAAAATTAATTGACCTAACTGAACCCTTCCACCACGCTTTCATGCTACTCCTAATCATGGCTATGGAGTTTTTTCTAAACACCTTCCATTACCCGGAAGGGGCTTACAAGAGCTGGAGAGGGATTTTTGATAAGGACATGTAGTGATAAGACAAGGGGGAGTGGCCTTGAGGTGAAGAAGGGTAAGTTTAGATTAGATCTGAGAAAAAAAATTGTTGACTGTGAAGGGTGGTGAGGCACTGGAAGAGGTTGCCTAGAGAGGTTGTGGGCTTGCTCTCTGAGGTGTTCAGAGGTCGGATGGGCCTCTGAGCAACCTGGTCTGGTAGAAGGTTTCCATGTCTTTGACAGGGAAGTTGGAACTAGATGATCTTTTAAAGTCCCTTCCAACCCAAACCACTCTATGATTCTATGAATGTATGGTTTGCACATGACTTTGAAATTTGTGTGCATTTCATAGATTTATTTTACAGTTTTAAAAAATACATTCCTATTTATCTAAATTTCTCTCTGCTTCAAATGCAAATTAGATATTAAAATTGACAACCCTGTAGTGTAAGAATACCACATGATGTTTTATTTTGGCTGTCTCTTTTTTTATGAAGAATTCTGATTTCATATTATTGCAAAAAGTTGTATTTGCTTCTGTAAGCAGACTTGGCTGCAGTTGAGCATAGTTATTTGTTAGACTTGCTGTAAGCTTTAATGACTGCTTCTGTCTGAGTTTGTACACTGTGTCTCAGTTTTGTTCTTTTTTTGTTTCTGGTAGTGCATTGGGTTGAGATGACTGTAGTAATAAGCCTGTATGGACAGCAGTTATGTTTATGTTCTACTGAAGTTCCACGTTCATATTACAGGAGAAGAATTTGGATGATAGGGCGTACCGTAACATCCAGGAGCTCGAAACATATGCTGAGAACACTCAGAGTGCTCTCCTCTACCTCACCTTGGAAATGCTGGGTAGGTGTTTTCCCCTTTCTAGGTTTTGCTGATAACTCATTAATGCAAGTATTGATATTTCAAAAAGCCCTTTCTTTTTCCACTGGAGTTTAATTTCAGTAAAAGTTGTCCTGGGTGGTACTTCAGATACCTTTTGAATGATGAACCATAAATGTGGAATCGTACTGCAGCTGTCCTAGAACTATGTGCTTGCTTTGGAAGCTGCTCAGTGCAGAGCTCATTGAAGTGCAGTTTCCTGCTGTTTTTTGTTGCTTTGTTTTCTCTGTCCATGCTCCTCTTATAGAGTGAGGTAAATTCAGCTCTTCGCTGTATTTGGATTGTCCTTGTTAGAATACAAAGTTCTGTAGGTATCCTGCAGCTGTTGTTCCATATTACAGTGATGGACACTGATTATCTCGAAACAGCCAACTTCCCAAACTATAAACTTCCCTTACTGATGTAAATTTGGGTCTGAATCCACTCCTCTTCCTAGAAATATGTTAACTATCACTAATTGAATAGCTTGAAAAAACATAACAAAGATGATCCTTGTTATCAAGAGCTACTGTCTGTGTCAAGTCTAATGTAAGAATCACAGACTGGGAAAGAACTGTTAATTTGTAGTGAAGAAAAGGATAATTTTCATTTAGGTGTCTGTTGCATTATGGAAGTATTCCCTGTATGAACTCTGATGTAAAAAAAAAAATGAAGAATATCTGAATATCTTTATTATTGTTTTTATTAGTGTTTAGTATTGTAGTAGTGATATTTTCCTCTTGCTTATCAGAGTAGTCTGATGAAAGGCAAATACTAATGTTAAAAGTTTTAAAAAAATGGGAAAAAAGAGAAGTAAAAAAACAGAGAGGGGGAGCACATTCTTCTTTGGAAGAATTGAGGAACTTACTTCTTAGCATCTGATGTTTGCTTCCTTAGTAGGAAACCAGTGAAACGTTGCAAGTATCTTTTTGAACCTCTGATTGAAGAAATGTAGGAGTGAGTATGAGAAATACCAGTGTCTTCCATTCTGAGAAATCTTGAAGAAGTTCTGTCATGCTTGGATTATTCAATCCTTGTACAAATCAGATAAAACTTTTTTTTTAATCTGTGTGGAGACTCTGGATATTTTAAGTGTTCTAGTGTCATGTTTCACTTCTCTTAAATATACAAATGTAACAAAATATCTAACAAAAGTCTCCTTCACTGCATATTAAACAGTTAACCTCTGTGATTTTTTTTTTCTGCAAATGGAGAAAGTAATCAAACACAGCCCTTTTCTCAGTGTTGCCCATCAGCAGAGTTTTCTAGACTAGGTGGACCTGGTTTCATTCAGGTCATGTTTCTGAAATCTCTTATGCTTTTTAGACTCTTTATTTCTGACCAGTCTCCAGTTAGTGTGTCTGCCAGTACTAGTGCTATCATATTCTGCTGATGTCATCGTATTTCTTTCATCCAGCTCATTTTGACTGGTAATTGTGTCTTCCAATGTTCTGGTACTTCCTCTCAGCTTCTGTCATTTAAAAATATTAATAATTGTGCTCTCTAAATAATTGCCTAAGTAGTTAGTAAATAATATCCATTGATTCAATCAAGCCACACTTTGTTTTCTGCTACCATTGCCAAAATCAGTCCCTGTAGTCTGGGTATAGTCACTCTTTCACAGAGGCTTCTGGGTCCACTGAAGACCCAGACAGGCTTCTGCAGTGATTCTGGTACCTCCATTATCATTTCCAGATGTCAATTTCTGATGAATTACATTGATCTGTAATTCCTCTAGCCTCATTTCTTTTTTTTGTAGAATGCTGCTTCTGTTAAAGTTTTTATAAATTTTAATTTAAATTTTCATTTTATCCTTGGTCAGCTTTATAATCAGTCTAAGCCAAACTTGGATGGTCTTGCCATGAAAAGCACTGGTGCTGCTCTGCCTCACTTATCTCCCCCTTTCCATTCTCACAGTTGTGTGACTGACTGTGCAGTAACTAACATTACTTTTCCATTGTTTTGGTGATCTGATGCACTTTGCCACCTTGCTCCTGACAGCACAGGGGAGGGGGCAGAAATATGGGTTTGTGGGGTGAAGCATAGGATCATTCTCTTTGGCTTCACTACACTGAGGAATCAGCTGCAGCTAATCATGATACCACACTGTAAGCATTAGTGCTTGTAAGGAATCTCACACTTGAAAGACTTTTTCTGGCAGGAAAAGCAGTTCTTGGAATACTGTTATCCTGGGAGAGGATATGCCAATGAAAGTAAGTTTGTATACCAGTGTGTTATATCTAAATAGGTGCTGCTCTGCTAAGTATACCCTTTGCAGATACTGCAACAAGAGGCATCTTGCTCCTGAATGCATAAATGAATGAATTTTCTTGCTGTTTTGCATCTCTGAGATGAGATCTCAAGGCAGTTTATGCACATGGACAGTTCTGTTATGGACCAATGCATGTAGCTTTCCTAAAGTATGACCATGATACACACCAGAGAAGACCATACCCCTCAAAAGGCCTGACTGCATGTTTCTAAACATATTGCAATTTTAGGTGTGAGGGACATCCATGCTGACCATGCAGCCAGTCACATTGGGAAAGCACAAGGCATAGTTACCTGTTTAAGAGCAACTCCATATCATTGTACAAGACAAAAGGTCTTTCTTCCCATGGACATTTGTATGTTGGTAAGAGAAGCAAGTTTTTATTAAAAATAGAATTTTTCCATTTATGTATAAAAATGCGTGTACGGAATGAGGCCTCGAGTTTTGTGTTTTGGGGTTGGGTGTGGGGTTCTTTTGTTTGGTTGGTTTTTTTTTTTTCATTTTCCTATCACTATAAAGGAAGTACTGTGACAAATTTGACTTTGAACAATCTTCTTGTGCTTCTCTTTATTACGTTTTCATAATGTACTGGTGGTTTGTGGGGGGTTTTTTGTTCCATATTTGACAGTTATAGGCCTGTATTCCATACATTTCTGTAGTAGATGGTATAGTCCTCCAATTTAAACTGCACACCAAATTTGCATCGGAATTTAACAGATCTTACAGTTTAGCTAAAATGGGATTAAAGCTCAGAATTTTTCATTAATGTTCCATGAGCTGATCTGTAGGCATCTCAGCTGTTACTCCTTCATTTCCAATCTTTATTTTTAAATGTTAATGCTGTTCTTTTTCAACATAACAAAAACTTATGCAATTATGATGATGCCTGAGGTGGTTGTGTTAGTATCTTCTGAATATAATTTCAATGCATTTACAAGTTTGGATTGGAAGTTTAGTAATGTAGGTAGCTGCAAAAAATATAGCTACTAATATAGGTCAGGTTTATAAGACTGCCAAAGAGAATTGCACTCTCCTTTGAGCACTTCTGAGAGTGCATATTATGGGAGGTCTTCCAAGTTTTTCAAACATAGCCTGAATATTCAGTCACTCCTTGCCATGAAAGGTGTTTTGCAATGAAACTGCAAAAACAGCTTGTATCCCTTCTGTGCAGACAATCTTGTAAGCATTTCAGCTGCTGGCAAGAACTGTGGAGTTCTCCTGAGTCTGTAGCTCCTGTGAAGCCTTTCTGCCCACCTTCATACAGCTCTCACATGCCTGAGTGTGGTTGAGAGGAGTGGGCAGCTGGTGCAATTCTGAATATGCCATGTTCTGTCTTAACATTGGTCACTATAGTCAAAGAATAAGTTTGGAGTTGGCATTTTGGGGGTTGGAAGAGTTGTTTTCCGGTGGTTCTGGGTTTTATTGGTTGGTTGGTTTTTGGAGATGGGTTTGTTTGATGTTTTGTGGTTGGGGATTGGTTGGTTGGTTTTTTGCAAGCCTGGGATGTGCACACCAATCCCAAGATTCAAAAGCCAGCATGGCTTCTGTGTTAGCTGTTACTGGCTTCCTTTTGCTCAATATCGATTCTTGGATTATGGTTTTAAAAATTGGGTATCTAAACTGATCTAAATCCCTCAAACTTTAAAATCTGACTTTGTTATCTTACTGACCACAAAATTTTAGGAAGCAAACTCGTGCAGAGAGTCTGTACCAACTGTTCTCTTTGTTCTCTTGAATTTTTTTCCAAGTGACTGACCAAAAGAAAAGGATTAAAAAAAGGAGAGAGCATTGATAGAACATTTAGGCTGTTTTAGTCTTTAGTCCTTGGCTTCATTGCTGGGATGACTTTTTGAGAAGCAAAAATGGAAACTTGATATTTATAGAGGGTTTTTTCTCTTTTTTGATTTTGATTTTTGTTCCTATGTCTAGCATGGAGTTTCACAAGAGGACTTCATAAGAGGCAAGCAAGAGAAAAATGTGAGAGATGTAATTTATGACATTGCCAGCCAGGCCCATATTCATCTAGAACATGTGAGTTTCCTTTTATTTATCTAAATAGACATAACTGATGCTAGTCTTCTCAAAGCATTTGTTGTTAGAAGACTTAAAGCTGAATACTTAATTTCAAGTATTTTGCCTTTTCTTGTTTTGAGAGTTTACATTAAAAAAATCCCACCACACAAAGCATTCAAATATTATAACTACTTCTGTATGAATATTGTCTTTATGTACAGGAGACAGTTTACTCACAGCCAGGTCCAATTACATATATATAAATGCAGCCTAGAAGAATTATACTGGAAGAGAAACTTTAAGCAGGCTTTTATAAATGCAGCTATGTGCCAGCATGGGATCAGAACCATAGAAAGCACATCTGCATATGGTATTTCACATGGCAGCATGTATGTGGAATGGCTGCCAGGAAAACAGAGCTTGTTGCCTTTAACTGCTGGTTAGTATGTGGGGGAGGGGGGGATTCATTCCCTAGCATGAACAGCCATGCCCAAAGCTATGTTGAGAAAGGTGCTTTCTGTTTATTTCTTTTCTGGCACACAGCCAAGTCAATTAGGAAAGTCTGTTTGTTTGGAACAGTGGATGATGGGCCCTGAAGAACTGCAGAGTCCTACTCTATATTTTCTTTCATGCTTTTTTTCTGCCTTCTGAGACACTTGCTAGTGCATAGTACAAAATCAGAAGAATGTTTTATTGGCGATGCTTTGTCTGCTTCTATCTCTGCATTTGCACCATTAATATAATTCTCAATTGCAGCATTAAATGTGATCACAGTATCTTAGGCAATAAAAATAGAAGAGCCCTTCATCTTTTTTCTGAAGGTCAAATGTGGCATCCCTGTTTTTTTCAGTCAGTGCCTACTGAGCTGATTAATGTTTTACGTTAATAATGTGTATGTGTTATTACAGTCCTCCAGTACCTAGAGGGGGCCTACAAGAAAGCCATAGAGGGACTTTTTACAAGGGCATTTAGGATAAGGGATAATGGCTTTAAACTGAAAGACAGAATGTTTAGATTAGATATTAGGAAGAAATTCTTTACTGTGAGGGTGGTGAGGCAGTGAAACAGGTTGCCCAGAGAAGCTGTGGTTGCCCCATTCCTGGAAGTGTCTAAGGGCAGGTTAGATGGGGCTTTGAGCAACTTGGTCTAGTGGGAAGTGTCCCTGTCCATGGCAGGAGGGTTGGAACCAGATGATGCCTTCCAACCCAAACCATTCTATGATTCTGTGTACCCTTCGGCTTTATTTTTCATACACTAATTATAATTTTCATTTAAGGCATTCCTGTTCATGTTGTTTAACCTGATGTCTCAGTTTTTGTGGTCACATGCCCAAGGAAACTTTATTCAATTTAGAAGCAGGGAAAAAAGTACAACATCAAAACTGTCAATCATCTTTGTTCAAGCTGAAACATTTTGATTTTTTTCTTTTTTTATTCTCCACCCTTCAACCCATAATGCAAAGTGTTAAAACCCATTGACTTTAGTTGCAATTTTGGCTTACAAATGTGCCAAGTGCGTGACCTGTAATGCCTCATATCAGGAATGGGAGTCATGGAAAATGAGTAATGTGTATTTATGGTCCACATACTTAAAATTTTGTATTGTATGGAAACTTTGGAACAGAAGTGGGAAGAGAATTTGGTTCTTCAGAACCTTTCAGATAATTCAGTAATTCCCAGTGCATTGGTCCCCTGGCTCCCAACATGAGCCTAGCAACTTCTGAAGAGAACAGGCCACTTTTCTTCCCATTTCATTCTTAGAGCCCTGCCCATGTTATGCACTGGGAGGGTCCTGTGGAAAATATGCAATGTGATCATGTAACCAGAGACTAAAGAGAAAAGTATAAACACAAGGAAACCAGATTAGGACAGCATTAGCATTTTATTAAACTGAATGTTGATCCTGATGCTCTTCCCTTTTTCGCCCCCCTGTGTATGTTTTTTAATGGATGAGTTATACCATCTTAATGAAAATTTTTTAAAAATCCTATCTGAATATTTGCTTCTAGTGTCCATCATCAGTGAATAGTTGACAGTGCAGGAACTCTGTAGTGTTCAAACCACTTGAACTGGCCATAACTGGCAGCAGTAACGGGATGTTTGCCTCCTTCATAATCAGAAGGTCTTTGTTAATGCAAGGACAAGGATACTTTCTGCCCTAATGGACAAAATGGGCTTTTGCTGGCAGTGTTTATGGGGTGTTTCAGGACCTTAGGTGAATCCGATGGGCTGGTGCCTTTAAATGCATTTGTTCTGCTGCATAAAATCACCATTTTGCTTTGCCTGAGGGTCTTTCCAGCCATTTATCCTTTGTTTTAGTTGGGATTACGGGGTAGGGTAAAGTTTAAAACTGCAGAGAGGTTTGCACCCTCTCAGCATTTGTTACACAAACCACATATTTTAGACGATGAGGGAAACAGTTACCACCCCCATTCCACTGCCAGAAGACACATAAATCTGAAATGCTGAATGGAGTCTCAGCCATGTTACATGAACCTTGTTGTAGTAATGTGGCCCTTAATCTTGGGAGGAAGGTTTCTGGAGTATGGTCAGGTCTTCTGACACTGCAACTGCTGACCAGCAGATGGCAAAATATGATAATGAAGATTGCAGTTTACCTTAGGAATTGTGTGTTTTATCAGCATAAAAGCATATAACAAATGTTCTGTCAGTCCCACAGTGTTCCCGTCGAAAGCCTACTAATACATTTACACTTTCTCCCTCTTTCTCTTTAGCACCCCTTCCCCAATTCCCCTTGTTTAAAAGGGTCTTCCCTTTGGCTTTTTGCATTTGTCTCAGTTGTGCTACATGATTATGGACTCGGCTTACCAAGGGAGATGAAATGTTTTCTGAATGACATGTGACCCATTCTGGGTTAAAAAGGTCAAACAAGACTACTTTATTTTTTCATCTTAATAATAGCAGGGCAGAGCATTAGATCAGGGAAGAACAGTTTTCTATTGGAGAGATATCAGATACAAACACACACGGTATTGTATCTCAAAGTTTTTAAATAATTTGTCTTCTAAAAAGATTGATAATTTTTTCCTCCTAAAGTTTCAGGCTTTTTTTTCTCAGTTTTCTGGAAGAGTCCATGAAAAACTAAACTGACAAACTCACACATTCTTATCAGTATTTATAGAGAGTTAGTTTGTTTTAACCTGTAAGAAAAGGCCAAACAAGGAGGAATTTTGTTTTTATAGATAGGTATTACAGGAAGACTTGTTCAGCTCTGTTAGATGTACTGAGTTGAATATGAGTTTAAATTGCAGATTTGATTCAGCCATGCTTTAGGTGTTTATTGTAGATACTGGGGAACTGAGGTCATTTCAATGTCTCAGAAATGTAACTAGAGCTTTTATAACTGGGCTCCTGGGACTGATGGCAACATTGAACCAAAAAGATGCACTCAGAAGAATGCATTTCTGGTCTTCCATCATTTCTGTCTGTTGGGAAAAAAATCCCAAAGGTTAAACTGTATTTACTAAACCACATTCTACTTGGGACTATTGGAACAAGGAATGCTAATTTACCTTGGTTTATAGTATGTGGTCTTGGAAGTCTTTCAAATCATGTAAGTAATTTAGCAAGACTCTCCCAGTATTACATACTTCGTGTAACTACTTTTGTACCCAGATTTCATGGAATGAAATGTTACAGTATCAGGATATCAAAATAAGAAGGCATAATGCTAGTTACACAGTTTGTTGCCTCCAAGCCTTATTTATAGTACTTGATGTTTAATCTGAAATGTTAAATTCTTCTGCTAAGTGATTTTTTTTTGTGTTTTGTTTTTCCTTCCCACATTACCCCATTTACTTTTAGGCTCGATCTTTCAGTAAGAAAGTTCCTGTGAAGGCATATCCTGCTTTTTTCTGTACGGTGGGTGTGATACATGTACTCTTTATGTGATGGAGTGTGCTGATATATTTGTGAGGAGCATCAAATCAAGCATGGTTAACTACTATTTCATGTGTCTATTTTGGGAGGATGTAACACCTGAAAATCATAAAAATCATAATGTGTGCCTGACTGTAGAACCTTACAGTTTAGATCAACACTTGTAATCCTTCTCTTTTAACTACATCTTTCCAACCAAGATATCTATATATTCATAGACTGCTGTTCTGATGCAAGACCCCCAAATCCTGTCTTTTTTCATAATTTGCTGATTGGTCTACTAAAAGATAACACTTTTCTTCACAAAAGTTGCCTTTTTTACATGCTTGAAATGTGATGATTATACTACCATTTAATAGCACAAACTGTCAAGCCTTTTTTGCAGTTTCTCATTCAATTTCACGTATTGCTTTTTAAACTTAATGCCTGATTATTTGTGTGCACCATCTGGATTGAGCTTTTTTTCTTTTCTAGGTTGCTTTAGATGATTATTTATATAACATGCGAAAAGTGGACTTCAATATATTTCATCCAAGCTTACAAAAGAAGAGTACGTTATTACCGTTGTATTTGTATATTAGATCTTGGAAAAAAACATATTAAAGTTTGCTTGATTTTTTACATATGGACTCAGAGTGCTGAGGTGGTTTTTTTTAATGTCTTAACTTGCTAAAACTGTGAAGTGTCTGACTTCACACTTCTGCAAAATGCAGTTCCTGGGAAACAGCAGATGCACATGAACTGTAGCTGTCAGCTTGCTGGCAGTAGTTAAGTTTCTTCTTGGAATATTAGGCTGATAGCTCTTTTTCACATGTCTGCCAAGTCATATGTCCTTGTCTGAGATTGCTTTTCTTGTCTTTCCTGTAATAACAGCAATGTGACAGAATTCTTGGACAAACACTGTGTTAATGGATACTTCTGACAGTTCAAATTCTTTGCTGAGAAAAGGAAAAAGAAAAAAAGACTGCTTTGTTTGTGCCCAAAAGCAGTTACAGTAAATGCCCTATAAATCAGCTAAGTAGTTCTATTTAGTGCAAGGAGCAGGCTTCCTGCAAGTAGGGATGATGCTTCAAAGCTGGAAGAATGAGCAGCTATGTTTGAGTGCAAGAAAGCTGTCAGGAAAAGCAGAAATTATTTAACTGTGTGTTGAGATTGAGCATTGGAGTGACTGTAGGTAGTGGGAGGATAGCTTTGCAACCGAGGGAGAGAGCCCATACATTAATATGTATGGATTAGCATGGATAAAATAAAATGCATATTTTACCTCTGGAATTTTCACTCTGCTCTTAGTTTGGCTGTATCTTCCTCCTGGCCTCGTCTCTGTTGTTGCCCACAGCTGTCACTGCAGTGTGGGTTCGACTGCCCCTTTGTTCAGTGTCCAGCATGTCTCTCAGGACATACTCCTACATGGCTTCCCTGAGTTCCTTTTCTTTGGTACTGTGAAAACATACTCCTGAATGTTTCAGATAATTTTAGTCCTCTCTCTCTCTCTAAAGATACTGATCTGGGGTTTTTTTTGTGGGAAATTACTAGTAGCTTTGTACTAAGCATCTTTTAGGATCGAGGTAAATCTGTTTGATTTGTTGAATGGTGAAATGCTTCCTAACATTCAGCTTGATTCAATTTCATAAATCTGGTAGTTTGTTTTGCCCTCATCCTTGTTCTAGTAAATAGCTGCTTTTCCTAGAGATTTTTTTTTTTAATTGGGGCTAAACTCCCCAAATGCTTAGTTGCATAACAACATCCTGTATTTTAGTGTAAAATGCTACATTAGGAATTTTTGTGAACAAGATTTGTGGCTTTTTTTATCACCAGCTGTCAGCATGCAAGAAATCTTAGGAACCAGACATTAGGTTCTTTATTTGATGATTTTGCTTTACATGTTTGAAGTTGCTTTGTGATACAGATCTTGGTAAATTCTGCAGTTTTTTATTCCCTAGTAAGACATTTCTCTTTGAGTTTGTTCAGCTCATGTCTTAGTTTCTGTATTGCTAGAGGTGGAATAATCAAGGTTATACAAACCAAGAAGAATCAGTATGTACTGGATTGGAATACTGGCTGTTTTCTTAATGTAAAATCTTAACAAGCTCTGTCCACTTTTCAGATCAGCTGTGGTATCGTATCACTGGAGTTTCTGAATGTGGCAAAGAAGTCTGGTGAAAAGAAAATGGTTAATTCCTATGCAGGCACTGCAGCTCTTCCTGCCAAATGAAGAGCAAAGGCTTAGGCTCTGTTGCTGCTACAAGGCCAGCTGCACAGTCACTCTGTTGATTTTGTGATGTGGAGCAAGCATTACAAATGCTTCTTTCTGCACTTGGTCATGTTTTGTTCCAAATGTGCTGAGTCAGGACAGTTGAGGCAGCCCTGTTCTCTCAAAAGGAAGCACTCTCCTGTAGTCTTCTCCCAGGCAACTAGTGACAAGATAAGAGGACACAGCCTCAAGCTGTGCCAGGGGAGGTTTAGGCTAGACATCAGAAGGAATTTCTTCATGGAAAGCTTTGTTAAACGTTTGAACAGGCTGCCCAGGGAAGTGGTGGTGTCACCATCTCTGGAAGTATTCAAGAAACAACTGGATGTGGCACTTAGTGCTGTGGTTTAGTTTATAAGGTGGTGATCAGTCAAAGGTTTGACTCAATCTTAGAAGTCTTTTTCCAACCTAAATGATTCTGTGATGCTTCCTTTTTCATCATGGCAGGTAAACAGCAGCCTCCTCTGCTTTCACTATCCTCCAGCACTTCAACCTAGCAATTTGCCAAATTTTCCTCACAGCAATATCCTCTGAAGGACAGGTCCTTCTCCAACCTTCTCCAATCCATGCAAAGCTATAGCTAGGCCCATTCTTGACCCTTTCCCCAACTGTAGCCTAGGATGGCAGCTTCTCTTCTGCAAGGGACCAGGATAACCTTGTAACACTGCAACTCTATGAATGCACAGTTCTAACACTGGATTTTGAAAGAATTTGAGAAAAGCAGGTACTAGTATTTTATCCAGTATGAACTTCAGATCACTAAACTTCAGGTTTAAAGTAATCACTGCTGAAAATCAGTCCTATTTTCTGGTTCCTATTAAATAAAAACATGCAAATCGCAGACCAAAACAACCCCACCTCAATCCATCCTAAAAACTGCTAAGACATTAATAACCAGCATTACTAAGAGGTTGTCAGTGGGCTATTTTAAAATGTAAAAACCCCTTTTACATTAAAAATTAGGAAGAGAAACCAGTCTCCTAAAATTTAGTACACTAAAAGCAAGAGGAACAGTCTGTACCAGCTGTGGAAACAAATCCTAGTCCATTACAGGTTGAATTATTTCACAAGCTAAATATCCCTCCCATAATTGTTTGAATTGGCATTGGTTAACAACCAACTGGATTTGTGACTGTACAGGTATCAAGAAAATATCCCACTTTAGTATTAACAAAATTGAAATCAGACTTAGTCTGAGGTCAGAGTAATCCAAAAATACTCCCCATGTGTATGTAAATTTGCTTTCCCATCACGTACTCATGATTGTATGTCTACCTGAGAACATCTTGGATGAATCATAGAGTGTATCTGCAAATCTGCAGTGACACAAATGTCTTTAGTCAGGATTTCTCTTTATTTGGAATACAGTATCAATGAAGTATCCCATACCTGGAATAGGCACCTCTGTGCAATAACAGAAGTGTCACTATTTTTTCAGTAGGAAATGCTTGACTTTTTACTTTCTGGCAAAAGTCACTGCTCCATAAAAATGAGCAACTTGGATACAAAAAAAAAGCGCTAGGGAAAATAGTCATGTTGCCATTACAGCACTGTAGTATAGAACTCCAAGTAATTTAGTTCAGGAAAAACATATTGCCTTGCAAACTTTAGGACATAATTATTCTGTTCCACATGTGACTCTGGATCCACGCTGCTTGAAGTACAGCTTTTTCAGTTTATATTGTTTATTACTGGGAAGCTACTCATAGAAGAAATGAAAGCCAAGAGATTATTTTTCAATTAGGTACCATTTGAAAACAAACTACAGAATCAAAAAGCCAGCAGCTGCTGAAAAACATGGGTTTGGCCAGCATAAGTAGAGGGGCAACAGCATTATGCAAGACACTGTGTGCTGATTTGGGAGAGACAACAGAAGTAACAATGGATTCAAGAAAGCTAAAACCTAGTAAGTACTGTAACTGTCCTCAGGAAGAAAAAAGGAGCTAAAGGTCCAGTTTGACTTTTCACTTGCTATTTGAACCTTCATCTTCAGAAGTTTGAGTTTTTTGGCAATCCAGCATTTCACTCTCCTCGCTTAGGTCTGACTGTTTAGGAAATATGATACTCCTATTTCCAGAAGGAGACTTAGCCATGAGGATCACTCTCTTTCATTTTTTTGACCCATTTTTCAGTTGTCTGACGTTTTAATGTTCTTCCACAGAAATATATCAGGAGGATGCAAACTGAACTTTACTACGAAAAGAAGGAAGAACACACAGTTATGTGAACCACTTATATTGAACTGAAAATTCTGACGTGTTAAGACAAGTTTACTCTGTAATTCTCCTGACTTAGCTAACAGCAGGTAATGAACCACTTCTACACCAAGAAGGAGGTCTCAGGAAAAAAAAAAAACCAAACCAGAAAGCAACAAACCAGCTTTCACAGCTAAAGCTCCCCTCCCATACTGTTTTCTTGTGGACAACTTGAGCTCAGTTGCCTTTGAAAAAATTATTGTGGCAAAGCCTTTCATAAAAACATAGTGTTTCATGAAAAAACCAAAAACCCCTTAGTTGCAAAATTAGTTCAGTCTGCAAAAGTCCATCTATAATGTGATGAGGTAACAGTAAGACCCGCAGTCCTCAGGGTACGCACCCTCCTGAGTTGGAGGAAAGGAACTATGTTCTTCTTTTCCAAGGAATTTTCCTCTGGCATCAAGTAATGTTTCACTGGACACTATCTAAGATTGGTGAGAAGAAAGACCAAATGTTTATTACAGGTACTATAAAATAATATATCCTGATAGTGCTGATACCTCACGCAGGTGTATTAGGAATCTGTTGAGAATCATCACTCTCTGTCATTTCCCCACATCCCTGAGGCCCCAGGTTGGATTTGACACCTGAGGTGCAGAGGAACTTGTGATGGGGCATGCAGGAAGTGGAGGGGTTGGTGATTAAGCTGTTTTTACATGCATTTGAGCATGTACTGCAGTCAGCTTTCATTTCTTGCAGACAGTTGCCATCCATTTGCATTTATCATGTGCTACCATATTGCTGGTTGCTGCAGAAAATAGTCTTCTAGAATTGCTTCCATGGATGATTCCATCATGGCAGTTGGTACCTAACTTTGGGATAGTCAAGGTAAGGTATATTTGAGGGGAAAGGGGAAAAAATTTAATAAGATCATTGAGTTGTGCATGAGACTGTTATCTGGGCTTTGAGATGAGAACTAAACTTGGTCATACTTGCACAAGACTTGCTGGAGTTGTCCCCTTTGGATTTTCCTGGGATAGAAACCTCATTAAACTGTATGAAATAATTAGAAAATACTTGAAAGCAGTCCATCTCTTCATTCTCATGCCACCCATATCAAAGCACTGACATCTTTTCTGCCTTTTCCCCCCCCCTCATTTATTTACTTTCTCTTCCTCAGTCTCTGACTGGCATTTCTCCTTTCTCCTCTGAAGACTCATTCAGGGCATGTGTTAACCTGGACCTGCAGTCTCTCAGTTTAAAGCTGCATTTCTGGTACAGTAACATAAAATATCTCTACTCCAGAGAAAAAAGCATGTCCATCCTTTGTCTTGCTTTTTGGCCCACTCTGATTTTGCTCATGTTTTCCAAGTGCTTCTTTCCAATGAACTTGTGAACTGCCCCACATCAGACATTCATCTCCTCCTATAACATAATGATACTCTTCTTACCAACTCCTAAATGCCTTTCAGGAAGTTTGGCACCCAAATAGAAATGGTGTTGATGTCTGGCAAGATCTGACAGTTGAGTCAGGGTCTTGGCACACTTCTGGCACTCTGCTGTCAGCAGACTATGTAAAATTATGGTGAAGGATGGAACAAAGTAATAATGAAAAAACCCACACAGTTTGGTTACACATAATACTCTGATGGTTTTTTTTCCTGCAGTTGACTAAGGCCGAATGAAAACACAGTCACAGTTCTGTTCAACTGAAGTTCAGAATCTCACCTTTAGATACAAATCCTAGAAATAAGGTATTTGGAAATAATTGGCCTCAGACCTGCAGAACAGTATCTTTTTGGATTTGTTAAGCAGGAATTTTAGGGTTCTTTGGTGGTTTGTCTTTGCAGACAGACTAGCTTGACTTGTTCCTGAAAGCATATTTGGCCTGTGATCACAAACTGAATTGATAAAATTTCTTGCATTAATAGCAAACAAATCAAACCCTCCTATTAGAAAGCTAATGCAGTTCAGGGGAAAACAAAACAAACAAAATATCAGAAAGAAACCAAAACAAATGTACCTTTAAGTCGCAAGCCCTTGCTTTTGGCATGCTGTAGTCTTTTCAAAGTTTTCAAATGGCTGCATGTAAAGAAAGGTTTGAGCTCTCCTGTTATTTATGCTTTTTACTCACCTGAACTGCTGCCTTTGTGTGTCCTTTTATTCACAGTAACTGCTTTTTGATTACTTAAAAGCTTGTCTGTTTGGTTTGTTTAGTTTTAGCTAATTCTGTATGCTTTTTATTGTTTTACCTTGTAGACTCTACCTAACTAGGCAAAGATCACAAGAGCAGTAACAATCCTATTTTTGTTTCTCAGTATTTCCTTTGTGGAAATGTTCTTTGGGATGTTCTTTGCTTTTCTACTGTTACGAATTTTTACTAAAAGCTAGTTGTTTAATGACTAAAGGTTGTGCCCTTATATGAAACTAGACTGTATAAACTTTGATACTTGGAGAATAATGCATGTGCTGTGATGTCTGGAGAGCCTCACATGCTGCAAGAGTTCTGGTGTTCTGTGTGTGTGAGGCAGTGCACACAGGTGGCCAGAAAAACTGGGGTCAGTGCTTGTCTCCCTGACACCTTTATATGACTGCAGTTGTCTGGAGAAATTGATAATTTAAAACCATCCCACATCCATTGAGCAGCATGAAGTATTAAACACCAATTGAAGAGCTTTCCTCTCAAAATACAGATTTTTTCTTGCTTTCTCCCAAGGGAAAATGTATTTAGCAGTATTCCCTTAGAAGTTACTTCTTATATATACTTCTTCATATATACAGGTTGTATATATGATAATTTAAATGTTATTAATGTATTTTATATAACTGTAGGACTTACTGGTATACTCAATTTTATTGGCTGGTAACTGATTAACAGAGAAAAGAAGACTGAATGTTTCTGTTGGCTTATATAATGATGTTACTACAGTTCTACAGTGAACTTTTTGGAGTGATGGTCTTTATTTCCAGTCTTTAGCTGTATCAAATGCATTAGCTGAGAAGTTACTTTACATTTTCTGCTTAGGTTAGATTCAGGCTCCTTCAGTTGCTGGTCCCTGCTGAGCCTGCTGTGTCAGACTTGTAGTTACCAACACAGAAAAAGGACATAATTTTTTTTCCTGCTTCTGGGTCCTGATGGGTCTTTCCGCCCCAAAATCTGTAGATGACTGAATAAATGGTCCCAACATCACTGAGAGATGGTGGGTTCCTAGAGCCTTTGAGGCATAGGAACCAATCCTACCTGTAACCCCTATGACAATGAAACTTTTCCAGGACTGTAAACTCATGCAAGTAAAACAAATTATAAATTAATTTTTTAAATGCCTGCAGTTTTAGCAAATAATAAATACATCCCATCTCCCACCCTCTCACAGTAGTCTCCTCTTGATGAGCCATTTTATGCCTTAGAATGTCAGTGCTACTGGCCTGCATTCCTGACCTCTCTCTCAGTCAGTAATTTCCCCCAGAGAGAAGTTAGTGACTGAGGTAATGTGATGGGATAGAAAATATGAACCCATTGGACTTGGACCATTTCTTTAAGCAGAGGTGTTCTAAAAACAGGCAGAGGAGGGCTAGAAATGCCAAAAGCCTCCATTTAAGTGGCAGTAGATGAGAAGGTGTTTGAGCTGCAGAGGTGCGGCAGAGATGCCACCGTCAGCTGTCTCTGTATGATTTTCCAAGGATCCTCAGCCAACAGCCTGGTGAGGTGTCATGAGCACATGATATTGTCCTGCAGTCGAACTTGCAGGTTCAAGCCAACAGCAGTAACAGCAATGAAAATTCATTTCTAGCTGTCAAAAATTTATTTTTTCTAGGCTGAGATATTTTCTTAGTTGATCTAGTGATCATCTGCGGAAGGAAAATTGTTGCCTTCCTCCTTCTTCTGGTGGCATGGCTATAAAAAAGAGATTTAGCCTTCAGAAATGTCATTGTTTAATCTGGAGTGCTTTGAAATGTGGTTTATTCATTGACCTGGAGATGGGTGACTTGTCACTTTTCTAGAGAGTGGGAAAAAAACTGGTCGAAACATCAGACCCAACCAGCTCAACATCTTCAAAGGTTTATACCAGTGAAATCCCCAAACCAGACAATATTGCTGTGTACCAGAAATTTCTTGTACTACTGAACATTGATAGCTTCATGGTCTCAATTCCAGATCATATTCTCCCATTAATTATAGATGGGCATTTATAGTGGATTGTAACCCCCAAACCTTCCTTAGGTTGGCTAAAAACTATTGATGATTGTAATTGTTGACAGGTATTGGAACAGTGTTACTAGAATCTGAGGAACATCTCTCTCTGCTGAAAAGACAAAGGGACCTTTTCAGGGAGTAAATCTGCAGACTGGGAATATAAAAGACACACAAATACTGAAGTTAAAGTCTTTCTCTTGAGCTTCTATAACATTTCCATTGACAATATTCTGGTCAGTCAGAGTAATCTTCAGTAACACACAGTGCAGTCAGTGAGCACACAGATTTGGACAATAAACATTAAAATGCATGTCAGGTACCAGTAGAGGCCAGTATACACCAGTTGAAATCCATCAAAAGCTCTGGTAGATCATGGGCTAGAAGGGACTGGAAGCATACTGACCCTTCTGGTGTGTTCTACACTCACAAAGCAGCAGCTGTCCTGCCTTCAAGCAGAACCTTTCACGTGTTGTCAGGTGTTATGTCAGCAGCTGAAAGAAGCCTTGGTGTAAGCATATGCAGAGGAAAGAAAGACAACCTAGACCAAATTTGTGAGGAAAAAACATGGGGAGAGGGTGACTGAATTAATGTAATTTGTTTTGTGTGTGCAGAAGTCAAAAAAGAGTCTTGAGTGTTAGCTCAGCCTTTGGAGAGTCAAGCTCTGGAGAGTCAAGGCAGCAAGAAAAAGAGAAAGAAAAAGGAGCAGCAACAGTACAGGAAGCAACACATTGGAAATGGAATAGAACTGGGAAAGAGCCAAACCCACAAACACAGGGGAAAAGTGGAAGAGGAGCAAAGAAAAAGATGATCAATAGGTGAAATCTTGTCACTTTTCAGAATGACAGATGATAAAAAAATGACTTAATTTCTCATTCATCAGTGCTGCCATCCCTGGAGCTGTGTGCTAGTCTTGGACATGCAGATCCATAGGACACACAAACCCAACAAGACATAGATGCATTCTGACTGGACGTGATACCAGGGGACACACAGCCAGTGCATGAGGACACCCAGGAAACACACAACCCCCTGGCATCAGTCCAGCATTTACTGATGAAGGCAGAGACACAGTGGTGTAACAGTGTTGGTTGACTGGGGGTTTCAGGAATGCTGGCTCAGCAGGCACAGGGTGCTGGGATGGGCATGCCAGGGTATGGTCCCCAGAGGAGTGCGTGTATGGGGGGGGATGGCAGTAGGCTGGGATGTAGCATGGGATTCTAGGCATGGGCTGTTGGGGTCCCTGGGCTTGAGGTCACCCTGATGCTGGGGTCCCTGGGTTGGAATCGGCATCCTTGGAGAAGCTCCTTGTATCTCCCATGGTTACCTTCAGTCTCTCCCAGTCACTCCAGAACCATCCCATAGTGGTGGCTTTTTAACACCATGCACTGTCTCTTCTTGTGGACAGTGAGGACAGGAATTGTCCCTGTCCAGGGACAGCTGGAGTTGGAGCACCTTAATCTAATTTCCAGCTTCTAGGTGCTTGTTTCAGAGTCTTTGCTGCATCCTCTCACGTGCTGCCTGAACACGACAGGATGGGACTGGAGCCATGAGGAGGCTGTAGGAACACCCCCAGACTCAGACTACCTTTGTTACTGCGGACTTGCCCCCTGGAGCAGGTGCTGAGTCCCAAGAGATACAGAGTGCTGGTGCAGGAAAGCTGGGTTGAGTGCAGATCTTTATGGAAGATATTGTGGGATTGAGAAGTCCAGAAGTTGAAGAAAATTTGCAAGGGAGCTCTAGGAAGACATGAAGATGGGGTGTGGCAGGAAGTCCTGTGTGGCACCACTGCAGGAACAGGGTGTGCAGCAAGAAGCACTGAGAAGTGTGGGACGATAAAGTTGCTTCTGATTTCTGCAGAGCACTTGAGCATTCAAGAAAGAATGGATCCAAAAACAAGGCATTGAAACCATTGCAGTGGTGGTGCTTCTCCATGAATG
The DNA here is from genome assembly GCA_020086605.1 of Lanius collurio. Taxonomy (NCBI): domain Eukaryota; kingdom Metazoa; phylum Chordata; class Aves; order Passeriformes; family Laniidae; genus Lanius; species Lanius collurio. The sequence continues at coordinate 44,002,379 of JACBWW010000003.1, forward strand.
TCCTCCTCGATCTTGAAATGGCTCTGCCAGAATGGGATCTTCTTCCACAGAAGAGTTCCATGGCCTGGCAGGAAAAGTGGGATGCTGAAGGTGGCCTCCAAAACCTGGGGAACACTTGTTTCATCAGTTATGTCCTGCAGTGCCTGACCTATAGCATGTTCGTGGCCAACTAACTGTTATCATACAAGCACAGGCAGTCCTGTGAGTCCTTCTTGTCCCACCTTTTACATCTCTTGGGCAGTTCTGAAGGATGGAAAACCAGCAGTGACTTTGGGAATAGCTCTTAATTTCCCCCTTTAAAGCCTTCAGAGCAGGCTCAGTGTAGCGCAGGGAGTGGGTTGGCTTGCTGTCACATGCCACATTCGACTCCCAGGGAAGATAATTATTTTGCTTCCTGTGGCTCCTGAAGTGCATCTGGAAAGTCCTGCCTGGAATTGTATGCACCTGCCACCTAAACTTGAAATCACATGGTGTTTGTTTTTTTCTTCCTTGGAAGTTTTTGTTGACTACACGTATTTCACCAACACAATTCTTTATAGCACAGCCAGATCTTCAAGAAAGTTATCCAATGGTGTCAGGGTCTAGTCTCATGTGTAGCTTTTGAAAATCCCTTTTCTTGCCTGAAACCAAAATGGTTGCAACTTTAGTTTGCCCTAAGTTTTCTTTTAAAAAAACCCCAGAGCCCCCCAAAGCCCTCAGCCCAATACAAATACTTCTCTACTTTTAAGTATTTTAGAGGTCAATTATTAATACGTTCTTAATGTTTTCAAGCACAAAAGTTAATTCTCAACTTGTTACATTAGACACTTGCTGGGGGCTGCAGTGAAATAAAAGGCATGTACATCTTCCATCAAAAGTTTTTGTAAGTGATCTAATGATCCTGATGAAAAATTTGTAGTAAAAACCTATTTGAAAACTTAGATTTTTCATTAAATTCTCTGCAATTTAGCAAAATTTCATGGTGACAGTCTCAGTTCATTAAATTTGCTTTTCTGCCAGTTAATTAGAAGAAAACAGTCCTAGCACTCCATTCCAAATTGCTACTGTTGCTATCAAGAAGAGTAAGTACAACTCCAACTACTGTCACTCATTCAAAAAATGTCAAATGTCACCTATCCTTACCTCTGATCTTAGCAAGATTTTCTTTGAAGTATTTCCTGATTAATGATGGCAGGCTTTTAGAATTCTTCAGCAGTAGAGAATCGTGTATTAGATCTGTTTCATGGCACCTCATCTTCTGTTCCTGGAAACATAAAAACTGAAGACAAAATGTTTGTGCTAAATGTGCTGTTTAGTGTACTTTTAGTGGCCTTCAGTCCAATAAGCCTTTTATCCTTTTTACAAAAAGTGCTAAGAAGTATCAGTAATACCTAGAGAAAAAACACAGAACCAGGGTTCCAGTTTTGCAGGCTATGTCCTCCTCACACCATCCCCATCCCAAAACTTTCTGGTTGCTACATACCCATATTTTTGTTCAGCTGTTGCCAGTGAACTAGAAGGTTCCCAAGCCTTGCACCTGTGCAATGTACTTTACATCTTAGTCCAAACCTCTTTTAGGAAGTATGAGTAACAGCATCACATCCCAACATAGTTAATTTGCTCCAGCATCAGTCTTGATCAAAGCTTTTGTTACCAAAAAGGAATTCTTGTGTGCACACCATTTTTTTTGCCTTCAAGATGCTATAGCTATACTTTATAATTAATTAATGTACTCAGTCTTTCTTAAACATTTTGATGTCTGGCAGCATCCCATATCCATCACTGGTCACAGTAAAACCAAAAATTATGAGAGAATTAACTGCTTGTTGAAATCATCTTGCATATATCCAGTACCAGGTCTGGCCTCCACAGTGAATGCAGTCTCCAGACAGCCCTCTTGTGTCCAAGCTGGACACTGCTGATGGAGACTTGCACTGCTCTGCGATGCTGCCTTGTTACAGGGATTTGTTATAAAGATGGACTTTGCCACATAAGCACTAAGGCTGAGTTGAAGTTCTGACCTCTTCATCTGACAAGTTGGAGTTCTTGTGCAAAGCATCCAGGTCTTTGTAAAGCAGGATCTAAGGAGCCCAGTCTGCTGATGGCTCTGATTACCACAACCTCTCTGCAGGCCCAAGCTATCTATTAGTGCCAGAAGTGTTCCTACAACAGAACCAACAGAAAAATATGATTTTTCATTCACTGGTTCAGTAAATTTTCTTCAGTTCTACATAACCTTCTCCACTGATCCTTCAAAAAGGACAATCTTTTGATGAGATGCTGGTTTGCAAAAGACTCACTTTAAATACAGATTACACAGACCTTAGGCTGACTTCAAGCTTAGTGAATAGTTTTCAATTCTCATTTTAAAATCATCTGAAATTCACTAGCACTGAATTACTAGTTTTCAGGTTAATTGAAGGTGTCACATCAAGTTAAATAGGTTGTGGTCTTCTTTTCACAAAGATCAAGCACCTTCTACATAGATACAAGACATGTCCTACCTATGAACCTGGTCTTGTTTGCTGGCACGTATGGGAGCAAGAGCATCGATCTCATCAAGGAAAATAACTGAAGGTTGCATCTGGTAGGCCAACAAAGAAAACACAGGAACACTGTGATATCAGGAAAACAGCACTATTTGAAGGAGAAAATTCATGAAAAACATTATGGTTGCAAGAGCACTGGAACTGGTTAGTTTGGGGTTTTATTTTGAGGGGGGTGCTGGTGCTTTGCAAGATTTTCCTGTTTGCTTTACTAATATTTCCCAATATATCTCAAGAGTTCCAGCCCCCAAAAAACCCACTGGAAAAGGAAACACTGACAATCCCATTTCAGTAGAAGGACATGACAAAACATGAAAAAGAATTTCTTCTTGACCACAGAAAACTAGTTACAGACAGAACACACAGCCCATTTCAACCTTACCCACTCAAATAATAAATGAAACTGTCATTCATATTCTCCTACCCATTCACTCAGGCAGTTGACACCATTTCTCATAAAAAAGATTACTCTCCCATCATCCTGGCTACATTCATTAGGAAGTGCACAAGCTACCAGTGTCTTTCCAGTGCCTGGTGTACCACAGAATAGGAAATCTGTGCAATTAAAAAAAAAAAAAAATCATGTAAGAAAAAAACATAATGGAAAAGTGCCTATTACAACCCCCATCCCTAAAACACACGGCTCTGCTCTTCTCAGCAAAACACTTCATAGATAAGTGGTAATAGCTAAAGTATGAGAAAAGTGAAAAGTGTTCCTACACAATTCAACAAGGCAGCAAATTAAATGAATGAAGAGGATAATGTGTATGTAAGATATTGAGAAAAGATAGTAGCATCCCAGAAGGACACTTCAAAAAACTCTGATAAACCAACAGGTGTGGTTACAACACAGCAGAGCCAAACAAACTTCCAGTGCAGAATCTGAGACCGGGATAACTTTGAAATCACCAGTTCTGCATATTCATCTTTTCACAAAAGGCAAGATTTGAGAGTAAAGCATTTAGTTCCTCCTTAAAAAACTTTAAATTACTGGGTTGGGTCTCCCTTTGTGGGTGATAAATAAGAAGTAATCTAAAGCTGGGATGGTATTCTGCACTTCTGCATTTCCATCAGCTAGAAATGCCAATGTGCTGCTGCTTCAAAATTAATTTCAATTAATAAAGAAGCAAAAGACATAAAGATTTTCTTTTCATTGCTTGTAATACTCTGTAAAGTTTCTGAAAGCAAAGCATTTAAAGTCCTATTTCTATATACCATGACTGAATTTTGCTGCCCAAGAATATATTATATAAAGTTAGTAACTAAATCTCTAATAATTTCATTGTAACACAACTTAGCTGTGTGAGAAGTGGACAGATTCTTATTTTAGCCTAAGCACAACAAATTCTGCAAGATTCTAGTTGCAAGTCCTATCAATTGTAAAACTGATACTTGAGCATTTGAAAAAAAAAAAAAAAAGAGTGTGTGGGAGAGACAAGTGGATTTCCATGAAACAAACTACAGTTAACTACCTGTAGGTAATTTGTGGTACATGGAACTCTAAAGGAAAAAATCTCCAACTCCAGCTTTTACAGGCAAGACATCTTTAAAGGATCTCACCTCCCCATAAATCTGGGAACATACATATATGCTGGTTTCTATGAATTTTTAAAATATTACTTTTTAATTTTCTTAAAACTACTTTTTACTACTAAAAAAAACCCCATAACAGAGCTAAAAATTTTGGAGCATTTTTATATATTAAAGAAAGCTGGAACCTCAGTAAGGTTCCATCAGAAATTTGATGTCAGCAGAAAGGAAAGGTTCACAGCGATTTTCAGATTGCTTGAGAGAAACCTGTAAGCCAAAGGAGTTGTAGACTGCCTATTACTGGGAGCTTCCATAAATAGTGCAAATGTCTCACTGACAAGATGAAGTAAAAATACTTACTGAAACATCTATTTGCATTTGCTTGACACCAGACAGATTTGCTTCAATTTTCATGTGATCCTTGTGAAGATTTGAAGTGAAAATGCAAGCTCTGAAACAACTGTGTGTAAACAGCATCCATTCAAAAATAATAAGGCAATTCGGGAAGCACAGTATAAGACATGAGTTGCAGCGTATCACTGCTATTTCATATTTTCTGAAGAAGATATTTCCTCCACCCTTAAAGAATAGCTCTGGCATAATTGTGACAGTAAGATTATAATTAGAGAGCAAAAATAAACATTACTTTAGACTACACTATACTTTGGAAGAAGTTTTTTTCAGCTAAATTACAATTGCAATTAAATAATCACTCTATGTGAAATAGTAAAATAAATTAGTGTCTACTTCTTCCAGTAGAACACCCTATGATCTCCCATCCTTTGCCTTCTATGTGTCTTCTCTGTAAAGCCAGTTTTTTTAAAGATTGCTTCTGCAGTACTAAGATACAAAGTTGGCATGTAAGAGCAAAGATAGATAAATACAAAACCCCCCCATTGAAAACAGGCACATATGATTGGTGTGACATTTTGATATAGTGAACACAAAGCAAGAATCATTTGTGTTTAGCCAAGTTTTTCAACACTACTTAAAAATTAGGTCAAATGTTTACCTTTTTATGGAGAGACTTAGGAACAAGTGTTTGAGGATTTGCAAACATAGACCGTTTTCAGGTTTATTTTCCCCTCTTGCTGAACACAGTAAAAAAATCCCATTTAGTACGAAAAAAAGAATTGTGAAGATATAGGAAGATAACAGAAAAAAATTATGGCAGGCTTTCATAGCACTAAAGTTGCTTTGCATGATAACATTAAGTAATTTTTATTTCCCAGCCTTCCTCAGAGAACAGGTTACTTACTCTTCTCTTAACCGGAGTTAAGGTCTCCTGCTAATTTTCCATGGCTATATATGGTACAAAAAGCATCTCACTGTTAGTTACACTTTGCAAACCTTTCAGAAAACAATGTCAGTTTGGGCTTCATGAAGAGAATTAAAACACAGACACACAGCCAGAAACACTAGGACTGCTTCACTTTGCCTGAATACAACTTCTGCTGCCTCTTAACTCGACCAGGAGTTATAAAATTATTTGTAAGCACGAAAGAAAATTTAATTAACCATGAAGCTGCTTCTGATGCCAAGAAAATTGATTTAGATGACAAGTAAAAATCTACAGAAGGCCACAACACAAAGTGATCATTTTGGTTCACAAGAACCAGCCCAGCCCATACATAAAAGATGCTCTAGTGTGAAGATCTCTCTGCAACTGACAATCCGAAAATGAAGACACTGGTGGCCAATTTAAATATTGGCTGTGCCCAAATTCTTTACATATGAAGCACATGCCAAGTACACCCTCCTGCACACACTCTCAAGATTTGTGGCTTAAACATCCATAAGCACCTGTTTCCAAAAAAACCTCATGCTAAACAGCTTGGCCCACATTTTATATAAATCAGTACATTAAGAATAATTACATGACAGCTCAGGCTGACTGGATGATTTGAGGGAGAAGTGGAAGACCAGGCTGTCATGCTGTAGGGTGCTCAGACCTCCATGTCCTGCTCCCTTTTTTGTGTCCCTCTTGCACAGCTGGAGAAACCCAGCTCAGTGATGTGGTTCTCGCTTTTCTGTGTCCTTATCTGAGCTGGGACAGAAAATTCAGTTCGAAGTCACAAAGTTCAGCAGGTTCATGATTACTACTGGAAAGCCCCACTACCTGTTTTTAATTCCCAGAAAAGCCAACCACATTATTGCTCAATAATGTGAAATTTGAAAAATGAAACTGCCATATTACATGTAAGTGAAATTTTCTTTAAAAAAGGCCCACTGGGCCATTTTCCAGGGCAGACTTTGGCATCAGAGCAGTACTATAGAAATTAATGGAGCTGTACCCTCTTACACCTCATTGCTCCAGTGCTCTTGAGAACCTCCCCAGCAACCGTTCCCTTTTGGTAGCATGGATCAACGGCTGGAAATCCTAGAGGATCAGGTTAGCTGCCGAGCAGCCGGCTGGATTTGGAGAATACTGCACTGGATGACTTGATATGCAGACACAAAAAGTTGTAACACAGAAGTGCCTCCTTGTGTTGACAGTGTTTGTGGAGGGAACCCTTCTAGCAGACCTGCCACAGTTTGTACCGGCTGACCAGCAACTCTTCAGACTGAAACATATTACTAATTTCCTTCCGTGTGCTGTGTAGAGAGAGGTAGTTAAAAACGTGCCCAGCCTGAATTACCTCTGGGCGAGTGTACTTAGAGGCACGGGTGCGAGCACAAACCCGCGATCGTCCACAGAGAATGGAAAAGTTCTGTTTACTTAACCCCCCCTGGGGCAGGTCTCGTGGCTGACGTATCCCTCTTCCACGAGGTGCCACTCGTGGGTCGGGATCAGCCGAGCCGTCCCTGCGCTCCCTCCCCACTCAGGGCGGCTCTACTGGGCAGCCCGCGGCTGAGGCGGTATTCCTTCCCGCCCAAGATGGCGGCGGCCCCGCCCCGCCGGGCGGTGTCCCGGAGCCCGTCCCCCGGCGCGGGGTGTATGACCGCGGCTGTGGGGGGAGCGGGGCAGGCGGTGGCCGGAGCGGGGTGGACCGGGTGAGCAGCGCTGTCTGGCTGCGTTCTGGGCGGCCGGGGTTCGGCCCGGGTGGGGGCCGGTCGGGGAGCGAGAGGGAAACTTTCCTCGCGGAGTCCTTCTCCGCCGGGGCTCCGGCCGCTTTCCCGCGGCCATGTTGGGAGCCGGGGGCTGCCTGGGGGGGAAGGAGCTCCCCGGCGGGAGGCGGTGCTGGGCTCCGCTGTCCCGCCGCGGGGCTGGGGCAGCGCCGCGTCCCGCCGGCAGGGTGGGAGGCGGCGGGGCGGGAAGGACTTGGGGAAGGAAGCGGCAGCGGCGGGCGCTGGCTTGTCCCAGGGCACTGAGGGAGTTGGGGGGCCTCGGAAACGAGTTCGTCTTCGGGAAGGGGGAGAAACAACGGCGGCGGCCCCGCGGCGTTACGTAAGTGCCCGAAACTCCTCGCCTCGTGACTCCGCCGAGGCGCCGTGAGGCGGCGGGACGGGACGGACGGGCGGGCGGAGGGCGCTTCCTGCCCCGGCGGGCTGGCGGGGCCGCGCTCCCCCCGACCCTTCGCTCGCCCGGTGAAACTCCGTGCCGTTCTCGGAGCAAGTCGCCTGAAAAATGTTGACGCTGTGGTGAAAAACCAGCGGAACCGCGAGTCGTGCGGCTTCGAGCATAAGGCGCTATTTCTTTTTTTTTCTATGAAATTCGCCTTTTTAGAGGGGAATATAATTCGTTTGCCAGAGATACGTATGGCTCATAAGCTGTTTTCTGAAAGTAGCTCCGGAAAAGACAGCCGCATGTTTTTCTTCTCTCCTCGTTAGAAATACTTATGTTCGTAGGCACCGATATTTATAAATGGCAAAACTGCTCATCATGACAAGAAAGCGATGAGTGAGTCTGCTGAGCAGCACGTCCTGGCATCGGCTTTGTTCCTGCTAAGGGAAATAGCTGTAACTCGAGTTTTGACATGAAGCATCCTTACAATAGTTGCTGATAACCAAAAGGACCTGTTATATCCTTTACCAGAGACCAGGGGATTGTCTTTTGGCTGAATGGATGCGAATGGTTCCAGAAGCATCAGTAAGTTCTAATTCAGGCTGTCTTTAGGCTGTGGTAGGAGTTACTGAAAGGGTTGATGCTTGTTTGAGAAACACAATATCTGAAGCTTCGATGTGCCTAACAGCTTAAGGTCACATGAGGTTAATACAGTAGGCAAAGTGACTCTAAAAGCAGACCCACAACACAGCAATCTGTTTCAGAACTGAGTCTGCAAATTCCTCTTTCTCTCCTGAAATAAGCAGAACTTAAATATTCAGATCTTAAGTTCTGATACTTGTGTACTGAATTATTTTAGAGATGCCCATCTGATAGAAGGGAAGTATTTAAAAACAGCATTGTAATCGGTGTTGAGATCCTGCAGATTAATTGCTTTGTGTGCAGTCATCAGCATGCAGAATGGAATCGGGTCTTCAGCTCAGAAGGCAGTGCTCTTGCTTTTAGTCTCTAATTTAAATACTGTTGACTAATCCCAGTGGGTAATAGGAATCCCAGTATTGTTAAATGTCTTTTATATCAGCTGAGTTTCTTAAATAATACCAAGAGTTTCAGTGCCACCGGTTTTGTTGAAAACAACAGTGAACGTGAAGTGTTGAGAGCCTGAGTTCCAAATTCTTGCTTCTGAATGCAGATCGGCTGTGTGCCTTTTGGAGTGTCTGAGTTTAGCTCTACGCAGAAGCCCACATAGAGGAAGTCCCTTAAATGCTGAATGAAAACTGATGTGTAGAAATTTTAAGCTGGAGAAGCTGGTTCAGTTTCCTCGGTTGAATCTGTAGAAAGAGAATAGCATCTTTTCACCTAGAAGCAAATTTTCATTAGATGCAATGATGAAATCATTCTTCAGCTAGAGCTGTGTTCTGTTTCCCTTAAATCAAGGGCTGAGCTTTAACTGCAGTAATTAGACATGTGCCTGGAGTGGCAGAGGGATCTATCTATAGTATCAGAAAGTCCTTTAGTCTACAAAAACTGCCATTGGCAAAATGTTTGCAATATTCAAAAGGTATGGTGGCTTTTAAGTTTTACTGTTGGGGTTAGTGGATGCAGGATAGTTTCAGAGCAGTAAAGAGGTGGAACTGCAATTTCCATCCAGGTGAGGCATGTTATGACAGAGCATTGCCAAAAGCCCCTGTGAGAGCAATTATGGCAGAGTACAAACACTGATTTCATACACTTACAGGGTTTTTAGAGCCTTGTTTTCACCAAAGAAGGCTAGAGGTGTTTAAGTAAAAGCTTAGGGTCAAGGCATGGCACATAGATAAGGCAGAGTTAAAAGTTTTTAGTACTTGCAGATATGATTTTCTGAAAATGTCTGTTAGATAAAATGTTGTAAGTGGTGTCCAACCAAACAAATGGCATGCTAGTTTTTGTTCTTAAAGTGCACTTATTAATGGGTGATGTCAAATAAGTAAATCTCAGTATTAACAACTGATACGATTCTCAGAGGATGGTAGGTAAGGATTTTAAATTCTTGATTTTGTATTAGGAAACGAAACCTTATTCTGTACAGCCTCAAATTGTAAAGGTACATTTGTGACTTATTTCAAGCTCTGTTAATATTCAAGCTTACTTTTCAATTTAATTTTTGTATTTTTGTTAAGTTATAGATCATGCTTGTATTTTACTACTTTCATGAATTAATTCAGTAGTTTGATGAAAGTGTGGTAATGTGGAGATTGTTCCAGAAGAGAATACATACGGGCAAATACAGACTTCTGAAACAGAAACACGTATTTTAAACTTTCTCCCTAATGCAGCAAGTGCCAAGTTTGCTGTTGTAAGCTAGCTTTTGTCTTCATGATTCTTTAGAGGACTTGTTTTTACAGTTGAAGGGGGTTAAAAACTACTCTATAGATAAGTGTGGTAGAATATGTTTACTAAAGTTTATTTTATTGTTGTCATGAACTGTAAGATATGATGACAGCTGTGTTAGTAAGTTGAGTTCTGCAAATTCAGTGCTGTGTGAGTAGTACTGTTGAAATAAATGAGTCTGTGCACATTAGAAGTGGCTTGAGAGTTGTAGGACAAAGATTCTCCTTTTATGAAAATAAATATTGCTGTGCAGAAGTGTTATTGAGTAGAAGAATACTGCATGTTTTTCAGCCTGCCACTTTATTGCTACGCAGTCAAAAATGCACTCATATTGACTTTAGTTGCATTAATAGGTAAGAGTACTGCTTCTTTGCACATAATCATGTTTTGATTTTTTTTTTTTAGTTTGGTTGATTGGGATTTTTTAGCTAAATAGTGATTGTAAATAATATAAGGATTTAAAAAATGAAGTGGGAGTGACTTTCTATTTTTTCTCTTTGCATTGTTATATTTTATAGTAAAACAGTGTTAAGCATATGATGTATGTAATGTAGTAGGATTTTGGTATTTTGTCAGACTAAAAGAAGAAAAAAAACCAGCTGAAAGTTAAAGATTTCGAATACAGGAATGTTGTTGCTGCATCACCCTGCCCCCCAGCCCCCAGTGTAATGGGGGTTGCAAGAATGTGGCTGAATGAAATATGACTACATGCAAGCAGTTAGTTACTGTGTTGAGAGGCAATCTCTTGAGAAATTTTACTGATTGAAACAGACACAGGAGGGCTGCTAAACAGTGATATATATGATCTTTGTATCAGCAGCTTTAGCTTTCTTTAAATGCTTCTTGTGCCGCCAACATAGCATCTAGAGGTAACCGTTTTGCTTTTAAGTACTTAGTGTGCCTTTTGAAAGAGGGAAAGTTACAACATGTTCTTTGACATTTGCATTTCCAAAGTGTACCCATAATTTGCTAACCAAATTAACAGTGTACCATACATGCAGCCGTTGGGGTTGACAGCATCTTCTTTGTGCAGGTTAACTTCAGTGCCAACTTTTGTGCAGTTTTCCAATTGTCCTCTAGATAGTCTGTACTCCAGTTGCTTTCCATATAACTAAAATGAATCAAGCACATTTGACAAGCAGTGAAAGGAAAAATGGTCAGTGAATGCATTTCCCAGGAAGGCCACTACCTACAGTAAGCTCCTGTGATTAAGGGCTTCATTCAGGAAATGACTCCTTGTTTTTACCTTTCTCCTTCTGTTTTAAATTTCTCCTGAGTCAGCTGTCAATACTTGATAATGTAAAACTTCTGAGAGCGATTTTCAGTGTACTTCTCTTCTGAAAGCTATGTGTGACAGTGATTATTTCCCCCTCCATCCCTCTCTCTGATCTAGGTTAACAGCATCGAGGCAAGCAAACTGCCCTTTTAACAGACAAGCTATGTTTAAAAAGCTGGTTACATTGAAGATTGACAAATTTTATTTATGGTATCATTGTTAAAGCTTTCCTTTTGGCTTTTATTAATAGCTGTCAGGTGTCAGTTTTTAGACCTTCACCATTCACCCATGTGTCACCAGGTAGCAGCATTTGACATAAAGGTCTTGCGTCCCTTGCTCAGAAAGAGAATTCAACCCTTGGCTTTTTGGCTTATGTGTTTTTAAATAGTGCTGGTTAAATATATTTTAAACATTACTGGGGATCAGCAGTGACAGGTCCATGACTGCAGCACTTCAGTGTTGTCAAGCTTCCTGAAAATCATGTGTGCTTTGATTCCAAGCCCTAAGCTATGTTTCAGGTTCCTGCACCCCTAGGTTCTCCTGATGCCAGCCCTGCACGTGGTTACTGGGGCATAAGCCATTTTTGGTTCCAATTTGGGCAACTTCTTTCAGCAGCTTTAAATAGTAGGAAAAGGATTCCCTGCAGCCAGTCATACTTGTCCTTAGTCTATTCTTGCTGGTGAGCTAATGGTAGAAGTTACTTGCAACTATTTTTTTTTTAATAAGGAGTGAAGAATTTGAATCAGTTTGTAGGTCTGTATATTCTGTTTTTCCTACTATAATATTGAAAATATGCTCCAGCAGTGTTTTGTCTGATCCTCTTAGGTAGCAATCAGCTTCCTGGCCTCCTGAAAGTATTCCCACAGTATAATGTATTATTAGGGTTGCTTCTTAAAGTTCTTAGCTTAGGTGGGTCAGGAGCAGGAGAAAGTTGAGGTGATTGCACCTGGTCAGAGAAGAGAAGGTTGAATGTTGTTACTTGGCTTGTGTCTTGTTTAGTTTTGTGGAAATGCTTGAAATTACTGAGTTGGTAAAAGAAACCTCTTCATTGTACAGCTTCTTTTTCTATAACAAGATTCAAAGAACATATACACGTGAAAAAAATTTAGATAAGAAAAATGAAATAGCAATGATGTGGTTATGTTGCTGTGCTTGTGAACTGTGAGACTCCCTGGGAAAACTTGCTCTGGTTTAAAACATGGCTTGCTAAAAGTGGAAGTCTTTTTGTGTTGTAGTACTTTGTGGAAAATTAATGGCTCTTGTCAGGCTCTGACTACTTGGTAACTCTCTCTGTTTTGGTCTTGCTGTAAATTATTACCTGTCAGCTAGTCCTTGTTAGACTGTTAGTGAAGTCAGTAACTTCTCTCATAATGGTAATAAAAGTGAACTGAATAAAAAAACAAACAAGCTTTCTGTTTTAAGTTAACACTGTCTTGTTTAAGTACCTGTGCATAATAAAAAGACATAAGCCAGTGAACAGGCTGGTGTGTCACAGGTTTGCCTTTGTGGAAAAAAAAAAAAGGAAAAATAAATTCTGTTAACTTGATGAAGCTCTTTGGAACATGTAGCTGTTCTGGTAGCTCTCATGTGCTAAAACAAGCATGTGCCCTGAGATCCAAGAGGTTCTGTTTTTAATGTGTACTTGTGTCTTAGAGATGCATATAGAGATCTTTCTGTAAATGTTCTGTACTTGTCAGTTAAAGTTTCTGCAAGAAGCATGCTGAAAAATACAATTTATTTCGGTCACTGGCATCCAAATCCTGTTTTTTGCCTTGACTGAGAGATGATCTGGGTAGCCATTAGCAAGTTGCCTCCGTGTGTGTTGTAATAATCCATAACAACAACAAACCACACAGCCAATCTGGTTTTGGAAAATTGCTTGCAAGATGGATTTGGCAATAGTTGTTGTAGAACAGCTGCATCTGAATATGTTTTTTTCCTATACTAGTGGTGCTGTGTCCCCTCCTCAGAAGAATTTAAATAGGTCTTTTTCAAAATTTAAAATGTTGATGCAGTGGGTTCTCTGTGTTGTGCTGGGTTGACAAAGTTTAAGCAGGATCTAGCTTGCTCTGTAATTGGTCAGACCCTTTTGACTGATTCTTTTTTATTTTATGTCCCAAACCCAATGTCCATTTAATGTTAAGTGTGTATGTCTGTCAAGTAATTTGCTAGCCCAGATGTCCAGAAGTGTGCCCGCAGCTGCCGAAGTGGGCTATCACCAGTTAAGCTGTCCCTTGAAAAGCAGTGTATCGGATGGGAGGGGCACACCCGGCGCCTGTCCAGGCAGTCTGGAAGGGAGGGGTAAGTCGCTGCTGCCAAACTGGAGTGAATTTGCTGGGAGAGACTCTCCCAACAGCTAAACAGTTGGAGTAGGAAAACATTAAATTGTAAACAAAAATATGTTCCAGTGTTTGATATTGCTGCCCGGTCAAGTGCTCTTTTAGGCACCGGCCCAGCAGATGGGGTTTGTGTCTTCTGGAGCTTCTTGAGGTGGAGCAGGATCCTAGGCTGCAGTCCTCTCTGCCCTTGACTCTTCAGGCACATTTTGAAGGTGTTGGTCTGTTGTCTGTATTTCTTCTGATGTCTGTTATCTACTCAGAACTGTGGAGAACTTCAGAAGGAACTTGAGCTTTTTTGGACTTCAGATCTGTGGAAATTGGTTTTGAAACCATATTCTGGTATATGTCCCCAGTGCTTTGGTTAAGATGAAAGATGCAGTTTGCTAGTAACAAGAAGTTAAGCTAAACCACTGCTAGTGCTCCTAAATACATGCAAATGGCAAATCAAAATACTAGGGTTTTTTTCCCATGGCAGCAAAGATTTGGTCTGAATACTGGGCTTTTTTAGTCAGTTGTTTGTTAATTAATTTTAAGGGGCACACGTGTGTTATGTAGTTTATTAATACATAATTTTTAGATATAAAAAATACCAGCCTTCTTACTTACCCCCGTTTTAGTATGCTCACAGCTGCAAGTATTTGCTATGCCTGTAGTTGCCTGGATCTTGCTTTCTGTGCTTTGAGAGATGAGTGTATCAAAGTTGAGCACTATTCAGGCTCAACAGGCCTGCCGGTTCACCTCTACAGAACTCAAGCTTTCATGGTTTTTGCCTGTGTGCTTTGGTTTGGGGGTTTTGTATATGTTTTTTTGGTTGCCTTTTTAATAATTCCTTTAATTCTAGCCATTCCACATGTTCATGCTGGCAACCTCCTCTTTCATATCTTGAACAGTGTTAAGAATTTCCTCATCTAAATGTGGCAGCACCTCAGTTCCTGAAGTGCTGCTCAAAGCCATGTAAGTCTGTGTAGGTGCTTAGGAAGTGCTCACCTTATCGGCAGATGGGTAAGGACACAGAGACGTTAGTTTAGATATTTGCTCTGTGTGCTCCAACCCCTGACTACCAGGTGGGAGATGGAGAATTATGTGTTTCTTCCCAGCAGCAGGTCTGTCTCTATCATGCCAGAAGACAAAAACAATACCAGCTACCATGGTTTATTGTAAATAGAAGCCTGACAGTGGTAATAAGAAACTGACTTCATTAAAAAGTTGGACCTCTTACAAGAATGTTCCTCCTGGATTTCTGCAGTGAGCTATCTTCTTCCCTAAGAGGCATTCAGGGATGACTTCCAGTGCAGCAAGGGACAGAAGGAAAATACAAGCCCCTTCCAGCTGGTCTAGGAGTGCACAGATACCTCCTGATCTTCCCTGTGGTATAAACCCTTTAGTACTGCTTGCATTTCCATCTTTCATGTTTTCTGCTACTGCCAAGCAGGAGAAGATAGTGAGAGCAGCTTTGGACTCAGCAATTCTGGATTTCTGTGTCTCTTTGATGGGTGCCACATGTTTCTTGCTTGGAGCAGGGGTGTTGCCATTCCTGCACGTGGCCTTGTGGCCAAGGTGATTGCTCTCATCCTTCATGCAGGGCAGGTTTAAAACAGGCAAAACATGTCTGGTGGGACAGCCCTCTTCTGCATGCCTTTATTTTCTTTGTGTCTCCTCTGTGATTACTTAGCATTATAACTCTTTTGGATGTGGGAGTTGGCCTTTCTATTTGCAAGGAGGTTAAGTTGGCGTTCTATTTCCAGCTGAGGTTTATGGTGTTAAATACCAAACCCTGTGAGAAGCTAATATGCAGAACTTAGATGGTTTTGCTTGCATGCAGCAGCTCGGGGAGTGTGTTAACTGTTCAGCAGAGTAGGCTGGATAGTAAAACAGCGTTGCTCAGGTCTTGCTATGCTAATACATATGCTGCTTAGCAAAATAAATAGACTTTTGCTAAAAATAGCTTTGTGTACCCAAATGAGCTGCTGAGTGGGTTGGGGAGTACATGGTCATACAGACCGAAAGATTTACCTAGAAGTGATCTCCATCCTGAAGATAGAATTGGCCTTTCTAGGCAATCCTAACTCAGGAATTCCAAACTCATTTGGATAATGGCTGTTGCAAACTTGAAGAGCAGTGCACTTGCCATGCAGGTTTGATAATAAAGTGAGGTTTTCTGTTGTTACTAATTTAGAATAATTTACATAATATGATCAATTCTTACTCAGCTGGTCAACTAAAGTGAAAGAGCAGTCCTTGCTTGTAAGTTCGAAATTAGATTATAGAAAAACTAACAGTAATTTATAGAAGAAATTACTAAACTGTAAGATGCCAACCAGTTAAAACAAGAATTTCTACGCTGTACTTTCAAGAAGAGTTTAGTGGGATTTGACTTGTGACAGTCATGTGCAGCAGTTAAAACTGTTCATTATAGTTCATGTGAACTGTCATATAGTTCATTATAGTAATTATAGATGTATGATGACATCCAACTAGACAAATGCATGGATTTGCTTTTATGATGTAGTTGGACATGACTAGATGCTGGACTGAGAAATAATCTGAAGGTTCCTAAAGTTTTGTCAAGGCAGAGTATTCACAGGTTGCATGCTATGAAGTAATGCGGTTGCTGTTAACATATTTCCGGCATGGCTTCTGTGGTCAATGCCACAACAATGTCCAACAGGTTGAGACAAATGAAGGGTTAAGGCTCCTGGGTCATACTGGATGTGCCAGTGAGGGGGTGAGTTAGCTAATCTGTGTTTCCCCACACTGGATGTATTGCTCCACAGGCTTGCACAATGCAGGAAGACATGTCTATATGGGGGGAAGAAAAAAAATGTATTAATGTAGAAAATCATGAGAATCATAAAATGAGACTTGGGAGAGGTCCACAGTAACACCCACTTTCCTGCCAGTGTGCTACTGATTGCTGTTTACACTGGGGTTTTTTATAGCATTTAGATCTTTGCATCTGTAATCTAAAGCAGCCTTGGTGTTGCCATCATCTTTTCTGGTGTTTTATCTTGCTGCTTTTTTTGACTTTATTAAATGCCAATATTTATTAAGGGTTTAGAAAATGATTTGAAGATTGAACAGCTAACATTGCTGTAAGGAAAAGGTTGTTTGGGGCTTCTTTTCATCTGTAAATCAAGTCAAAGTTTCTGTCCCACTATCAGTATGTTTCTGAATGCTGCAGCCATTAACCAGGCTAGTCAAAAGTGATTATCTGGATAAAGGCTGTGCTGAAGTTCAGAGGTATCTTACTGCCTCATTTCCTGCTATCGTCTCTACCTTGATACCATCTCTTTAATATCTCTGCTCTTCTTTTCAGTATTTCGATGAAGCTTTTTTGTTGTACTTGATACCTCTTTGGTGTATTATCAGGGTTATCCTTGATATCATTACCGGCTGGTTATGATAGCAATAGCAAGACGGTTTGTTAAATACAACAGTTTGGGGAATACTTTTTTGAAGAGAATCATTGAGAGAACTGCTTGTTTGAAGGCTGTATTTCTCTTTAAGTGACAATTGTCTTATGTTTTAAATAGCGTCCAACTAGCTCTAGCACAGGACAGGCATGTAGTTGTTTCTGTTGTGTCAGCTTTCAGCAGTGATAAAGACTTGTCATACCCATATCTCCTTTCAACATAATATTTTTATGGGTGAAATTTAGTTTTGTGGGTAGTAAGTTTATGCTTAAATTGGTCTTTTTACTGTTTAATAAAAAGCAAATGGTGAATAATCCAAATATAAAATTAATAGTAAAAAAGCCATCTGTTAATTGTTACAGATGTATTTAAGTAACTGTAGGCAATGGAATGAAATACTAATGGATTAAAAATGGTTGATGGATACTTAGCACTTAATTTTTCTCAGTATATTATTTTACATGCTGAATGATAGAAATAAAGTTTAATTAAATGCCTCTTGCAGGTATTTCTATATTATGTTTAATACAGCTGTTATTGGCACTACCTGTCAAGGACCATAAAAATGGCTTGTGCATGAATGCTTGGATTCTCTTCTGAAGAGATCTAAGTCCACAGAGTGTTATTTTGCCAACCAGGACGAGTGATGGTATCATCCTTCTCTGGATTTACTGAAGGATGCAGGATAGGAGGTGTAACTAGTGAGGCCAAAGTGAGATTTAAAACATGCTGGCTTGTCTTCTCACTTGTTTCAGATCTGCTGTGCATGTTTTTAATTCAGCAATTTTCCACACAAACTATTTTGAGAGCATGGACAAGTTTCCTTAAACAGGTTGCACTTCAGAAATTTACACTTGTGTTTTACTTGGCAATGGTGTAAAATGTCAAATGTTGCTCTTAAGAGCAATATATGTAATATTTATAGAGATTAGCATACTGTATTACATGACTGAGATGCCTTTATAGCTGGAAGCTTGTCCACAAAAAGTAGTGTTTCAGACAGAGCTTTAAGTGAGGGATGCATGAGGGTTCTGGGTAACTTCAGTGTTGGTGTTTATGTAACTCAAATTACTGTGTCTTTCTTGCATAGCCAAAGTGTGAGAGGAAGACTATATAAGTCTGATTTGATAATATAATATATAACAATTATTTGAAACCTGTTACTAAAAAACTCCCATGTAATTAAATGCCTGATTCTGCCTGATGAACTCTTTCTAGGGAGAGTGTGGTATTTTCCTCTGTAGATCCAAATAATGGTTCATCTTACAAACCAGTCATTTAATGCACATTAGATATGTAGTCTGCAGATGGGTCTTGTCTGTCTTTGGTTTACAATTTACTTGTTTCTGTCTTGCAAAATTTTTTTTTACCTTCTGTACCTTTCATATGTTTAAACTCTGTGATTTAAATGTAAGGAAGCAAAGTGAGTTTCTGTTGGAATTTTCTGTTTTATTCAGAGCCGTCAAGTTGTAGAGTCAAACATGATAAAACCTTTAATTTTTTGCCTGCTATTAAGTGACTTCAGCTAGAAACTTTTATGAAGCATGTATATTACCTTTGGGTACAAAGGAAAGTTGGTTAATTTGAATGTATGTGGTGTAACGTAGTTGCTGACATTGTATGTGCAGGTGTGAGAACAGGGGCGCTCTATGAGACCTGGATAATTATTTAGAAGTTTATTGGGTGGCAAGGTATAATGTGCTTTGATTTAGATCTGCTGTTTCTATATTTTCTGACTTTATTCCTTTTGTATGCCTCAATTTCTGGCTCTTTTTTTTTTATTTTCTACATTTGTTTCAGTGTACCCATATCTAGATCTCATTTCATCCATTCTGATGGTGTGGTCAGCTTCTGTGTGTAATGACACTTTTTTATTGGCCTTGTGTTAATGAATCTTTGAAATGCTCAGGATCTGCTGCAGCTTTAGGACTGGATGGGCCTCTATGTGATTAGTTCTGAGCTCTTGTGCTTTTTGCAGCAGCTTAAATATGCTTTTTTTTCTTTAAAGCTGCCACCTTAACTATGAATATTCATAGTAATGGATAAGCTGCCTGCATCCCGATACCATGGCTCTGAGAAATACAGACTGCCTGGTTTGTATTGATGCAAAGTGTTAAATGTAGTTGTTAACAGCCCAATAGCTAATTGCAGAGATGATGATAGATGAACTGACAATTATAACAAGGCTGGTAATATTTTTCTCCCTTGAAGGAGTGTTGAAGAAAAATAATGCTAAAAATTAGATGCTTATTAATGAGCATTTGTTAGCAAGGACTGTGCCTTGGACTTCATTTGTTCTTGCCCAACCCCAAAGTAATGGAACACTGCCAGTTCTGCTGTCTTGCTGAAGAAACTTGGGAATTTGGGTTGTGTCCCTCTCCTGCACCCCCTTTGTGCCTGTCCTGCAGCCTGAAGGGAGTGCTGGTTGTGATGGTAGTATGCGCTGAGCTGGGATGAGGAAATATTTTTGTACTGAGCTGTATGCAGTCTGCATCACTGTGCCCTAACAGCTTTTTAATCTCATTTCTCCCCTCCAGCACCTTTGTTGTTTATGGTTCTGCTGTATGATGCTAATGCTAATTGCTACAGTGCTAATGTAGTAGTAGAAAAGTTTTCTGTCAGTATTAAATTGGGTGTAACTATGTCAGTCAGGGTTGCATTCTTTTTAGTTGACTCCTTATGTCTGTCCTCAGCTGCAGCAATTCTGTGCAGTTCAGTCTGGCCACTATCACAAGCAGAGCTAGCATATAAAATAAACATTCTCCTATTTTAAATAAGACCTGTAAAAGCACTGAGTCCTGGGAGATCTCTGGTTTCGTCTCCAGAATACAGTTGCAGAAAGGAACAATTATGTGGAAAGTGACTTGTCAGTGCACAGCAACCCTAACAGAATTATTTTCCTGCTACAGTAGTTTGGAATGTTAGTAACTGTAGTAAATGTGTGACTTCCTCAACATGGATTGTCTTTTAGGTTAGTGGATAACTTTGTAGCTCTTCAAAAATTTCAGTGATATCTATGTTTGATCACATTGGAGATGGTTGTTCTCACCAACAGGATACACATGTAAAACTGGACTGGAATAGGGGAGCAAGAAGATCCTGATATCTTGGTAACAGCATTGTTACTTCTTTAGAAGCTTTGTGTGAATAAAAGTGGAAATAACTTCAGTGTCAAAGACATTTCTGTATATTGTAGAAGAGTTGGGGCTTTCTGTGTCATGAAATATTTTATTACCTTTAAATAGCATATTACACCATGGAAATGAACACATTTGCCCAGCATTTTCATCATGAAAGTTACTTACTAAGACTGTCTGTGTGAGAGGGACAAACTGAAGGTATTGCAGCATTTTGAGAGCTGAGATTTATTTATTTGGAAAGGCTGCTAAACCCTGCTTATGATGTAGCTCTATGTAGCTACTTTTCTTACAAAGTGATCTGTTTGTGTTCTTTTGGTTTGTTTTGGGGGTTTTTTGTAATGTTTTGACTAGCAGCTAGTACTGTGCTGCCCTCTGGACACAGCAAATGAATATGATGTCTGTGAGAGCCATCAGTCCATCACAAATGGAGTCCCCATTGCATAAGGGCCTCAGGACTTTTAGGAGTTTGTGTACCAGAATTGTGAAATTTGTCATATGTGTTAGAAGTTTAATAATAGATTTGAGGTTTTTGATTTCATAGCATCCATAAACTGAGACTATGTATAAGATACTCTCCCCTTAAGTGGAGCTGTCTAACTTTTTATTTCAAAGCCCATGGTTCTAGATTATTCCTCACTTGCTTGGGGAAGGATTTGGGCATGTTTTCAGCAATTTGCCATCATTCAGGAGTCTTTTTTTTTTTTTTTTAATCAAGTGTTGAGATCCTGCATCTTCAGGACAGTATTCCAGTGTCTGTTTCTTATGGTGGCCAACGTCAGAAACTTCAGAGGAAGGTTTAGCTGGAAGAGAGGAGGATGTTGCCACCCAATTCCAGGGTATGATGGACAATTGATCTGAATATGCTTTAAAACAAGATTGTAAGTTTTAAAGACTAGCTATTGATAACTTTGCTTTTGGACTGTGACATCTTGGAGTTAAACATTCCTTTGCATATCCAGGCAATATTTTAATTTAAATCTCCTTGGTCAGTGTGCTCATGAGAGGAAGAGGTGTACTTCTAACTTTAGCTCCTGTGAGTTAGGGATGTCTTCTTTTGTATTTCTGGTCTATTTTTGTCATGTTCCATGATTACTTGTAATCAGGATGTATTTAGGGTAGTTTCCCATCCATTTCTGAACTTACTTCCTTTCTCAGAAAAGGCTAGTGAAGGTGTATGAGCATTAGTATGCATAGGATTTCAAATGGATTTTAAATTTTTATTCTTTAAAAACTTAGGAGGCAAATATCTGAGCGCTTATTCTGAAAAGTCTAATCTGTTAGTGTGGAAAAACACAGTTAATGCCTTGGACAGGTGGAATTGGCATCAGCAGTCTCTGGCATTTATAGCCTTGAGGCTGGCAGGTGAGAATGTTACCCATCATAGAAAAAAGTTTCAATCTAGAGGGATATGTGATTTATCTTGTCTTTCATAATAGTCCTTAACTTTCCCAGGATTCTTGCTTAAGGTCCAGTTAGTGATTATTTTCACAAGAAGTTCAAAATGCAGTCTTCAGCACAAGTTCTGGAGTCGCGTTTTGGTTTCAAGCCATGATGATTATTAAACGATCCTGGTTAGAGTTGTTTTCCCTTAGATTGTCCTAGAGAACAGTTAATTAAAACCTTTAGCTTTTTCTCCCCTTGTTTTTGTCTCCTGGTGACTTGTATTTTGAAAGCTTTTGCAGTGGCCTTGAACTGAGTTTGCAGTTTATGGGCAGGGAGTGCAGAGTGGCTGAATTGGAGCTGTGGAGCAGTGACTGCTTCCTACAGGTGGCTGTGACTTCACACCAAGAGCTTGCTTCACTGAAACCCATCTGTATGGTTGTGTTTGTAGGGGTGGCGTGGGAGTACTGTTCTCCCCTGTGGACTACCAAAAGCATTTAACTTGCTGTAATTTGTAGATAATTTGTATAAAAGTGTAAATTCATAAGTAGTGCATATTGATTTGTTTCTGCAGAAAAGTGTATTTTCTGGGCTGTCCCCTTTGTTTTCTGATGTCCTTTTCCACTTCACAGGGAACATGGGATTACTAAGTGACTTTAGACTGATCCTGTGACTGAGACCTTGCTTTCTAAGTTTGAAGGGCTGTTGCTTTGGTTATGATGTTTGCAAAGGCTGTTCATGTCTCATATATTGTTCGATGGGAATGGTTATTTGGCAGTTAATGTTAATTAAGTGTCATTCCAGATCCTGGCTTCAGCAGCCAGGCACCTGAATTTGATTTTGGAGCCTAGGACAACAGCAAGTACATGTTAAAAAGCTCCTATTTTCTTTTCCATTCTCTTCTTATTACATTTTACTTGGTAGCTTCTGTTTTCTCTACACTGTCTGCAAATCAAAATAGTTGTGGATTTGGTGACTTTTTAATTCTCCTAGCCATAAAACTAGTTAACACAATACTCATGTGTTGTAACTAATGCCGCGAGGCATGTAAAGAAAATTCAAAACCAGTGCTGTTAAATAACTTCTAGAGATTCTTCTGTCTTGAGTGTCAGACTTTAATGCAAGATAATGTGTGCAGAGCTTAAAAAAAGTAGTTATATCTGTACAAGCTCACTTGTCAAACTACTTTAGTGTGAAACTAATTACACTTTCAAAGCCGTAACTTACAATAATAATACTTAACATTGGGCATGTGGATTTGTGTAATCACAGGTAATATACTTATTTAGGTGATGCCTTATGAGGGGTTTCATCCCTATTTTGTAAGGGAGTATCTGTGCTTTGATTCATAGGAGGAAGATTGCCTGGATCAGGTGATGGCAGAGCAATGAAGTCTGAGCCTTGTTTTAGCCCAGTTTCCTCTTGGTTGTGTGTATGTATTGATGGCTGGCAGTGTAGATTTAAGTAGGTAATGTAGAGGACCTCCCAACCTGGGATCATGTAGCGAAGTGCAGGTTGAAGGCACTGGGGTAATTTGCTGCTCTGCTCTTCACTGTTCAAAGCCGGGGCTGTAGCAAAGGGTGTTGTGAGCATCAGCCCTGTAGGAGGCGTGGGGGAGCGTCTCCTGCGTGCTGAGAAAAAGTCTGTCCATAGTACTTGCCTCTGCCAGACATCTCACTGCTGCATCAAGCACAACAGTTCAGGTGCATGGCTGTACTCATGAGTGGTTTGAGGGGAGCAGATCTGGGTTGGACTGGCAAGATTTTCCTTTGCCAGACTTCTTCCTGAGAAACTCTAGGGCAAAAGAGACTAAAGAGTGGTTTGCCAAGGTATGAATCACTATAGTAACTTCTTGATTTTAGTTCCCTGTTGGATGCCTTAGGTGTCTCACACTTACAAGAAAAAAATCTTGCTTGCTTCTTGGGGAACAACACGGTGGGGTTTTAGTCTATAATTGGAGCATACAGTTCATCAGCACTTCCTGAAATATAAAGTCATCTTTTTTAAACTTTGAGCTGGTGCAGATCACTTAGTCTTTCTCAGGAGCAATTGTGAGCTGTGTGGCTTGTCCTCTGTGCAGGATTAGCAGTGTAGGTCGTCTCAGTGTGATGGATGCAGATGTGGTTTGTGTAGGTGAGGAGGGAGGGACCGTGGGACTCCTGCAAAAAGAATGCAGCAGCAAGCAGGTGATGAGCCACCAGCTGTGACTCACTCCCTGTTCCTGGCTCAAGAGTGTGCCATGAAAGCAGATGTTGTGGGGGGGTTCAAGCTGTGGCCTGTACAAAATGTTTCCAGCAGGTAGAGTCGTGGTTTTGGCCCACGATTTGTGGTTTACGTACTGGGGGGAAAAAAAGCAATAGTGAGCTAGCTCATGGAGTGTGGTTTCCTATGTGAACATCAATTATATAATTTGTTTGTTGTGTTAAAACTAATGTGGGTCTCCAGGCTGCTAAGTTAAGTTGAGTTAACTTGAAACGATGAATGATACTTTCTGTTACTATCTGGAGTAGGTGCAGGAGGATATACAGAGAAATATGAGCATTAAACCAGAATGCAGTAGCCTTACTAGAGAGGAGCTAATTTGTTGCTGGAGGCTCTCAAAAGCAGTGCTGTAGATGCTGTCTGTGTGATAAAGATAGCTGTCAGCTGCATAGAACATTTTTGCTTTTGGAAAAAAGACCAATCCGTTGCTAAAAATTCTTAGGTGTTAATACTTGATTTAAATCTAGCCCAACTCAATGCCTCTCAGCCAGCAGGTCCTGTTAGATATTTTAAGAAATGCGGGGTTGGTACGTTCCTTGGGGAGGGCTGCTTGCTGTTGAATCAGGTCTGTTCTAATAACAAACTTTTTTTTCTAATTTTAGGATACTTGTGAAAGATGGTGGATCGCTTGGCAAACAGTGAGGCAAATACTAGAAGAATCAGTATAGTGGAAAACTGCTTTGGAGCAGCTGGTCAACCCCTGACTATTCCTGGCCGTGTTCTGATTGGAGAAGGAGTACTAACAAAGCTGTGTAGGAAGAAGCCCAAAGCAAGGCAGTTCTTCCTATTCAATGACATTCTTGTTTATGGTAACATTGTCATCCAGAAGAAGAAATACAATAAGCAGCACATAATCCCACTGGAAAACGTCACTATTGATTCCATCCAGGATGAGGGAGACTTACGGAATGGGTGGCTTATTAAGACACCAACAAAGTCTTTTGCGGTTTATGCTGCCACTGCTACAGAGAAGTCTGAGTGGATGAACCACATAAATAAGTGTGTTTCTGATTTGCTTTCCAAAAGTGGGAAGACTCCTAGCAATGAGCACGCAGCTGTGTGGGTACCGGACTCGGAAGCCACTGTGTGCATGCGCTGTCAGAAAGCCAAGTTCACACCCGTCAACCGCCGTCACCACTGTCGCAAGTGCGGCTTTGTTGTGTGCGGGCCTTGCTCGGAAAAGAGGTTTCTGCTCCCGAGCCAGTCTTCCAAACCAGTGAGAATCTGCGACTTCTGCTATGATCTTCTTTCTACCGGGGAGATGACTGCTTGTCAGTCCTCTAGGTCAGACTCCTACAGCCAGTCACCTAAGTCATCTTTAAATGATGTATCTGATGATGATGATGATGAAGACAGTAGCGATTAATGACCAAATGTTTTTCCGTGTGTTGCAAGTTGTTTCAAACCATATGGAGCTGCTTTTGGGGAATTCTGTAGTGAGGTTCCTCAGAAAAATCCTGTTCTAGCCATGAAATACACCTGAATATCTTTAACTGCGATGTGCCTCAATCCATGAATTCTGTAGACAATAGCTGTTTTTTTTNTGATGTTTTTGTTAATCCTGTAGACTATCTTATTTTTCTAGCCACGGTATATAATAAGTTGCAAGGTCATCTAATGTACAAACCTAAATGTCACAAAACTTGGAAACTCTTGTTTTGCTGTTACTTATGACTTCCTATGCCAAGCAGTGCCTTGTACCAATTGTGCTGATTCAGGAACAAAAAAACCTATTTTATGTCTGTATTTGCCTACATGCTGGTATCTGAGAGATTGTTGGTGCTATTGAAAATAATTGCTGTGTTCAAAGTGGAGCTTTGACAAGGT
This sequence comes from Lanius collurio, assembly GCA_020086605.1. Taxonomy (NCBI): domain Eukaryota; kingdom Metazoa; phylum Chordata; class Aves; order Passeriformes; family Laniidae; genus Lanius; species Lanius collurio. Next base: position 44,027,886 of record JACBWW010000003.1, read on the forward strand.
CATAACTGCACCCTGTGGTGGGTAATGGAGACCCAAATGGCACATCCTCACCTGTGCAGGCAGACCCAAAGACTCTGCAGATTCCCCCAGGTTTCAGCAGGCTTCTCCTTGCAGAAGTTGTGTTGTGGGTTGGGATCTTGAGATGAGAAGGTTAGAGAGATTCTTCATGGGGATTTATATACATGCTTTTCAGAACAGTTTCTAAATTTCAAATTTGGCAAATACATGCTGAAATTTTAGTTGGGTGATACAGCATTTGGGTGGGCTAGCCTATGTATTTTGGAAATAATTCCCTAAAATATCACCTTTTTTTTTTTTTCTTAAAACACTGGTAAGAGTATTGGGTTTTTTCTTCCCCCTAGGAGTTTTATTGGCTTGTTTAAAAATAAACTCATATTTTGAACAAGAGGCCTGCAAGTATCCTTGTAAAACTGGCTTTCCTTTTTACACAGCTGACCTCAGGATAAAAGTGCGATGCAAGTTATTTCATTCTAAATGTATATCCAGGACCAAGAAAGATGTATTTGAGGACTATCATGAAATCATCAGTGCAGAAAGTGTCTCTATCAGAGTGTTCATTTTAATTTCTTGAATACAGAAGTGTCATGTTCCCATATAAATGTAAAAGTTACACTTGCAAAGACATGTTAAACCCCCAAATATATGTTTCTGTATTTTTGTAATGATAACCTCAATTTTGAAGCAGAAAAACCTCTTTGAAATAGTTGTATGAAAATAGTAGCAACTGACTTTATACAAAAAAAAATGTTAAACCTTTGTATCTCTAAATGGCAATTTCTGCACTGTTTGCCTTGGTTGGCAATAATTGGGTTAAATATTTATTGAATAAACAATCAATGCTGCATGTTGCACTAGTCTCCCATTCTGTACGCTGAAAGTGTCAGTCATATTTTTTTTATAAAAATTAGCAGAGTACTTCAGAGCTGTATCCCTCCATGAGATTTCTGGTAGCTAAAGATGCACTTAGCATCTATAGAGAGGCACTCTACATTCAGACTTTGCAAGACATTGCTTCAGGTGAAAATTGCGTCAGTATTTTTAGCTTAGACAATTTCTAAAAATAAGGCTTTCTTTAGAAGCACTGAGGAGTATTTGTTCTACTTGGAAATAAATACACAAAGGGAAAAACACTTTCTGACGCAGACTTGGGACCAAGAAGATTCTGTAAAATTGCCAGATTATATATACTGAAAGACTGGCTGAAATAAGTAGTTGCATATACTTTTGTCCTTGAAAGATGAGGAGTGGTGACCTGCAGCAGGGGGAAATGGGGTGTTCTGAGAAGGCATTTTGAATTGATAATGCTTACTTTTTGTACCTCTTGGTATTTCTATTTGTGGAGACTTGCTAGCTTCAGTTTTTCTATAGAATCAAAGTACAAACCTCCCTCGTCCATACCTTCTAATTACTAACAATCGTTTTCTTCCTCATGCAATTGTTTCCTCTTTCTTAAGCTGTCAAATATTAACCTGTCTTATTAAAGAGTCCATCTCCTTGTGTACTTTCCCCCTGGTTTCCGTATGTTTTGCTTTTCAGCACCTTTTGGTGGTGGGAAAAGGGTTGCTGAGAGTTAGATCACATCCTGTATTTTGAGAATGTACTTGTACCTACTTCGTGTATCTTTTTATCTGTGAAAGAAACTTGCACTGTGCTGCACTGACCCCTGAAGCTGTAACCAAACCAATGCGTGTGTGTGGAATTTTTCATCTGAAATTGTTGTATATGGTCCAAGCTTTTTAAAAAAGCATTAAAAAAGTATTTTATTGAAATATTCCTATTCATCAATGATATTTGTTTTAAACTTTACAAAATGGACTGAACATTGATTTCTCTTGTAGTTAAAGCTTTCTAAAAGGGCTCATTTCATACTTTGTAATGTTGTTCTGTCAAATTATTTTATTTACAAATACATGTTATAGCTTCAAGCCTGTGTTTAATTTTCTTTAACTGTGGGCCTTCAAAGGTGAGAGAAAACAGGGCAGCTGGTTTTTATATTGACAAGTAGTTTAGCAGCAGGTTTATTCACTGTCAAGAGAAACCAATAAATGGGAGCATAAAACTGCAGGAGTTTTAAGACTAATTTGGAAATAAATGTGGTTGTGGATTTAGAAGCTACTTATGCATTTAAGGAATGGTTTAAAAGAAGTATGACCAAGTGCTTTTTTGGCTTCTTTTGGGCTGATGTTGGTTGCTGGAACTGACAGTTCCAGTCACTGGAAGAGGCTGGAGGGCCCTGCATTTGGAGTGGCCCAGCTCCAGTGGTACAGATCTCTGCTCTTGGTTGTGTCAGACCACCCCTGGGGACAAGACTTCTTGGGGTATCAAAGAAGAGCTTGGCACTTTTCCCAAAACTTAATGCACTCTTAAGATCTTAAAGCAGTGATTAAGTATGGGCAGTTTCTGTATTTTGTGTACTTTGTGGTAGATTTCCCTGCTCTTTTTTTTTCCAAATTCGGTGAAATAAAAGCAACAGTCTGCATGTCTCATGCAGAGCTATGCAGTCAGTTTCTGCTCTGTTGAAGATTCTGTATTGGAAAAATAAGTATGTGTTTGCTTTAGCTGAGTTCGTATTTTGCACACCCTTTACCAGTACTTCATAGTTCACTTGCTGGAAATATTAAAGGAAAGGGAAAAGTCCATTTTTTTTTTTTGACGATATTAATTGAACACTACTCATTTTAGCTTTTGCACCTGAATTGCCATTAAGATAAATTCAGCTGTTTTCCTTTCAGATTTGATGCAACTGAATTTGCTGAAACTGTAATCTAAGGGTCAAGCACTGCTACTCAGTTGAAACAAAGTTTAACAAAATGGGCGAATGGATTAATGAGTGCTGAGTTTGCAGTGGGGCTTTAAGGTCCTGTCTCTAACAGGCAGATTATGGAAATGACATGCAGAAACCTTGTACTTATGCGAGGCTTTCCCCCCCAGGGAGTACGCTTTAGCTAATCTCTTAATGCAAATGAAACGGCGGTTGTCGTAGTTGCTGGTTAATGTTTGTGTGGAAGCAGATTATGGATTGTATTGTGATTTTCGTGTTTTCCTGTAATCCCTGAACTGAGAGAAGAATGCCTAGTTCTGTTAGCAGATACAGTCAGAAAAGAGTCAGAGTACTGACTCTTACCCCTTTCCCCTCCAACAGCAAATTATTGTACTAAATATTAGAAAGTCTTTTGGCTCTTTATTTCCTTCCATTTGATGAAATCTGAGCTACTTGTTTGTGCCTGCAGCCGGTCTTTTGCCAGCGCTGGCTCCCATGACTCATTGGTTCTGTCCCGGCGCTCTCGCTGGGAAGAATCTTTGCTCTGTTCCCTTGCCGTGATGGAGTTGGGAGCTGCTCGAGAGCACAGCACAGTGACCATGGGTCTGCTATACTGCATGGACTGAACATTTTCTTAAACTCATTCCTGAGCAAGAAATTTGAACCTCAGTCTTTGAAATAGACATTAATTGCTATGTAAATTTGTAATTGTCTGTGAAATATTACATGTGCCCAGAGTACAAATCAAAATTCTGCAACTGAATTTGGACATATTTAGGATGAAAACTAACAGAGTAAATCAGTTGAGGTGACAGTGAAATAATATGCTAAGGAACAGAAGGCTTTTCATGGTCACTTAGTGTATCTAGCTGGTTCAGCCTGCCTAAGTGGACGAATCTGTCCCTTGAGATGAAGTTTTACATTTATGAAACTTGCAGTTACTTGTACCTAGTATTTTTAAAAACTCTGTCTTGGGTTAATTTCTGCAAGTGTAGAAGGCTAACACGTAACAGAGCAGCCGCAGCAAAGGCCAAGGTGACTCCGAGAGGCCTGATTGCATTCACAGCCTTCCCCCCCGCCCCGTTCAGGGTCATTCTCAGTTATACAGAGGGTAACTGGATTAAGTGGTAAGAACTTCTCTAAAAGAAACCTCCTTTACAAATCCTTTTAGACAAGATGATACCCCCAGACTAAATAAGTGTTCAGGAAAAAAACAAGAGCTGATTTTATTCAGATATCCTGAGGCATAATGCTAATGGCTTCAAGGACTTAAATCTTTCAACAGTCAGACCTTCAAGAGCATCTGTTGACCTTCCTTAGGTAGTCTCTTTTGCTGATGAAAAGTGGATGTGGTCAGCTATATTACAGGTGTGAGTGTCTCGCTGCTGATTCATTTTAGCATTTGGCTGCTAGACTTACTGTCAAGATTTTTCTCTCCAAAAGCTGTTGCCTTTATACAAATGTAATCATAGGCTGCGTTGTAATAAGAGTTAGGGCTTGCTGGCTATTTTATTTATAGAGCCTGGTGCTGCTGTTGAGCACTCCTAACCTCTGGGCTTGTATGAGGTTTGCATAACACATGAACAGTCTGAGAAAGGTGTCCAGCAGCAAAGGAAGGAGATGTGCTTGGTCTGTTTGAAGTAGCAGTCAGTTCCTTCTGGTACCTGTTTGCCCCTCTCCAGGCTTGTGCTGTCTCCAGAATGACAACTCCTAAATGAGTTGGGGTATCTGCTTCTGTCTGTATAAATGTATAGGTAATTTTCTTCCTTCCCCACCTGGCTTGCTGCATACTTGCTTTATCAGGGTATTACCCTGGAAGATAAATAACTGAGGGCTGAACCTGCCTCTCCGGTGTGACTGGGATGATGTGAGCACTCCTGTGGTGGTGTGGGATGTGTAGACTGTGCTGGGAATGAGGAAGATAACAAAGCTAAGTGCTATACTGAGAAAACAAACCTTGTAAGCAAAGACCTGACCTCTCATACTGAGAGCATGCAAAATGTTGTGGCGCTTAGTGCCAGATGAAGAAGGAAAGGCAAGCAGCATCAGTGGGAACAGGCTTTGGAGAGCCTGTAGTCTAGAAGCTAGAGTTCCTTTTATAAGTGAAAAAAAGTCTGTAATAGGTCTGTGAAAGTATTACTTGTGCATCTGACCTGACAGTTTTATATATGTAACATAACTTTTTGAATAGATGGACTTAAAGCTTGGAAAGATCAACCTGGCTTTTAAAGAAGAGCATTGAGTAATGTTCTTAACAGCATTGAAACAACAGTGTATGAGAGGAGGAGTGCATGAAAAAGTCTATTTTGGATATTACCCTCTTTGGCTTTTTGTAACATATATAGTTTGTTTCATATGAGACAATTGGAAGGAAAGTTACCTTCTGTTGGGGTACTTCCTAGTTCACATGATAAAAGGGTTTGTTACATCCCTTGATGAAACTTAAATGTGTTAAGTCCAAGAAAACCTAATCTTTCTGTGAACAAACTTCTCTATCTGACTTGTGGCAGGAAATATTTAATGCAATTCAAATGAGCACAGTGCAGTTCTGCTCATTCCTGAAACAAAGCAGTCTCCATGTGCTGCCTACCAGTGGCTTCAGGTTTGCAGGTGATGACAGCAGGTCTTGAGCAGCACATGAGTACAGGGTTAACACGGTCCCTCCCTGTCACCCTTTTCTAAGGGACAGGAACAATTTGAGAAGGAAAAGGTTATTGCTGTTGCTCCTCGCATGTAAAGATTAGTGCTGGGACATTCAGTGTGTGATTCTTAGTGGCTGCGAATGCCTGAGGCTCCTTTGGTGTAGGTTTGGAGACAAGTGACTTCCTGCCATGCTGTCCCAAAACCACGCATGGGGAAGGAACATGCCTCATCTGAAGTGCCCTGTGCCGGTCTGCCCTGGAAGGAGGTGCCCAGCACTGCTTGGTGCTCTACAGCAGCTCTTGAAAAATGCTGTGGATTCTTGCTGCCCAGCTGTGCGCCTGCAGTCCTCACCTGAGTGGGCTGGGTAACTCAGAGCTGGTTAGGGGGTGTGGGGAGGATTACCCTGGAAATGGGTGTGGTAAAGTTTGCAGTTGGTAGTGGAGTGGGTGCAGAGACTGCAATTTGCTTATAGCACAAGTGTCAGCATGTCTTGTGCTTGTCGCTTGGCTCTGTTGGCTAGGTGGGGCTCAGCAACGAATACCTGGCACCAGAGCTGCTGGCTGAGAAGCTTTATCTGCAGTTTCTGTCTTGGATCTGGTGTTCTTTGTTGGTACCCCTGTTAAGAGGCTGTTTTGGTTGTCAGAAGAGCGCCAGGCATGCAGGCAGTTGTCCCGCTTGCGCAAGCGTCAGTGCTGCTGTACAGGTGACTAATGCCTGCGGCCAGCTTCTGCCCCTGCCGCGTTTCTGGCTTGTGCTGTTCACCACAGCACGCGGTGGCAACCTGCGTGGGGTTAAAAAGGAGCTTGTTGGTCCACAGAATATATACAAGACAATTGCTGGTTGGAATGCAAGTGCCACGCAAGGTCCCTTCTGCTCCTCTGTCTTGTGTGCTGTCAGACCAGTGACATGAGGCTGGGACTGACCTGACCCCTTAGCTGAAGAAAAGTTTGTGACCTATTCTCTTGGTTTTATTGTATGTGTGTAAACTGGGAGGAGAAGGAAAATGGTGTCTGCTACTTCCTGTGTGAAGTAATGGGATGGCTGAGGCTGGTAGGACCTCTGGAGGTCGTCTGAACCAACCCCCTGCTGAAGCAGGGCCACCTAGAGCTGTTTGCCCAGGAACATGTCCAGGTGGCTTTTAATATCCCTAGGGATGGACACTACAATATCTCTCTGGGCAACGTATGCCAGTGCTCAGTTGCCCTCACAGTGAATAAATGTCTCCTGACATTCAGAGGGAACCTCCTGTGTTTCAGGCTGTGCCCATTACCTCTGGCTGTGTCACTGAGCACCACCGAAAAGAGCCTGGCTCCCTCCTCATTGTACCCTCCTTTCAGGTATTTATATACATAGATAAGGTTCTCCTTGAGCCTACTCTTCTCCAGGCTGAACTTTTCCAGCTCACTCAGCCTTTCTTCATAGGAGAGATGCTCCAGTCCCTTCATGATCCTTGTAGCCCTTCTTTGCATTCTCTCCAGTGTCCCATGTCTCTTTTCAGCTAGAGAGCCCACAACTGGACCCAGGGCTGGATTCAGGTGTGGCCTCACTAGTTCCAAGTAGAGGGGAGAGATCACCTCTCTTCATTTGCTGGCAGCTTTTTCCCTCATGCAGCTTAAGAGACTTTGCTGCCTTTGCTGCAAGGGTATATTTTGTCTCATATAAATTGGATCATAAGGTGCTGGCCATGTCTATAAGCTTCTGATAACTTGATTGTTTATTTCAGTTTTGCTCATCCCACCTGTGTAGTTGTGTTCCTTCTTCCCCTCCACCCCAAATGTTCAATTTTTGTGTTTTGAATGAGGAGGGAAGAGATTTTAAAAATTGGTGGTACTTTCTTTATTTGCACTCAAGTTTTTCACACAAAGATGTTTACCCTGTTGCCATCCCTTTGCAGTGTTACGCATTCTCATCCATACAATGTCTCTTTCTAGATGGGAGAACTATTACCCAACATCTTAAATACTTCTCTGTTTTCTAGCAGAAGGGCTGACACTTTTGATTTTGATTTGGCCATCTCAACATAGTGTGAGGATTTCATTTGCTCCAGCCAGGAGTTCTCATGCCAAAAATCTTGGCTGTGTTTGGGATGGTTACATCCCAGATGACGCATGGCCACTGCCGCACCTGTGGGCTTGCCTATGACTAAAATAGCACATCTGTGGCTGTTGGTTCCATGACAGCCTGTAGTAGTGGGAAGAGGACTTCCCTCACCTCTGTGTGTTTGTCCCCAATGCCCACAGCAGCTAAGTGCAGGTAAAAGTGTGGTAGCTGCTGCACTTCCAGCCATCCAGAAGGTGGGGAGAGGATGTGGTGCTCAGAGCATGAAACTACCGAGCTAAGTGGGATGGGCATGTGCCTTGGCGTTAAACACTCGTGCCTGCCCTGGAGAAGAAGCGTCTCGGTGCAGGCGTCACCCGGCTTGCGGGCAGGGAGGCTGGGGAGCAGGGACAGGGAGGTGGGGAGCCGGGAAGGAGCGGTGCTTCTCCTCTGCCAGGCAACACCCCGGCTGTTACAGAAACAGCCCGCATCTCTGCTGAGATAAGGGCTCCTTTGTTGCTTCACTTCCTAGGAATGCCTAAACCTTCCTCTAACAAGTTTGGAAGGAAAAAGGGCAGATAAAGGAGAAGAGGAATATGACTCACAGAGAAACAATTGGTTCAGGGCAATTCGAGAGAAGCTCAGGGCAGAGTTTGGAGACTGCAGTGCTATTTTCCTCTTGACTCCTGTTTTCTGCTGTGTGCAGTTTTTTCTCCTCTTTGATCAGAGATTTGGTAATCAAGCCTGACCTCACATTTCCCACAGAAGCAGGGCTCTCAGTTATCTCAAGGGGAGAGAGGACAGTGCTGGGGGTCTGGGTGGAAATCCATCTCACCCATAGCATGCTTGTACACTGGGAGCACCCTTAACACTTTTGTGGCTCCAGGAAGGCTGCACCAGACTCCTCTTTGCCCCAGACCTCCACTGTACAAAGTGCATGACCCATACAATGGTGCCATCTGTATGTTAAGAGCCATATTTCACGGGCATTGGGATGTGGGGAGGAGGCAGTGGGTACCTGTTAGTGGCCAAGCAACCAGGGCTGTCTTTATACATGGAAAAGTCAAAGCAGAATTACAGGCAAGTCTTCCATGTAAGGGCAGGAGGGGAGCTGAACCAAAGTTAAATAATAAAGTAATACTGCAGATTGGTTTTTCCTCTTACAATTTGTGTAACTGCTTGTGCTGGGAATTGCGGAGGCCGTGGTGGGAAGGAGAGGGTTTCCCATGCTGTGCCTGCCTTGCTGCTAGTGGCTGCCAGGGCTTTTTTAGCAGGTGGATGTAAGGGTGCAGCTTATGCTCTGCAAAGCTCCAACTGGACTAAATCCGTACTGCGTCAGAGCCTGCCTGTCTCCAGATGGCATCTGCCTGGCTCAGCCACCCGCTCAGCAGTGGCCATGTCACCGGGTCGAGCATGGGCCATTCCCAGTGATGAGATGGGTTCAGTGGAGCCCAGATCACACTGCAGCCTTCAGGGAAGCTATTCAGAAAGCTTCCCCATAATCTTTAAGTCCCCTGCTCTGCTCAGATTCATTGAGCTGTCAAAGATCCCTTTGATCTCTCTTTGCCCTTGCGCATGCTGCAGTTCCCTGTGCCTTTGCTTGGCACTGTCAATAACTGGAGCTGTGCTTGGTAGATTTCCAGTGCAGCTTGATTTAAGAGCAAGGTGTGGTAGCAGGGGCTGCAAGAGCTGCTCTGGTCAGCCCCTGTGAAAGGGGGAGCTCCCTGGTAATGGCACTACGGCTATTTTCTCTCCTTTCCTGTGCTGAGGCAGGGGCTGAGCAGAGCTCCTGCTTCGATGAGCTCCAGTGAGGGGGGAAGTATGAAACTCCTTGTATCTGTGAGGGAGTGCAACCTTCCAACCCAGGGAACAACCACAGATAAGGGAACACTTGAATCTGATACGAAGATAGAGGCTTCTTCCCAAGAGGGTCACAGTGGAGCACCTAATGAAAGAAAATTGGCTGCTCTTTTCCCACTTGCTCACGTGCTGTGGTGGCAAGCAGGAAAGGTATGGAGGCAAAGGGAATGGCAGCCAATGTCTGCTTTTTGCCTATAAACTGAGGACAAAGAGGAAAACTTCAGCTTTTACATGTTGCCAGTTGTTTTTGCAACACAATTCTTAGTACACGTAACAATCAAAGCCCAGTTAGGGAACAATTACCCTTGTGGGTCCAACAGCAAACTAATGTGAACATGGATGCACAATTCACTGGAAATCTTAGAGGTCTATCAGTTGTTATCTGTCCCATGGGGAAGTTGTTCGGTGACCTGGTGTTACCAAGGGAGATGCTAGGCTGTTAGAGAGAGCCAGCTGTGGGCTGTGTTACTCCACCAGAGTACAGTCACTGTAGTCACCAACACCTGGTGGGCAGCCAAGCCTGTGCATAAGCAGCATGTGGTTCCTTTTTTGGTTTTTGCCTCTCAAGTCTCAGCTCTTCAAAGATGAGAAGCTTTAAGAAGTCATTTGTGTTTTGGATTTGCTGCTTGCAACAAAGGACTGTTCCAAACAGAGCAGCACTGCTCAGCCCCAAACATGTGCCATTCACAGGTCTGGGTTTCTCACTCTTATAAGTAAAAGTTTCCATACCTGGAGAAAAGTCAAGTAACTTTCCAGCTGTCCCAAAGCACTTTGCAGAGTGTGCTGGGTATCTTTTGCTCAGGATGGGGACATTCAATGACGTTAAGACTTGTTGAATGTCAGGCTGAGGTTGGACACAAACCTTTTCTGCTGTTTCACATGCAGATGTTTTACATGATGGGCTGTGTCCCTCCTTCAGTGAAATAATGCCAGCAGTGGGAGAAGAAGAGTTTGCCTCCCTTTTCCAAGAGCCACTGCCTTGCCCTGCAGAAGGGGCTCCCAGCAAACCCATGGTGGTTTGCAGAAACAGTTGGACATTGGCTTCTGGCTGGTCCTCACAGTGACATCCTTCCCTGGGGCTGGCACTTTTTGCAGAATCCACAACCTTTGCAGGATCCACAGACAGGAAAGAGGATGAATCTAATATTCCTTATTTCCTCCCTCTGTTTTAAGCCTGGGCTTTTCAGCCACAGTCTCTCTAGAGATTTTCTGTGGTCTGAGTCTGTATGAATGTGGCCCTTCCACTTGGTGGGGAAGGACAGGAGATAGCATCCACCTCCTCTCCTGGCCAGAGACAGCTCAGGCAGCCCATGCTGCCATGCCAATGAGCTGGCTTGGAGGGCAGAACAAAAGAGCAAGTGCAGAAGAGAAGCCAGACCTCAGCAGGCATCTGGCTCTTTCCCAGCACATTACCATGGTATGCAGTGGTGCAGCTGCCTCGCCTGGTTTTTGTGAAGTACAAAACTGGTAGCTGCTTATTTATCTCATGAGCTGAGGGAAGTGCTAAGAGAGCAATCTTTTCCCCTGCAGGCTGCATGTGTGGGTTTTTGCTTTTAACAGGGAAAGAAGAGAGATTTAAAGATATTTGATCTGCAATCTATCTCTGAGTTGGTTGAATATTTACTTTACTGTACATGCAATCAGTTATTGAAAGTCTTATCGTGTAAGCAAATCAGACAGAAGGCTTGTGATTCAAACCCAGGAGGCACCTGGACCTGGAGAAGGTCACAGGGAGACCATGCCACATGCAGAGAAAGCTGCTCATTGCCATAAGCTCATTGCCTACGTCGGGCTCTCCGTGGTGCAAAGGGCAGGGCAGGGTGCAGAGTCACCACATCCTCTGGGGCCTTTCTGCCCCAAATCCTCCAGCCTGCAGGTACCCAGAGTGGCCCTGTGGTGCCAGAGCCCCTCCGTGCAGCTGCTGCCACACGGGGCAAGAGAAATGCTGCGTGTGTTTCTGAAATGCTGTAACTGTCCCAAGTAGGAATTTCACAGAGGTCCTGTAAACAGGCAGCTATGTGAGCCAGGAGAGACGGGGTTCTGTTGTGGGGTTCCCTGATGCCTGCTGCAAGCTGGCTTCCTTTATCAGCCTATTCTGCCATGAGGGTGACAGCAAGATTTTATTTACTATTTCTGTCTTCACAAGACTTCTGCAGACTTCAAGGCTTCTACTTTTCTTTCTTTTCCTTAATATATTATGTTAAAATATGGTGAACAGATTCAAAACCCGTTTAAGCATGTGCACCTGTAGGAGAGAAGGACTGCTTCCTCAGAAGACCTGGCTAAAGCTGTACTTCTGAGTGCTGCAACACAAACTGTATAAGAAACGAACAATGAGCAGAGCTCTTGGAGAAAGCAAGAATTTGGCTGGAAGCTGTGCATGGGGAGATCCCCAACAGTGCTGTGCATTCATTTTTGGGTACCCATACAGTGCTGTTTTTCTGACATAGGGTGGGGCTGGGTGCCTGTCTGCAGGTGGGCAGGATGGTGCTGTATTTATCCAGGATGAGTGCAGTGTACTGTTTCAGCAATGCCTCCCAAAAAAACAGTGGGGAGTGAATGATGTGGCTGGTTATTAATTTTCTTCTCAACCAGATTCTGCTCCTCTCATATTTTGCTGTCATTTTTTTGGAGGTTGGTAGCACTACACAGCATTCCTCTTCAGCAGAGAAGTCGAGATGGTTAATTTACTCCAGCAACCCACAGAAGAGGAACCATTTTGCTGGCTATTAGAATGGCAGCTGGCTGCAGAGGGCCATGATAAAGGTGCTGCTGGCTCTCGATGTATTTAGTGTTTTACTAAAGCTGCACCTCCCCAGAGTAATATGAAGTACATCAAAATGTCAGGTTTCATTATGCAGTTAGTGGTTTCTGAGGAAAACTGAAACACAACCCTAAAGGCTCCAAATCTGAAGGAGAATCCAAGTGCATTATATGTAAATTATTTCTTTTTAAGCATTGAATTCTGACCTTTATAGTCTTGAGAGTAGGCAACTCTGCTCTACACTGCTCCTGCTTTTTTATTTGGCATTTTTGGGGTGTATTTCCTGGTTAGGCCACCATATAGCTTAATGGCTTAGTGGCTTTGATGTGCTTTCCAAAGCCTGATCCCACTGCCTTGGGTGCATCTCTACCCCTTGATTCTTCCTGGACCAATTCCTCACCCTTGGCCTCCATGGCAAATAATAAAATGCCCTTTAAGCAAGGCAGCCGCCTCTTCTTAATAATTTATGAGGATCTTTCACTGCCAAAGCTCTGTCAGTGAAGAGCTGGGGCTAGTCTGGGCAAACCCAAACTCTCCCTTCCAGGTGGCTGCTGGTGGTGTGACTGTTGCTGGAGGCACTGCCTGGGCCCTGGCCACCATGGGTCAGGTCTTGATGTGGCCTTGACCGACCACCGGAAACCCCAAATATATTTCTTTACTTGTAAGCTATTACCTATTATTAACTGATGGGTTTAGCAGAAGCTTAGCATCTTTAGCCTAAGGAGGTACTTCCAAGCTCTTTTGCATACCCTAAGGGCATGTGCCCTCCGTCCTTGCCTCACAGAGATAAACACTTTCAAATTAGACGAACTCATTGGAACTCATTGAAAACAAATTCCCTCCCAGCTCCTGTAAGCAGTTTCCACTCGGTCACTGGATGAGTGCCTTCCCTTACGGGATTTGGGTGTGCTGGCAAAAGTGGGATGGAAATCTCAGCCCTGGCTTCCTTTCCCAGCCTTGCCATTTCTCTGGCGAACAAGGCAAGCCCCCTTCTCCAAAATCTTGGCGTGAGTCAGCAGAGCCCACACAGCCTTCACAAGCCAGGTTTTGACTTAATTCCTGCCTTGCTGAGCGGGAGTAAGTGCAGAGCTGTCAGTGTTCTCTGACCCAGGCATCCTGCCAACCTCTTGCAGCCTTTTTTCCTCAGCTTCCCTTTTGAAATCCACTCCTGGGTCTGGGTCGGAGTCCTCAGTGCTGCTGGGGCAGTCCTTGCTGCAGGTCTGGCCTCATGGGAACCCCAGAGGCACGGAGTGCCTGTGTGAGCCAGAACACTGTAAGCATGATGCCTAAGCAAGGTCACGGTATAATTTGGTCTCCTGAGCCTGCACTGTGTTTTAGGGCAAGGCCTATGAACGTACCTCAGGGCTTCAGGTGCTGTATAATGCACTTGAGCTGTACAGTGTTCAGTAGATGTTTGCTCCATCTGGTTTTCCCTTGATGAAACAAAAGTACTGTTTGTGGTGATTAGGGTTGAATCATAATCAGCCTGGCCTATTTGTAAATTGTCATGTCTCTAACCAAAAGCATGTGCCAAGAGAAGCAGATGTTCATGGCTGCTGTGCTGGGAAGGTGGCTGGAGCTTCAGGACACCTGGCAGGGCAGCAAAAAAACACCTTTTATTAGCTGCTGTGAAAACAGGTTCTCCCATCTGAATCCTGGCCAGATTACAAGCAGCATGATGAATTAGTACCAGTTCATGTGCTCATCATAACTACTTCAAGAGAAATTACTAGGAATCACAAATGCACTATTCATTTAAATATTACTCATTTATTTTAACTTGCTGCAAAGTGGGCAGGTGGGAAGGAATGCAGGGAGTAAACAGTGATTAGCTCTAATTAGCAAGGCTCCGAGGCTTCATGTTCATGTTCAGCCAAAACTACAAATGCAGGGGGTGCCCCTGGATGTCAGCGAATGTCCTGTAGTCTCAGCATGAAGGAAGTGGTAACTTTAAATATCACAGCCGTCAGGCCAGGCATGTGTGCCATGGGGCTGAGAGCTGGACCTGCCCAGGCAGTTGCATGGTGCCACAGGGCCAGCCCACGGCACCCTTCTCGAAGCACTTTGGGGTGAGAGCTCCCCTCTAAGGAGGGAAATATCTTTGGTCTGTATGGATGCTCAGGCCCCTCTGGGCAGAACTCACTTTGGACCAATGTCAAAGGCTCGTCTAATTTTATCTTTCTTCCCAACCATGCGGACCTTCCTCCCTGGTGTTAGCCCCTCCAAGTCACATTAGCACCACAAAAATCAATTCTGTAGCTCTCAAAGGGCAGCTCACCTGTGGCAGCACTGCTCTACAGATGCTTTGCAGAAATTCTGAGCAGGCCAAAGCAGCTCTTTTAATATTTACACTGGCAGTGCCCCACACCAGGAAAGGCAGGAGCCTCATAAAAGCCTTGGGGCAGCACAGGGCACAGGGTGAGTGGCTCACTGTGGGGATGAAGGGCAGGTCCTGCAAGCTCAGAGGAATGTCCCTTCTTCATCAGGTCTTTACTTACCTAGAAAATGGGAATCTAAATACAGCACTTTGCATTCTTCTTGCACCCAACACCACCCTGCCACATGCCTGTGGCTCAAGCAAAACACTGCAGAAGCTGAGGGGATAAGAGACCTCAGAAGGGTTTGAGGCTGAAGCCACAGAAATGATGCTTTTTGAAAGTCTTCCTGAGAGAAGAAAACCAAAGAAATGCTATTTTTTTTTCTTCCAGGAAATGGTTCTTTTTGGCCTTTTTTTTTTTTTTTTAATTTATTCAAAAACAAAGCTCTGTTCTGAGACATCAGCCTGCTGAAAAAACACCCTGAAGTCCCACAGATTGTTCACAACCAGGCAGGTTGTGACACTGTGGGGCCTGAAGAGTCCTTCCCTGGTAGATGCTGCCAGCCTGATGGACCAAAATCCACCATGGATGAGGTGCATGGAACTGGGGAAAACCACTTGTTGTCTGGATCTGCCCCACTTCTGGATGGGGTTGCTCATCAATGCCTCTTTCAGAGAAGCAAGTTTACCAGGAGACACCTGAGCAAACATCCCTACATTCCCACCCTATTTTCATATCCCAGGGTTCCAGATGTTATTCCTGTGCCTCTGTGGATGCCTCCAGCTTGGCAGTTTCCCCCAGTGCACCCTGCAGAAGGAGGACACACATCTCTACCCAAATCTATGTGCTTCAGAGTGGTTTTGAAGTAGATTTAGCCCCACGGGTACTGACTGTGCCAGTCCTTCACATTTTGGCTCAGATATATAAGCACTGCTTTTATTCATCAGGGAAATGGCTGTAGCAATCTCTTTCTTGATAGATTTTTCTCTCTGTATTTCCCATATTCCTTAGCTACATGTAAGCACATCAATTGATTCAGCTATAACTGATGTATCTAGGAGTGATGGTTGTTAAATATGTTGTTAGATCACTAATTTACAAGCAGGTAAAGACAGTGAAATTGTACTTGATTATTTATGCTACTTTCTTACTTCTGCAAAAACAGTTCCTTAAAGAAAAGCCAAATTGAAAAAGTGGTGAGCATACAGGAAATGAACAGACATTGTAGTGGGCAAAAATTATCTATAATTATAGAAGTTATCTAAAAGAAATTTATTTACATTTAAAGGTTAAACACTTTAAGGAGAACAATTCTGTTGGGAATGGTTCTGTCAGTCTGGAATATGATCAGATACTGTGATTACTATAATTTAAAAATGCGGTTTAAAGGATGAAAAGGGGTGAAACCTCTGTGAGCCTTTCTCCTTCCCACCATGTGTCACTACCCCAGCATTTGCTTCTGAGGGGATTTAAAGTGCACACTTTTGTACAGCAGTAATAATTCTATAAAATAATCAGTGTGGATTTAGTGTGGATGCAGATTTTAAATCCTTCGTCCTCTGTGCTTTGTATTTTAGCTGTGGCAATACTGAACTAGAAATCACACAGGCAAACTTTTCCCTGAGGAGTCAGCTTGGTTCAACTCTCCCACCTGCCAGCAAGGCTGAGGGTTCTCTGTAAAGCCAAACCACAGCCTGTGGGGACATCCCTGTGTGTAGGAGCACGTCTGTTGCCAAGGGACAGTGGGAAGGGCAGTGCCATGGGTGCCTTGAGGGTGCTGGGGGTTGGTCACCCAGGTTTGCAGCTGGACAGCAATGCTCTGGAAATCACAGCAGACCTGAGCACCTGGGGCTGGCAGAGGTGAGGTGGTGGGAGGCTGCGATTTTTATTTTTGAAGCACCTGGCATGGGGAAAGTAAGTGGTGGGATGGGATTCCACTTTGCAGTTACATCCCCGAGGGTCCTTCCACAGCACCTCTGCTCTGTGCTGCAGGAGCCAGTCAGGTCACTCCCAAGGCATTGCTGTCTGAGGGAGAGGTGGGTCTCATCCCCAGGCTTTAGCTCAATGCTTATTTAGCTCACTAAAGAAGACAGTAGTTTTTCTATTTTTTAAAATTTGTCATTTGCCCAGACACTTTCCAGTGCTTACCCGAGAATTCAAACCTGTTGCCAAACTGCTTTTCTCAGCTGTTTTCTGTGACGTGTATGAAGGTGGAGAAAGCACACAACACCAAAAACCACTGGAACAAGCAATGGTGGAGGCAGGTGTGAATGACACTTGGTTAAAATTCAAGTGCACAGTGTTTTGCAAAAGCTTCAATTAGTTTAATTGTTTCTGTTGAATTAATGCAATCCTACATTTAGATAAGCTCCTGAGGTATGACTCTTAAACTAGTTTTCTTAGGAGAGTATCAAAGTCTGACTGTCCTTATTTTGAGCTAACTCTAGATGAGCTGAAAGGGATGATGCAAAATCATCTCAGCTGATTTGATGTAACCAGCACAGTCTAAACCAAGCAAAGGCACTGCCACTTGCTCCCCAGCACTTGTTAAACCAGTCTTAGTGAGAAGCTGTCCTAGAGCCAGCTCGCCTTGCCTAGTTATAGCCATGTTTTAGTGCTCAGACACATGATCAGTTCACAGGAACACACCACCCAAACATCTTCATGTTGCCTTTAATCAGTAGCAAAGGAAGATTTTTCTGGTGTGCAATTTGACTCAGATCTTATTCTGTTGCAAATCTGGAAACTAGTTTTGAGAGAAGCCCCCAGAAGCAAGTGTTTGCAATGGCTGAGGGAACATGTGTGGGCCAACCCTGCTCATCCCATCAAGGTGTTTTAAGTGTGAAAATCACCAGAACAAAACCATGGAGCTGCATTAATGTCAGCAGAAGGGGAAAGCTGGCAGTGCAGTAAAGGAAAAAGAGTGAGCCAACACTTGGGACCCTCAAAATCCTCATCTAGTGGGCAAGACCTTTGACTGTCATTCCTCTCTTAACTTGAGAATGTAACACACACAGGGAGCAGCCTTCACTGAAGGCTAATACTACTTCAGGGCTTGCCCTGCAGAAAACCTATCAAGTGTGTTATCATGGAGATGGGAGTGTTAAGGCTGTCCTGTGTGCCATATACAAGGCAGCTCTGCAAGGGCAGGGTGTGTTACAGGCCCTATGCAGGCAGCAGCATCTTAAAATCCATTCTCAGATTGTGAAGCACACAGAGAGGTTTGTTCCTTTGAGGTATCTCTCAAACTGAAACAAACCCAGTGGATTTAGTTCAAACAAATGGCATTTGTGTATGTGCTATTGCCTAAATTCAGATTCAAGATTCCCAAGGAAATCTGGAATAATCTAGTCGAAGGGTTCTGTATTTAAAGCGGAACCTCCTGTTGGTGTGTGGCCTTGGCCGTGCTCTCCCAGGAAGGAAGCAATGCCTTCAGCAGGATGAGCCAGCTGTGGCGGGCATGGCCTGACCCCAGCTGAAGATCAGGCTCTACGTGACTTGGGAGCACACCACGTTTTTTTCCATGGCATGGCAGCAAGTGCTGTGTTTTGAAGAGCAAGTTGAAAGGATTGCTGTCAACAAGCAGCCCTGTGTGGGGAACATTCCCCTGCCGTGATGTGGAGGGATTTAAGTATATAACTCCTGACGCAGCTGCATAATAGACACAATAAACTGGTTTTGCATCAGTCCCTAATACTTTATCTATCTGCCTTCCCTGGAAAGCAATGCTTGGCTCTTTGGAGAGCCACTGAAACCTGTGGGGTGAGCAGGGCCAGACTGGAGCTGTGCCCTCCAATCACTGGGTGCAGATTTGGTGGAGAGTGGAAACTGAACCCCTTCTTGAGTCCTTTCGTCCACAGCCATGGCTGCCCTGAGAGCCAGATTGGTCATTTCAAGAAAAAAACAGCTGCACTCCTCAGTAGGAATTTCCATATTTAAATGATGATCTTGCAATTTCTCTAATCCTTCTGTCAAGGCCTCAGCAGTGTCCAGGGGTGTGCTTGATCCCTGCCCAGCCACCCAGTCATTTCATCCTTTAATTCAGGTTAATGCTCCAAAGAAGTACTGTACTTATCCCCATTACACAACCACAGACTGGAGGCATTTCAGGGCTGGCATACCTTATTTTAGCATCAACTCCTCTTAAAACTATTAAATTCCTGATGCTGTTTGCATCACATTGATTTATTTTATTAATCAAAGGAAGATAATTTTTCAAGGCTGTAAGATGTAAAAATCTGTGTCATAAGGCTGTGGCCATACCTTATTTTAACTCTTTACCTTTTTTTGCTTTCTTTGCTAAAAGGTGTGACCTTAATTTTTTTTTTTTTTTTAATGACTAGCAGTTTATGGAGAGCTTTTGAAAAGTAAGCAATGCATGTGAGCACTCATTGTCTGAACTCCTCAAACTTCTAAAAAAGTGCAGCCTGCCTCCTCTGTCTCATCTTCCCTGTTCTCTGGCTGCTGACAAGCCTTCCTCAAGCACAGTGCACTTGTGGCTTGACAGACTCCTTCTTCTTCCATGGTAGAGCCCTGAATCCCTACTAGTGGTGTGGGATTTAGGAGAGGAGGAGGCGTGGAAGGGCCTTCATCTCACAGGCAACATTCTCCACCTTCTTCCCCTTTCAAACTCACTGCTACTCTTCTTGCCAGTCACCACCAAGGAGCTCCTGCTGGGAGCCCCTTCCTTTGCATTTAAGGTGCCTGGAAGAAAAAATGGGGCCCTGTAGTTGGCAGGGTAGTTTGGTGCCATAAATTAAATCTTCCTAGAGTAAATTAGCAGAGCGAAGGGAGCTGCTCAGGTATGCCTTTCCAGTGAGCAGGCTCCTCAGTGCTCATTCACACCTACCTGGATGGCAGCAACTTAGGTGATGATGTTTGTACACAAATAAATATATTAATGGTCTATAGTTTACACGCAAGTGCTGAATCAGAATATGCTACAGTGGAAAGATTTTACTGAAAACATCTTTGCATGTCAAGAAAAATTTGCCTCTGTATTTTGAAAAACACAACAGCTATGGCTGTCCCACTGGTGGCTGTGCTCTCAGACCTTTCCTTCAATCTGCAAACCCACACTTTTTATTTTTTCCCCAGCAGTACAGTTGCCAGCACATAGAATTTATGGCTGCTGACAACAGAATTGCTTTTCTTAGTTACCTTTCTTGGGCCTCTTAGATGAGGCCTGTGACCTCATGGGGCCCAAGGCTATATCAGGACCCACAACTCTAGACTGCACGCTCCAGAGAAGAGCTCAGTCTGCACCAAAAGTTTAGAAGGATGGCTGTCAAAAGCAACAGTTGAATTGGCTAGATTCATTGAGAAATTAAATTTACTTCCTCAAAGTTTGCATTGCAAGCATGCCCTGAGCTTTTCCCAGGCCATGCAGACAGAGATAAGGATTTTTCTGAAGGATGAATAAGCATAGTTCCAAGTCTGTAAAGAAAACAACAGCCAACAGGAGCCACAAAAAAAAGTGTGGGAAGCAATGTTTTATTTTAAAAAGTTTGAAGTGTGAATGTGCTCAGTTAAAGTAAGACTGTAAAAACTACCACCAAGTGCCTAAATCCCACTGTGATGTTAGCTTATTGCAATTCTCCCATGTTCTCCCACGTATTTCTGTCTCTGGCTAAGACGCAGCCCAACCCATCAGTCTGCAGGGAGAGAAGGGTGTTCCTTCCGTTCCTCCTGGGACTCACTGGGCAGCTGGCATGGAAACACGCGGTGTCACTTTCTTTGATGTATACTATAACCTGCTCCCCTGCAGATTGGAGGGGGATTTCTGGTGGCAACCTGCACTTGGGTTAAGCCTGAGTTTCCTGTAGGGTTAGTCTTGTCTCAAGGCAGAAGGCGATGCCTTCCAGCCCTATGTTACTGTCATTCATTTGAGCACAGCTGTAGAAAAAGGAAAATATTTCATTTCAGACAAGTTAATGAACTCTCATTTTCAGCCCTTAGTCCTTTAAATAGCAAGTCAGGAAATATGAGTAACTTGCAACATCTGACAGAAAAAGAAAGTAGCTGCTTTATTCTTTTATGGCCTGTTACCCTATTGAACAATGACGTGAGAATGTGTTGTGTCAAACCTGATGAGGTGCTCTCTGCCACGAGGTGCCCATTAGGCTGTTTGTTTTTCCCCTATTTAAAGGTGTCATTTGCCTTATGATGGATCCTGAAAATACCCAAGGTAACCACATGCCCAGCACTGGCTGAGAACCCGGAGTAGAGAATTGTTATTGCAAGGTCTGCCAAATGATTTGACAACTGGAAATGATCCAGTTTACAAACATATACTTTATAAAGAAGTAATGTTCTCCAGGTTTTAGGAAGAATTTGCAATATACCACGGGGAAAAACTCTTTTGCAAAACTGTAATGATTAAAGATTTTAGCTTACTCTAGCAATCCTGATGTGGAGCACCTGACTGGCTAGTCTGGTGCTAAGAGCACTGACAGCTGTGTCACCATGTCCTCCCATGCTCAGGAGACTGGCGATGTGTGGTACCCACATTCAGTGGTACCCACGTTCAGCAAGCAGAAGAGATGGACCTCAATATTTTCTTGACTTGAATTATTTTAGCAATTCATATCCTGAGTGTTACCTTTGCAATGACCCAGGACAGATTGCTTTATTGCTGTTCAGGACATGAGTAGACTCTTTTATACCATTCTTCTTTTTCACAGTTTGTTTCTAGCCTTCCTCACTGGGACTGAACTAAATATAATTCAAGCATGGAAGAAGGGGAAAGGGAAAGATGTTTCAGACATATGTGTGAAGATGCAACTAAAAGACTGCTTTAAACTGCTTCCAGGTCTCAATCTTAGCCAAAATAATTTCTCAGTATATTTTGGGGAAGACATGAAAAATGAGACTTATGATTCATAGAAAAATCAGTGCGGAGGATCCTAGGATTTTGTGTCACTTCAGCCACTGAGAAGCACATACTGATGGAATAGTGCTTTGCTGTGCTGTAGGCTCAGGGCAGATGGATTTCCCAAAGTATGCATGCATATAAATCAAAAGGAAGGAAAATTGACATAATATGTTAACAAGCAACTGATTACACTGCAAATAATGTTTTGAAGCCACATATCTGCCATGTGTAAACAAGACATCTCACTGATCCAAAGCACATAAGACAATGCAGCAACAGCTTTTATCTCTAAAGAGCTGGAACCAGAGCTGCGCCAGCACTGATATAAAAGCTGTAATCTAAAAATTAAACCAGATATTGCAGTGCATATTCAGATTCAGGAAAAGCTTATATTGCTTTATGGCTAGTAAGACTAATAATAACTCTTACTATGACAAAGTTTTTATTTTTAAAGACACACATCCTCCTACTTCAGCACGCAGATTAATATCTTCCTGCAAGTGACAGTAACCCAGACTGAGACTGTAATACATGAAGCACTATTTTGGATAAGTGGCCCCCAGGTATAATCTTTTCCTAAACCTATCTGCATGTGTAAGATTGTACTCTGATTACACTGATGAGAATGGTCTCCCCAGGAAGGGCCAGGCAGCTATCACAGGCTGCTGTAGCAATTTATACACTTTTTCTTATCAGCATCCTGAGCGGCCCACTCTGCCTAGATAAGGAGTTCGATGCTAAATTCAACCTTCCTGTCTCTGGTAGCTGCTTCCCCCTTCCTGTGAATGCTGTTTACATCAGGGCAGTAAGGACATGGAATTCCAAGCACACTCAGATTGCTGACTATCCCAAAGCTCCTAGCTGAAACACGTATGGTCACTATCACATCTACCACAATGTCTTAGTGTAAGGCCATATGGCTTGCCTTTAAATAGGCTGAAAAATTCTATGGATACTTTATAAATACCCTATCACCATTCAAGAGTGAACATTTTTCCCCCCTCTGCAGACAGTTACATTTTCTAAGCAGAGGAATTTAAGGTACTAAGGAGCTAAAATATTATGTGCTGGTTTGACCGCTGTGAAAATGTCTTTCCTCCTCTCTGCCTCCCAGTTCTTTAGCAAAAAGTTCTGAAGCTGCAAGTGTTTCAGTTTCACTAAACTCTCTTTAACAACTTCAGAATCTTTTTGCTTTTATCTGAGTAACAGTTACAAACCAATCTCCAAGAGGGTTTTACAAGCCCTGAATATCCGAGCTCTTATATCTAAATATAATATCTATGTTAGGTGTTACCTCTAAAACCTATCAACAGGAGATGGGTTTCAAAATACTGCAAGAAACCCTGAAGCAGGGAATGGGGATAATGGATTCACCTCCATCTTCTGTGTCAGCCTGTGGAACTGCAATCATAAAAGATCCCTAGAAAGGACACCTCCCATGTGAGGCGTCCGTGTGTTGTCCGTGTGTTTGGCAAATGGTGGATATTTGAACTTCTCTCAGCAGCATGCTATTTTTTGTTTCTTTCACTTAGTGTGTCTTTAGCTTAGAAGCAAACAAAAACCAGTGGCTTAGTTCTTATCTGAAAAAATGTTTTAACAAAACTTGTCTATATGAAACCTTTCACAGTGTGCTACTCAGCCTTGCTTATTCCTTTCTGCTCAATTAAACTTTTAATTCAATTGCTTCTCCCATTAGAAGAAATCAAGTAAGCAAAGAATGATCACACACCTATGGTGTAACTATGCTAAGTTTATATGATACTCCTTATTTTACCAGTAAGACAAGCAAACTTTAGTTTCATGGTTTAGATATGTTTGTGCTTCTAGTTAAAAGCACCTTGTCACTTCTGCAGAATCAGACACAACTTAACTGGTTACTGGAAATAATATTTACTTCCATCCACTTTAAATCTGCTTTGTACACCCACACTTTCTGGATTCCCAAAGAACGAGAAGAGAGTTCAGAGAGTGAGACTTCACTAACCTCAGCCGTGGCTCATGGATGATGGACTGCAGGATGCAGGTCTCTGGATGATTCTCATGCTGTATCTCAGACTGCTCTGCAGCATTTCTGGTCTATGTTGCTTTCCTACATAGATGGGAACAACGGGGTTTTTTGCATTTCTAAATTTTGGACTTTTACTATTTCCTTTTAAAGAGCTCTCACCTTGGGTGATGTGTTATATTCATTTTGTATTGAACATTAGAAGATCCTAACATATGGAACCTCTACTTGCCAAAATTATTTAACATTTTTACAGAAAATTAATTTGGGCAGGGTGAAAAAAATCATAAGGCAATTCAGGTTTTCTACTGAGGTTATTAGAGGATAAACATACACAAATATACCTACATATGTACACACAGAGAGTTTTTTATGCTTCTTTAGATGACAGCTGAAAAGTTAATCTACTTCAGTATTGGTTAAGGATCACTTGAAGACCATTTGGATGAATTCACACAAAAATCAAATGCAATTGCTATAGATCTGTCTACCGCACTTATCATGACACTAGTAGAAGACAAATGCAAGAAGCCTCAGTCCTGTATTTTATTCTGTAGTAATGGTTTACATTCAACCTCAATGGTTGAATGCAAACCATTGTTACAGATAAAAATTAAAGTATGAGTTTCTATTAGTGAAGTAGAAGCTGAACTGTAACACTCAGCGGTGCTACTCTGCCCTCTGCAGACTGGATTATATAATCACATACTAACCCTGATCGCGGACTTTGAAAGCACATCTAACTCAACAGAAAAAGCAGTTATCAAAGTGAATGAAACACACATAAACACCACTGTGACACTGCGAGTCCTAAATAAGTCAGGAGTACTCCTGAGGCAGCACCTGGCTTCTGAGTACCTTCACCGTGTCCACACTGCCAATTAAGTTGGGGAAATAATTATTGCCTGAATAGCACCAATGCCTGGAATCCAAATTCAGAATGAGGTACAGGAAGTATTTGTTACTCTAATGTAAGCCACACAGCATTTCTTGACGGTGGAGAAACAAGTTCCAACTCCCATATGCAGAGCAACTCCTCCCTGGTACTAGGAATGGTTTTCTACAGCAAGACCCAGGGCACGTGGACCACAGCAAATGCTTGACTGATACAGGCTACCAGCACCCCACTCACCCCACTCTGCAAGTTGTTACACGCCACCCTGCACACCCTGCCTCCATCTTTTATCTCACTAAACATGCAACAAATGTGGCAAATGCATCCACCTTTACAAGCTCTCTATAATTTCATGTGCTCTCCCCATGTTAGCTGGTAAAGAATGTTAAAGCTTATTTAATTCTCCTCTATTTGCTGCATCCCCACTGATGTGAGAAAACACACACAACAGTACTTATTGCTTCTTATGAGCTGGACAATGCTTTTGTACGAAGGACATGTCATAACCCTCTGGCTTCTCTTGGATACGAATAATACAATAGAATTCACACAACACACAATTAATATTTGTTCCAACTTTTCATTTTATTGAGTCCTGACATTTGAAAAACTTTCTCAAAGCACACATGCCAAACCCTGGGCATCAGATGTGGCGCTCACAAATGAGCAGCACCTGACGTTCCTTTACTCCACCTGCCACCTGTCTGTGGTTATCAGGTGTCACACCACAGACAGAACGTCAGCTCTTCGGAACAAAGAGCCTGGCAGCAAGAAAAATCTGCGTACACAGCTCCCAACATAGCACTTCTTGTATTGTGTGACTACCACATGTGCTGGTTACATGACCCAAAGACTCACATGTCAGGAAACAAGAGAAGTGGCAGTCTTTAAGCAAGTGGCAGCATTTGCAGAATATCTTCAGTACTAAACTAAAATAGGTGTTTGGGGAAAAAAAAAGTCTTTATTTGATATAATACAGTGCAGAGCTTGCAATAAGCAATGTTATTATGCTTCTGTAAGTTAAATTTAATGGCAGGTCAAGATTCTTAATAATGACTCTTCTGAGTTATATTCACCCTCCATAGTTTGCAGGTAAAACAAGTGAAAGATAGTCAGAGCAGCACATTAAAATTTGATAGAATCTCATTTTGTCATCCTTCATTGCTTTTTTTTTTTTTTTTTGAGGGATCTGCTGCAGACTAATGGGACAGGCTAGAAAATTTCCAAGCATTTCAGTAAGCAAAATAAAAGTCTCCAATTTTCACCTTGTCCATTTCACAAATGGAAATGGTGTTATTATTCCAAAGCAAAAAATTGGAGGAAAACAAGGGTCACATTTATACCTAGCAACCCTGTTCTCCAGTACTTCCATTTGACAACAGCTGAATTGCATTCTTAAACAGAATTCTTTACATATTCTTAAACAGAATTCTCTACATAATCCCTGCTATCTCAGATAACTGACACAGAAATATCACTTAGGGTCTGGGCTACATCTTGAAAACCTTGTACAATCTGAGAGTACCTTCATCAAACGAACATTCAAGCTCTAGTTTTACCTTTCCTTACATTCTTTTCATCTGAGGACTTTGGAGTGGTTTGTAACATGCAACTGAAGAAAGCAAAGGAAAGGAAATAAAATCTTAATACTGCTCCCCCTTCCAACAAAATAATTGTATCTAATGACATAGCAATTATTCTCAAATCTAGAAATATGCTAAATTCTGAAAACCTGTGTAAGAAGCACTATTTCTGTACCTGTTTGCAACTTCCTTTGGACAAAAAGCTGTCATATCCCACCACTCTAACTAAGGCCAGAAACAAGTTAACTACACTTGAATAAACCTGATTATTTCAGGAGAATGTTCAGGGTACAATGGTCCAAGTCGTGTAAGACTTGGTCTCATGAACTGAGATGGGAATTAGGATTTTCTCCATTTCCTGCTCACAAGTTGCAAGCCCAGCTTGTTTCTACACTGTGGCACAAGTTCCAGTACAATGCTAGTCAAAAGACACCCTGTGGAACTACTTGGTCATGAGTTCCAAATAGCCTTGGAACAGACGAGCCAAGGCAACTCAGCACTTTTTGAAATGCATTCTTTAAGAAGAATGGAAAGCAGATTTCTTCTTCCCCAGAGCTTGTTGCCTTCTGTTGGGTTTTTCTCTTAGGCACTCTTCTCTTAAACACTGACACTCTCTAGGTGTGAAAGTCGCTTGGGCCTGTCTGAAGAAAACCCAGGAACACTCACTGTGTACAGCCCAGACCAGGGCTACATCTTCACAAAGGACAGAAAGGCAAGCAGAGCTCTCCCACGAGCTGACTGAGCATTAGCCAACTGGTCTCTCGTCCTGAACCTGCAGTTTTGAACTCCAGCAGTTGAAACACTAAATTCACTGAAAACAATACATGACCCTAAATATGTCTGTACTATCATGCCAAGCAGTACATCTCCAAAGCCAACTCACCTCTGACTCTACAGCAAGGCTGCATGGGGCACTAGAAGGTGCAGTCTGGAGCACTGAAGAAGCACTGCCAGGCTTCCCAGGCACACTGCTGGGCCTCTGCAGGCTCTAAAACAAGCACTGATGGAAGAACAAGGTAAGCAGGGTGCAGAGTATGTGATGTCTCTGGTCTCAACTGAGATCTGCTCTTTCAGAGGGGGACAGACACAGGAATCAGTTCTATAAGAAAGACCATGCAATTGTTTTGGAAAAGCTCAGAAACAGAATAAATGTACAGATTAGAACCACGAGCAAAACTTCAGAGAAGGGAAAATAGCTTTGCATAGCTAGAATTGCCCAAAGTAATTCTGAATTTATCTGTATGGACATACATGCTACACAGCAAAAATACTGACAGATGTCCCCTTTTGAGACACTTTTCAGTGTAGTAAATGACAGGATTGGTTATTCTTTACTCCCTCTCCCTCTGCATAAAACTCAAATCTATCTTCTGTGTTATTTATATGTAAAGAAAAGGTAAAGTTCATAAACTATAGCAACATTGACTGTAAGCAAGACAATTCACCAAGAAACAGTGTTACTGAGGGGAGTGTGTTGAAACAGGACAGTTACACTTTCTGAATACACAATATTTTAAAGAGAAGCTGAAGTGAAAGCCAAGTGAAACTGAAAAAAAATCTTATTTTCTCACTCTTAAAATCCTAAGCCTTTTTCACTTGAAAATATTGATAAAAGAATAACATACCCTTCAGAATCTCTTTAAAATTGCATATTTAATAATTGCATGACAACTTGCTCATCTCTTGTGCAGTGAGGGCTGAAGAGAAGCTCAAGAAACTCATTGTGGTAGAAGTCCTAAGTCAGCAGCAAGTACTTGGAAGAAAGCAGTAGGAACTGGAAGAAAATTTCAGCACCTGTTTTTAGCTACTGGTGGGTAAAAGGAAATAAAGTTTTGGGGTGTCCTGAAACCTTTAAGATTAGAGCTGTAATTTTTAAAGAGATAAACAACCACTTGCTCTCATTAACAGCTATGAGCAAAGCAGAAGAACAGGATTCACTTCTGTGCAGGAATTCATACACTTGTGTGTCACGGCTGTTTCCCAATCCACCATTTTGAGTCCAAGATTCTGCAGACATGGGAAATACGGCTCTCTGCGAGATGTGAGGAACCGTCTCAAGGTGCTTTGCCCATGCCCAAGACTGTTACTTCCTCTTCTTTTCTTTAGCACTACTGAGTATGAGCTTTAATCTCATTTAGCTTCTAGAAAGCCTCCAAGCTGGTTGTTTCTCCTAATAAATCAAATCCCCACACAACTTGCAAGACAGTTAAATTAAAAACGACAAAAAAAAAAGTTTTCAGGTTGAAATCTGGGCGTTATGATCTATTTCTAGATCTAAATATTGCAATTTTCCATCTGTTCTCAGAAAACTGGGTAGGAAACAAATTTAATTTAAGACTTGTTTCCACACAAGAAGACTTCATTCTCCATGTTTACCACAAATCCACCGAAGCTGCTGCTCTGTTTGGAGGTCAGTTAATTCATCAATGGATCTCCAGCTGCACTGACAAGCATATGCACGTGCTCCTTTCTTCTTTATCATCTTTGCTCTTAGTTTACTGAGCTCAGGCATGTTATTCCTGCCAAAGAAGTGAATTCAGCTTAGGATCGTGCTTTTTTTTAAAGAAAAAATATTCATGAGGCCATTTCAAATCAGAAGACATCTTAAGGACAATTCTGAGTGCCACTGTCATGGATGAATTTAGGGATATATGTGAATTCCGTTTTGAATGCAATCCTTTCCTGAGAGCAGTCTCAGTGCTGTGCTCCCAGATCAACTGCAGATCGGTGTTTTTGTAAACAACATTATCTGTTGGGCTTAGAGACTTCCAGTCAGCCTCCAGAGAAAGAGTTGGGAACAAAACCAGGCAAGAGTTAATTCCTGTGTTGAAAAATGATCCAAAAATGTATTTATCTTATCAAACTTACTATAAAAATTGCTATGCATAACAGGTACAATTACAGAGTTAAACTTTTCATTAGGAACTGCTACTCAGGATGGCTGAAATGAAATGGCCATAAGACTGTACATCAAACAGAAAAAATTCCTGTGCAGCTATTAACCACAACAAATAAAAAATCAGCATGGCTATGGCAAAAACAAGTTGTTTCAAAAAAATCAAGTGAAAATGTAGCATTTTAGCTATCTTTGCTCTCATGACCTCCTGCTGGCCCTCAACTACTAGATACTGAATTGCTCAAAAACAACATTAACAAGCCCATCTAAATAAAGAAAATGCAAAACAGGTATCAAAGGAAGAACTTTTAGAAAAAGAGATCAGGCACCTATTGATGGAAGGAAAATGTTTAATCTTAAAGTTTGCTTTCTAAAATTCAGGTTTGTCAAAATAAACAGCTAAGTATCGTGCTAAAGATTAGAGATTTTAATCAATGTTACAAGTATCTGACACTAATGCCGCTCATGTGGGTGGGTTTTATTTTTTTTATTTGTTTCATTTATTAATTTCAAGATCTGAGAAGCAAAATAATTTTGACTTTGGGTAAATAAAAGAATCCCACTTTTATTTTTTTTATCCACCTTTCCCACTACCAAACTCATCTTAAGAGACTAGTGCAGCATGGTATTTTTAAAGCTGCTTTAAATAACAAGAAAAATAATGCTATTCAGCAAGAGATACAAATTTTGAGACTGGAAGAAAAATACAGGAATAACCGAAGATGTAAACAAGAAAAATAATGGAAAAGGAGCTGATGTCTCCACTATTGTTCTGCTCTGGCTGTCACACTTCTCACTGTCCAAACACTATCTCTGAACACATCCACCTCTTCCATCAGTTAATGGGCACACACAGAGACTGTACTAAAATAAGAGAAATCCAAATTTGATGTCTGTATTAGAAACATGCCTACTACATTACATTTCACTAAGTCTTGGCACTAACTTTAGAAAAACTGGGAATAAGAACTCCTTAATTTTAAGTCTTTAAAAACTATTTAAAGAATTAAAGATATCACAATACAAGCAGAAAACAAAAATCCCACCTCTCTATTTTACCAAACCTTGCTTCAAGAAAAAAATCTGTTAAGAAATAAAGCTATTTGATTTTCACTGAACATCTGACTTGAAACCATCACAGTCTGTATGACTGAAAGTGAGGTGCAAAGTACATGCTGAACAGTCTGCATTCATGTTGTTGACATTGGAGACACCCTGCACTGGCTGGCAGAGGCCAACCCATCACATGGATTACCTGCTTATTTCAGCAATAAGCCAGCCTTTTGATCCATGAAACTTGAAATATTTTTAAAAGCAGAGGGAGAGTCATGGGAGAACAGACAGAAATGGATGGAAACAAATTTTGGGAGATGTTGCTTCCCCTCCCCACAGAGTTTCCCACCTGATCCCTAACAGGTAGCACACATGCTTATTCTTAGGTGACACAGCAGTGCTAAGGGCTTTTCATCTTTCCTGTTCATATTGAGCCCCAAAGCACAGAAACACGACACTTATACCAAACCCACCCCAGACACACCTGAAGAAAAGATAATCACAGGACTGATCCCAGATGTAGTCATTGAAAAGTGACACCCGGAAGTCACAAGCAGTACAGCGAAGCTGATCACACGTCCTGGACAAAGAAGAACAATCAGTCAGAGAAGCTGACTGATACAATATACATGGATCATACCTGGTTTGCAGTACAGCACTCAGAAATACTAGAAGCAATGTCACCTAATCTTAATGCTTTTACATCTCTGGCATGTTCAGAATTATGGTATGTGATTTAATTATATGTTCATGTATTATTTTTACAGGTTCCTATCCTCACTGAATACATGAAATAAACTGATATTCACTTGATATATTCTCTTTATTCTTCCTCACTGGTACAGCACATGGGTAGCATCCAAATATGTGTTGAGTACATTATTACTTACTACAACAAATGCCACATGGAAATGCAGTAATGTTCTATAGGATGTTGTGGATAAATCTTCAAAGTACCTCTTCTGCTAAATTCACCTGCAATTGCAAAGCACTCTGACCATTTTCAGTTCAGGTTCTGGGATGAACCAGCCCACTGATTTAAGTCACATACTTGGCAACACATAGAAAAATGAAGAGAGGCAGGGAAAAATAACAGTGCAGCAGCAATTTCCTTAACTAGTTGTTACTGATTTTTTGTTTCATGTCTCATTTGCAAGCATCTTTCAACACCTCAAACAAACAAAAGGTCAAGTGGTCAACAACAGAGGACTGGAAGGGGCTGATTCCAACTTCAGTTACAGGCAGCCACTTCTTTAGATGACTACAAGGCTGTTCTGCCCTGTTCAAATGCAGAAATTTGTACCAACACAGAAACACAGCTGAGAATAAAAATAATGATAAAGCAAGTAGCACATATTTTTTCAGGTTTCCTACCTTTTTGAAATATTTGTTCCTATCCCAGATGGTGAAAGGCTTCCACCCAGGTACACTGGACAGCATCTATATGGATTCATGAAAAAATATTCAATTATAGCAAAACAGGTTGGAGAAAGCAGTACAACATTTCTCCTAGTTTAACTGCATGGTATTTATATGAAAAAAAAGTATTTATATAAAAAAAGGTAAAACATCCAAATGCTTGTAAACTACAGAATTTTAAAATTTCCATTACCAAAGTGTTCAAAGAAAAACTCTTATGAAAATCACTCTCTATGCCAAATACACAAGGGTCTATATATTGCAGCATTTGATAAATGTATATGTCCATAAGGCAAAGGAAGATGTTGTTCAATAGCTTAAATAATAAATTTATAATAAACTATTTTGACCAAATGAAAACACATTAACAATTCTTTGAAGTTACCTGTTTTACTTTGTTTTTCTTTAAAAATACTGTTTCTCTTCTCAGCGTCTTTCTTAAGAAATGTGAACACAGATTAAACTGCAGCAGCACTATTTGACTGATAAAAAGTTACAATCAAGCAATGTCCAACAAACCCAAACATTTTTCACCTACCTTTTCCTATGTGCCTGCACAACAACTTTATTTCTTTCAGGTGTGAGACTTGCAGAATTAGACTTCAATTTCTGTTTAAAACAATCCAAGAATAAAATGCAGCATTATAGCAAAGTCACAATATTCTGTTTTACTTATTAACCAGGAACCAGAAAATCTCAGTCACAGAAGAAGGGGACTAAGACTCTAGGATATTTCTTCTTCAAGTTTGTGAGGCTCTGAAGTAACAGGTAAGTGAGGAACAAGCCTTCTCTTCCCATACTGAATCTCCAGCTCCGGCTGAAGGAATTCCACACCACATGATCACTTAGACTTTACAATCAAGACTTAGTATTTCATGCCCTCCTTTTAATAATTTTGTTTTTAAAACCAGTTATAATTTGGAACCCTCTCCCTCAATGTTTTTTAGCTTTTGTTTCATTAACACCCATCAAGAACTTAGATTATTCAATAAGATAGTCTTTGAAAAGTTTCTTATTTGCTGCACACAGAAGAGTTTATTTGAATTCTAGAATATTAGAACTTTAGATCCTATGTGGGAAGTTCTAGGGATATAAAGTCTAAAATGATGCAAATTTACTGACATAATTCTCTCTCCCTCAGAAGTATACAAATATTTTTGTTGGTTCAGATTTAGCCACTCTGTAAAAAATGAAAGACAAACAAAACAAAGACAACGTCACTCATGAAAATAAGAGAATCTGCAGGAGGTTATTAAGTATAAGTAACATCATTTACTACTGCTGATACCCAAATGAATATCTATTTTCAATGCCTTCTATCATTGTAACTGTCTTGAGAATGTAAGTTTGTGGCTTCATCTCCATCTCCTGCTGTGAAATGAGGAGTCATTTGCAGAGGATACGAAATGGGGAGCAGTGGCTGGTGTGTCAGATGACTGCACTGCCATTAAGAGGGACCTCAAATGACTTATAGAAATGGGCTGAAAGCAATCTCTTCAAGTTCAGCTAAGGTGAAATGCAAACTCCTGCCCCAGGGGAGCAATAATCCTTACGCACAGAACACCATGTGGGCTGACCAGCCGGAAAGCGGCTTTGCAGAGAAGGCTGTGGGAAATTCAGTCAATAACGAGTTGACCACGAGCCAGCAGTGTGCCCTTGCAGCACAGAGGGCCAACAGTATCCTGGGCTACATTAGGAGGGATGTTGCCAGCAGGAGGTGACCCCTCCTCTCTACTCAGCACTGATGAGATAGAATCACAGAATCATTTCAGCTGGAAGGGACCTTCCCCTGCTCAACGCAGAGTCGGTTTCAGCAGCTTGCCAGGGACTGTGTCCAGCTACGTTTTGAAAACCTCCACAGACTGAGACTCCACAACCTCTCTGTGAAGACTGGTCCTGTGTTTGACTACCCTTGCAGTTTACAAAAGTGTTTTCTTGTGTACAGATGGAATTTCGTGTGTTTCAGTGTACTCCCATTGTCTCTTGTCCTGTCACTAGGCACTGTGGAGGAGAGTCTGGCTCCTTCTTTACAACTATAGCTATTTACACACATTGATAAGATCCCCCTGGAGCCTTCTCCAGACTCAACAGTCCCAGCTCTCTCTGCTGCTCCTCATATAACAGGCATTCCAGTCTCTCAACCATCTCCATGCACCTTTGCTGGAGGTTCTTCAGTAGCTCCACCTCTCTCTCGTATTTGAGAGACCAGAATGGGACATGGTAGTCCAGATACAACCTCACAGACATGTTCGGATCACTATGTCCAGCACAAAAGAGGCATGGACATAATGGAGTGGGCCCAGGAAAGAACCATGAAGGTCATTAAGGATTTAGACCATCTGACATCCAGGTAACAAGCTAAGACAGTTGGAATGGCTTAGCCCAGAGAAAACAATGGTCAGGAGAACCTTACGAAGGTATGTCAAGGAAGGATAGAGAAGACGTAGCCAGACTCTTCTCACTGACAGGAGAGGCAATGGGTGCAAACTGAACTACAATTTCCACTTAAACATATGAA
Source organism: Lanius collurio (assembly GCA_020086605.1). Classification (NCBI taxonomy): domain Eukaryota; kingdom Metazoa; phylum Chordata; class Aves; order Passeriformes; family Laniidae; genus Lanius; species Lanius collurio. Next base: position 44,061,533 of record JACBWW010000003.1, read on the forward strand.
AAATCTTCATGACTTGTGAGGGTGGCCAAACACTGGAACAGGCTACTTAGAGAGGCTACAGTCTACATCCCCAGGGATAATCAAAAGCCACTTGGACATAGCCCTGGGCAATTGGCTCTAGGCAGTCCTGCTTAAGCAGGTGGGTGGACCAGATCATCTCCAGAGGTCGCTCTTCCAACTGTGACCATTCTGTGATTCTGAGCATCGACATTATGCTCTATTTTGAACTATCATTTCCTTTAATTGCCTGTTATTCTCTAGGTAAGAACATCTCTTTATATGTCTCCTGTTCCTCACTACAAGATTACTGCATTTTCCTTTCTACTTTATTTTCCAAGTTTATTCTGCAGCTTGTTTTCATTCATGTTTTGCTTTAGAAGTTTTAGTTTATGGTGCTTTTACTCCCATTGTTGAACCTGACTTGTTCTGAATTTCTCCACGCCCCTACTCACCAGAGATGCTTTGGTAAAGCTGCTGTCATTACAGATTTCATCAATAATGTCATCTAGATCTTCTTCGCTGCTGCCAGCACTCATTAACCCTTTAGCTGATCTGAAAAATAAATAAACCAGCCTTCATCTTTGTAGCAAGACTACAGAAATTCTAAGAACTGTGAATTAAAAAACATAAACAGTTACAGCCTTTTTCCTCTAATATTTTTGTAGTATCTCAGGTCGGCCATTCAAATAATGACTGAACAGATGTAAACTGCAGGATAACACCTTGCAGTACAACCTTGCGTTGTCCCATTGTAGATCTTATTTTTGCTTGCTTCTTTTATTTCCAACCACTTCCAATCCTGAATAAAACTGTGACAGTATAACCCATGCTACACTTACTGGGAAATTAATTGGACAACCCTGATTTTTCACATTTAGCTTCAGCAGCAGGAGTACAAAAAGGTCAGAGGAAGGTCTCTACTCAAGCTATACAACTGCAGGGGTTCTGAAGAGAAATCCTGCCAAACTGGGTGCATTTAGAAAGATCACCTGCACTTTGCTTTCACTCAAGTAACACCCAAGTCTTCTGTTTGCTATGTCTTTGTCAAAGAAAGAGGGGCCTGTAGTACCGCTGCATTGACCAATCAAAAACAAATCTACTCCTGAGAAAGAAGAAAACTGTGTGATTTTTTTTTCAAGATTGTAATTAGATCGGCTAAAATTAAGTGCTCATCTAACCATTATGCAAACAATGTGGAAGTCCAGTAATGTGGCCAAAGGTAGTGGTCTTGCACTAGTCATTAGATTCTTTGAGATCTTCTCCTTGGACTCTGAACTGTGTGTTGGGTAAGTGCTCAGCAGCCCACCAGTGGAGACATCTGGCCAAACCTCTCTGGTCCACAGACCTTCCAAAGGGAGTCTGGGATGTCTTTGAGGGCCGGGATGTAAACATGATGGTCATGATGGAAACCAAATGGCAGGCAAAGATGCCTGTCAGGGCCAGGCTGGAAACCTGAGGGCAAGCAAAGACACCAGTGAGGGCCAGGATGGAAACCTGATGTCTGAGACAGAGGCCTGAGGGCAGGCACAGATGTCAGAAATGGAACACTTGGCAGTACTGTCAGCAATGACCCTGTCAGGACCAAACTTGCTGGTATTCTTATCACTGTTTTGAAAATTGTGGAATTTGAGGCAGAGGCCTCAGTGTAGCATGTAAGTTAAGTGCTTACTGTAGCAGATATGTTTAATAAAGCATGAACAGAAAAAATTATGAACAGAATAAACAGACCCGAAGGAACAGCATGAAGCTGTGTCAGGGGAGGTTTAGGTTGGATACCAGGAAAAGGTTTTTCACCCAGAGGGTGGCTGGGCACTGGAACAGGCTCCCCAGGTGAGTGGTCACAGTACCAAGGCTGACAGAGTTCAAGAAGCGTTTGGACAATACTCTCAAGCACATGGTGTGACTCTTGGGGTGTCCTGGGCAGGGCACAGAGTCGGACTCGGTGATCCTTGTGGGTCCCTTCCAACTCAGAATATTCTGTGATTTGTATGAAATGACTGAAGCATAAAGAGAACAAAAGTTTTGATAACGCTACTGCTAAAGTTCTTCTTGCTCCAAATCGCAAGGTTTATAGATATTTGAGGCCATTTACATACAGAGAGCTATCATGAGGTCAGTTACAGAGCAAAGTAATCCCCAGCCCTAATTCAGAGGCAAATCAGTGCAGCTTTTAACGCCATATTTAATCCGAGGTTGCGGTACACGCAGGAGACAAAGCCTGTCTGAAGTAACTAAACTCGCTGGCACATGATTTGGATCTTTAAAAAACAAGGGCTGCAGGTGACACTCGCCGACCGCCAGCCCAGCTCTGGCTCCCGAACGCGCGTATTTTGGGTTCCTGAGAGGTCTGGCCGCACGGGCCAGGCGGGGACGGGCTGCGCGCCACCCAATCGGCCCCTCGCTCGGCGGGGAACGCTGTGAGGGCGGCGGGACCGCGGCGGGACCGCTAACCTGCCCTCCTTGGCCGCTGTGGGCTCCTCCTCGCCGCCGCCGTGCCGGCGGCACAGCCGCCTCTCCACCTCGTCCAGCAGCCGCTCCAGCTCATCCGCCATCTTGCCGCCCAGCGGTTGCCAAGGCGGCCCCGCCGCGCCGGCAGGGGCGGGGTCTGCGCGCCCGGCCGGGGTGGGGGCAGCTGCGGGGCTCCTGCGGGGCTCCTGCGGGGCTCAGCCGCGGCTGCGGCCGCGTCCTCGCCGCGGTGCTGCCGGGATTCGGCAGTGAGCGACGGGGGGATAAAAAAAAAGCCCAAAACAGGAAGCCACCCGACGGCGGCCGTAGTCGGCAGGATTCGAACCTGCGCGGGGAGACCCCAATGGATTTCTAGTCCATCGCCTTAACCACTCGGCCACGACTACATATATGGATTACGACCTACCCACCTTCCCATGACTGATTACAGAGACGGGTCAGGGTTTGGTGCTTCGGTCTCCTCACAGGGCACAGTGAAAGGTTTAAAATAGAGGTTAGGCTTAATGCATGTCATACAGTTCACTGCGCTGTATATTGGTCGTTTAGAGCAAAAGCAAACGGTTAGGCTTTGCTAAGTCCCACGGGAGAAGTCTGGGTTTTTTGTTTCTTTTTTTTTTTTTTTTTTTTTTTTTTTTTCCGTAGGTTAGGAACAGTCGTGGATAGAGCGGCCTCTGTCCCCTTAAAACCAGGAACCTTCCCCAGCCGACATTGCCCACAGCGCCCGGGAAGTCGGGGCAGGCATTTTTGAGGAGAGTCCCATAAAGGTGGCTCTCGCGTATCCCCCTGTTAATAAATCCAGACACATGTAGGAGGCGTCAGTCACCAGCTTTCCAATGCCAGCTCCATCTCCCCTCTCGTCAGAGATAGGCGGGAGGTCAGGTGTCCCGAGGTGGGATTCAGTGTCAGTGAATGCTGTATATTATTATGTTTATTTGGAAATGCAAGGAAGCAGTTTAAAGAGAGAGGTCCTGTTAAGCTAAACAAAGCGTTGCCATTTCCTCAGGTCAGCTGAGACAGAAAGCACAGTGCTTGTACCCTCCCGTTGCCAAGATGGCTCAAAATTTGTCAGCCTGTGATGAAGTGGGGCTTGCAGTACATAAGAGCTCCAAGCAAAGCCTCTTGGTAACAAGGCATTTTACAATTCTCTGGGTATTTCAATTAATGAGTTGCAAGCCCTGTCTGAATTCCCTCATACTTAAGCTTTTATTTCATCATTCCATTTTCCTCCCCACATATCTCAGGTCTCCATTAATACCCCGGCCCGATCCATGGCAATGCTGCTGGGGGAGATGTGTTGGGTAGAAGAGTTGTGAGCCTTTGCTGGGTTGATGTGATGGAAGAAACTAAATAGTCTTGATGCTGCTCCAGCTCTTTTAAGTGGTCCCTTGGCCAGGACTCTGTGTCATGTAGGTAAATTCAATCCAGAAGAAGTGGATTTTTGGGTGGAATTTTTACATTCATCTCTTGCAGCTGTGGAAAGTTTAAACTAATCACAATTCTCCCCAGTATGCTATCATCTCTGTAATTTGAAAAAGGATCAGGAGCCCACAGGCTTGGAAAATCTTGAAGAAACTCTTGTCCTGAAATACATCATCACATGTGGAAAAGACCACTTGCTGCATCATCTTAAAGGAGCTTAAGAATGCCGAAATCCAGTATCATTCTGGCATTCTTTCAAATGACCTTAGAAATCTGAGTACATTCTCTTTTGACTGCAAAACAGCTTCTTTCCCTTTCCATCAATCCTGTGGCTGTCAGTGTGTCTGTTGCAAGGTGCCAAAAATGTATGGAGTGTCTATGGGATAACGGTGCCAAAGTCAGGGGTGCCTTGAGGCCTTCTCCCATGAACTCACTGCAGCATTTGCTCAGTTGGAAAGCATTTGAAACCAAAAAGAAAATGAAAAAAGAAAAACAAACCGGAAAAGAAAAAAGGAACAGACCTTTAAAAATTGTTAAACTGAAAAGCTTGACTTTGTGCAGATTGCTGCCTGCTGTTTAGGTCCTTGTTGTTCAAAACTTCTGAAAGGCCTGATGCAATCAAAGAGACAGAGACTTACTGGGTCAGATTGATTCCAGACTAGTCTCTGGAATCACACTGAGGTGAATCTGACATACTGGGCCTTCAGCTAAGCTGTGGCCAGGAGAAAGGAGTTGAGGTCATGCCTCAAATTTTGTCCTCTCTTAGGAAATCATTGAAGTGGCTTGTTCAAATCATGTCTCCCACTGACTGCTTGGGGCTTATATTGGTGCAGATGGAAAGGTTACTGATTGCAGAGGGCTGGAAAAGTACAGAGTGAGCATTTTGATGATCCTGGCTTTTTTTTTTTTTTTTTTTTTTTTTTTTTTTTTTTTATATACTATCTCGATATATGCTTAGGAAGAGAGGACACAAAGCTGAAAGGGTGTCATGGGAGGAAGCCATAATGTTCTCTAGTCCTCAAACTACTGAAAGCTTTCTCAGCGGTGCTGATAAAACTGGGTTTTGCCACAACAGTGATGAAGACAAAAAAAATCTTTCTGGGACAGGATGTTCATTTCTCTCTTCTGTTTTCTCTAGGAACCAAGGTGAGCCTAAATTGAGGTTGCCCAGGGCTCTTCTCAGCCCTTTTCTCTGAACAATGAACACTCCAGGGATCCAGTAATGATAGAGGTCAGCAGAGGCAGATAATACTAAAGTCATTTCCGAAAGATATCCATTGCCAGACGAGGAAAATGATTGCAGGGAAGCACTCTTCTTTTTGATACAGTGATAGCGAGTTGCAGGCCTGTCTGCCTTCCAATCTCTTGCCCCAGAAGTTGAGGTGGAAGTAATGCAGTGACTGACTCTCCCCAAGGTGTTCTGCCACCCCCAGCATATGGAGAAAAGTTCAACTCCTTGCTCCCAGTCACAGGCTATTACTCTAATCCTGTTCCTTGTCACAATCCAGTATAACATCATTTTGAGTGACACCACTTATTTCCTATTAGTAGTACAGTGCATCAACATGAGAAAATTCAGGGCTGAATCTAAATTTTTGACCACAATTTTAACCACTAGCAAGCATTCATGTGCATGACATTATTCTACTAAAGATACCAGATTGGGAGACAACTTCTTGAAAGACCTTCTGGCAGCAAAACTAGCAAGATTCCTCATGTAACTCTGGTTTGTGATGTTGAGAGACAGCCTCGGATCAAAGGACAGTTTAAGCTGGAGGCTATCACAGTCTTGGATTTTACTGTCAATCTTTCCATCAAAGGTGCCAGCTCAGAGGATGGATTTTCACTTCAGTTTGCTGGCACAGCTGCCTTACCCATGAGGGGCATGGGGACTGGAACAAATTCCAGTTATTTCCAATCTTCCTCTGAATTAATAATTTCAAGGTTAGAGTATGTGAGCACCCACCAACTCTTGCCTGGGGATACACAATTCTCTTGCAAGGGAAACCATTCCTGAGAAGAAGATGTAAGTGTCCAGAATGACAAGCCCTTAGCCCTTGCTGTGCGGGGTAAACACACTTTTGGATATTTGTAAACATACGTGCTCATTTTGAAATAAGTGTATCATTGTGGTGCTTACCAAGGGAAGCAGATTTTTCAGGACTGTATACAAAACAAAAAAAAATACTTGTCTGGGGGCCTTTTAATGAACATGGCATAATCCTCAAAGCTTCTTATAACCATGACATTTTGATCTCCATGGGGGCATAACAAACATTGGAAAGTTGTTTCTGGAAAAAAACTGTCAGTTTGTGAGGCTGTGTAACAAGGAGGCCACACTTCCAAATCAATGATAATTATGTGTAACTTCAAATAAAAATGGTGTTGCCAGGCACTGACTGTGCAGCTTTGCTGCACCTGCGTTCTCTGGCACCAAGGGTGTCAGTCCCTGTAAAGTGGAGCAGAGGGAGGCAAGTGGTGATAAAGCAGGTCAGTGCAGAGAACATATCACAAGCTAAAAATGTTTCCATTTAACAGATAGAAATAATAATAAGTAGTAGTGAACATAAGATAATTGGCCTGCCAGGTGGGACCTAGGCTGTGAGAACATGAGAAGGAGAAAGCATCAAGCAGAGAGACAGGGGACTACTGTGGCAACAGTCCTTCCTGCTTGCTGCCCATTGCACAGCTGTGGTGAGAGACAAATACCATGTAAAACCAACCTAGATGAGGGAGCTGAAACCAAAGCAGAGACAGTGTTCCATTACCCTTGCCAAGGCTGGAAAATATTTTTCAGGGATGATTCTTCAGAGGAGTTGTGAGCTGGGAAAACCTATCCTGTAAGCTACAGGGGCACGGCGTGAGTGTGCATGTGGGGGTGAAAATGCTGTTTGTGTGAACTCTACACTAATATCCTGCTCCTCAGAGGGGCTGATTCAGATTTTTTTCCTGAGGACCCAGGATACTGCATCTCAGAGGGGATAGATGAGGTAGCTGACAGGGCTGGTGTTGTCACACATGAGGTTCCAGATACACTCCTTTGTTTCAGTGCATAGCAGTGTGCTTTGTTTCACTGCATTGCTTCCTTTTCTCTGTACAAGAATCCTGGTCAGTGAAAATACATGTTAGGCAGAATCACACTTGTGTAACATGAGTGCTATTTGCCTGTGTGATTTTGTACAGGCTTTTACAGTTAAAAGACTTAAAAGAATGGCAAAAAGAACAGTCTTTTACGGATGAATGGTTCTTCATAAAGCCCCTCTCTAGAAGCTCGAATGCTAAAAAGAGAGCTTCATATCTGTGAGTGATGAGGTTTTCATTTGGACTTGAAATAAACAGGGGTTTTTTACAGTGCAATTTTCAAAGGGGAGAATGTCCAAGGGCAAAGTGCAAAGTGAAAATTAAAAGCTAGGACCCCACTGATTTCAGCAGGGTCAGTATTTCATACAGAAGGTGAAAATCCAGTGCATCTCACTGCAAATATCTGTTCCTTGCTGGAGAACAGGAACTGGTAGCTCTCCTTCCAGTTACAAGCATCGTCTCCCAGCAGAGGGCATTGCAGAATGACATTACTGTTTTTCAGAAATCTGGCAGAAAGTAAACTGAACTTCAAGGGGTTGTTTGGCTGGTCTAAAATTTATTTTCACGACCTCCACTGGAAGAGTAGATAATCAGTCATTTAAAACCAAAAGATGCTGCTAGCAAACTGTAGCTGGAAGATAAAAAGAATTTTTCCTGTCACTCTAAAAATCCCTAATGCCTGAAAAAGAAAGCAAATGCCAGAGAGCATTTGTTCTTCAGTTTCTCTATCACACAATTTATTTTCATGTTTTAGATGACACTGTAGGCTCAATTACGAAGACTTGTTTCAGGCTGAGATCCTCCTGACATTCTGTAAAAAATAATAAACTGTTTCCTATAAAAAATAAATGCAGAATTTAAATGATAATGATAATGATGTGAGCAACAAGGAGAAGAGAGAAGCTTAAATTTGCAGTAGATGTGGATAACAAGCATAATATAAAATAGTGGAGATAAGAAAGCAGATTTTTCAAAAGACTGGGGCGTGCTGTGAATCGAACCAAGAAGCTACAGGGTACCCTGAGTAGTGCATAGCCTTCAATGCAGGCTTCTCTCTTCCCTGCCAGCTTCCCTGAGCCCTGCAGCCCCCTGCACATTACCCATCAGGAACACATTCAGGGGACAGACAGGGATGTACCTATCATGCAGACAGGTCTTCAGACCCTGTCCCCACATTCTGGCTGGTTCTGTCTCATAACAGTTGTGCCAATCCACCTTCTGGAGGCAGTGTACATGGATTTCACGTACATGATCAGGTTGACTCCATAACAGAGGCCTATTGTTAAATCTTTGTCTACAGGCAGTGTTCAGTCCATCCTATTGTGTGGTCACCCAACAAACTGAGTGGGTACATACCTTGGTAGAGTGAGGGATTGAGGGTAGGAGAGGCTGAGAAGTGTGTGGAGCAATAGTACGTTCTCTTGTTTAGCATTTGTTCTTTGGCAGATCACAAGAGGATTCAGTGTAATTGTAAAAGTAGTCATTATAGTTTTACAGGTGGAGAAACAGTCACTCAAGGGGTTGTATTCATCAGATAAAATCAGGATAGAAGTACAAAGAGCAGTCCCATCTCTTGTGTTGATAAAGTCTCCACTTTACTGTACACTCACTGAGCTGCCCCATGTCTGTGTGCTACAATGAGAAATGCTTCCAAGTTAACAAGTGCAGGTGAGCAAGAGTTAAAGAGCAAGTTCTACCACCTAGATTCTTGATAACGTTCTCACTCAGGTTAGTTTACAGTGTTAAAACCAAAGGGATTTGAACAGAGCAAAGGTCCTGAATTTGAATTTCAATGAATGATATTAAGGGAGTGGTTGGGGTATTTCATACATACCCTAAAAATGCCTAATAGGCATTCAGCTCTGGAGGACTTGAAAGGACTATAACCTTCCCTACAGTTTAACAACACATTTCTCCATAAAACTAACTTAAGAGAAATTCCCTGCATTCCCACACTGAACACTTAGCAGTCTTTTCAAACTTATGATATAGCAGTAAATATAGCTTATAACCATAAAATTAAGGTTATGTGGACTTGTAACTTTTTATTTTATGCTAGCTCTGTGGGCCACTAGCAATTTCTACAGAGGTTACTGTCCTGAAGTCTGCAACCAATTACACGAGTAAACTAAAAAGAAACAAAACTCAGAAGAGCAAGGAGAAACAGAAAACAACCCTCATTTTTAAACAGACAAATTAAGTGTTTAAGGGGAGAAAGGCAGACAAAAGGAACTTCTCATGCTTTAAAATTTCAATTTCTTTTAGGATATTTCTTGGTGCTGTATAGGGAACTTGCTAGCATACGTAGCTGTCATTGCACTCATGGGGTGTTTAATAGCTACAGAATAACTCAAAAAAAGGTGATAGATCTCAAAAATAACAAGTAGTGTTTTCTCAGAGTGCTACCAATGAGATTCTGACAACCTGTGCCAAGTGAAACTCTGACCATCAAAATGTAGATGATTTTTACTGTGGTGTACTAAAAAAATTTGTTTCCATCTAGCTGCATCCTTGCAATTTATGTTGCGGATTGATTGTGAAGTTACAGAACCCCTGGCTTCTACAGAAAATGGGCTCTGCTTTTTTTATGTGGTTATACAGAGCCTAGAAAACCTTTGGCTTTCCAATAATGTAACTGTAAACTAAAATCTAATGAAGATAGTTAGCTGGTTTTTTTTCCAGTAGTGACTGTAGACTGACTGTAGAGTCAAGGTACCTCAGTTTTTGATTTCCTGAACAGAAAGTCTTTTAAGTCTGCTGCTTTTAAGAAAATAGGTGATCAGAATTCTGTGGAAATAAGCCTTCTCTAGGGTAGATTTGTTACCTCCCACTACTTCTGTTGTCTTGAAAATTTTGAAAGCCAAGAGCCACCTAATGAACAGCCTTGTTTTTAATGAAAGATCAGTTTACTGTAAATCTGTGATTACAAGCATTTGGACAGCATGGAAATTGGATTCATCTTTAGTGGCTCAGGCCCTTAGCTAAAAGAAATACAGCCACAGCAGGAGGGGGCTAAGGAAAGGAGCAATTAATTTAGTTTTCCAATAGTATTGCAACAACACAGGCATCGTAACTTAAAAGCCTTTGGAATAGTCTTCTTAATTTCCTCCTATCCCACTCCTTCAACTTCTTGTCTTGGTCTGGCTTTTGTTCACTTTGTGCAGCCTGCCAGACCAACCCGAGCCTGCCTCAACCCAACTGGTTGGTCCCTGACGTAATCCCGAATAGTGACCTGCGAGGCCAACCTCAAGATTTGCCAGGCGGAAAAGGACCCACTTGGTTTTAAAGTGCTGGCTCTGTTTTGTGAAGAGCTGGCAAAGTATGTTTTTCTTTTTACTTTTATAGCTTGTTCCAAAGTCCATGGAGGATACACAGCTGGCTGGCAATACCACAGCTAATTCCATGGCTGCAGAGTCTTAAAAAGCCTCTGGTGGTGATGCTCAAAAGCAAGGCCCAGGAGTGGTGTGCAGTATGTAATATGCGTGCTGCCTACAGACTGTGTTGCTCTCCACAAATGCACAACATTAGTGAGGTGTTTCATTAATCTGCAATGGAAGTAAAGCAGACGTTTCTCTAGATAGCAAGTTCTAAGTGCTCCTGATCTATGTCAATCCTGCTTTTACCCCCCTGCTTCTTGCTCTCTGTGTCTAATGCTACTGAAAATGAATGACAATTCCAAACCTGTTTTACAGTTTGGAAATTGCTTGTGTCTGGGAGTGAGAAAGCTGTTCTTTTGAAACTCTTTAAATGAATATTCAGGTTTCAAATGAATTAATATTTTTCTCTTGTTTGGTTGTTTATTGATAATAATTCTATTTTCTCTAGAGTGTCTATGTTTATGGCCTTCCTTTTCCTTCTGCACATCTGTGGTTTTGCAAGTATTCTGAAAAAGTCTGCAGGACAAAAAGAACACAAATTTACTGAAATTTCATCTAAATCATAACCCAGAAAAGCAGAGAAGAGAAGAGAAATAAATAGTAATTACCCTTCTGGAACTAATCTCATCTCTCTTTTCTGATTAAGGGTAATTGCAAACATAGTACATGTCTCTGTAGTAGTAATTGCAAGGACAATTGTATGAAACATGGCAACTAGACCAAAAGTTGGTAGCTAGGATGAGGTAGTATGTATTTTCCTGTTGTTGAGTAAGGTCATCCACCCAGTCTTTACACAATGGCTGCCTGTGAACACTGACATGAATTATCTTACTGTGAGCATTACATAGCTTATCAGCTTCAGTCAGCTAAATGTCAGCGTGTCTTAATAACATAAACAAATCAGGATGTCTGCAGCAAAGGCTCACACTCCAGTTAGATTTATGTCTCCAAATGTGAAAGATCTACTTCATGTTCTTAGAGGAACAGGATAGTCCCAGCTCTCAGGACAACATCCCTAAAACCTCAAAGGAATGCATCAGAGCATTGTTTCTTTCACAGGTTGTGCTTGTATCTTCTTTTATGACCCCCCCCATTCCCAAACCCTAGAGATTAGTGCTCTTACTGAAGGTGTGAACAATCCATGCTCAGTTCCTGCCCCTGCTCAAAAAAAAAAAAAAAAAAGTCCGGAACTATTTTCCCCACCCATTTTGGGTAAAGGATTTTTCTCTCTTTTTTGGAGAGGTGTTCTCAGTTCCTCTTGTGGTGCAGAAAAGCAGAAAAGAAACCAAGACTCAGTGGCTACCATTTAATGGTTTTTAGTTGTTACATGAATGACATTGCCTTTGGTGTGCTCTTGGGGACTTCTCCAATGCGTCTCCAGAGCATCTAGAGTGACTTCTTTTCTTTCACATTGAAGAATTAATGGATAGGAAAACATCTCTCTGTAGGCCTCAGAGCAGAGATGGGGTCTCCCTCAGAGCGTGAGCCCCACATTTTCAGGTGAGTCTCCCAGCAGGATCCACAGCCGTGTTTGTGTGATTTTCACCTGAGAGCCTGGAGTGGTGTCTTGTGGTTAGGGCAGGGAGCTTGAAGTTTCAGGGAGAGAAGCAAACTGCTCAAGTGCTCTATCCAGTAGGCTTCTGCATAAGACACTGATGATGGAATCGCTGTACTACAGCTTTTCAAACACCATAATGATGTGTAGCTCCTTTCTGAAAGGTCTTCAGGACTTACTCTGGAGCTTGTGACCTCAAGCAGAAGTATTCTGCAGCACAAGGAAAGGAGCTTCAGCTGTGGGGTGAAAGGAGGCTGCTAACACCCTGTTGCTGCCCATGTTTCATGTTAGCTAGCTCTAGATATATGTCCCCTTGGTGCTGAGGGTATTGGGCCCCATTCCTGCAATTTCTTACCCAAACTGCACATGTGGGAAGCCTAGCACATGTGGGGAAGGGCTGGTTTCTATTTCACCACCAATAATTCAGTCACTGCGGCTTTTCCAGTCCTTTCTTCTTGTATTGTCAAAACCACACAGTTGCCTGGTGTTGTGAATCTTGGTTGCTTGACATTAGAGTCCAGCTATGCAGCTGTTCATGTCTATCTCAGTGGGTTGGGATTAATTATTCTCTTTTCTTTCTACCATTTATCTGGGGAATGCACCTGAGAGGAGATCCAGCTCCATAGTATTCTTATCTGTAGGCAATCGAGGTTTTAACTGTTAGTTACGGGCAAGGCATTACCAGGTACTCAGGGTGCCTAAGTCCACCCTGAAACAGACATCCATCTTCTTCACTCAAGGCTTCTCTGTGGCCTTTTCAGTTGTCTCTGGTACAGTGTATGGTAGGAATCTTGACTGGAATTGGCAATGGGATAAATAAATGCAATGTAGTCCATAAGTGAGGTAAAGAATGGCATTAGATCATTACCTTAATCAAGTATTTTCAGCTGCAGCTCCTCTGTGTGGATCATATTATGGGCAGTGGTCTTTTGTCGCTGTAACCTCAGGTAGCGGCAAAAAGAGACTGCAGACTCAAGTCAGGAACATATGGCCGAAGCGAAGCTTTAATGAAAAGTTTACCTTTTATAACATATTTCACTAGAGAAAGTTCATGATTGGCCCATTGGCCCACCACCTCTCAAATGTCATGGGTTGAACAGTAAGAGACCCATATTCAAAACATGTCTTAGTGTTCCCAAAACAACATAGGGTGAAAGGACAACAGGTGCAAGGACAGAAAAGTAGTTTATATAACGTACTGTTTTCCTCAGGCTGAATGCGAAAGAAGAGGTTGCCACATTCTTGTGAGAGAAAACTGAAGAATTTCTCTTGCTTTAGCCTTCTTGCATCCACAGTCTTTCATTTGGTGCTCTTGCAAAAGGATGAGGGGCAGAGAAGAGGGAGGAACAGGGAAGGAATGAGAGCGCTGGAGGCCAACAGATACTTTGATGAGGGGGAACACTTTCACAGAGTAGTGGAGGAGGAGCCCAGGCTTGACTGGTTCTTGCTGAATTTACCAAAGACTATATTTATCCAAAAACCAAAGAGGGGGCTGGGAGGGGAGTTTCCTCTAATAGGAAACCTGAGATGACTTGCTTTTTGTTGGAAACCAATGTGTGAGCAGTTGTCTATGCCTACCACCCAAGCACGAAGCTCCTGTATGATTATGAAGACAGGTTGTTAATACACTTTTAAGTTTGGTTCTATTATTTACTTTTACAAACGTCCATGCTACATCCATCATGGGAAAACCAAGACTAGCCAAAGAAAGCTGTGCTGCAAAAGCAAAGTTTTCCTATAAAAGTAAAATGGAGTTTTATAAAATCATGTATTTTGTAATCATTATGAATTGTGACTAGTTTCCAGACCAAAGAAAGTTATATTATCTGCCAAACTGCACCTGCAGCAAGACTATATAGTGCTGATGAAAAACGTCAGTCATAGATTATTACAGGTTTGGGTTTTGTTTGGGTTTTTTTGGTGTTTGTTTTATTTTGTTTTTTAAGTAATGGGTTTTCCATTATTTATTACAGTTCCTGGAGTCTTGAGTGTTAAAGGTGTTCATATACTCTGGGGTACCTGCATGCAATTTAAATGGAAAAGAAGATAAGTGTTTGAGAAGATTGAGCTCTACAGCCACTGGAAATTGGAAGGAGAGAAATTTTTACAGCTAGATGTCACAGTTAAATCTTAGTCACAGTCATACTGGTGTAAATCCAGTGTAACTCCACAGGGAGCTTAACAAGATCCTGAGCACACCGCTGCTGAATTAAACACAGCTTGTGCCTAGCATGTTGCAAGCCACCCTTTGGTGGATATAAGCAGGTCCAGAGAAGTTCACAGGCAGTATCCCAACTGACTTTTATAGAACTATTTTCTGGTGCCTTGCTGGAGTTCCTGGTAACCAGAAAACTTAATAAAAAGTTCTAGGACATTTCTAGAAAATGTAGATCTAAGAGAAAAATGTCACTCATGAAAATACTGAAGAAACATGATACTAAGATTAGTAAGTGTCATTAGTCAGGTTGTCAGCTCTGTCTACATAGAGTTGTAATGACCCTTGGGAAAAAAAAAATGGAATGTTTCTGAAGCCATCGCAGGAACTAGCAAATAGAACATTTAATAGGTTATGTTTTCTCATTTGTGTGCAAACAGGGAAGAATATACCACATAGGAAAATTAGTGTGCCTAACACATTCCACATCATGGTTATCCCTGGCATGCTTTCCATAGTTAGTTTAAAATTGTGTTCCGAGGACTTACAGTACTTTCTTTGATTTTCTGCCAATATTTGCTTAAGCAAAATGAAGAGCTCATACTATATTAGGGTAGAGAGTAAAAAATGGGCAAAAATGCAGTAAATGTTAAAGCTACATTTTTAAGCAGAAATCTGAAGAAATTGCTCTCATGGCTGATAACTTTAACAGATTGAAAGGAAAACACATGATCACATAACACAGTAAGTGAAAGCTTGGGATAGAGGGTACAGGTTCAAGTATTTGCCACACCTGAAGAGATTTCAAAGTATTTTTCACCTGGTTCCCTGAATCACAGTTCATTAAGATTCAAAACAAGAGCTTTGATTCCTAGAAAAAGTTTACCAAATATTATGTTCAAATATGAGAACTTAGATGCTAAAATCTCCCTTTAAAAAAGTGCTTGGAGCCCCAGTGTTGACTTCAGGATAGAACTTGGTCCATTTTAGTTCTTTTAGCCTATTTTCTTGTTAACAAATTTGTGTTGCTTTTGTTTATTTCTGCATGTGTGAAGAAAGCCATTGCAGCAACTCTATTTTTAGAGCCATGAGGCACACAATACAGAGCAGAACTAAATCCTGATCTGGTACACTCTCTTTTTGCTGCATTGCAAATATAGGTTTAGGTAAGTTTTACAGTTTCTGGGAATCTCTTGAAATAAAAAAAAACGGAGATGCATGATCAATTATTATGGACAGGATCTACTGCTTTAAAAAGTATAGCAATCAAAATAATTCAAAATAGATTTAGTGGCATGTATTCTGTCTCTGATTTATACTTGCAGAAATGTACTGTGTATTTACACTAGTTAATCTGAAGATATGTAGGCTACTTAGATCACATTAAAGTCAGGTGAATATTGTAGAAAAATATTTAGAAATGCTAACCTAAACAAAAGAAGGAGCTCAGTGAGGTACAGAACTAATGAAGTCTCATATTCCATTGCCTTGTCACTTTTAGGTGGAACCTTGGATATTTGAAGCTGTCATCTCAGTTAGATGGAATTCTCAGATCTTTTAATGATTTCCCTTAATTTGGGGATACCTAATTACTTTTATTGAAAGGCTATTAATGGAAAATAGGCCTCATCACTTAGATACTTATTCTATAGTTGAACAAAATTTTGTAATAAAATATGTGTTGGGAACAGATAACAGTAGGAAAGGAGGGCATAATGAAATCTCTTTGATTTTGCTTCTCTCCATTAACTTTCCAGTGATGTGAGAATTAGGTAATCTTGTCACCAGGTGGGGTAAAACCAAATACAGCCCTTGAAGAGTAAATAGCATATAACAAATAGCAAAAGAAAGAACTGAAGCAAATCATTTGAGAACATCTAAACAGCTGAAATATGTTCACTCACACTGTTATTTGAACAATTGTGAATAACAACCAGATGAACTGAAGTCAAAGTTTCTCCATAATAATTCAGAAAGAGAACAAAAGGCTTAATCTACTAAATAAAACATTTGCTATGACAATCCTGCTCAGCTCTAGTTCATATATTGTAAAAGGATGTTAGCTTAAGATATGCTTTATTACCAAACACAGATAAGAATACAGGGAAATGCTGCCTGAGGACTTCTTTAAAGGAGCTATGGACTAAGATCTAAGAGTGGTCAATAGGTGAAATGAAGGTATTTTTACAACTTTATGACTCCAGAGTAATAAGCAAAGGATTTAACCAGTGGAACTTGGGGGAGGACGCAGACAGAGAAAAATCAACATAAGACAGAGTGCAAAAAGATAAAACATCTTTTGGCAAGCTTATTTTGACTTTTTAAACTGGAACAGTGGACTACTATGGACAGTCCTTCCTTTCCACCACTATGCAATGACTTCCACCCCATTTTCCACTGGTAGCCCTCTGTGTCAGTAGACACAGATCAGCTCTGGGTTTTAATTGGCCCTGGCACATGAGATCTCACCTGATGCAGGTCTGTGAGTTTCCTCAAAGCAAACCCCCTGCTGCTGCAGAGTGCTATGCTATTCCTCCTGCCACAGACATATGCATGCGGCTTTACTGGGATAATTTCCTCAAGGTTATGTTGACCTTAACTGGTGAGTCAAGTGGATAATATCCTTGTGGGAGGGAGGACTAAGTGAGGCTGGATAACCTAAGTCCTCTGTCAGGTTCCCTGTGACACCACAAAGAAGAATGCTCTCACATGCACAAAAATAAGAATGTGCATTTGGAGGGAGTGTTCATTTCTGATGGAAGATTTGCAGGGCATTAGAGTCACTATAGCTTGCATCCAAGCTCAAGTCAATGAATTATGGTGCATTCTCTGCTAAGCAGGACTTCATCCCTTCCAGTTCTTTCACACACAGCAATTTTACGGACTACAGGATGTAACTGGGAAGGGATTGTCCTGAAAATTTCAGTCCTTTGAAAAGAAAGCTTTATTAATTTTTAATCATATAGATGTCATACACCTTTGCAAATCTTAAGCATGTTCTGTGGAGCAGTCTGTGGACAGTGCTAGGAGTCCCACATGCTTAGGTAGGTTGCTAATCTTACCTAAGGGAAGGCAGTTGTTCACGTGTAACAGCTGGTAGAAAGTGCTATCAGCAATGAGACAGGTACATCTCTATTGGATGGGAACCCTCATAAGAAGAAGAAGGGTCTCCACTAAAAAAGAATCATCGAAGATTTCTTTTATAAATTTCTCCCCACTTCTCTTCCACTTTCTTGTTTAATTCAGGGGCTCCTGAGTTCCCTTTAATGCTGGATGGTGAGTTCACCACACAGGGTTTTGTATAGAGCAGGGTAGTTAGTGGAGAAGATTTTTTTTGCTCAAAGGGAGATTTGTATCTTTGTTTTCACTTGATTTTTGTGGATAACTTGAACATTAGCTTCTCCAGTTCCTCTTCATACTGTCCAGATTATCCATGGTTACTTAATGTACTTTTGCAGCTACTGGTTGCTTTCAGCCACTGAAGGCTGAAAAAGACACAGATGAGCACAGATTCATGGAATGATGTGTTCTATCTGGTTTCAGATTCCAGGTTCCATCTTTTCCCTGAGAAGGCTCTCACAGAAAGTGACTTCATGGTACTGAGGACCAGGCAAATTTGAGGAGGCGACAGTTTGGTTAAATGAAAGAAAAAACCTGTAAAATATGCTAAACCTCAAAAATTCCTCCCAAAAATCCAAAGCAAAGCAGCACTTCAGCAACACTGGAACTGCGCTGTGACCTTTCACAGGTGGGAGTTGAGGAATTAAGGAAACCTTAGAAAACTGAGGTCATGTCTGCTCAGCCTAGACATTAAAGATCCCACGGTGCTTTCCATGCTAGGGCAGCATTTACCCTCATGTCCTGACCAAAACATAACCTTTTCCCCAGAGCAGAGGAGCCTCCACACTCTGATTAGAGACTCTTCTTCATCCTGGCAGTGTCTGCATTTTGATGCTGCAGCTTGTGCCTTTATGTAAACACACACACAAGTGTATACAGCAGGACCTGGGTGTTGAAGGGGACTTTGCCCACAAAAGCAAAGTGTGAAAAGCATGTTCCCTTGGAAAGGAAAGTATTTTGGGATCCTTTAAAAGATAATTTTCATTATTTGTTATTAGTTTAGAGGGATGGAAAGCAGTGCAAGCAACAACATGTAACAGCTGTTGGGCTTGATTGGGCAAACATTCTTTTACATGTGGGGACAGTCTTTTTGACTTCATCAGAACAGTTAGGAATATCAGTGATATTTGCCAATATTAAATTCAATTTGGGAAAATAATTTAGGTGAGAAAAATAAATTGCAAGTATACAGTTAAACTTGCAAGAATATTTGCAGAGCATAGCTTTGATTTATAATTAGTGTTTGCCAAGTTCTGTGCTAATGGGTCAGAATTTGTCTCTCCTATTTCTTAATTTAAAAAAAATTCCAGTGCAATTTTTTTTCGTCTTTTAAAGCACTTTGACTCTAGGGATCAAAATAACTCGGACTTCTGCACTAAGTTATACCAGAGAATAATTTTTGTTGTACTGTAGCATAGACTTTGAATAGTTGCTGTTTCAATACAAAAATAAAAACCATTCGCCTAATGTGTAATTAATAGTTTGGCATTTCCCTAAGGCTTTGCCCAGGACCCTTTCTGTTTCTGTTTTGTATTACTGAACTCCCCTGCTAAATATTTCCAGATCATATAGATTTAGATAAGACATGTTCCAGAACTTATAACATTTTTTATTTTGACTTTTACAGTCTTTATTAGTGTAATGAAAATAATACTTTGACAAGTCCCCAAATAAATTGTAATATTCACCCCTGGATAGCTGAGTGAAACGTTCAGTGCCATGGGTTATTTAACTGTGCTTACATTGCAGACATAAAAAATATGATAAAAATTTTAGTGCAGATCCGTTAAAAGCTCGTGACCCTCTTCTTTGACCAAGGTGTTGATCCTGTAGTTTGAGGAGCACTGGAGGACATTGGCTGACATGAGAAATGCCACAGAGCTCTCCTGGGAGTGCAAGGAGACTACAGGGTTGGGACCTAACCTTGTAAGCGCTTTGTGGCATTCTCTGGGACCACTCTTACCTGCTTCTATGCATAATACAAAGGTGTATGAAGGATAATTTGGTGAAAAATATGTCACTCAGAAATGGAATTGCTGGGAAAATATCAGAAACTGACAGATGTCAAAAATAAATTGGACCTGAATGTAATGAATCTGAAAAGAAATTATCTAAGTCTCAACTCTACTGTTCACCAGTGTGTATGCAGAACACACAAAATTTATCATCCCTTTCTTTTTCACCTCAGCTACTGTTATGTGATAGATCAGTGGTGACACATGAAATACATTTCTGCGTAATTAAGGAGCTAAGTGTTAGTAGCATTTATGTGCATGAAAAAAAAGGCAATATTTTTAATTGCTGAATGTCTCCTTTGAAATTAAAAGAAGATTAAATCTCTCTGATTTAGTGCAATTAAAATAATAAATGTAAAATGAAAGTATGATTAAAAACCTAATGCATGGCCCACTGGCAGAGTTAATACATAACCAAGTCTCCTCCCAAACACAGTTTCAACATTCTTATTGGCATGTTGAAAACCGCTATTGGCATCATTGTTCTTTCCTTGTTTATTCTGGTATCTGAGTTCCTCTAGGGAATATAGTGGGAATTTGGGACTCTGCTGAGGCTAAGTGCAACAGGAATAGGGGCACTGGCAAAGGGGTAGAAAAGTAAAAGAAAGGCAGAGTAAGAGCAGTAAGACAGAGCTGGGAGGGAAAAAAATGGCAGATATTGAATCCTTATTGAGCAAGTAAGGGAATTTCTTTCCAAGCAATCAAGCTACCATTCTACGTTGCTTTCCAGAACTCTTATTGCAACTGTTGTTATCTCTACCTTGTTGAAATGCATAGATATCTCATGACTTCAGTGAGAACGTGATAAACTGAGCCCTAAATACAGATGGAGATCCCACTTTTTGTATGTTTTGAGGGCTGTGTATTCAATTTACACTGGTGATGTGTGCAAAGTTGTAGCAAAATATCTTAAAAAAGGAGAAAAATTCTCAAAACATCAATGCAATTCTTTATCTCTGAGATAGTTTTGAATTTTCAAGACCCTTGTCTGAGTTTCTAGGTCCTGCATAGTTTTCTGTCCTGGTTGGAAATACTTTTATCTGAACTAGGGCCTGTGAGATGCTGCAGATTCTGCTTCCCTAAGGTTTTATGACTTCAGGGTAAGCAGCATTTGAGTGTGTGGGCAATCTACCCCAGCTGTGCTGGTGACAAGCAGGTTCTGTCTGTTTAGGTTTATCTATGTAGAAACCTCCAGATGCAGCATGCTATTGATGCAAGAAGGACTTGGAAATTGTTTATAACTTGCCAGAGTTACACTGAAAGAAGGTCTTGATTGTGCATTTTGGTGAGGAGCAAGAAGATCACAGATGGCCAAAAAAATGTCTTCTTATCTGTAAAACAAATAAGTGTTGTAAGGTGTTTGAACCCTGATAGTGTGTCCCAGCCAAACCATCTTTAATTATTCCTATTGAAGCCCTCAGAGTGGAACCAGACTGGAATTACCCTCACCAGGCCTTCCACCTCCAGCTGCAGCAGATCAGGAGAGTTTTTGAGAGAGAGAGACAGAGAGAGAGAGAGAGAGAGAGAGAGAGAGAGAGAGAGAGAAAAAGAGAGAAAAAGAGAGAAAAAGAGAGAAAAAGAGAGAAAAAGAGAGANAGAGAGAAAAAGAGAGAAAAAGAGAGAAAAAGAGAGAAAAAGAGAGAGAGAAAGAGAAAATGAACGAACGAACGGGACAGGACAGGACAGGAGGGACAGGCTTATATCCGTTCCCTGTCTTGGATTTCTTAGCTGCTGACGCTAAATGGGTTTTGTTGCTGCTATCATCTCAACTCTGCCTGCCTGGATCTGGAGTCTCATCTGTTAGAGCCCTCAGGAGTTCATTAAGGTTACTGAAAGGTAAACTGTGCTAAACTGGGAAAGAAGAAGCTGAAAAACAGAATGTTCAGACAGCCAGGAACAGATAAAAAGGACTGTGCTGTACTGAATTAAAACCAATCATATCATCTGAAGTGTGTGCAGAGCTCTTGGACAAAATAGAGGGACCAACCAAGCAATGTGTGATCTCATGCATAGCAGTTGCAAAATGTGTATGTACTGTAATATAGATAAGTTGTAAAAAGTATAGGTTGGTAAAATGTATAAGTACTGTGTTAGGTAAAAGTAGGTAAAATATATAAGTATGCATAAGTAAGCAAAATGTATAAGTAGTATAAGATAAGTAAGTGAAATGTATAAGTACTGTGTTACGTAAAAGTGGTGAGATGTGTGAGTGAAGTGTATTTTGGTATATTTTAAAGCTTCTGTGTTATCATACTGATTCTTTGTACAGAAGGCATGAGTTCCTGCAAGTAAGTCATCCAGTCAAGCTCTGTGAGTAGGACAAAGGGAAAGGGCAAGGTGGAACAAGCCCACACTTACTTGGATCTGATAACAGCACAACCTGAGGTAACTGTTGTTAGAGGCTAACAGAGGAAATATGACCTGGGGTTCTTCCAACTGCAGGTTCCTTGGGGTCTAGACTCCTGTTTTCAATAGCCTTTTCACCATTCTTGTCCTAAGCCCACTGACTCTTCCTTTGGAGAATAGCTGAGCACAGGGGAGCACAGAGCCTTGTTAGAAGTCAAGAAATCAGAATCCTTTTTGTTTAGAATCATGAACCATTTACTTTGGAAAAGACCTCTAAGATAATTCAGTTCAACCATTAATCCACCACTGCCGTGTTCACCATTAAACCATGTCCCCAAATGTTTCTGTCTTGCATTTATTCATGTTGCAGGTGTGTTCAAGGGAATGGCAACACTTTGTTGCCACTACACTAGAGTTGAAAAGGGTCTGTTCAAAGACGGGACCCATGTGATGTTCAAACAACAGCCAATTGAACATGCTCTATAGGAATATTTCAGCAGAGAGATTAAAACAGCCCTGGAGGCAACCCTAACCTAAGAACATGTGTCGAATAATACAGATGAGCTAGTGATCATCATGTTTGCCTCTTACAGGCACTCCAGGCTTGCTTAAGGTATGCTGGCTCTGCTAGGGCTTTTGAGAAGCTGTCACATGTGGGAGTGGGCTTGAGGCAGAATATATCCCAATAAAATCTGAAAACAATCGAACAACCAGATGTATGGTTTACCCTGACATCCTAAAATTGACTGATATCTCTGAGTAAAAAAAAAAAAAGAGTGAAGTCTGAGCATGGAAAAAAACAGCAATCTGTCAGAGAATCATGTGAAAAGCTTGAGGGGAGAAAACAGAACTTTTGCTGAATGCTTAACTACCGTTTTCCAAGCAAAAATACAATGGCTTCTCTGCTGATCACAATTATGCTGTTATAAATCTACTGATTTCTTCTGCGCTACCTTGGATTTACAACACTGTAACCAGCCTTTCAGTCTTGTTGGGTCTGCTGCTGCCAAAGAATTGTATTTTATCACTCAGGCACACCCAGGAGATTTATCTTTATGTTGTCAAACAGCAAGTGGTTCTATCTTCTGAAAGAAAAGCATGAAGATTCAGCATGTCCAGTTCCTGCCTCTTTTAGTGATTATTCTGTATTTAGTCAGGGTTAGGAACAAAAATTTAGTTCTAACTGGCTAATCTGATTGTGATCTGATTTGGAACCTTCTATTTTGATTTTGACGTTTTGGTTTGTCTGAGAAACTCATTGGATTCAACGTGCAGTGGATCTGTATCAAAGCTCAGTCACAAAGCAGTAGGACTGGAAAGGGTTGCAAAATGTCCCACCACCTGTACTACAGCAGGATTCCATGATATGACTGATTTGTTCTTAATGATCTTCCCCAATACATTTGAACTTTGGTCCACTGCTCACTCTGACCTCCTAGACTGAAAGTTCTTTCCCTCCTTTCCTACATTGCTCTGAAATCTTCTTTACTGTAAATTAATTTTTCATCCTTTTCTTGATGGCCACAGAGAACAGTGCATATCTGTCTCCCACAGCCTTTTTCATACTGGAAAACTGTTATCTTGTGCCCCTTCAGTCTCCTCTTTTCCAGACTAAATGGACCCAGTTCCTTCAGCTTTTTCCTCATAGGTCATGTTTTCTAAACCTCTTAACATTCTTAGTTGTTTCTTTTATTCTTTTTCTTTCTGTGAAAAAGAGAAGACTGATTCTGGGAAAATTATTTCCCCAGCATCTGGCTATAGTGGGTCCCTGTTGTGAGACTGTTTCTTACTTCACACTTGAGAGTGTGTTACCCACTTTTGAGTTAATGCTAGCCTGAAGATCTCAGGCTAACCTTATCTTGTTATCTGTTGTCAGTCTCTGTAGTCACTGTGTGGTGTGGGAAATGAAAATAGAATGATGAGGAAGTATGACTGAGTAGGGATAATGTGTGCCAAGGTGTACAGATTTAACATACAGATAACTGACTGAGAAATCACACATTTCATGGTTTCCAAGAAGCCCATCTTTAGAAATCTCTCCTTAAAGAGGGAAGTTAGTAGGTACCCTTCTTGGAAGATTCTGGAAGGTGGATGAACTGGAGCCATGGACCATCAGTACTGATGATTGAACTAAGAATTAATGTTTGCATTGCTAGAGGGAAAGTTTTCTCTGCGGTGGAGAAGAAATGTGTTTTCTACCTCTGACTCAAGGTTCTGGAGTTATTACAGAAAGCCACCCAAGAGAAGACCTTATGAGTACTTCTTCAATCCAGTACCTTCTAGACACATCTTCAGACTGACTGCCTGGGTCTCCATATTGGTCCTAAATTGTTGTTTCTCCTTTTTGTAGCCTGGAAGAAAGTCACAGGATTTCTGGATTTTTATTCCTGTGGACTAATTTGTATCTTCTGTTTTCTGTGTTTGAATGATAAATGTGGTCATGCCCATGTGATATTATTGGCAACAGGGTTTCCTAAAGACTGCAAAGATGCTTCTAACCTTCTGCCATTATGTGAATATTTTTGCCAACTTCCTGGACATTCAGAGGGTGTTTACTTTCCCATTTTATATTTTTGTGGAGTGGAGATACGTATCATCAGACAGTAGTCGAACATGTCTAATTAAATAACCCAATTCACATTCACATACAAGAGTGGCCAATTCAGGAGCTGCTAGCAGTTCTGCCACAAGCTGAAAGACCATGCCGGTAATTTCATTATATTAAAGTGCAGCTTGCTAAAAAAACACTTATTTTTACCTTCACTGGTAGAATTAGAACTTTCCTGGTGCTTAGTTTGGCAACAGAAAGGATAGCTTTATGAATGCATGTGTAAAGTAAAAGAAACAGTTACTGATGATCAGAAGGCAATTCAGCTTTCTGCCATGAAGAACAACTTCCAGAATCAAGAAAAATGTGAAGTCTGTGCTCTTTACCATTCAGCAGTGCAGGATGCTATGGTCGACCAGTTGTTAGCACAGACCTTCAACAAATCACATAACTCTTTCAACCTTTCTACTTTTCTGTGCAAATGAAAAAGTAGCTGTAAATCTTGCTGACAATTACTTCTATATCTATTGGCAGGTAGCCAACTTTGGCCTGAACAACATGGGAACAATATGTGCTCCACAGCCAATGCCCATTAATTGTCTCTTTAGTTTCTCCCACAACTTGTAGAACACATTTCTCCCAGGTGATCTGCTTCTTTAAACATTAGTACAAGCTTGTCTGGCACAGAATGCCAATAATTTATGAGTCAGATTCTGCTTTTCAGTAATATTTACAGTGTGCTCTGTTGTAGAGCACATTAGATACTCTAAGTACAGACAAAACTGTAGGAAAAGTGATTTTTTTTTTTTTTGGTTACTTTCAAGATACAATTAAAATTATTCTAATTTTTCTATTAACTGTTTCGTCAGCTGACACAGACCCAAAGCCTGTTTTTTCTTTCAGTCTACATATGTATGCTCATTAGTGAATGGCCCAAGGATACAGTAAAAGCAGCTTGCAAATATTTTCCTCTCTGTGCACAGGACTGCTCTCGGGATTGCCTTGTCATCTTGACTCCTTGATGTACCGCTGTACTGATGAATCACTGTTGTTTTTGTTACTGTATCTTCTCCAAGACTTCTCCCTGGTTTCTGAGAAGAGTGCTGTGACAGTAAGCAACAACAACTGCTTGGCTGTGATGGATACTTTTCTAGTGGGAAGCGCTGACCTTTGACTTTCTGCTTCTGAATTAGTCTGTCAGTGCTGAATGCTTTATAACACTTATTTAATGAGCAATCTCTTCTCACCTCTTCCAAAGACTTAATAGCAGAAGCTGTAGTGAGATCTCCCATCATCATCTCTTTTTCTTCAAGGCATTACTGAGCATGCACCAATGTTTTATGTAATGTTGTTACAGTTAAATCCAAGTAACACACAAGAGCAAATGAGGAGGAACAACTGCTGCCTTGAGTTCTACCTCTTTAACACTTTTCATTCAATTTTGTTGTACAATTTAGTAAGTGGAAAGCCACTGAGGATTGGAATATGTTAGACTATTATAGTAAAAATTTAAATGGAGGTTCAGATTATAGTTTAGGCATACTAACTATAGTGGTGTTAAATTAAGTGTTCTCTACAATTTTCAGGATCACCTATGTCTTGGGCTATCTCAGGTTTCCGAGTCTGGAGTTTGGAATCAGACATGTTTTCTGGCAATTTTCTCGTCCTAATGTCTGGGTAATGTTGCACCAGTTATTGTATTTGGCCTATAGCTACTTCAAGTGACTAAAAGTCTTCTTCTTACCTTCAAACTTGAGTCCAGCTCAATCTGTTTGAAGACCTGAGAACAGTGGAAAGGATGGATGACTTGCTGTTGTGGTGTGCCACCTATTCAGCTGTAACAGGAGACCCCTGGCAGCTTCTGTGGGATCAGTTAGCGCTCAAGCTGTCTGGGGGAGTGAAGCAGGCTCCTGCTGGTAACCTAGCATTGGGCTTACTCTTCTGTGTGTGTGTGGTGGATTTATCTCCCTCTAGGCTGTGCACCTTTTTCACTAGACCTGAGAGACAGAGTAATAGGAAATCCAGCAGTATAGTGTGTCGGAGAGCCTGTTGACCCACACTGCCCTGCTCTGCTGCCAGAGGCAGGGCAGGCAGCCCCTGCCCTCTCTGTCCCCTCAAACAGGGAACGAACCAGGAGGGCTTTTCGGGTGCACAAGGAGCTGCGAAGACCTCAGAAATGCTAGCTAGTGTGCTGGAGATGTGTCTGTAGCAGCCAGCCTGCCTGAAAGTGCTGCATGGTGCGTGGGGCTGTACACAGCTCTGCAGGGAAGCTCTGCCTGAAGCATGGCTCTGGGCCAAGTGCTTCTTATGCCAGTGGCAACCAGTTCTTCACCTGGACCAGTACGTAAGAGAGAATGGGCTCAGCGTTTACTCTCTGGGGTTACAGCATTTGTGCTAGTAAAATACTTAGCCCAGAATGTGATGGTGCTTCTCAGTCTTGAATATGAGGCTGGACAGAGAAGATACAACTGGGTTACAAGGACACTCACAGACTGGAGAGGATTCTCCTTTCACCTTGGCTGGTTTAGTTGAGCAGATATAATTTTGTTGCAATGCCCAGACTTGAGTGCTGTTCAGGAGAGCAGCATTGACACAGCTGGGCTCCTCTGCCCCTCTCTGAGGATGGCTGGAGTCCTCCACAGAGGTTTTAGGCATGTTCATTAATACATTCTGTCTGAACTAAAGTATCCTAATGAGAATAGAAAAACACTTATCATTTGTTGGGGACAAATGAGAGGATTCCCAAGTGCTTATATTATTTTTTTTTTTTTATTCAGCAACACTCAAGACACCAGTGTCTATTCCTGCAGAAAAATCTTTCCTGCAATATCTCGAAGACTCACTTGTAAGAAGTCCCACTTTGTCAGGTCTGGCAGAGCTTTTCCAGCCCTCCTCCTTGTCCTGCCTGGGCAGGTGTTGTTGGACAACCTGCATTTTTCTTCCTGGGGGATGGTGGGGGCATGCTGTCTCTCTACTCTGCATCCCATGAAGCAAAGGCAGGGGGAAACTTGTCCATGGTCACAATCAAAAATTTCAGTATGAAGCTGTCCTGCTCAAATTGACACATAAAAATATGTGGCTTTTCCAAAGGTGCCTAAATTTTAGAGCTCCCCAGACTCTACTGGGGAATTCTTTGTGGGCAACATCTTTGGGAGTCGAAAGTGAAACGTAAGTGATCTGAGTGAATCTCTCAATGGCTGCTTACTCCTGATAGTCACATGTCTGTAACTGAGTTTATTCCTGGTGGGGGGATGGGGATTAACTCCATTCCCATCTCCAAAATGGGGAAATACATCATAAAAACAAATTTTCAGTGCTGATATTGGCTTAGAGTAAGACCAGAGCTAGTAAAAACAGTTATTGCAGGCTTCAGATGAAATCTCTGATATGCAGTAGCTTTCCCAGATGTACAGGCACAAGGAGGATAACTGGGTTCACATATTTTCTCACACATATCTGCTAATGGAGAAGTCCCATGTCCCACTGTAAATGTAAATACCCAGTAAATTTATATGAAGTTATGGCTTTCTCTAGAGAATTTTTCTTCATAAATTTTTGGCAGCTCAGGATGGATGTAATTCTGCTCCTATGTGTTAAGTGGAAACAGGGCCTATTGCTGTCAGATCGCTACACTGAAGCCTTGAGCAATAAGGGACATCTTATTAATGGACACAGAAATGCAGTTGCCATGAATTTTGAGACTTAGAATTTAAAATGTGCGTGAGTATCACCTTTTAAAAAGGTACTGCCTCCTGCCTGTATTTTATAACACAAGACAGGATTATTGCTTCACCAGAATACACGAGAGGAGTTGCTGCAGCAGTGGCATGGAAGTTTGGATATCACAGAATAGTTTTGGCCTTAGGTAGCCCATTTAAGTGATGCTGCATGACACCTTTTTCCAGTGATCAGAAACACAACAAAGGTATATTCTCTCTTGCTGTCTCTGACCTGGCTAGGATTTGCCACAGAGGACACCTTTTGCCACAGCACATAAAAGCTTTGAAGGATTTTGTGTTGGTGTTATATTTAGTCTTTTTGTGCTGTCGGAAATTTTCTCATTTAATCTTCTGGGCACTGATTTTGCTTATCTTTTGTTAAATTACTTTCCTAAACAAATATTTCACATGACCTTGATGTGATTCTAGGCAATATTTTATATAGCTCCATCTTAAAGTCTGACTCATGAATTCTTTGTATCTGTCTTCAGACATCTGTTGCCTGAAAGATGGCATTCTCAAGTTGTGTAAGGACCCCTGGATATATGTCTGTAAGTCTCACTTCCTAGGCTGGAGTTGGCAGCTGTTTTTGAGACATCTCAGTACCCTTTCCCAGGGGGATGTCCATGTCTGGGATCTTTCCAAATGGGAAAACTCATCACAAGCTAGACAAGCAGCTAAGATCCATGGAGCTGGCATGGAAGAACGGATGTAATTTCTTGGCTGATTCCAGGTATGGGATCTTCAGGAACCTGTGTGAGCTATTTGCATGTGAGTCCCTGTTGGCAGTAGGATTTTGTCTGGAAGTTTGAATTCCCTGGTTATGCAGAGAAGATTTTATTCAGCATGCTTTGCACTGGCCCTGTGATGTCTGTGTACATCCCATGAACACAAAGCAAGTTAGTTTGTTGGGCGGAACAGAGTGGGGTTGGAGTGTCAAGGGGCAGAGCGATCCTTCGGTGCCTCTATCAGATAAATGTAGCAGGGATTGCTGTCCCTAATAAAAATGCCCCTTAGAGATGACAAAGAGCACTTTGCAGCTTAGAAATGTGTGTCTGTAATTGTGTCACTCTGTGGTGCTTATCAACATTTTGGAGAACCTAACCAAAATTTATGCTACGTGAAACACAGTGTTAAGGCATCATTGAGCCACCACTGTTTTAAAAATCTGGCATTCCCTTTACTTGTAAGACTAAACTGTTTTAAATTTATTTACACCCCATCATTTCCTAAGGGACCTGTTTTCCATAAACTAATGAGGCACTGGTGCAAGAGCTCTGCTGTTTTTCCTGGCAAAGACCATTTTGACTCAGAGGCATACCTCACTGGAGTTTTTTTTTCTTCAGTAGCCCACTGCAAATAATAAATAGGAGAAAATACATCATGTTTTTGAGTATCAGAGACAAGTTGCAGGACTGTGAAAGGTTAAACAAAGCAATTACAAGTTGAAATCCATCTTATTGCACTTCTCCTCACAATTTTGCATGTCTTACTCTTCTCATCTATTTCAAAATTGTACATATACTTTGTTGAAGACTGGGTCAATCCCCCTGCAACCACAGAGCATGCAAGCTTGCAAAGAGAAATAACTAGATTGATATTCCTCATTATGTCCAAAGGAGTGATATCTCCCTCCTTTTCATTTGGTTAACAGCATGTCACAAAATGGATCTTTTATTTAACATTTGAGATACCAAAAGACTGCTGCTGAGATACACAGGAGTTTCTAAGCAAGTGGTAAGCTTAAGGTCAATTTTTAGAAGTAAAAAGTCCAAAGCTTCAATGGATTTTCTAGGTGCTGATTCTCAGTGCTGAGGGCAAGTTCTGTAAAGGGACTGGGCACCCGAGTTTTGTACTTGGGTAATGTATACACCTGAGTACAAAACTGAGGTAAGCGTGAACTATAGAAATCAAACCCTTTTCTTACATAATACTTCCAATGTGCACTTCAGTTATTCACACCTTTGCACTAAGGCCCAAAAGATTGTAAAACTGATTTATCGATGAGGGAAAAAAATGGTTATTATTGGTGTGATTACAATTGATTGCTGTGTAGTGTGGGAAATTAGAAATGATTGATTTCTAATGTTGTTCTGCCCATGGACATGCCTCAGTTTCTGCAGCAGCAGAAAAATAGAAAAGGCCTTGATGATGTGCAAGCCCTGGTCAGCAATAATAAAAACATCCCAGAATTATCAACGCTGTTCTCAGCACAAAACCAAAACATAGTCCCATACCAGCCACCACTAAGAAAATTAACTCTACCCCAGCCATAACCAGCACAGAAGTAATTTCCCCAAAGCTCAAAAACCAATTTGCCAAAGCTGAAACCAGAAGCTGATTGTCTTGATTTGCTGGTCATGTACTTTAACTAAAAGACCACCTCTTCCTGCAGAGAAGAAGAAGTAATTATTAAACACAGGAGACAAAATGTGCAGAAATAGTGATGAACTAGAGCTATAAAATAGGATTTGCTTGTTTGGTTCCTCCCTCCTCTCCCATTCATCCAAGTTTTAATCTAGTTTCTTTAAGCACTGAGTGGAATACAGTTCTTTATCTGTGAGCCCTCACGAATGTAGAGCAACTAAATAGGACAGAATTGAAGTCTTCAAGCAGGGAATGTCCCTGTATATTTCACTAGCTCAGGTGATCATGAGGAAGGAATCCACATGAGGCCAAATTGTCAATGGATACAGAAATAATTTTTTCTCTGACTTTTCTTTTGCTGACTGTGTCACTAAACTGACTACTGTTACATGAGGGTGTACTGTTAATAGCTGCTCATTTAAAAATTTTAACTTAATAAAATCCACGTTGAAGATGAGATGAGCATTATGGCAAATACTAAAAATTCTAAATAATTGACTTTGAAAATAATTGATGATGCTTGAGGTCGAAAGTACTAATAAGGATGTGTAGAAGTGGTTTGTGCATCACGTTTTGAATTGTATAATTTCTATGCTGTATCTCTGAAACATGAATCTTACAGCTAACCAGATGAAGTCTGTTCATACTGAGAATAACCATTGCAAAATGCTTCTGAATTACACTAGAAAAACTACTGTGATAAATATAACTCTGTTCAATTACAGCATATTAGACAAAAAGTACTGTCAAAAAAAAGAGTTCAGTTTTCTGATATGTTTTAGATCTTCTAATCCATCCTTGTAGTCCAAGTTTAAATTTTCCATGTGAACTTTTTCTTTCTTAAATCTTAGAAGGTGATGAGGTCCCATGCTTGTAGAGTATTTCAGACTTTCCATTTCTTTATTATGTGTGTATGATGTAAAGTGTTTTTATGTACAAAGTAAATAATGGCTTTTAGCTATAAGCAGACAGATTTGTAAATTTAAATATTTTAATATATTTATAACTGCAGCCAAATTATTTGATAATGCTCATGTCTGCCTACTCTCGCAGAACCCGTGAATGTTTTTGTTTCAGTTTATGATTCTATATTGCATATATGTATGTAAGCACTTGAAAATATTCTCACAGATGTAAAGACATGATGAAGCTCATGTTCAGCCCTTAGAGTGGGCAACAGACACTTGATTTGAACATATTCCTGGCAAAATTTATTGCTGATTAGGGGCAGAAATTAGTTTCTACACTAAACATGCCCAACATGTCAGGTAATGCATTTGGCCAAGGGTGTCTACTATCAAAGCCACCTGCTATCCTGCCAGCCAGGCACCAAGATGCCCAGCATGGTGCTTTAGAGATGCTGTGAGCTCCTGCAGCCTGGCAGAGGTCAGGCAGGTGCTGCAGGTGAGAACATGGGTGGGTAGAAGAAGTGGTAGAAGTCACAGCAAGCCCCATTCCCACCATCATTGGGTGCACACTGCCTCTGGTAAGCACAACACATGGGTTTCTCTCATCTCTCTGGTTCAGGTTTGGTCTGCAGAGGGGGAAAGGAGAGAGAGCTTCTGCCTCATGTCTTTACCCTAACTGAAGCCAGAGGAAATAGAAGGTTTGGTCAGTTTTGGACACAGCCTCTGTCCCAGGCTGCCTGTTCTTGAAGGTTTGCTTGCACTAGGTGTAGACACCGGGAAAACACCATGGTGAGCTGCATCTTCTGCAAGCATGCACTTGTACATTCAAGCACACACACACACCACGGATACCTTTCTTGCAGCCAGGTTTTTCATTGCAGACACTTCAGAGAGATGAGGATGGGGCAGGAAGGGAGAGCAGGGCCATCACTTTAGTTAGCAGCCTCCAGGACAGAAACAGTAAATGCCCACTAAAGCAGACAAATATACCAGCAGCGTGGATGAAACAATTATGGGGTTATTCAGGAAAAAAAAGGGTTTCCCAGACTTGCCTGGGTTTTACCCCAGCTTGTCACGCACTGTGACCTTACATACACTTTGGTACACTTAATTTTGTTTTGTTAACCATCATCCATTCTGACTGATAGCAGCGTGGCCAGAAAACAAGGGTCTGGTTTCCTTGCACGCACTCCTGCAGCCTCAGCTCCATCCTGCTCAGTGTGGAGAGGGGTGACCAGCCAAGTGGGACTGCCATGAGTCAGGGATTAATGGTGTCTGAATGCACTCCAGCACTAAAAGCCACCTTGGTGGGACACTGAGGCTGTTCTGCACTGAGGGGCCAAGAGCACCTTTGGGAGATTTATTCCTCTACTTAGACCCTCATAATTTTTTTTCCTTAGCTTTGCAGAAAAGGAATTCGATAAATCACCAAGAAATGCCTTATACGCTCACAAGGAAAAACCATTACCTGCACGTTTTCTGCACGCATACAGCATCATATCTACTTGTCTTAGAATCAGTCTGCTTCACTTTTTCCAGATGGCATAAAATCAGCTTTCTACAGCTGTTCCTTAAAATATATTTTTACTTAAGTAACGGTGTTTTGCTGAACAATGGTACTCATAAACAAGTAATAATGCTCAGACCATTTTGCACTGTTTTAACTGACTACCCAAGACAGAGAAAAGTGCTGAATTTTGCTTACAGGCTCAGTTTTTTTCTTTTCTTCATGGTGTAATTGATGCACACAAAAATTATGTAGAGCAGGTCGTCAGATGTGGCAACATTTTTTTTCCACTCTGAGTAAAGTCTTTGGATTTAATTTGTCTATATGTTTAAATACGATAGCATTGAGCTGGAGAAACAGAATTTTGAGCATCAAAAGTCCTGAGACCTTTTATTTTGATGATTTCAAAACTTTATAAAATGTTCTTAAAAATAAGGTCTTTCAATACAGATTTTC
The DNA here is from genome assembly GCA_020086605.1 of Lanius collurio. Lineage (NCBI taxonomy): Eukaryota > Metazoa > Chordata > Aves > Passeriformes > Laniidae > Lanius > Lanius collurio. The sequence continues at coordinate 44,094,572 of JACBWW010000003.1, forward strand.
CTGTATAATGCTTTACTTCTGGCGAATCAGAATTTTCTGGGAAAAAAATTCTGTCATTACATGTCTCAATTAACTCCACTTGATATGAGAAAGGTAATTTAAACCTCTTGAAGGTATTGTGTATGTCTTTGCAAAAATTCTGAGATTTAATTAGGGTATTTATGAGGAACCACAGATGCAATTAAAGAGAATCATAGGCTTGCCTTTACCAATCAGGGGATCTTTGTATTTTTGGAGGAAATAAGTCCTCAAATCTTTCACCTTCCATCTTCCATCCTTCCATCTTCCAGCTCCCTGAAATCATGACTATAGAAATCATTATTGTGTGAGTGTCAAGCTGATAAAACAATCCCTTGTGAAAAACTAACAAAATAACTTTTACTAAATTTCCTTACGAGCCTGTCTTCTTGTATTGGGACAAATCTATTATTTTTTTCTTTTTTGTGCTCCATTTCCTTGTCTGTAAAATGGAGTATGTGATCCTGGAGGAAACAGTTTAATCTCTCCTATTGCAAGTTCAACTTTTCTTGCACAAAAAATGGGCCAGATGGTCAGTGAGTGCAATGTGGAACAGGTCAAACAACAAGGTTGGGTTTTGCATGGAAATACCAATTTGCTGAAATCCAGATTTCTGACTGGCTGCTCAAACTTTTTTCAACCAGAATGAAATTGTTAGTTAAAAGCAGCAAGATCAAGTATCCACCTGCTGTGGAGAATTTTATTACAGAGACAAACATACTGCAGAAAACTTGGAGGAAATTAAGCATTGTGCAGCATTTGCAGCAATGTGCACCTTTAGGAAGCCTCTTTCTCAGGAATGCTGAAAGGTAAATTTATTTAAAAAGATAACTCTACTTTGTTGTTGCAAGGCATAACCTCCTGTCATAAAAGACTAGAAGTGCTGTATATGCTCAGTCTGGCCTCAGTAACAGCTTGTGCCAAAGAAATATAAGCCAGTTGAAGGTGGCTCAGAGATGGGGGTACAGTGTAGCATTGCCATGAAGAAAGCGAAAGGCACATTTGGCACTAATTTACTCCATTTTTAACCCCAAAACTCCAGCATTTGCCTCAACAACCCTACACTGCATGTTCACAGAGCACTGCAGCTATGTGGAATATGTTAAGAAAACAAACACATACCAAGACGTGTCTCATGCTAGTATTAATTTTACAGTGTTTTGAAGGAAAAATCTGCAAGACACTGAGATTGCTTCCTCCCCTTTCTGACTTTGTTGGTCATCTAGGAGGTTGTCCCTTTGCTGTATTTTTCTGGGACCTGTTCACATCCTTCCCTCAGCTGGATGGGAGATGTTGGAAGACAACAGTACATGCAAGGAATGAGTTTTGTACTGTACTAGCCTGGTAATGCTGAGGCATTCACACTCCTGCCTGTTTATGCAACACTTCCTCCTCTCCAGGTTTCCCCTGCAACACCTATACTCACAGTCATTTTTGTAGACAGTGCGAAGTCTAATATGGAGCTTTAATACAGCATGGATTTACTCTATTCACTGCACTCTCAAGAGGATGCTCCAGATTTTTACTGCAGCACTGTTGTTCATAGCAGACATTCAGGCTTGACTTTTTTGAAAGAGTTCTCCAGTTGTTGACAACTTCGTCAAAAATCCTGCCATGCTCCCAAGATTAGTGACACTGTATTTGTGAAGTAATTAGCTCTTTGTTTACCTAAATCTAGGTCAAGTGAAGTCTCATTTGGATGTTTTCAAGACACTCATCTGAAAAGAAATTATCAAATTTCATTGCTAAAGTTGAATTTTCTTACTTGGTTTTACTTACAGCTTACCTTCACTCCAGAGAATATCATAACAAGTTATCAGGCCTTTTTGTTAGCCCATGAGAATTTTCAAGTCATTAAAAAACATTACTGTTTGTGTGACATGATTAATTTCTGGAGGAGTAACGGAGATTTTGCAAAGTGGCTGCTGAGGATCCAGACAGTGGGTGATCCAACAACAGGTTTTGAAAGGGAATCCTGTATCCTGAGCACAAGTTGGAATATTGATGCATGCTTTGGTTACACCAAAGGTCTCTTGGTCCTCTGTTGTTGGTTATTAAAAGTTCTAGAATGCTTTTCTCCCAGTCCTATATCTACATCACACACACAAACTTGCAGTATGGCCCAGCAGAGGTAATCCAGGTGACTCAGTTGATGTGGGAACAACAGGTGGGAACAGTATCTATGACATTAATGGCAGAATTATACTAATGCAGATTTTAGATACTTAAAAAATTCACTTCTACAATTTTGTTGGGTGCAATTCTGACCTTAAGGTAAGGCCTCAAGACCAGACGGAACTTCTGTGATCGGGTCAATGCAGAAGACATGGGATACTTGTTTTTCACCCCACAATCAGGTTTGCTCATGCACTGCTGCATTTGTAGCCCCGAGCAATTCCCATTAGCTTTAGCAAAGCTAAATGGTTGAGTGCCACAGAGTTAGGCCACAATAATCTCACCATTTCCCATGTGGGCTTTAAAAAATGGAAATGAAAACAGTTGAGAGAAAATACTGGTCTTCTGGGAGAAGAACAGGTTCTGCCTGCTGGACCCAGAGGGAATATATAACACCAGGATTAGAGTTACTAAGGAGTGGCTTAATGGAGCTGGCTGGCTTAAAGCTGGTTGTGGTTGTACACATGGGAATAGCACCTGCATACCAATAGAGCAAGACAGTCCATGGTCTGTAGCTAAGAACGAATCAAATAAAATCAAAGCAGTGTCTTCGTACATAAAAAATTATTGATCTTACATACAGATGTAGGGAATAAAGCATGATAGTTTAAGTCCATTAGAAGGTGAATCAGATGGCAGATGTTTGCTGATCTCCTGAGTCAGCAGAAAATGGCCTGTAAGAAAAGGATGTCTCTGCAAAGCAGGTGGCTGTCAGCTTCTTTGACAAAGGGGCTTCAGGTGGTCTTGCTTAGGTACACCACTGCACATATCCTTGCATTTAGATGGGGCCATTCCTGGACCTACAGGCCCAGGGAACGCAACAGCTCTTCTGTTCTCAGTCACATTGGAAAATCACCTTCTCAAACTGAATCAGCTTCATTTTAAAGCAGTTTGCACTCTTTAGAAATGCATGCCAGCATGAAAGCTAAAGCCATTTAATTGCCCTCATCCATGTATTTGAGGCTAATTTTATGTAAATTAATTATTTTATTGCTTTTATCTTTTCATCATCTTATGTACCCCACAGCACTTACTATCTCTAAAGATAAAGTAATATTGACATATCTTTTATCTGCCTTCATCCCCCATTTTTCTGCCTATCAGTCCCTTGCACCCTAGCCTTGCTTGGGTGTGCACTGGCCTTTTCTCTGCCTCGTGGCTCTCTGTACCCAAAGAAATGGCACTGCCCTGCAAAAGTGCTCAGTGCTTACCTGTGCTGTTACATGCTTTCATGCACACTTTTGACCATTCTCCCAGACAGATCCTGGACTTGGTCAGAAGGGGTCATGAGCCAGGGAGTGCCATTCCAGTTGGTACCAACACTGTGGGTATCTACACGCAGGTGAGCTTACGTTGCTGGTATAGCTATATTCTCATAGTGACCTCCTGCACTCCTCACACCAGTATTTCTCAGGTCAGCATTACTGCTGTTGATAGAGGTGAGGTCTGCACCTCTGTGGTGGGAGTTACTGCTATAATGCTGGAAATTTTGCGGATAGCATCATTTGCTGGATAGACAGGGAGAGAGAACGAGGGAAATAGGAAATCTGAAAGAGGAATAAATTAGTGCAGATTGGTATAAATTATCAGCTGTCAAGAGGCAAAAAAAAAAAAAAAAAGAAGGTTGTATCACCTCCATCTATTTACATTCAATTTTTTTTTCCTACGCTAATCCTGAAGTTTGCTGTTACCTGGGCTGGCGTATGTGCTGATACCCTCAGGCAAAAGTACAATCTGCAGTTTATCTACCTGGCAAACCCTTCAAGTGCCTATTGACACAAGAAAGTTTGGTTCTGAGCTACAGTGAATCGTTCTGCTCTCTCAATGAACCAAGTGGTGCAGTCAGGAAATGCCACAACACAGAAAAATGCTGTTTAGATGGAAAGGAGAACACATTGGACTTGTTATATCTGTTTTGGTAACACAATATCAGTTAAGATTTATTATAGGAGATGCCTATCCTTTTTCTGAGACAAAAATCAGAGTGGTTATTCTTGAAATGACCATTTCTTTTTCTTGTATAGTTGAAAATAAACAAACAAACAAAAGATTTTATGATTCATGAAAAGTACCGGATTGATAGTGATGGAGACAGAAATCTGCTGTTCAAAGGACAGATGAAAAATTATTTCACTGCTAATGTGTTTGAGATGTACTACATAAAGGTCACCTACATAAGTAAAATGACAGTTGAATTCCTCAGTTTCATTGATCTAATTTTTTTCTAATGTTTTTCTCTCCACCCACACTTGTTATCTTGGAAAATGATGTCATTAGCATTTCTTGACTGTCTCATTAATATTGTACTCAGATATGTACCTTTTGGAAAACAACCAAGCAATCCCACTTTGTCTAGCTAGAAAATTACAGCATACTGCCTTCTCACCTGTGACCAAATGAAACTTAGTTTTAATTCCTCAAAAGCTTCCCAGGCCCCCCAAGACAGCATTAGTTCCTACATGCCAACACTTGAGTTTATTGAAAAAAATATAGCAGTACCCGTAACCAGAGGCTCCTGCTGCCAGAGCAGTAGGTGGAAGTCTGTGGATGTCCTCAAAGAATAACCTTCTAGTGTGGGTGAATTCCCACATAATAAGATATGGAGAGGATGGTTTGGGGAAGATGTGCCTGGTTTTGGAGACTGCAAATACTACAATATTTCAAATTCTAAGGCCATTTGTTAATTTTTGGGAAGGCCCAAATTAAAAAAGGAAAAAAAACTTAGCAACTACGAGAATTGATTTCTTCTCATGTGAACAGTGGCAAATTTACCTTTTAAAGAATCAAATCAAAGTTTGACATGATCTCAAATGCCTGTTACTTCAATGTACAGGTTGCTTGCTTGCAAAAAGCCATCAAGGCTTATTTTTCTCCAAAATTATGCCTTTCACAGAATCACAGAAATTTTAGGGTTGGAGGGGAGCTCTGGAGATCATCCAGTCCAAGTTCCCCAAGCAGGCAGGGTCACTAAGTTCAGATTACACAGGAGCATGTCCATGTGTGTTTTGAATGTCTCCTAGGAGGGACATTCCACAACCTTCCTGGGCAGCCTGTGCCAGTGCTTTGCCACCCTCAGCGTAAAGAAGTTCTTCCTCTTATTGAGGTGAAACTTCTTGTGTTGTAGTTTATGGTCATTGCCTCTTGTCCTGTCACTGGGTCCCACTGGAAAGAAATGGTGAAAAGGCACCATCACCTTGGTACCTGCCTTTGAGATATTTATAGGTGTTGATCAGATCCCCTCTCAGTCTCCTCAGGCCCAATTTCTCCAGTCTCTTTTTGTAACAGATGCTCCAGACCCCTCATCATCTTTGTGCCACTCTGCTGCCCGTCTCCAGTAGCTCCTTGTTTTTCTTGTACTGAGGAGCCCCAAACTGGACACAGCTCTCCAGATGGTGCCTTACTAGGGCTGAATAGAGGAGCAGGATCACCTCCCTCAACCTGCTGGCCATGCTCTTCCCAATGCACCCCAGAACACCATTACCCCTCCTGGCTGCAAGGGCACTTCTGGCTCCTGGTCAGCTTGTCATCCACCAAAACTCCCAGATCCTTCTCTGCAGAGCTGCTCTCCTGTGGGTCAGCTCCCAGCCTGTACTGGTACTTCTCCCTCTGTTCATGTGTCCACATAGCCCAGTCTCTGAACAGAGAAGACTTAAAACTCTGGATAAGCCCTCCACCCAGAGGTACTGAGTAGCAGCTCAGTTGTCCATGTTCTACATAGTATTGACAGATTATAGTCAATCAATGTGCTTACAGCACTTGTGTGCTTGGAAATACTCCATAACTCCCTTCTTCAGTCCTTTATCCAACTCCTCCCTCAACCCTACGTCTCTTCCCCTGACCTCTTCCCTAATGTGAAGGGAAGTATTATGGAAGATCTAAAGGACTCTGCCCCAAAACATCATCACTGTCTGACAATCCCCCACTCATCTCATCTCATCTCATCTCATCTCATCTCATCTCATCTCATCTCATCTCATCTCATCTCATCTCATCTCATCTCATCTCATCTCATCTCATCTCATCTCATCTCATCTCATCTCATCTCAGCCTGTTTGATCCTGTTTGGGTTCAGAGAAGCCATCCCAGCAAACCAGGAGTCCTGGCTTCTGCTCCAGCCATCCCACTTCTTTATACTCAGTGAAAGCTAACTGAAGTTAAGCAGAGGGGGCATGTTTTTATTTCTTTAATAAATTTAAGTCAAGACCCTTTACATGAATAAAATTAAGTCCCTTGAGGTTTTTATACCCTCCAAAAATAGCCCTCAAAATTCAGCCAAAATTAATGCAGCCACAATTTCCATGGAAAGCACCATCAGATGGAGGAGGCTGTGCCAGCCAGCATGCATACAATGGCTGTTCAGTCCCCTCCACTCTTCTCACCTTGACAGATTTTGTAGGGGGACAGGGAAAAGGTAATAGCTGAACTCTAACATGATGTCATGCCCTCCACTCAGGACAAGATCACCAAAGCTTTCAAAAAGTCTCTTACACAATCCCTCAAAAGAGGCTGTTCAAGAAACTATGCAATAACAGAACAAGAAGAAAGTGCTGTCAATGATTAGAAATGGACCAAGACAAAACATAAGAGAAAGGAAAAATGACTAGGTCTAGACAGGCTGAAAGAAAAAGAGGGGCAATCCGTGCTGTAGAATATCATCACTGGGGATCCTGCAGAAAGAGGTGAACAGTAGAGGGGGGTCCTTGGATATGAGCAGGGTTACACCGCTCTCTAGGTGCCGTGCATGACAGCTCTTGGGAAAAGTACATGAACCACTTACAGGAATTATGGCACATTTAAAATGAACTTTGATAATTAATTAATGAGCCCAGCAGAAAGATCTGTGAAGTCCTTTGGTAAACTAGCATTGTCCAAACCCAACCAACTGAAAATCCTCCAGTTTCAAAAGCAAATGCTTTGATACCATGGGAATGATGGGCACAATAAGGACAGGAAAACATCTTCATTTGAAATTATGCATCTCACCTGAAATTAGTGAGCAATGCTCTCAGATAACAAGTGAGGAACTGACCTTGATTATTGATATAAATACTGAAAGTGGAAAGCAGGAATAATAAGAACATAAGGCAATAGCTAAAAAGAAGGTGGCATCTTAAAAACAGATTTTTCCATAATTTGATGACCACTGGGATTTTAATGAATTTCCTTTGAAACATCTTGGCATGTCTTAAAAGCAAGATATTAGACTAAGCAGTTTGTGACTTGATGGAGTATAGTTATTCTTAACATATGTGGGAGGTCTTCAATAAAGTCTAACATGATACAGGCTATTGCTAAAGCTAGAACATACAGTATGAATAAATAAAAAATATATCCATTGTTTTTAAAAAGAAAATAAATCCCCCCACTCCCAGCTGTAGGGTATCCACTCCTCTCCAGTTGGTAAGGTATAGCTGAAAGATCAGGTTAATGGAAAGATCTACCATTTTTCCTGATATTTTTTCCATTTGTGCATGTTTCTATTTGACCATGTGCACATGTGAGCATACTCAGTACTCTTAGCAAAAAGACGAATGGATCTAGTGGCACATATTCAGCATCTATGCATTTCCCAAATCACCATGTCTGCAGGAAAAAAAGCGTTGAGTCCCTCTATCTGTCACCGGTGTCAGGCTTGTACAAAGCTGTGTTTAACACAGCTCAGATCATTCAGATACATCACTTAAGCCAGTCATGAGTAGGATGAAGTGTGGGGGACACTGAGAAGGAATGTTTTACAGAATGAAGGGCTACGGGGAAAGGATTGGAAATGGAAAAACAGCCATGATGGACTGTGCTTCTCTAGCTGTCAGATGAAGCTTGGAAGTCAACCAAGATGTCTAGAAAAAGCAGTTTTTTCATATCCTGATGACTAAATTCTTCTTTCATTTTTTTCCCCCTCCAATGTTTTTTGAAGTCCTTTACATTTCACTTATACAAAAATGGAGTATTATGGGGAAAACTCCTTTTTTTTATGAACAAAATTTTATCTTCTACCTACCAGGGCATATTTAGAATTGGTGCTGACACTGAGGGAGCTGCACACACAGAGAAAGTAAAAAACTGACCAAAGTATCTCTGGAAATACATTTGTGTTTAAAGTTCTGGTTACTAAGATTATGATTAATATTTTCTGTTATTACAAGCCCTAGGAAACAGTGAAATAGTTCTGGGCATGGGACTTGCAATGGCAATTCCACGCATAGACTAAATAGGCGAGGTGGCTGAACAGGAAAAAGATTGCAACATGCAAGTGAGAGGGGGTGATGCTGTGAGCTGAACACATCTCTTGGATCCCACGGCATTAACCACAACCTCAGTTTCTCTCACCTACATCTTGCGCACCCAGAAGTATCACCAGTCCCATCACTGCAGGTTGCAGCCACCCACGGGTCCAAGGCACCTGCTATTTCCTGCTGCCAGGAATGAGATTCCTGGCACACTGCCCCACTGAACACCAAGCCCATGTCTAGATGACTGCACTGATGGTGAAAGTGTCTGTCTGGTCTCCTGGCTTGAAAAATTGCTGTTGTTAAAAGAAAATAAACTTGGTTTTGTTGTCTTTTTTTTTTTTTTTTTTTTTTTTTAATTTCTTCTGACTGGAACTTGATTTTCACTTGATTAGTGACAAAGGCATACATGGTTCCTCCCACTCTAGTAACTCCTGGATTGTTGTACATGTTGTGGCACATTCTCAGGAAGTCCCTGCTCTTGTAGGTACAGATATAAAGATTGGAGCCATCTCAACATCTTTCTGGCTTCTTTGCATCAGCACTGAGAGTTCAGGTCTCCAGAGACCTCTGAGAGTTCACTGTATGTTGCCTTTCTTATCAAGCTGTTATGTAAACAGTACTGTGTGTAAGATATGATATCATGATAGCTTTATCTCTCGCATTGTTTCTGACCTGGCTGGGCTTTGCCACCTGGGATGTTTATTTGCCACTGGACATAAAAACATCAAAGAGAAAATACACCTTTGTTATGTTTCAGATCACTGGAAAAGGGTGTCGTCCAGGATCACTTAAATGAGCTACCTAAGGCAAAAACAAATCTGTGATATGCAAACTTGGTTCTACAGGAAGTTGAGGAATTTGGTTCTTCCGATGGGTCTAGACATTGCACATAAAGTGATTGGGATTGTTTAGACACTGTAGATAATGGTCCAACTTCTTTTCTGTAGCCTGTGACTGCCCTCCTGATAAAAAGGAATCATCCACGATGCTGTGTACCACACACCTCATGTATTTGCTGCTGCATCTATGCCTATTCAAAACACTTCCCTTGCATCAGTAAGTTTTGATACCTGCTGTGGAGGCAGAGGCTTCTGCTGAAATTTAGTCGTGTGCCCCTTTCTTCTGTAGTGGTTCACACTGAGCTTTCTTCATTGGAGCAGCCAATTCGCAGTGTGCCATGTGGATTTGTGAGGGCTGCTCTTTTCCTCTGCTAGTTAGTTGTGGAGGTGCCTTCCCCTGAAATCCCGGGGGGTGGTACCCTGCAGGGTACGGGTCTGTGCCTGTCCCTGCTCCCACGTCAGGTGTGCCCCATACCTGTTCCTGATTGGGTGGTTTGGGTGCCCGGGGCCCAGGAAGAGAGGGGTCCCATGACTGAGTCTGCCTGGGAACTCCAGCCATGCAGCTGGAGGAATAAAACATCCCTGAACAGCTAAAGAAATATCGCTTCATCTGTCCTTCCAAGTTCATCGCTGTCTTATACTTGTTGTAAGGATTCCAATCATTACAACAGTTAGTAATTCACAGAGCTTATGGATGTGAGCTAGTGTTAGTGTAGTTACCCATTAATCATTATTACACACAAAGACATTGCTGACAGTGTACTCTGGGTTATGATTTGCATGCTTATTATGTCCAACATAGTCTCATCAGTGATGGTTAAAACTTCTGCCAGGTTTGGATCAGGTGGGAGTGCACTCAAATCCTTTCCATTTGCCATGCTCTGACTGACACGTAATGATCTGTTATTTTAAACAAATAGCACAGTTTTTGCTGACTCACCTGGCTACTTTCTGTGCTGCTGAAATTTATACTGTTCATCTGCCACATTTATTTTTTGTCAAAAAAAATTTTTTTAAAACTAAGAATGTGCTATTGTGTTTTTCTCTGGTGAGGGGGGATGCCTTAGGGTGCAGACGTACCTGGAAATCCAGTGGGGTGTTTACACACTTGGTCTCCTGTCACTCATCCTTCCCACATCACTCCCTCTTCAGCCACTCCCACAGATTTACTGGCTGATTCCATTTTGTATTATTTTGTGTTTCCAGTGTGTAACTCACCGCACATTATCTTACTGCCCACCTCAGTTCTGTTGCTCAGTACAACTGCAGGAGTTTTTCTACACCAACAGAAGTGTTTTTCTGTGCTGTACCTGTGTGGATGTAACCACGCTGGACAGCAGTCATGTGAGACTACTTGGGAGCAGAAAGTCCAGCAGTGCAAGCTCTGGCTTGCTGGTCCCTGTGCCAGCAAATATATGTATTTTGAGATAAACAGAGCTTGTCCTGGTTATAGGGCAGCCAGGGTGATGCAGCAGAACTTGTAAGACAGTCAGGCTTCTTGGTAGATGCCTAGGGTAACAGCCGGGCAACTCAGGTTTAATTTACAGTTAAGCCATCTAAGTTTATTTCTCAGAAAACATGTATTTTAAAAATTCTGAAATTAAAACATGGTTAAAACTCTTTACAATAAACAGAACTCTTCAGAGAAAAGAATGGCTGCCAGCTTTGCTTTTTGTTCAAGCTGTAACAGATTTGAAGTTTATTTTATACTCAAGGCTTAAAAGATGCTTGAGACAGTTCTTCAAAAGGAGCTGCACATCTGTGAAAGCACTCACTGAATACTTCAGATAATGCTCAATCTGGGTTGGATGCCCCAGAGATCAAGTCAAAGAGAGAAGTGATTGTTTTGCTTTTGATATCTACACCCAACCCCCTTAAAATGGGTGACATTTCAGCTGCAGGCACATTATCAGTAGCCTGAGATCAGAATAGCTGTCAAGTACTTTCAACTTGGAATAAGAACCAAACAGGCAGGAGAGGTCATGAGTTAAAGATTTAGGACATGCTGTTAAACTTCTCAAACCTTGTTCTCCCACAGAAAGGAAACTGTAATAGCTCTCAATATAACTTATATATCATGGTGGTGAAGGAAGTCCTAACAGACCAACCAGTATTCCAGAGAATGCTTCTGCTGTGTAATTATTTGAAAAATGAAACTCTGTAGGACTGGGAGATTAACAGGACAGATTGATTTTTGTCAAGGTTCTCATATCTATGTCTTCAGCAGAGGCTGTGTGAAACTGGTCTGTCCCCAGCCTCACAAAAAGGGAACAAAATGACTTCATGCTGACTCTGTCGAGACTCCTGTGTCATGCAGTCTGGGAGATACTGATGCAGGGGGGCAAACTGCATTTTGTAGTTCAGGGGTTTAGTTTTTCTTTCCAAAAGTCCAGAATTCTTACATGACAAGGTGAGACAAATCTACTGAATTTTGTCTTAATGATAATTTCCTCTCAAAGACATTTTTGTTAGGAATGACGGATGATTTTGTTGGTGTTGAAAGGAGAGGAAGCCCCTCCACCACACTTTGGCTGAATGAAGAGTCCATGACATCTGCCTGTCTTAATTACCCTGTATTGCTCTGTAGATGAGTGCTGAGGATTTATGTCTTCCAAAGCATGCCTGGTATCTCCAACACTATCTTCTGAACTAACAAATCTCAGTCCTCCCACTGTAAGCTCCTTTCTTTTGAAGGCTCTGGAAGACTCCATGTGTTCATATCCCATCCTGCTGCCTTCTAAGGACTCAGAATAATGTTATTTTTGTAGAGGTTTTTTGTTTGTTTGTTTGTTTGTTTCTTTTTTGTTGTTTGTTTGGGGTGGTTTTTGGTTGTTTGGTTTTGTGTTGGTTTTTGTTTTGTTTTGTTTTATGTTTTGTGTTTTGGTGTTTTTAGCTGGTTGGTTTATTTTGCTTATTTGTTTGTTCATTTTGTTTTGTTTTGCTTTGCTTTGCTTTGTTTTGCTTTGTAACTACCAGTTAGGAATTCACTGTTAGGAATCAGGGAAGTGGTAACCTATTCCAAGCAGCCCTTGCTTGTGCTGTCTTCAGCGTGGGAAATCCCTTCCCTGTCTCTCAGTGAACAAACTTCACCCTGCCAAGAAGAATTTCAGCTCTGTCTTTTGTGTAGTTTCCTGTTCTGGAAGCCAGGCAAGCTTAGCAGATCTTCATGAAAATCACTTCTTTCTGTTCACAAGCTATCAGTGAACTTCTCAAGCCCTCTGTAGATCTTCACAAGCTTTGCATGTTTCTATCACACTATTTGAAGGTGTATCAGGCAAGTGACACCAGGTACCACTAGCAGTGATGACTTCCTAGAGCCTGCCAAAAGTGTGCCGATTGTTCAAATGTCCCAAACACATATACCACAATGCAGGTAGACTCCAGTGAGTTTCCTGATGCTTTGAGGACCTGAAGGGAGCTGAGGTCTGGTCAGCATACTCTACCCTGCTGCAGAGCCTAGAAGAGTGCTGTTACGGATGTCATTGAGCTCAGTTTCCAGAGTTCACTGCATATTCTTTCCATATTCTTTCTCTGGCTTGCAGGAAAAATGGAGGGATGGTTTGTTTTCTCTTAAAACCCTTTATTCCAGCAGTCATCTGAGCATATGTAATAACTTATAGAAGCTGGTCTGAGGAGGACTGATAGCCAAGGATAGGTAAGCAGTAGCAGTCTCTTGGCTGGGATGGAGAGTGTACAGGGAGCTCCCCGTATTGATCTTCCAGGTCTTAGGAGAAGGGTTGGGTTCTCCATGTCCTTTACTGGGGAGAATAAAAAAGCTTTCTGTGAAATCCCTCATAGAAATATTCTCTCAGTGTGATGGCTTCTTAGGCTCCAGAATGCACTCATAGCACCTATTTATTGTCATCTCCAAGTCAGGTGTTGAATCTAGTTGCTTGGCCTCAGTGAAGAGAAATGGCTGTTCCCAGATTGATTCATTCAAGATATCATGGGCATTTGTTTTAGGACAAGTTGTCCTTAGAGGGTGACCATCACTCTGTATTCATTGTAGGGTTAGATGATGAGTTTTTAGGCATATAGAGAAGTTGGAATCCAGAGCAGATAATTTTTTCTAACCTCTTAAGAAAAATATTTCTTCACTTTTTGTTCTCTTTCTCTGTCATGAAAGAAAATCTGCTTGCAGTAACACACTATGATACTTTAAGGACTGTGCAGCCAAGCTGTTTAAACCTTTATATAGAAACTGGCCTGAAAACTATAAACTGAGCAGCACTTTAGATATTGGCATTGCTCTTTAAACTCCATATATTTAATTTCTCTTAAATTTCCTATATTTTTGCTAGAAACTAGTTAGGAGGTTTAGAATTTTGCTTTTCACCTGTGTTTGCAGGGTCTGTTATTTGTCTGGAAATGTAAAATCTATACTGTTGGTCCACAACTGCAGGTATCAACTTTGAGTCATATGCTTTTTTTCTGGATACAGGTTAGGAAGAAAGAGATTCATTGCCTTGCAAGATTGAAAAAAGAGAAGGTGAAAACAGTGTGAGGTGCTCAGAAACTCTCGGAATTGGGAACCAGGTAAGGGCTTGCAGGGATAAAGAAATGAAAGAACTTTTGCTATGACAAGAGAGCAATTGGTGCTGTACTGTAATAGCAAAACAAATAATTAATATTCTATTAAAAGATTAACTGTTATTGCTGAAGGACCTACTTAAAAAGCAGCCTTGCTGCAGAAAATTAAGTTGTGCTTGATACTGTGATGAATAACATCTCACAGGCAACAGGAAATATACCCCATAGTAGGAAATATTAGGGATTAGAGAGAAAGCACCACCTTGCTTTGAGTTGGAGACCACATCTCAGTGGGGAGGAGTGGGAAGAGATGGAATATGCCTTCATTCTGAAGTGTGCTTTCCTCTCCTGCTCACCACAGTGCTGGTGAAGGATGCCATCCTGCTTTCCTGGTGGGTGCTGTCCAAAGCCTTCCCTGTTTGTCAGGGATGATGAGGACACAGGCTTTGTCTGATTTACCAGTGCGCAGCCCTGTATTTAAGGTGGGAGTCTTGGCTCCTAGGGAACGCACGCAGCCACCTGTGGAAGCCACTGCGGTTTTCAGAGACATTCTTCCACGTTAACTGATCGCGGCTTTGAAACAGCAGAAGCAGGTCTGAGGTTGCACCGGGGCTCTCTGCGGGCACGCCCAGCAGAGCCGTGCCGTGCCGTGCCGTGCCGTGCCGAGCCGTGCCGAGCCGTGCCGTGCCGTGCCGTGCCGTGCCGTGCCGTGCCGTGCCGTGCCGAGCCGAGCCGTGCCGTGCCGTGCCGTGCCGTGCCGTGCCGAGCCGGGCCCCGCTCGGTGTCCCCCGCCGTGCGCGGCGGGAGCCGCAGCCGGAGCCGGCGTGGCTGTCGCAGCTTCCCGGCTCGCGCGGTGTTGGTGGCCTGAGTCACTCACCGGGACATTTTTGCTTCCTCTGTTTCCAGCCCTGAGCCAAACTCGAGAGCAGTTTCTCTAACCTTGGGCTGTTAATACAAAATAAAGCTCGGATCCAAACGGCCCCGATTTTACTGCCGTCAAACTTGTGGTGTGGTTGGAGCTTGCGGTGAAGCAGGAAATTCACTGGACTTTTGATTATTGTAATTTTTTTAAGCTGTGGAAGTGGTTTTTCCAAGATGATGCTCAGAACAGAGTGGAGAACTGTTTGCCTTTTAAATGCTGCAAATAACTGATTATGTGTGAAAATGTCATACCTGATTAAGAACAGAAAGTTAGACTTTTGGAAGAGGGCTTCAGATTGTGATTTGCCACCGTTGTTCATGTATGTGGTCACAGATCCAATTCCCTGTATGTTTCCAAGCTTTGCCCATGTTTCAGGTGTGCAATTTGTCCTTCAACTGCCTTTACAGTGAATACAGTGCACATTTATGTACTGATCTGACTATGATGGTCAATACATGTTACTCTTCTGCAGCTGAGAAAAAGCCAGTTAATGGAGATAGATCATATCTGTTCAGTCCAAACAAATGCTGAAGAGAATGTTAAGATGCAGTTGCTAAACACTGCACATTTTTGGAAACAAAGCATATGATCTTATAACTAAAGCTGTGGGCAGATTGCAAACCAAGTTTTCAAAAAAGCAGTCTAGAGTCGTAGGTAATGTTTCTCTACTCTGAAATATTAGGTGATGGTCAAGAAGACTGAAAAAAAATACCCTAATACTATTGTGCCATCATTCAAAAGAAGCAGAAGATAATGTCTTGTTAAATATGGCTAAATAAAGACTAGACAACTTCACATGTGTTTTGGGCAGATTCTTGAACTGCAGATACAAGAGTGAGTCGATGACTGCTATTGAAGGACAGCCTCCTTCAGTGGCAATATTTCTGTATCTTGATTTTCTCTGTCTTAATTTTTTGCTAATGAGATTAGAGCAATGTATAATTTAGTCATACAGTTTTGTTTTTTTTAGTTCAGATCTAAGTACTTAGCCTCATCAGGCAGATCGTGGAGATAAATGTGGAAAGCAGTCATTCTCATATTAAAATGGGTCTGTAGAGGAGGTGGGATGAGTTGAACTTTGGAGACACTGGTCCTCCACTAGGATGACTGTAGAGACACTCTGGGCTGGAAGTCCAGCTCCTAGATGGATACAGCCAAATGAGTTGAATCCTTTCTCAAGCATATCCACATAAAATTACAAGTACTACAGAGGTATGATGACTGAAACAGTAAAAAAAACCAGCCAAATATTTAAAAGCAAAAATAAACATTCTAGAACTTTAGTAGTGAAGATAATTTTCTACTGAATTTCTTAAAGGTGTTGATGGAACCTCCACTCTTGAAAATCCTGATAATGTTTCTGTTTAGACTGGTTCTTCTAAAAGCCAACTCAAAAGTTCAAGAGCTCAAGAGTTCAACTCATGAAAAACGAATTAATTCCTGAAAACTTTATGCTAGGAAAACTCTTCTGCTCTTAGAGTCCAGATACAAGCAAGAAAGATGATACAGAAAGAAAAATACTAAGAAGGGACTGGAATGATAACTTGAATAGAAATGAGTGAAAAAAAAGTCTTTTGCTGAGGTTGTTATTAAAAAACCTAGTAAGTGCTCTCCAATATCATGCTCTTTACCATCCAAAAAAAGGACACAGGTATACCCAACCACAGGTATTTAACACAGAAACATAGCTCTTGAAAACCAGATGTGCATTTAGAAACACTGTGAAAGAGAATTTGGATGGTTTTTCTTTCTGCTAAACTAGTATCTGTGAAGCTTTACCTGAAGAGACATTCCCATCCCTATGTTTTATACAGCAGGAGTTCACTGGTGTAGCATGGGCCTGGGAAATTTGCATATAGCCAGAAGATGAGGTATTTTTCTGGTTTTCCAGCTTGTCAGAGCTCAATACACTACAGCAAAATTTGTAATAGTCTTCTTTGGACAACAAATGGAGACATATAACCGTCTTTGTTCAGCTTTGCTGAACATCCTAGGTACGGCATAAGGCAGCTGCTTTTCCCCGGCCAGGAGTTGCTCCTATGAGTGAATGAGTTGCTCACTGATTGCATTTGCAGAAGTCACCTGGCAGAATATTCATCAGATTAGTCTGGTGGGAACAAAGTGATGCACCTCTATTGCTACATTGCACCATGTATTGTGTCACTCTCATGTTATCTCATATCATTCTAGTACCTGGTGGCCTCACTGAGAAGGAAAATGTCACTGTGCCTGGCATGTACCTTCCTTGAAAAGCAGAGAAGGAAAGGTAGCATTGTCAGGGAAGCAGGGAAAGCAAATTCAAATGTCCACATGGGACTTTTAAACCAGTAGGAATAAGTAACTGGAGTGAAGATTCATCACAGAAAGGCACTGTCTTATGCAGATACTGAAAGGAAAGTGCTAGGACACAGCTGACCTCAGAGGCATTCCTGACTGCACCCCTTTCTGAGTCTTCCAGGGATCGGGAAGTTCACTGCTGTCTTAAAAATGAGAAAAACAGAAAGTGTAAGCAGAGGGATTCAAAACAGAACCCCTGTTCATTCCAAACAAGGAGTTTTCTATGCTGAGCATTTGGGCTTTGAATAGCTCTGTTGCTCTGCCTGCAGAGAGAAGAGCAAGTGGATGAAGCTGCTAATGGAGAGCCTTGTTTTGGCTGGGCTGCAAAACCCATTAAAACAGGAGAGCCAAGACAGTGACAATATTTTGGCATGCTTTTGCAGTGGTCAAAGTGACCCTATATATCATTTTATGTGTTTATTTTTCTATATGTGTACAGTCACCTCAATGACTTGGCATGCTTTCTAGTTATGCCAGCCAAACCAGACCTTTTCTATTTGGCTCTACCTTCAAACTTGTGGCATGTTGACTTCTACAAGGAAAGATGGCTGGCAGAGGAGTCTTTGACCTCAGCTGGGATGTAGTGACTTTTTTTTTGCTGCAGCTGTAGGTGACAGAAGGAAAAATCTGTGTTTATTTCTACATAGAAGATAAAGTCAGTAAAGACAAAAGGAAAAAGGGCTAAGCAGGAACCAGTAGAGTAGGCATTACTTTTTAAACCAAATAATGTGTGAAGTTTTTAAACACAACAGTACAAAACCGCATATAGCTTAAAGCTGTCTAATGAAACCAATTAGTAGAACAGTCTCACCTGAAAAGTCTTGCAAATATAAGAGCCAGGAAATGTAAGAACCTTCAGAGATTCACTTTCAGCTTCAAGAACAGCTAATACTACATTATGGGCGTAATATTTAATGCTTATGATTTGCTTGTGTCCTCACTTTCTAGGGACTCAGCAGTCACAAGCTGTACAGTGTTTTAGTGAAGTATCATGTCAGACCCTGCATAAAAATCAGAAACAGAGATGGTCTAGAGATATCCAAAATGAGACTATGCTTTTGAGGACTGGAAAGTCTAATTGTCAGAAGAGCTTAGTATCTCCTATCTCATTGATAAAGATACCTTTCATGGCCATAAGAGCCTGTTTGAAAGAACTACAGCATGAGGAAAGAGAGTGGAAAATGTTATGCTGGGAACTCATGTTTCATCACATTTTACCCTGACATGGGAATGATATTGTCAGGCTCATCCGAGAAAAGTGTCTTCCAGGGCCTAGTGAAACAGGGAACTCGATTTCCTGAGGCACAAAGCAGTGAGATGATATGATATGATATTTGGTTGGATAAAAAAAAATGGAATATGCATCTCCTCAGCAGCAGGCTGGGATACTGAGCACCTTACTCACAGATCTATGCATTATCTTTCTGAATCTGCTGCTTGCAGACAAGCTCCCATGCACAATTCTTGTAGGGAATAATGCTTTGAGTGAGCTGTCCATTATTCTCATTGATATAAGTTGCCATATTATTAGCACACTAGAATGAACTGAATGCAGCAAGGATTACTGTCCTGTGGTGGAGGGTTATTCTCACATACTTCATGATCTGAAAAACGTAACACTTTAAAACCAGGTTTCACATAGCGTATATAACAACAATGATAAAAAAAAAGAGGCAATAAGAATTACAGTGCCAGAAATCCACAGGTTTAAGGCATTTTAAAATTAAGGCAGATAGAGATAGGGGCATCTGTTACTGAAGCTCAAAACCTTTTGTGTAGGAAGAATAGGATGTTGTGTATCACTCCACTGAATCTTCTTGTGAATCAGTATTTTAAAAATATTTATAATGACATTTTTGTATGATTCATTTAATATTTGTGGTATCAAAGATAGCCTTCAGATAGTTCTGAAAAACTGTTGTAATACATTGCCAGAAATCGCCATGTGTTTGCAATGACTTTAAGAAAATATTTTGTCAATTTATAAGCAACTATAAGCAATTAAACAAAAACATAAAGGAATTAATCAGAAGACACACAATCTAAAGCCAAACAAGAGTTATCTGTTATTCATTTCTGAATTACAGAACTGTTTTCTGGAAGGGACTTCTGGCAGTCATGTTGGTCAACTTTGCTATGAAGGTGAACTATTGTTTACACCAGGTCAGAATGGAGAGAGCTGCCTTCCACTGTGGACTGAAAGAACCAAATACTGACAGGATATTCTGGTGGAATCCAGTTATACAATGGCAGATTACTAGTTTAACACTAATTTTGTGAGATGGAGGTATGTGGTTAATTATATATGATCTAAATTAAAATGTAAATCTGGTTGCAGTATAGGAAAGATAATTGCTTTGCTCCACCTCTGGACTGTGAATAAAAAACATGTACTGACATATTCTAACTGCTTTTCAGCTGTCAGGAATTGTTTGGCTTTCCACAAAAATATTTCTAATAATTTTTTACTATCATTCCCTAATTGTACCTAAAAGTATGCAAATAGAATACATTGATACAAAATCTCTCAAATACCTGCTTTGCCAACACAAGATGTACCCTGTTATGGTTTAGTGTGGCATAAGATGTGGACACCACCCTGGTAAGGAGCAGAGACAACGCCACTTGGATGAGCTGTGTTTGGCACAACTGTTCCATGCTTGCTTACAGTCCGGGCAAACAGAATGGAAAAATGTCAGCTTAAACTTCAGCAGGTATTTTAGGTCAGCAGATGCTAAAATTTCATATCCCTTTTAAGATGTGGGCTGATAAAGCTGGCAATTACTATGAGATACTCATCTAGTAAACCTTGGTATTGTGTTTATTGTGTGGAAGGTGAAAAGTGAATGGCAGGCTGTGAGGACAATTTCGTAACTGCTTTAATACTGGCCTTAGCTGCAACATCTGTCCTGCCACCA
Source organism: Lanius collurio (assembly GCA_020086605.1). Classification (NCBI taxonomy): domain Eukaryota; kingdom Metazoa; phylum Chordata; class Aves; order Passeriformes; family Laniidae; genus Lanius; species Lanius collurio. Next base: position 44,114,541 of record JACBWW010000003.1, read on the forward strand.
GTATTTTAGTGAGAAGAGAAACAGGGCAAAACATGGTTCTGTGCCACCCATCCAAACCCCTACACAGCACTGATGTATTAAATTCTTGGTTTGACTGCTTTTCTTGTCCCCTTTGCTGCTGGGTCCTTCTCACACCATGTCAACACTTTGAGAACTGGCATGGCATGAGCCTCACTGATGGGTCTGGCTTGTGCACATACAAATGCTACAGTTGTGTTTGAGTTTGTATTTACTAGCAAGATGGCCCTAAGGCAGATGTTTGAGAGGAGTGCCTGCCAGTGATTTTCTTACAGAAAAAGAGAACAAGTGTGTTCATTTGGATCATAGATGCAATTTACATTCTCGATCCTTCAGTGTGTTCTGTTGTCCATCAGACGGATCCAACTGAAGCCAAAATATTTCCTTTCACCTCTCTGTTGCTTGATTTGCAGCAAGTACTGGAGCTCTTTGTTTCCTCCATAACTGCCTGGAGGATTAGATAGGGAGCAATGATCCAGGCAGCAGATGTCCAAGCATCTGCAGCAAAATCTTGACTCTCAGCATGGCACTACAAGAACTAATTGTTTGTAAATATGATAATGTTGGTAAATGTGTACTCAGAGGACACCACCCAGTGCTGTCTTCTCTTCCTGGGCTGTAACAGCATCTTTGAGCTCTTCTGGCTGCTGGGTGGGGGTGAGATGGTGAGCACTGGACTGAGCCTCAGAGTGACAAACAGATAAGGAGCTGTAGCATCTTTGAGTGACCTTCACTGGATGCAAACCTGAGGGCTTTTCAACATGTTTAAGCAAGGAATATGGCCAATCTGGTGTTTTAATGGAGAAAAATAAATTAACTAGTCATGTAACCCACTACTACTGTATGCATTTGACAGAAAAAAATGAACTGCATCAGTTTAATCCACCTGTGGATCTAGGCATTAGTTTTCAGGATCTCAGCAAACCACTCTGAAGATGGTTCAGATATAGTGTCAAACAGAATTTGGCCCAGTGACTGTAACCAAAGTCAGAATGTTTATTACCAGTTAATTTGTACACATGCCTGTGGCTCTTATTCTTGGAAACAACCTCCCTGAGTGACTGTGAAATGCTGCTATTTCTGCTGCAAAAAGTACATTTTTCCTGTGGTAGACCAAGTCATCTTGGAAGCTGCTCAGCTGGTGTAACTGTTTGTTAAATGTTCTTTATTCATGTGTAGGAACTTCTGGAATAATGTGATAGACAGTGTAGTCATATGGCACCTGCATCCACTTTATTGTAGCTGTAGGACAGGGGATCAAGTTCATTCTGTGTTCAAGCAAATTGTGCTGCTACAAGGAAACATCCTTGTCATGTACAGGTCTTGTTCTTATCCCACAGAATGAAGACAGGGAACTGAATTTGTGATACTATTTTAAACCATCAGGAGGAAGCAAATAACTGGTCTGCAATTTCCGCACACATTCTACTGGGAGCTTTTTAAGGCTATTTGAGCATTTTGAACTTCATTGTTTCCCCCTGAGCTGAAAAATTCTTCCCTGCCATTCTGCACCTTCTATTGATCATGGTTCAAAGATCAAAGTAAAGTGCATTTTCTGAGAAGCAAAGGTTAAAGTAATTCACAAAGTTACTTGACTACTGGGAGTGCAGGGGCAAGCATTTGGGCAGCAAACACAGTCTAGAGCCCTTGTGTCCTACTGCCTATCCATCTCCTGGCATCTGTTCTGAAAATCTGTTTGCTTTTACAAGAACTGCATTATGCATTAAAAAACCAGCACAGGGGCTCAAAAACATTGAAAAACATCACTGGCCTGGTGTGAATTCCATAGGCCTCTTTATAAGTATGGCATTTTTCCTGCGTTCACAAATAGAGCAGTTATCCCTCTTCCCTGCTTGTTAGTGGAGGGAGGATTTTGTCCCTCAAGTTTACTTTAGCACCAAAAGTCATGGCTTTATTTATTGATAAGCCTTTCCAGGATGCCTGTCTCTGTAATATCTGGGGCCACTCAAGCCGTGACCCTGCTGCATTCCTTGGGAGGCAGGGAAAGGTCTCAGGGTTTTATTGCTGCTGCCTGGGAGCTCACCCATCACTAACTGTAATAGTGCTAAGTGTGCAACCTGCTGGTACCAGAGTCACCACTGGCAGTGGAGGTGGAGTGATTATAACAGTATTTGACTTGCTGTGATATGAGACACTGTACTTAGAAAACAGTCAGAGGGAAATCTGATGGAAGAGACAATAAGGCAGAAGCTGTTAATCCGTTTTGCTGTGTATAGTAATTGGTATAGAAGCTTACGTACCTACCTGAATGTACTTGAGAGAGAATCACAGAATCACAAATTCACAGAATGGGTCAGGCTGGAACAGACCACAGTGGGTTATCTGGTCCAACATCCCTGTTTAATCAGGGTCATCCCAGAGCACATGGCACAGGAGTGTGTCCAGACTGTTCTTGAATATCTCCGGTGAGGGAGACTCCACCACCTCTCTGCGCAGCCTGTTCCAGTGCTCCACCTGCACAGTAAAAGAAGGTTTTCCTCATGTTCAGGTGGAACTTCCTGTGCATCAGTTTCTGCCCATTGCCTCTTGTCCTGTTGCTTGACACCACTGACAAGAGCCTGACTCCATCCTCTTGACACCCTCCCTTCAGAGACTGATAGAGATTGATAAGGTCCCCTCTCAGTCATCTCTGAACAGGCCTAGCTCTCTTAGTCTTCCCTCATAGGAGAGATGCTGCAGTCCCCTCATCATCTTTGTAGCCCTCCTCTGGATCCACTCCAGGAGCTCCATGTCTCTCTTGTACTGAGGAGTCCAGAACTGGACACAGCACTCCAGATGGTGCCTCACTAGGGCCGAGTAGGGGGGGTAGGATCACCTCCTACCAGTAGTCTCCAAACGTACTACAGGATACCTTTGGCATTCTTTGTTAACCCCCAGGACCCCCAGGTCCTTCTCTGCAGAACTGCCTCCAGCAGGTCACCCCCATCCTGTACTGGTACCTGGGGCTATTCCTCCCTGGGTGAAGGACCCCACACCTGCCTTTGTTGAATTTCAGGCAGTTCTTCTCTGCCCATCTCTCCAGCGTGTCAAGGTCCCTCTGAAGGGCTGCACAGCACTCTGAGGTATCGGCCACTCCTCCCACCTTTGTGTTGTTGGGGAACTTGCTGAGGAGGCCTCTGCCCCTTCATCCAAGTCACTGATGAAATATTCAACAATACTGGGCCCAGTACTGAACCTTAGGGGATACCACCAGTGGCAGACCTCCAGCTAGGCCCTGTGCCACTGATTACAACCCTCTGGGATCTGCTGTTCAGCCAGTTCTCAAACCACCTCTCTGCCCACTCACACAGTCCACACTTCCTGAGTTTGCCTGGGAGGATGTTGTGACAGTGTCAAAAGCCTTGCTGAAGTCGAGGTAGACAGTACCCCCTGCTCTCCCCTCATCCATCCAGGCAGTTGTTTCATCACAGAAGGCAAACAGGCTGGTCAAGCATGACTTACCTTTAGTGAATCCATGCTGACTACTCCTGATCACCTTCTTGTCATCCATGTGGATAGTGATGGCCTCCAGAAGGAGGTAGTCCCTTAACTTTCCCGGCATTGAGGTGAGGCTGACTGACTGGTAGTTCCCAGTGTCTTCCTTCTTGGAAGGCTGGGGCAACATTTTCTTCCTTCCAGTCCTCAGGCACCTCTCGTGATCTCCACAACTTTTCAAGGATGACCATGAGTGGCCACGCTGTGGTGTCCACCAGCTCTCTCAGCATTTGTGGATGCATCCCCTCAGGGCCCATGGACTTGTGGGTGTCAAGTTTGCCTAGGTCTTCTCTAACCCAATCCTCCTTGACCAAGGAAAGGTCTTCCTTCCAACATCCCTTTAGCCAGGTCCCTGGGTCAGAGATCCCTGAGGGCTGGTCTTGTCAGTGAAGAGCGGTGCAAAGAAGACATTTGGCAACGCTGCCTTCTCTGTGTCCTCTGTTACCAGGGTTCCCCCTCCATTTAATAATGGTCCCACATTATCCTTTGTTTTCCTTTTGTTACTGATGTATGTGAAGAAGCCCTTCTTGGTGTCCTTGACATCTTTGACCAGATTTAATTCCAGACGGGTCTTGGCCTTCCAGTGCCTTTTTTTTTTTTTGCAAGACCACTATCAGTATTTTTATAAAAGCTAATTAAAAGCAAGAGCCTAGACTAAAACTAATCCAAACCTGCATATTTTCTGAGTTTTCCCATTTCTGTCAACAGCAAAAAATTTGCAGCTTAGAATAACTCCCAGGAGAGGAATATTTATAGCTCAGCCTTTTTTTCTTCATAAAGTACTGTGTGGTAAGCATATATTTAGAAATTAATTGAAAAATAATAATAACAAAAAATTATGAGAACTTTTCACCTCTCTGAGTACCTTTTTCTTTTCCCTTAGCAGTCCTGAATATGGAACAGGGAAACAGGTGTCATAAATCCAAAAAATAATTATTCCCCATTTGCTATATTACATTTTATTTATATTCCCTGGCTGTTATTTTATGTTAAATCTGCAAGTTCTCTTGTTAGATTTTAGTTTTCACCCCAGCAAATGAGGAGATAGCACATAACCACTGTTGCTGCAGAGATTTCTTTTCCAAAGCTTAATTACTCTCTGGTTATGTTCATAAAAGTTTTAAATATTTGTGAGAGTTTTTTGTGATTGTGAATTTTTTAAAAGGCTTCCTTTTTGATTGGAAATAACTGGTCTATCAGGAACAAAATCTTCAGATATTTTTCAATTAAAGGTTAAATTTGTTTTAGTGTAATACCTAGTAAGGCTTTGGCTTTTAAGGTTTGGGTAACCTGCCCCCTCTGTTATGTCCTTGAGCAAAAAGAACTTCAGACATTCCTTGATGTTTGCCTCAGACTGGAGAGCTGGAAATAAATGAAATTTTGATCTTGACAGAAGCTGTTGCTTGCAGTAGTAAAGACATGTTTTCACCAGTGTATGTCCTGTGTATCCACTGGACATAAAGGGGGAGATGCTAACTGCCATAAGGAGTATGCAGTCAAGAGGTGATGGAAGAGATTGGAGAGAATAAAAGCAGCTAGAGCAGATGTACAAATCTGTAGGCAGCCTCATCAACTGTGTCTCAAGATATAGTTCAGCAGAATAGAGCAGAGCCTTGCAGACAAGCTCAGAGAAGCCCAGCCATGGATTTCTCTTTTTTTCTCCTATATTTTAGATGTCAGAATGTCAGATTCCCTTGGTTATGTTTTAACACCATCAGACCTGGTACTGCTCCCTTCCGACAAGCTCCCTCAGGCACGGTGAGGGGCTGCAGACTGTAATGGCGTGCTGGCTGTCCAGCCATTCTTAGCGAAGGACAGTTGAGTAGAGGCACCCAAGTTATTGCTCATCTACACAGATATTTGCAATCATGTTAAGTGTGGGCCTGAAAATAATATTACTGTGTTAGCCTGCCTCCAAGCCTCTGCCAAAGAGGATTGCCTCTGGCCATGATAAACTGCTGCCATCTCTGAACTAACATTTTTCCCATTTGCTTGAGGTCTCTGAGCGCTGCTATACTGAAGTTGGAGTAAAATTCCCTTGCATTCGAAAAGAACCACTTTGCAGAACAGCAGTGCAGAGGAAAGCATGTTTACATAGCCTCCAGGATAGTTGACTATGGAGAATGAATAATCTGAGTTTAAATTGGGAGGAACTGCTGCTCTTTGTCCCATCATGAGCACAGTCAGCTTCTGTAAGACCTTTTCTCCAGTAAACCCTGGCTTTCAGTGTCAGAATTCTTTCTTCATAGTCAAAATTGATTTGTTTCTAGATTTTTGCAATTGACTTTGTATACAGATTGAAGCAGATGGGTAAAATTCATCCTCTGTTGATTCCAAAGACTTTGGTTGAGCAGTAATATGAGACAGGCCTGTACTTAGAAAGCTGATATGGTTAAAATTTGAGGAGGTAAATGATGGTTCAAATATGCAGTGTGTAATAGGAGACCTGGAGGGAAAGCACAAGTTGCACTCACAGTGGAAGCAGGGTATTTAGCACAGAGTGGAAGCGTATTCCAGCAGGTAATTCAAAAGCATCTACTCTGCCTTGGACTGCCGCCCCAGCTCTTATTGTGTCCAAATGAGGGGCAGACCAGGCCATTTCTCCACCAGAGGTGATCGAGACCTGCCCAGCACAGATGCAGGATTGACCAGGTTAGTAAGATGAGGAGCAGCACCAGGCTGGGTTGGAGACACACTGATTCACTGTTTCCAGCAGGTAATTTTTGTTAGTGCAGCTCCTCAGGCCCTTGTTAGAAGTGAAAACAGCTTTGCCCATGGGCACATTCTCTAAGGAGAGCAGCTGTTTTCATAGAAACAATTAAATCTGTATCAAGGAGACATTTTAACAGAGTTCTGGCCAGAACCAACCCCCTCCCAGTTCATCTACTTTGCAGGTGTTTCAAGAGGGAAAGCTGAGAGAAGGAAAAAAAGCAAGGCTTAGCCAAAAGTAAGCATGACTAACAAATTACTCATAATTGAGGTTTGTTAATTGCATAGAACCCAATTAAACCTTTCCACATCTGAAATGGAATAACTTATGCTCACAGCAGAACTGTTTAGCTATGAGACATTTCTGGTGACACTTGTCTGTTGATTTGCCGTTAGATAACTTCTTGGCTTGAGGCTAGTGGGACTGAGCTAAGAGACTTTTTGTACATGTGTTTGCAGCACATTTTCACAAAAGGTTGCCAGACTTGGGCCCACGATGACTAGTGAGTGGATTTATTACATTATTATTTTAGATTGTTATGTTATTATTATGCATGACTGACATAGTGAAATTCCTATGTTGCAGAACTATGTAGAGTTCATATAAACCAGTAAGCCAGAGAGGCATTTTTCATAAAATTCCAACCTGAAGTGCAAGTTTTATGTAACTGAAAAGTCATAATTTTATGTAGCATCTGCTAGAATGAGAATACCTCCACAAATATGTTACCTCAAAGTGGACTTAAAAAAACCCTTTCCTGTGATTCCAAAAAAATGTGGATGACCAAAACCCCACCATTTCCAAGTGTGTGTGCCTCTTCCCTTCCTAGTTCCAGCTGGGGCCACAAGTGGAAATACCAAAATACCACAGAAATGTAGTTCTTGTGGTTCTTCCAGTCCCAGCAGAAGCAGGAAGTATTAGAAATCTTCCAATAAATAATGTTTTCATGAGGTTTCTAGCCCGTCATTGCAAGCTCAAAAAGTTTGATAAATAAACCCATTTCTGCTTGTCCACCTTGCCACCAGATTTACCTTTACATTCAAGGACTGTTCTGTCTGAGATATGACTGATGTTCCTTCTAAGCCATAATGTATGTTCAGTTTCACATTAAATTCAGCAATAAATTGGATTAAGTCTTGTTATGAAAAACAGATTTAAATTTGGCCTTCCATTTCTGATAGCTGCAGGACAGTTGTTTGTTTGTTTGTTTTTTTTCTAGGACAAAGGCAGCAACAAAGCTGAACAGTTTGAATGCCCATGGCAGAAGAGCTGCAGCCAGCAATTTGGGTGCACAGCTGTGTGGACAGGTAAGAAACAGTGTCATAAGATGGAGAATAAAAAAGTGCACACAGCCTGACCTGCACCTGAACTGGCAATGGCAGAAGAGAGAGGACTTCCAGGATGAGCTGATGAGTAAATAAAGACCCATAAGAAAAGCTGTCTCTCTGGTGCACCCTGACCTTCCTCTGGTAAGCAGCTCTTCCTCATTGCACAGAACTCACTAGGCCCAGCATAAGCTTCTCTTCTTACAGGGTTCAACCTGTAAGACACTGGGTTTGGTGATTGGCTGAGCAGATGAGGAGGGCTCACCAGATCAGCTTAGGTAGGTCTATATGGTGGGGGCACAATCAGGTATATTTTTCTGTCCTTTCAGAACGGAGCTTTGCTGAGACCTCTGTAAGAAATTGGGTCAGTGTGATCGCACTGAAGAGAGTTTCATTGTTGCTGGTTGAAATTTCACCACAGACAGATCATAAGATTTTCATGACCTTGTGATTTCTTTTGTGAGTGGTGGTTGTGCAACAGATCCCCTCATAAGATAAGACAACATGAGGGTTTACACAAAGTAGGAAAGTTAACAAGAGCTACGGCTTGCCAGTCTCCTCTTTTAAAGAGATAACAATTACATTTCAGGTTCAGAAAAAAAAAGCAAGCAAAAAACAGTGAAGATTTTTATCCTCTTCTGAGATTGAGTGTGATGCCAGATCTACAGTTTTCAGATTTTAAGTCCTCTCTCTGTGCTAGGAAGATGACTGGTTGAAAGCAGCAATTATTGGCAAACATTTCTTTGCTCCTCAGCAGCTGGAGCTGAGTATCCCTGAGGATATATTCATGGTGACCACTTTTATGGCAACAGCTTCCTTCCATGTTCCCTTCATGCTGCTATTGAACAAGTCTGAGATGGCTGTGAGAGCTACCTTTGCATAGCCAACTTCCTAAGTTACTAGTAAAAGAGGAAAAAAGGAAAGCAGAACTCACTTCCCAATATTTTGACTAGGAATTTTGAGTAAACATTTCAGTGTCTGTGTTGGAGGATGTGGCTGGATATATCCTTTCACCACCTCATATGTGATATTGCTGGAGAGATGTCATCTCTACTTTTGCATACTGCACTTTTAGCATTTCCCAACCCTCTAACGCCTACAGACAGGCTGTTGTTTTGTTCAGTGCAGACTGTCACAGAGGGAAACATGCTCAAGCAGAAACATTACTTTTGTCCTTGTGCTTTCGTTCCTTTCATTTAAAATGTGAACATATCTGCTTGCTTTTTTGTAAGGAAACCACTCCTATTTCCTGAGTTAGAAGTCTGAAGAGACACAGACCTTTGAAACATTTTCTTGGTGTGTGGGAAAAAACTAGCAATAACTTTGTTATAAGGTATGTGACCAATTGTTGCTGGTACTCAGATTGCAAACTGTTTTCGCTGCTTGCAGTCACAAATGCTTTGTCCAGTTCTTCCTTCTTTTGCATCTAGCATAAGATCTTGTGAGCATTTATTTTCCCTTAAAAATAAAACACAAAGCTCTTTTGCTGACCATGTGAAATTCTTCAAGAGCAGACACATGCATACACACAGGGGCTCACACGCACCCAGACACACATGTATAGCTTAGGAAAGAAATATTTTCTTTAATAGCACGGCTTGTATGGACAATAAAACGCCCACTAAATACAGTTAATATTATAAGTTCCCGTAATACATCTTAGGTTTCAGAAATTTAGAACCTGGCTATAAAAAGTGACTTTTGATACCCCCGAGAGTATAATTTTTCCTTAAAAAAAAGAAGAATATTTGTTGAACTGGCCACTGATTTTCCCTCCAACAGGATGCCTTTCCATAAATGTTGGGTACAATTATGTGTTTATTAGTTTTGATTCACTACTCTGGTTAATAGCTCCCTCTCTTTCTTTTGAGTGCTGAGATGTGTTCTGGGATGCACATTCCTCCTCATAAAAATTACATCAGAAAACAACAGACTTGGCAAGAAAACAGGGGAAAGAGGATGCTTGTTTGGAAATGATTTGGGGTTAGCCTCCTGTTCTGAAATCTTGTGATGGGAAGAATGTTGAGTCCTTTATGAAGCATGCCCTTCCTAGATAGACTGAACGGATATTTACATGCTTCAAAGCTGAACAGGATGGTAAAGGTAAGGCAAACCTGACAGTGTGTGCTGTGATGGTGAGAGATGCAGCCAGTTGGGAAGCAGGCACCAAGTGCCATGCCCAGAGCAGGGGTGTAGGGCCTGATGCACAGCTAAAGTCTGAATCATCTAAGGATGAAGAGATGAGCCAGCAGTGACAGACAGTGGTTACTATCCAGAAAGGCCTAGGTGGCCCGTGGTTTAATAGCTGACAGTTCCTCCCTAGCGAGCAGTGTGTCCGTAAAATCATCTGAAAAAAGTTCAGGGGCTGCTTGTCATTGCTGAAATTACTTAATAACCATCTTGGAGCTGCCTTGGGGCAAGGCAATGAACTGCACTCTTAGCTGCAGGTGGGATCATTTCCCAGGTCACAGGCACGGGAAGGTTGCACTGCTCCCACAACTTTGTACTGCTTTTTCAAGAAGGTAGAAGAAGGTGGATTGTAAATTTGGCTTCTTTCATTCTTCATGAGCTGACTGATTAGATCTGAGATTTCTGGGGAACAAAAGGATAATTTCAAAGCAAAATGGGGAAGTTCCTGGCCTCTGTATGCTTCTGGGCTTTTTCAAGGTGTTTTGCAGAATAAATTGGTCTGGACCTATATTGCAGTTTTTTCTTCTTACTTGTATGGGCAAGTTGGGAAAGGGTTTACTGAAATCACTCATTTGTTTTCAAGAAGGTTACTCTAGGTTAAGGGGAATACTGAAGTTCAGTACTGTTCCCAGGCTGGCAGCCTACTCTGTTGAAAAATTTTTTCTTAAGGCTGTTCAGCTCAGGATGTCTGTCCCCCTTCAGAGACACTTGTGGAAATATTCTAAAAGGTGTGTGAGAAATTTATGTTGTGCCCCTTTAAAGATTCTTATGACATTTTATGCTCTTGGATCTTGAACTCTCATCTGATGCTATATTAGTCATCATGCAGGAATATGATCACAAAACCACGGAGAAAATTTTTGGGTCTGTCCAAGTTTCTGTGATAAACGTGAGAGGTCAGTTTAAAAAGAAGTTCCCTATTTTTCTGTAAGAGGTGAAAGACAGCTGTATCATCTATATCTTAAGAGTTGGTGTCTCTAAAGGTGTGGGGTAGACTGTGAAAAACCTCTTGGTGTTACCCGTGATGATGGGAGAGCAGGAAAACTTCAGAAGGAAAGTTTAGGAAATGAGTTCTGATCACATGAATCTCAGCAGAAAGCTAAGCAGGCTACTTGTCTGAGCCAGGGCAATTTAGAGAGTTATGCAGGGGAAGAGGAAAAGTCAGAAAAAGGCACATGTTTACAAGTGGATGAGGTGACCACAAGAGAAGGTGTAGGAGATGACCTTCTTTAGCACTCATGACTGAGTGGTGGGGAGCTGGGTTTGCCAAGACAGACATGGATGGATTGGCTAACTGGGTAGGGGAAGAACTAGAAGAAGGCATAGTCATGAAACCAGTGGGAGAAGGACAGGCCATGGTGGACTGCATCATGGAGGATAAGAACCGAAGAGTCTTGAGAAGAGGAAATAAAGAACAACTATCAACTCTGCAGGTAAAGTCAGCCAAAAAAGCTCTGTTTGAAAGTATACCCACAGTGGTGACAGAGTTCCTGCTGCTTTGAGGAACATGTATTCCCTCAAAAGGAAATTGAAGAACACAAACACATTTTTATGCTCTCCCAACAACACCAATATAGTGCAGAGGATTCAGTCCATGTCTTCAGTGATGCTTCTAGAAATTAACTTCTGCCAATTAAGACCACAAGTAATTCCACCTAAATGCTGCTGTAACTGGCATGGTAGAAGTGCTGAGACAGGTGGAGATGGGCCCTGTGCAATGAGAGGTAAGATTTGGTGAGTTCCCTGTACCACAAGCAAATGTTTCAATTGTGTGCTGTAGTTCATTTGGTCTGCCTGCTGCTCTTGGGAATGTTACAATTGCTTTCAGTGCAAAAAGGAACAAATATGTCCAGACTTGTAGCTGCATAATAAGCCCTCACAGAGTCTTCCAGCCAGTATTTTGATGGTGTATTTAGAAAGTCTTTCAAATATGACCTTTCAACTACTGATGCCATCCTTTAACTTTCACAGAAATGACTGTGTCAACTGCATCACATGGCTGAAGCTAGACTGATTTTCAGCCATGTGATGCTATTTTATCACCCTCAGGACAAAGGTTAAGTCCTTTCTTTCTTTTCTCTGTTAGGCACCGCTTTCTTTGGTCCTCTTACTTTGATAACTGCTGAAATTCCTGAGGACGACAGAGTTAAGAGTTTCTATAATCCACTGTGAGCTTCTCTGGTGAAGAACCCTGGTGGTGTGCTTCATGTAACAGAAATACCTTCACACAATGAAGCAATCATTCTTCCCTGTCAGGGTCTGAATGTCTTGATTCTCATCCTGCAGCAGGTTTGGCAGGCAACAAATCCCCTGGTTTGCACAGGGCAGTGGCCAGCATAATCTTTCTGCATTTTAAAACATTCTTTAATGCTAGTCTCTCTGCATTCAAATGGTAACTTTAGCTGACAGAGGGTTTTGTAGAATATTTGAATTGTAGCCTATTGAAACTCTACCGCGCTGAATTTATGAATAACTTTATTGCCGTAAAAATGTGTTATTTTTCCCTTTATTTATTATCGTATGAGCGTGTTTTTAATACCCGGTCTGTGATTTACTTGGAGGCTATTGTTTCCTTTTTCTTTAAATGGGGGCATGTGCATTATTGAAAGCTTGAATACAAAGTGGGTAGCATTGAGATAAAGACTCACAGTTTTTATATCAACCTAATCAAGCCTGTGGACTGAATGGACAGAAGAAAATAAATTTAATACTATATTGCATGTTATATGATGGTGTAATTAAGTAAATGGACAAGTGTTGGATGCACAGCTGGACTAAAGTAAATTTACTGAAGCTGAGGATATTTCTAGTGTTTTTTCACTCTAGATTTCAAGATTGCATATGCAAAAATTCAATCTCTTCCTAAGTGAAAACCAATGGAAAATTAATCACAGTTTGTTACAGAAAAGGTATGAAGTAGGTCAGGTTTAAAATCTGAGTTTTAAATATTCCCTTTTCTGCCAGTTCCAGAAAACAAACAAGAAAAGCCAGGAGCAAAACCCAACACTAACAGCAACTGTCCAAAACTTGGACAGATTCTGTGTAAAAATCTAATATTAAAAAAGGAATTACGGCAACCCAACTTGCTATTTGCAGCATACATAAGCCATGCTGGATGCCCACCTGGGCATGAGGGGTGTGATGCCTGGCTGAGCAGTGGTGTGTCCCCACTGCCAGTGGTGATGCTGCTCTGCTGATGCTGGTGGAGACTGACTTGAAGGGACCTGTTGAGCCTGCTAGAGCACAGGGTGGTCTCTGGGCAGCAGGCTGGGGCTTGATAAGAGGAAAGGCAGCTATGCTTCTCCCTGTGCCACCTGTCACCTTGTTCCTCTACCACTTAAGATCCTCAGTGCCACTCAGCCCATACCCACTTGTGATGGGGATGTTCCTTCCTGGCCTTGTGCCCAAGCACTGGATATTTGGGTTTTAGTGACAGTGAGGCAGGTGTTGGGGCAGAGAGGGGAATGTGGGTGAGGGTGGACAATAAGAATGGCATTGGAGGAGACCTGAGGGCTGGATCTGTCTCAGGATGTGGCTTAATGGCTTCTCCCAATTCACAGCTGCATAACTTGTGCTGGAGTCAGGTTTATAATATCTCAGGCATGTGATTCACATGAGTGTAAAGGCCACTGGATACAATTACACATTTATTTTTACCTACCACTAAGGGAATTTCCATTCAGTACGATGTGAGCTGGTTGCCCTTGCTCTGTACTGTTTCACTAGTATTTTTCCTGACAATTCATGTCTAAGAAACACAAGACAGAGAGAGACTTAATGTTATGTGAAAGGGTTTTCCTAGGGTAACTGTATTCAGTCTTTGCTCGAACTGAACGAATAACTTTGATCTGTCAACTGTGAAAAGTAAACTGGGTGCGACCTTCCGTCATCGGCTAATCGTCTCACTTAATGACATCTGTTAACTTTGTTCTGATATTAGATCATGGTCTTTCTTTGTACTGTCAAGATTTTTCATTCAAGGTCTAATTATTTCACTTTATGTGTATACAGTTATCTTGGGAGTCAGTTGCACCTAGTACGAAGAGCATTTTTTCTATTTTGAATCTCAAAAACTGATCACAATGGTCAGATCGACGTGGCCTTTTAATGGATAAAATATGCCAGCTTAAAGCCCAGCATTGTATCTTAGTCTCTCTCTTCCCCTCAGTTTCTTTTAGGCACTGTATTTACTTCTATTCTTAAGTGAGAGAGAAGGAGGAAAAGGGAGAATATTTTCTGTCCCAGTAAAGTTTGATATTTCAATACTTGAAAATTTGATTGATTTGACTTGTTACATACATCAAACTGGCCCGCAGGAAGGAAGAAGAAAATACTGGTTTTCAGTCTGTCCCTTTCCCTCTCAAAGTTTTTTTTAACCTTTTAATAGTGACAAAGCCATGAGTAGGTGGCATTTTGGGGAATTAATGGCCATTTGGGGTTAATGCCCTAAGGCCCTCTGTCCCTCAGCTCTTTCCAAACAGTGATTAATCTCCAGGGGAATGTATGTGCCCTGATCGCTACTCCTGATAATGCTCATCCTTATAGATCAAAACATGTAGACTTATTGTGGTAATGGCCATGTTCTCACCTCCCAGGCTTTGTTCAGTTCAGTCAGCCACAGCTTAAGCCCCTGGTATCTGGTCACATTCAGTTCAACTGGCCTTTTATCCCTTGGGTCCAATCCTGCAGTTGCTTACCAGTGTTTGTAAGCACTGTCTTCTCCTCTAGTAACTCCAGGGAAATTCCCCTTAGAATGCTGGGGCACTCAATTCCCTCTCCCTCTACTGTGCAATAGCACTGGAGGGTGTGGGACCACTCAAAAGGCAAGGAGTGGAAACGGGCTTTTGGGGCAAAGGAACAGTGGTAGGTGGCCAGATTGGTGTCAGGAGAAGCGTTGCATGATCATGAACTCTTGTACCTGTTTCCTTTTTCTGTCCCCAGGCAGCTCTTCATTTGTTACTACGCTGTACTCTCTTCTTTGCCAGGTTCAGGTGAAAGTGAGCTGCTCAGTTAAGTGAATTGTGCCATGTGTAGAAGGGCAGTGCCTGTCAGTAAGTCAGCCCATACTGACCAGGTGAGTAGGTCTAATATTTTTCAGATGCTTTCCCAGGGATAGCAAGGGATTACAAGTTGCAGAATACCACATCAGCTCTTACAGATAGGCCAGGTGCTGTCTCTGTATTTGGGGATTGTTTTCTTGGTTATATTTCTTAGTACATTATCTGGTCTTCTGAAGCAGTTTATACTACATCACCTCTTCTGGGAGATTATTCCATGCTCTAGTAGTCCTCACTGGGATCCAGTCTCATTCCAATTAAAATTTCATGCATTTAGAGTAGGAGTGTCTAGTCAATATCTGGTTATAAATAACACCCCCAGGTAAGGAAAAATGTATGGAAGGTATCAAGACTGCTACATGTAAAGGCTTTAAATTCTCACAATCTGAAATAAATGTTTCAGAACATTCCTGACTCTTTAAAAACATATTACATGCTGACAGGTAATAGAATAAAAAAATTAAAACCTCAGTGGCCATGTTTTCTACTTCTGTCCCATGTTTAAGTCAATGTAATATTTTTATGTGGTATCTAATCTCTCTATGAGCATCACCCTGAGCTCTCCTCTGGGTTTTCAGCATGCACTCTTTCCGCTTTAGGGAAAAGATTGTGTCTTATAAACTCTTATAAGTAAACAATGCCACTGTTAGATGTTTATGGTCGGTAAAAAGCATGTGAATGGGTGCAAGTATTTGATTTGTTTTATAGAGTAGGACGTTATCTTTTAGTTTATAGCTGTCAAAAGTGCTATCTTTTTAGTTTATTTTTGGTCTTGATACATCTTTTAAATAAATACAACAGTTACTAAGTAAGTAATATTATATTACATTTTCAGGACAGTTTATTATACATACATACAACTTTTCACAGCTTCCCAAGTGGTTGCTTTCCTTTTTCACTCTTTCAGTGATTGCGATGAGCTCCTATAGAATTAGCAGAGCGTATAATCACTGGTCCCTTCTGAGTATATTCCCAAATCTAGTTTGAAAGCATGGAGGCTATTCCTGTAATTCTTAATGAATTCCAGTGACTCTTGATGACAATAAAAGAAAATTCAAAGCCATTAGCAACTTGCCAGAACAGTGGAGTAATAGCCAGTCAGAGCTATTGGGAGCTGTGGGGCTGTTTGGAAACAAATGATTATTTCACCAGCAGCAGAGTAAAACAAGCTGCACAGACCTACTCTACTTTCTTTTCCCCTTGAAATCTTCCTCCTCTTTTTTCTCTCCCTCTTTCATGCTGGCCATATTTGCCAAAAAAAGCCTAGAAATCAAGCATATGGAGATTTCATTCACATACATCGGAGTGGGAGACTTTCATCATGGCTTTAATAGCTAAGCCTTCTCTCATCTCATTTCCAAGTGCACCTTTACTTGCTCAGTTTATAGAAATATTCACTATTCTTGGAGACAAAATACCCAGTATTAAGTTAGAATTCTAAATTAGCATGACTACTGACTTTCCTAGGGGAGAACATTTGAAAAGGAAATGTAACTTCCAGTCTTATTTTGTTTTAAGTATTTTACCTGTTTATTGCATGCTGATTTTCACCATCTCATGTATTGTGTAATATTCTGACGCGGTTCATTGTTCTGTATTTGCAAACTGAACATTCAAGTTCCATTTTGTTCTCTTCTATATTTGAAAAAACCTCCAAAACACCATGAACTTGATCTTGCCCGACCTGAAAAGCCCATAAGACACAACCATTCCCCAAAAGGTCCAATATCAAAGAGCCAGACAGACTGTGTCTTTGATGCAAGCTACAGGAATTAATAAAGGAGATAAACACAACTGGAAAGTTTGAATCCAGTTGATGGGATCCTTGTCAGTGACTGAAAGCCATTTCAGGGCTGTCCTTTTTCTTCAAGTGTCCTATTCAAAATTATGAGAACATCACTGAAAGGGATGTTGGTGGGAACTGCTGGATGAAAACAGGACTGTTGCCACCACTAGATCTGGTCAGACATAGCTTGTCCAGAATAATTTGAAAACCCTTCAATTCCAACACATTGCTGGGTACCTGTTATCGTGCTGTATCTCTCTTGCAGTGAATAAAATGTCTCTGCATTTCTTTAAGTTCATGTTCTAGTGAATCCTGTTGGCTTGTAGACATCCAGGCTGGTGAGAGTCAAGCTGACCCTTTCTAGCAGGCAGAAACCACACACAGGCACAAGACATAAACATTGGAAAGCTGCCATGCCCACTCCCAGAATATTTGGTATAAGGAGGCAGGAATATAAGAACAGTTAAGCTGGGCTGGGCAAAAGGGCATATACCCAGTAATGACTGCAGTGAATGCTTTGGGGAGAGTATAAAAAGGGAGTGACATATAGTGACTGGAGTTAGACAAGGAGTTCTGATGTTTCCCTTTTTACAAGGTAGGAAGAAAATCATAACCAGTATCATAAACAGAAACACTTAAGACTGCCCTCTGCACTGTATGCATGTGTGCATTTGGCAAACGAAATCCCGGGAAGGAAAGTTTTGGAAAAGAAAAAAGGCAAGCAGAGGAAAGCTATCATAGCTCCCAATATTATTATCAGAAAAAAAAAAAATCTCACAACCCAACCCTCCGGAGCACTCACTTATCTTTGCAAAGCCTATACAATGAGTTATTCAGCTCTAAGAGACATTCTCTGAGTGAAGTGACTCATCCTGGATCTTTCAGCTGTGCATATACACAGGTGAGTACGTTCCCACAGGATACCTTGCTTACCTGATGTATTCTGGAAGTTAGTAGGAAAAGGCAATGTTTACTACCTGGGAACAGAGACCTTGTCTTGAATATTTGCAATTTAAGGGGAAAAACTTCTAAGTTTTATTTTAGATACTTACCTGATAGCAAAGTGGGTAAGACTTGATTCAGGGCAAGGGAGTGGGACAGAGCACACACTCTTGTCTTGACAGAAAGTGCTAGAAGAGGAGACAGCCATGAAAGTCCAAAGCTGCTTGGATACCCTGTGAGAGGTGATGACCATATGGAACTCAAAGATGGGGAGGAGGTTAGGAACTTTGTGGGGGAGAGGGAAGAACCAAATCCTTGAAGAAGATCTCTTTGCAGTAGGATGAGGTAATAATGAACAAACCTTCAGTGAGAAGACGCTATACAGAAATAGTAATCATGAGCACGTTAGGGAAACTGAGAATCTTGATCTGTTTTTGCTTCAGAATGCAGGGAAAGGTGGGCATGAGAGTCACAACACTGGTCAAGTGCCAAAAGGTGGCCCTGGCCTGATAGATGTGATGACTTGAGTTCTTGCTGTTAAACAATATGCTCTGGACCAGAGCAAGGAAAGGTTTACTTCAGTTCCAAGATGCACCAAACATGCAAATCGTGAGATTCAGCATGATGATGCTCACATGGAGTAATTGACTTAAACTAGACTGAGTCTTCTCTTCCAGAAGCTCAGTGCATATGGGCTATTCTATACACTGTCATTCCAGTTGAATCTTTACAGACCTTTGCTTTTCTGATGGGTCTTGTGCTTCTTTTTCTCTTATTCTCCCCATGCTCTGTCTCTACTTCCCTTAAATTCTTTCTGTTTATTATTGCATTTCTCTACAAACACCTTGGAAATTTTCTCTGAGCTATCCTTACTTTCTGGGGAGTTGGCCTGATTTACTGAGTTTCTTCATTAAGACTTGTTCTTCTCCCCCACCTTACCCCTTCTCCCTTGGTGTAATACTGTCCTTTTCTGCTGTTTAATGTATTGATTCCCTATGTAACCTATGTGGATTCGTTGTGGCCACATCTTCTTTTCTGTCTTCTGGCTTTTGTCTCTTCTTTCTGTTGAATTCAGTGAGATTATGTGCTTCAAGTAAACAGAATAGGCCAAATTCTTGTCTGTATTTTCTGCTTCCTGTGCCTGGTCCCAAGACACTCTTATCACCATGAATACACGTATCTGAACAGGTGCCTTTATCTTCTTCATTTGTAAACTGAATGGTTAGGACATTTTAAATTACTCACCAATGTTAACCAATATTAGGGCTGAACAACCTCAGTCAACACACCCATTTTTCTCTTTTAATGAGTTCACTTTGTCAAAATACAACTCAAAAAATGACATCCTCACAAAAAGGCTGCTTCTTAAAGCTTTGATTTTATGGTATTGAATGTCACATTACCTCCAAAACTGTATAGGAGTGTTCACAATTCTTTTAGGTACTCAACCACTCTGTTCATTACTGGATTTCAGAAAAGTGGTGGGTTTCTAGCTCTCTGACTACATAAAGTGTAGAGTCTTTATAGAGGTTATCTAAAGTACAGGTATGAGCTCAGATGAGAGATTTTAGCATTCACATTTCCCTTTGATTTCATAGTCCAAAGCTGCCCAGAGCCTTAAAGGAGTGAGTTCTTGTGCTGTATTTCTGGTACATTCTGGTTGGTAGTTAATTACTCTCACAGGGATAAGTTGGGTTGTAACTGCCCTCACCCTGGAGGCTGTCTGTGTGTGAGTCAAAGTCCCCAGCTCACTTGTTTTCTCTGACCTTTCCTGCAATGAATGATGGGTGTCATTTAGCAACTAACAATAAAAAAAAATCATGTGGTAATAATATTATAAAGCAGAAAAGAAGGTTTCTAAATAGTTCTACTGTGATGTCAGGTTGTTTTTCCCTCCCAAACGTCTTCATTTGAATAGAGTAAATCACAGATAGATAAATAGTGGACACACTCTGAGACAGACTTGGCTGAAGTCATTGATTTCCATCTCAGTACCACAATGGTAATCTTCACCTAATGCTTGAAAAAGTGCCTCATGTAATGGAGCAGAATATGGGCAAATACCTCATGATTGGTCTTGTGTGAGTTGCAAGGGGACTTATCTCCTGTCCAGAGGAGAGTTAGCTGAGAGGTTACAGTCTCTTTTATGCTAAGCTGGTGTTGGAAAATATCTATTTTATCCTGAAAAAGATGAGGGAGTTTTGCTGTGCTCTGAGAAGGTGCACCAACCCTTGAGCAGGTGATCCTGATCCTTTCATGCCACCATAGTGGTTCAGAAACTAGGTACTTTGTCTACAGATGTCCATCAGGTAAAGACTTCCCCACTGAGTGGGAATTATCAACTAGCAGAGAAACCATGGAGGTGCCTCCAGCCTCACACTGGCAGGACACAGGATGGAGCCTCCCTGGACATCCCAGCCCTCCTAGGTTGCCATGATTTTCCTCTGCAACTGTTATTTGAAATCTTGTGCACTGGAGGGCACATCCAAGAGTGCCAGGCATATATATCCAGCTTAGACAAGGTGTGAATGTTTACACCCTGGAAAAAACAACACAAATGTGAGGAGGCTTAGTGCTCCTCTGGGTACCATCACAGCCACTTGAAGTGGATGAATTATCTTGGCATAATCTGCAGCTCCTGGAGACTTCATACTGCCTGGAGTGTCATGCTGCTCCCACTAGGGGCTTGCATTCAAACACATAAATGAAATGTGAAGTCTCACCCCAAGAAATTCCTCTTTCTCCTTGAGGAGAAATACCTCTTTCTCCTTTCTCTACCCCCAATCCCACTCCACTGTGCAGCACACAGAGATCCCTGCAAGCACAGGCTGTGCACCAAGTCCAGGCAATAAGAGATTTGGTCGAAGACAACCTTTGCAGGCTCTCAGGAGGTTTATTGGAAAAATTTGTGAATTAATTAATGCATAATAAGACAGCACAGTATCTTCAAGGATTTCTTGTAGCCTTCTCCTATAGCTTGGATTTAATATTTTTCTTTACAGCAATCATCTCCATATATCTTCTGTAATGTGCTGGAATCAGTGCCTTGGAGAATTTTTTTTTTAATTCTAGTTGTCAGACAGCTATAGACCAATTAATCTAGAAGTATGCACATTTGGGGATGATATTCTCCAGTGACTCAGCAATGTAACAGATGGCAAAATATTTCATATTTATTTCCATTCCATTTCTATATTGGAAATGAACCCAGACATTTTATTTTTTTTGACAGTCAGACAACATCTGTTGAGAACACTGTCAGCTGAATTACAACCTCGCTGGCAGGTAGTTGGGTAGACAGCATGAATTACTTTCAGCTATTCTGTATGTGGTTAAATCTCTTTTTCTAGTACATTATTTTCATTATAACTGCTGGATTTATGGATGTTGACTAGCTTTACATTGTATTGCTGAGAGTTTAAGTTTAGTCACATAAAGATTTGATGCATTAAGATGCTGAGTATTAAGTTGTGATATCAATGGATTTATTTGTACTCATTCCTTAGCCAAGACCAATTAAAGAAGGGATATTTTGGAGGGAACAGGCTACGGGCTTGGAGGAGATGCACTTCATTGCCATGGAAGGGACTCAAGTGTGGGAGTGACTTGGAGGATTTAGTCCCAGGAGCTGGTGTAGTCCAGACATATCACAGTCTGAGATATCTGAGCTGAGCAAGAGGCTGCCAAGTGCTCTCTCTCTTGGTGCAAGCAGCATACTAGACTTCTGGCAGTTCCCAAACAAAATTTTTCTTGGGGAAGCAGGTGTGGAAGTTGAGGCCTTTCATGATGAGAGGATGAGGAGCCCAAGCACTGGAGGAAGCCTGATCTGAGGGAAGGGATTTGGTATTTTTGTGCAAAGATCAAAACACCCTGAGCAGCAGAATTAGCAGTTTCATTTAGTTTCATTGTTGTCCTGTGTCTTGTATGCCTTATCTCAATGCAGTAAACTCAGTTCCTGCCCTCCTGAGCACTGTCCACACTGCCAGTCTACTCTGCAACAGCACAGTCAATTCTGCTTCTGGTGCTATTCCCCCTCCACAGTACTCTAAGCTCTCTTACGTTTTTTCTGCTGTTGAGCAAGACACTGTGTGTGATGATCAGAGACACACACATGCTAATTTTTTAGAGAACATATGGCTGTGGGCTGGCCAGCTGCTGCCAAACAGATTGAACAACAGCTGAGTTCTCCCATTTCCATCAGACATTTCAGATTTTCAGCAAATATGTGTGAGTGTCCTCTAAGATGCTTACTGTCTGCCAAATGCTATTAGGGTAAACTGATGGACAGATAGGACAGACAGGGTAAGCACAGTTGTGGAAAACTAGGTTAAGAATCATAGTAAACAAGTGAGTAATGAGAGAAATATTTGCAAAACATTAGTTTAATTCCTTGGATTCTATGCTATCCTTTAACTGACTTTATTCAGCTTCTTCTTTAGGATAGGAATTAGAGGTTCTTCTCTGTTTATTTGGTGCTTAACATAATTTGCTCACAGCGTACATATGAAGTCAGACTGGTTACATCCATTCAGCCATATGCATATGTGTGTATTTATACATGTGTACAAAGGTGTCCAAACCCAAGGGTGATCACTGATGTTAGCTATTAAAAACTTGACGTTTTAAAAAAGTTTAAAGTTTCTAAACAGGATTATTCTGTCAAACTGGATAAAAGTAGAGTATACAAATAGATAAAATGAAAAACACAGGCTTAAGTGATGGGTTTAAGTAAAGAAATATGCCAATGCCCTAGTGCCTGCCTATGGATACCAGTCTGGATGCCTGGTAAGTGACAGACTGCATGTTACAATGGCATGACAAGTTGTTCAGCCTCAGGTAAGGCTTGGTGAGTGCCCCAGTCTGTTCATGTACTGTGGGACAAGGAGAAGATAGCATGGAATACTGGTGGCTTTTTTTGTGGAGTGAAAGTAAGGCACTTGCATTTGCCAGCAGCTGAGCCTGCTGATAGAGATGACTTGTAGGTCAGAGGCTCTGAATGTCCTGCTTTGTGCTCTACCTGTGAGCTTTTGCCAAAGCTTGGAGGAGCTTTATGTTCTGCATTGCCCACTTGTGTAAAGATCCAAGCAACTATTCTTTCTTTAAGTTTCTCCGTAACACTGAAGTTTTCGGAACAGTCATTGTCACGGCATAAAGGCCCAGACAAACACCCCTGTGTGCATTCAAGGCCTCCTTCATAAAATGTTTCTTGTTATTTTCCAGTGGCTCCAGTGCTTTAAGTTAGACCACACATTTCAAGAAACCTCAGAAATTACCAATTTCACTCAGAAAAACTGAATGCCTGTTTGATCCTTCTATTTGGCAAAAAATGAGATTTCTCGCTGCTAAATAGAATTGTTGAATTCCAGGTGGAAACTACAAATTAGTACTTAAACATGTGCAATAAGGCACTGCCACCAAGTAGCCAACTAAACTATAGATGCAAGGCTTCTTAAAAATGTGTTAAAATATTCTCCTGGAAGCCTCCCTTTATTCTCTTTTTCTTTCTTGGCATCAGAGGATGGCTTGAGTTTTATTACTGTCTTATGCATCACATTACAGTCTGATGGCCACAGCCAGGCAAATTTCTTCCTTTAACAATTCTTTTTTGAGCTTTTTTGATTAGTAAGGCATTATTTGTGTGCAAAGCATTTCAGAAACAAGAGTGAATTTTTTGTCTTAGATATTACTCTAATGTAGCCATGGTTACAGTTTCTCACAGATACTTATTTTTGCTGTTTTTTTTATTAGGGTGTAAAGGTTTTAAGACAAAAGGTGGTGCTCCTTCTAACCAAGAAACACAGCACTGTTTAAATTTTGCAAAACAAAGCTCAATGGAGTTCAGAAGTCTTCATTTCCACTGACGACCTGCTGAAATGATCTGTGGGTGAATCACTTGCTGATCCAAAATCACCTGATGCAAAATTTTCCTTTAAAGCTAACCCACATATCTTTGGACGCAAAACCACTTCAGGTCTTTAATAAATTCTCAATTTCTTGTCCAAAACTTTGGAGCATGGTGAACTACTCCCAAGATAATAAAAGCACAAAAAACACCCTTCATGACACCTTTGTCAACCCCATTATGGTAGGCATAAAGTCCCAGACCTGGTATAGGGACTGTGAGGTGGCTCCTAGATGGCCTCAGTTACATATATGCCGTGTCTACAGGTGAATAATTGTAATAGGAATATTACATTTTCCATCTGTAATGAAAAGATAGGAAATAATTTAATATAAAAAGCCAGTCTAAAGGGTGTTCCACCTCCTCTGGAAACAGAGAAGGGAAAACTCATAGACGTCAGGAGTATTTAGCAGCTGGAAAGGATGGGGATGCCATTAATGAGACAACCCTACAAGGCTGAAAGAGAAAAACATGCATGAAAAAACTGCAGAGCATGAAATCCAAACTTATCAGTCATGCAGCCTGTTTAAACCAATGTCTTGTCTTCCACAGGAAATCAGTAGAGCTGGAGGACTTAGCACTACCTAGACAGTCTCAACAAAAGTAGCAATGAACAATAGTGTTGATCAAGGGGTGACACTTACAGATCTTGTAGCTAGGCTTTGGGCAGTTGCTGCAGACAAGTATGTCCTTTTTATTACCCTTCTCACATCCCTTAGATAAAAACCACGCAGAGGAGTAATCTCAAGGGGAATATAGTTCTCTCTAAATGTGAAAGATATTAAGCAAACATTCTTCTGCCCATGGAGACTGTAAAAGCTCTTCTCACTGTAAAGTTTGTGTACAATCTCCTGTTTCTGCACTTATATGAAGAAAGCAAAGGCTAACAGAAATTTAGGAATCACATGAGAAATAGCTTCTTTTGTCTGTGGATCTTTCCTACCGTGGGAAGCCTTCTGGGACAGGAGGAATGTGAAATATTCCCTTGGTTAGGCTTGACCTTCCCAGATCACTTGTTGACATAGATTTTGTCATATCAGAACATGGCTGGAATATGGTGATTTTACCAGAATGTAACCAAAATAAAAACCCTGTGAGGATGATGTGTCTGTGCTCTTGTCAGTAGTTATCCTTTATTTGTCTTATCTTTCCTATATTGCTATGGAGAGAGGTAAGTTCAGTCTGTGAGGGAGGGTACTGCATACAAGTTGGGTGTGAGGCAATGCAAGGCAAAGGCTTGATGAAGTCTGTAGCAAAGAACAGCAGGCATCACTGATGTGGGATTTCGCAGGTAAGAAGCCAAAATGTAAACAGAAACTAGATTCACTTACATTCTTCCAAAAGCAATCAAATGCAGTAAATTCTGTGTAGTGTAAACTAGTAATTTTGTGATTTGGAGGAGCAAAACCCCAGTAAGAAGAGTGGCTGAGCACAGGTGAGGTGGGAGCTGATGAAGCACTGAGGAAGTTAAAGGAATTTCTTGCCTTGTTGCTGGCAATCTGGGGAGTGAGGTTATCAATGCGACATTTCTCACCTGTACTTCAGGTTTGTTAATTTGTTATTCTGTTTTATTAACTAATGCATCCTGTTCAGTGGGACAGTCTGCAGTCTTGCCTGTTACTGCCTGACCAGCTCAAATTGCCACTGACCTGTCTTGTACTCCTGTAAGCAATTACAGCAGTACGAAGCAGATGCGAAGCTCTGAATCTCCACACCTTCCTGCACGACAGTGAGGTGAAGTCAAGCTGTAAGAAAAAGATCCCCTCCTGTTGCGGGGGATCACACCCTCCATAGAATTCAGCTGGCTTTGCTGATAGGTTGGAGGAAGAAATAGGATATGTGCTGCCTGATTGACAGCGTGGAAATAACCCTGACCTTGCCAACACTTGTACCTGAGCCAGCCTGTCTGCATGAGAACTATCCGCTAGAAATTGCTGAAATCTTTTATTTGTTCAGAGCAAATATGTGTTTGAAAGACTGAACCAAAATGGCAACTTCAGGTATTAGTCATGTAGTCAGTCAACTCCCCTCAAAATTTAAGAGACAAGACTGGAAGAGCAGGGCAGGCATGTGAACAGGCAGTAGCTGATCCAGGAGATCTGCTGAAAGCTGCCTGATGCTGACTGTTCTCCCACGGGACTGGTAACACCACTGTGCTCCACCTGCATGATGGGGCTGGTGTGGGTCTGTAAGAGCCAAGGTCTGTAGGGGCCACGGTCTCTGAGGTGCCCCATTTACTCCAGTATGTTGATACCTGTGTAACACAGACAGAACTGAAGTGTGGGGACACAAATGTCTGAGCTAGAGACCTCTACAAATTGAGCTCCTTGCATTAAACATAGAAGCTTTAAATTGTGCAGAACTCACATTGTTGTCTGCTTCAGATTTTGAAAATACACCTATAGAAGTGGTTTTAATACTTTACATACTGAACAAACACCACGTGTCCTTCAAAGTCCTATTTCTGTGACTGAGCTACTATTTCTGGGCTATTTCGGACTGAGGCTGCTGTGCTGTGTTTAAAAGTCAGTATGTGTAGATTAGAATGAGAAATACATGAAATGTTGAGGTGTTCAGAATTTCCATTTAATTTCCACCTTAAATATTCAGGTATTGTTTAATTAAAATTATTTCTCTTCAATTATTGCACCTAACCACAGAGAAACCTATTGCAGACAAACTTAAAAAGTCTTTTCTTTAAAGACTGTATTTGTCTTTTTTTTTTTTTTTCCACTATAGCTTGAGATATCCTTCTGTTAGAATGTGGTGCAGTATTCCCTTTATGATGTTCTGGTGCATTGTCGTGAAAGGAATTATCATGTTGCAAATTCAATAACCTGCCTTCAGTATCAGTTAGCAAGAAATCATAGGTCATAAAGGAACAAAACCTTGTTAAACTTAATATCCTCAGTAACAAAGCAGGAAGGGTAAGACGAGTTCTAAAAATTTCAGAGGTTTTGGTTTAAATCAGCTTTGAAAATTATGATCTAATTTGAAAAGTGAGTTTCAGATGATTATCCTGCTTTCTGTAACACAGAAATTTTGTTCATAAAGTGAAAATCCACTGTGTGCCAAGACTCAGTTTAGAGAATGTTTTTATGGCTATCTAATAAACTTTGAAAATACGAGTTTATAATGGAAATGCTGACTGACTCCTTATTCTAACAAGACTGGTGGATGCTGCTGTAATGTACTGTGTAATTTATAGGAGTCACCTGTTGAGCCATCTGGGACAGAGAGTTTCCCAACTTCTAAAATGTTCGTAACTTGATTAGCCTTATGAACTTCATTTCACAATTATACCAAATTCAGCCTATGCCAGCCCATTCTATTCTTGGGCTGTCTTTTCATATTTAGCAAAAAATTAAAAAGAACTTTTTAAATTACCCCAATATGAGTAGTAGTGGAGGTTAGAAGGGTAATGCTGGTGCTTTGATTTATTGTTTATAGGTGTCATATGGAGTGAGTCCTGGGGTAAAATAAAAGTTTCTGTTGTTACTCTTCAGCTAGGGAAAGTGTTGGGTTTTTAAAAAGGGACTTGGGGCTTTTAAAAATTGGTTACACTATATTAGTCCATTGGGCCTTTCACAGGCTGGAGGACTGAATAGAAAGAGAGGTTAATGGAGAAAGAAAGATGATGAAAGATGGGGGATCATTAATGGGGGATCATTAATGGGGGATCATTAATAAGCGTCAGCCAGAAAAGTCCTATCTGTGAGTTTATGGGAATAGCAATGTCTCTTGCAGTAGTAAACACTTTAAGTTTCCCTTGGAAGCTAGTGATCAATGAGATTCAACTTTGTTTGTCACTGGTTTATTATTTTTTTCGTCAACTTTTTTTCTCATCTATAATAATTTTCCTGTGTTCTTTATTTAGTTTCATAGTATTCTTCCTAAGAAGTGTTATCATCAGGACTTTCAACTCAGCATTTGGGATTCTTCATGTGATTTAGCATGGAGAATTGCTGTTACTTTGCTAAAATAAACATCCATTTTTGCAGATGATGTGATGAAGCAAAAGCACTGAAGTTCAGGTGATCATTACAGACATTTTGCATGGAATTAGAGCCCTACATTGCAATTGTAGTACTTGACATTTTGCACTCCTGTTGAAGTGTCTATGAATGTAACTTGGCATTTTCACCCCAGCTGTTGCAAGGTGTTGCTCAATACTCTTAAACAGATGCTAACATCCAGTGAACATCCAGCTAGCAGTAGTCTTTAGACAGCCTGACAGACAAGCTCTGGCCTTGTAGGAGAGCCAGATGTTTCTGGGCAGCCTGTCGGAAATCGTGGAGCTGACTCCTATGGGAATAACGAGCATCCCAAGCCTCAGTGCTTTCCACACCATATGTAAGAGGCATGTCGCCCAGCTCTGTCCTCCCTGAATACATGCAGGGCAGATGAAACATTTATGAAAAATAACTCTGAATGAGAATTCCAGCAAAAGGAAAACCCCGTAGTCCACAGGCAGTTCTCCACCCTCAGGAAGCAGGTGAAGAACTGACTGAAACA
>JACBWW010000003.1:44142489-44178945 GCA_020086605.1 Lanius collurio
CTTTGAATGAGCAGAAAATAGAGGACTGAATTTTGCCTACAAAGAAATTGGGTAGTAGTAATGTAGATGGAAGCAACCTTCTCTCTGAGCCCCTAAACTTGGGAGCAATAGAAACACAGTTGTGTTTGTAGCCTTATTCTAGTTATGTAGTATGATGCCACGAAGATTTTTTGCTTTTTTTTTTATACTCCTTTCATGCCTTTTTGCAGCTTCTGTTCCTTATGCTTTTGCCTGCATTCTTAGACATGTTTGTCAAACTAGGAGACTAAATATTTTAGAAACTTTGTAAGTAGAAGACAATTTGTCCCAGACCCCAAGGTCCTCTCCAGAACACATTCTGTAAACTAAGATAGAACCATCCAGGGGGAGGTTCCTTGGGGAGGGGGGCTCACTCGAGCCTCTCATTGGGGAATTTTGATAGATATGCTAATTAGCGAGACCTATAATATTATACCAGGTCTTTTTGGGGGTGCAT
Source organism: Lanius collurio (assembly GCA_020086605.1). Taxonomy (NCBI): domain Eukaryota; kingdom Metazoa; phylum Chordata; class Aves; order Passeriformes; family Laniidae; genus Lanius; species Lanius collurio. The sequence continues at coordinate 44,142,965 of JACBWW010000003.1, forward strand.
TTTGCACTTCTGTGCACCTGACCTGGATGTGTGCACCTAAGGATCCTTAAAATAAATACCAACATAAAATCCTTTTTCCCCTCTTAACTGTGTCTGACTTTTGATTTTAACACCAAGAAAAGGCAACAGTATACAAACTGAGAACATGTAAGTAGAAAGCAGAGAATTTTATCTTGAAATTTTCACGCTACCACAGAGAAAGCAAACTTTAAAAAATAGGCAGAATATCGCTTCAGGAATGTTTCACTTAGAACTTAGTGTTCTTTTTATTTTGTAAATTAATTAAAAGCAAAGGAGGTACAGCTAGTAAAAATTACTGAAAAGTTTTTGCAAAAAATATGCTTTTCAGAGTGTAGTAATTTTCTTCCTGTTCCCCATTGAGGAGAACTAGGATTTATTTATTGTGCCGGATAAAAATATTGAACTAATAGTAGGCAATTTTTTATGACTTCATATTATCATAAATGAATTAATTTTCAAATCAGATTAAATCAAACCTCAATTTATAATAATAAAATCCAGATTTGCAAGCCACTAGAGATATGTTCTACCAAAAGTAACAGACCTCAGGAGGTAATTAAAGTATATTCTGTATACAATATATGATTTTAAAATTTCCCTTCTGTACCATATAAGCAATGCCCAGAGAAGGTGTGGGGTTTGGGTGGAACTGGTTGAATAATATTATTAAAAAAAAAAAAAAGGAACTACATTGTAGGTTATGGCTCAGCCCTGCAGTAAGACTGTTGTATAAACTACACTGCATCCTAGGAGTAATCCTGGGAACATGGCACTCAAAGTATCTCAGAAAAATGCAACTTAGTGTTCTTCTATGTTTCACAGCTGGTTGATTGTCACTTGCTGTGACCTCTCATATGTGCCAGAGCACATGTGCATGCTGTGGTCCTGTACTTAGTCTGCAAACATGTTTGCAGGGACACATTCTGTGATCCTTGGTGCTAAAACACTTTTAAACCCTTCCCAACCTAGCAAATGGTGTGTCATTGCCTTGCTGTGCCATGGTCTCTACTTCCTGTTGGCATCTTGGGCACAGTCAGCCACCTGTACCTTTAAATCCACTTTTACTGTTGTTTGCCTTACTTTTTTTTCTCCCTAGAAACTCAGGGAGATGCCACAGTGGTTCGTCCTTGGAGATGCCAAGAGATGTCCAGTGGCCAAGAGGCAGGCAGGGGCCAGGTGGTGATGAGAGGGATGGGAACAGGCTACATCCCAGCAGCGAGGACAGGGGTGGAACTGCCCATGAGAGGGCTGCCTTTGGGTGGTTTCTTCATTTCGGCTCCATTTAGCCTTGGTTCTCTAACTTGATGTATCTAGAAGGTGTTTCATTCCCTGCTAAAATACATGTCTAATGTCAGTGAGACAATTTCCATCTGAGGGTGGTATCCTCCTGCCACTACAAGCCCAGACAAGGAGTTGGGACCAAGCCACCTCTGATGTAAAATCAGAGGAGTTGGAGTCCCAGTTGCCGAAACTGGTGCAGAGCCTCAAGCAGGGCAGCGTGCCCAGGTGCAGAGGTATCCTTGCAGTTAAAAACCTGTGGTTCTCCAGTTTTCATCTTTTGGCTTACATGCATTAGGTTGTTGCCAAATAAAAGTCTTCAAGAATTTTTTTTTTTCTGGATGGGATCTGCACTGCTGCCAAGTCTGAATTTCTTGAGTGTCCTCATCCTGCAAGTGCTCTCAAGGGCTTCCTGAGGGGCTTTTCCTGCAATGGCCCAGGGCAGCCCAGCCCATCCTTGATCCCCTTCTGATCACTGAGGATCTCTCAGAAGAGAGGACCCCTTGGCAAAAGGAGCTGGTGCCATGAGACATACCTGCACAGAGGCAGCCCAAGCCCAGAAGCACCCAGATGTCCTCTGGCAGCTTAAGATAACCTTATGCTCATCTTCTGCCATTTCTTCGTTACTTTAAGGTAGGACTGTCTTCAGATGTTTCAGCCAATGTGTAAATTGCCAGTTAATTCTGTCCTAGTATGGGGTATTTTAAGATATAATTGGGTTGTGAGCTGTAAAACCTGCCTGCAGAGGCCCATGGCAGCACAAAGGAGCACACAGCAGCACAGAGAGGCTTGTCTCCCCCGGGCCCCGGGGGCAGGAGGTGTCACACGGCAGATCCCCATGGAGAGGAGCCTGCCAGGAGCTGACAGATGAGTGAACAATGAGTGCTCATCGCATGGAAGGACATTGAGAAAGTGGTGCTGATGTGGCAACACGGGATAGGTCACGCCATGTAAGGAAATGCTGTGCCTTGGAAAAGTGTATAAAACCAACTCACTCCTTTGAATAATCGATTCAGATTCCCTGCCGGTCTGGGCCCTCCATTCAATCGCTGAATCCTAGAGACAAGAAAATGCTTCCAGGAACCGGGCTTTCATGCCAGTTTACATGCCATCTACATATTACCACGATAAAATACGATTTTCAACAATTGTTTTTCTCTAATTTGGAAGAATTTATCAAGCTTTTCAGCATTTTCTGAGTCTATTTTTCTTTTTTTTTTTTTTTTTTTTTAATTAAAAATAAAGAATCCACAGGACAAGATGTAGAATTTCCTGTTAAGAAAATTGGAATAAAATATTTATTTTCAGGCCTCATTAATCACTACAGTTTCAGTGCATCTGGAGATCTGTGGTTTCTTCCTCCCCAGCAGTCCACACTCAAACCCACTGTATCTTCTGTAAAGAGCAGAGGTCAGCCTGTGTCTTGGTAGTGTTATTCTGCACTCCACTATTACCACAAATGCTGCTTGCTCATTTTCTGTTGACACCCTGAAGTTGTCCTGTCAATTTCTTTGCTTTATAATGAGCATTTTAGCAAATTAAATGCTCATTGCAAGCAACTTATTTATTTTCTATTTGTTACCTTCCCCACCCTTCCTAATCAGCCTATTGTTTTTCATGGTTGAATTAGTATAAATAATTAGCACATCAAAAAAATCAGATCTCTCCTCTTGAATATTATGGAGACTGAAAAGGAGGCTGCATCAATCATATTGGTTTCTGCAATTGTTTCCTCAGTTCTGCTCTGTGAAACTTTCTAACAGACTTGGGAAACATGGAGAAAGCTAGCCACAGCTTTTTTGGAAAAAGAAATATATCCCCAGCTTCCTTGGATTTTTCCCCGAGGGTCTATTTATTTAGTGCTGAGCTTTGCCAGACCACTTGATACTTCTATTCTAACACACAAAAGCAGTTACAGTATATAAATGATTCAGAGATACATTTTGAAGTAATTAAATGCAGAGCAGTGATGCAGAAAATTAGTCACAATTAGTGTAAAATTATGATAACCACCATGCTGAGTATTGAGTGCAGTGGAAGCTGCAATGGTAGCGGAAAAAAAAGGAAGGATTATAGTTTAAATCACAGTCTTGGAAGTCAAAAGACCAATGTTCAGTCCTAGTGCAATCTTGAGCAACTCACCTAACTTCTGTTCCTCATCTTGCAAAGGGGGATAATGGCTCTTTGCTACAAAGAAGAAAATTTACCATTTTTTATATATTACTTCTAGATGCTGGCATATAAAATGCACTGACACCACGGTCAGCAGGTTTTTCCTTCCTAGAAATCTCTAGGAAATAAAGAGACTATTTATGCAGCTTATTTACTTTGGAAAGCATTCTTAGAGATGTTTTCAATGGTAAAGTCAGATGCTCCTTAACTTTTTGGCAGAACTTCATCATCCTTGACTCTACCCATATCCTGAGCAATTCTGCTTATTCTGTGTTTCATATGAAGAACTGTTGCTCCTTCGTCCTCTCCATATCCGTTCCTGGGGTCAGGGTGTAAGGCTGAGCAGGATGGAGTACAAAAACTTTTGTTGTGAACCAGGGCATAAGGCACAGCCTTGGCTGAAGATGCTGTTGGAGCAGGACTTGTGAGAAAATGCCCTTTGTGATATATCCTCTTGGATGTGTCCCATGACCTGCCTGCTCCTTCTCTACACCACCAGCCTGGAACATGCCTCGGTGAAGTGGATGGGGCTTGGGAGAGCTGCTTGCAGGGGTGCAACAGAGAAAAGGAATTGAAACTTTTTTCTCTTGAAACTGTTTTTGGTGTGAATGTGCATGTGCATCCAGTGCAGGCACGTGCTCAGGGCCAGAAGTGTGAATACAGTCAGCAGTCATCTCTGGTCTGGTCTTCAGAGGGGCCTCAGGAGAGCAGTACAGATATCTGTATATACAGATCTCCACAATCTCTGAAACACAACTGTACAATGACCAGGCTGCTCTGGTGCTGCAGCCATTGCCTGAAAGGCTGGGCATCTCTGCTTCCCTGGGCTTTTCCTGCTCTCTGACGTCTCTTACCTGGCAAATTGCCTGTGACCTCCTTGGAGGAAGGAATGCAGTTTAATTCTGTGTCTGTGCAAGACCTCCTGCACTGAGGTCCTGGCACTTGCTGGTTTTTAGAACATTATTTTAATGTGGGTAAAAATTACATTCATCACTCCATGCTTGTTTCTATCAAAGCTGTTGAGCCCTCAGGTTACTCCCAGAGGTTTTATACATGTGCAATTCCTACAGCAGGAGGCTCTGAGTGATACAGGTTTAGAGACAATGTTTATGCCTGATGGAAAAGACAGGCTAGATTGTACTTCATTTGCATGGTGTTTCCAAGTATAAATGTTTCAATAATTTTGATTAACATTTTTTAAGTTCATGAATAAAAATAACAAATTTTTGAGTGTTAGTGAAAAAAAAGTTTTGTTGGATGTGTCTGGGATGGAAGGCAAATTCTAGTCTTGTTATGTTCAGGTCAGGCTCTGGACACAGCAGAGAGAGGACAGCAAACAAATCTGATAATAAAGCTAATGCTATAGATGATACTCCAACAAAATTTTGGGGAGTTCTTGTTTCTTTCAGGCCTAAGAAGCAGATTCTTCTAAGATGTAGTAGAAGCCAACAACAACAGAAACAATCTGAAAGCCTGGTTTGGCTGTAGGAGTTGCAGAGGAGCCAGGTTAGGTGTTTGCTGTAGCGCCTTCAGGATATTTCACTGTAACAAGAGGCCCACTGGAAAAGCAAGGAAAAGCAGGAAAAGCTGCAGTGAGAAGAACAAGGTGTTGGTGATGAGTCATTTGCTAAGGACCAATTTTTGTATGATCCAGACCAAACTAAGCTCATTCCTACTTTGAGCAAGATATTTGTAAGAATGTGGTGGTGAATTGATGGAGGAATCCTTATTGAGATGGGAGTCATCTTGATTTGTCCTTTTACCACCAGCAATATTTTCTTTCCAGTCTAATGAGGAGTGTTTGGGAAGTGCATGAGGTAACCAGGAACCAGGTGATTTTGTTTTATTCCTTGGAGAAAAAGAATTACTGAGTCATGTAGTCACTGTTGTTTTGGGGGACCTCCACCTTGCCAAGGCCACTTGGCCATGGGAATGTTGTGGACCTCTATATCCAAAGAGTCCCTTCTCCTGCATAGAGCCCTCCATGTGCAGGGCCTGATGGGTGGCTCCATACTGGCACCCATGGCACTGCTTGGGCACTAAAGGAAAAGCAGAGTGAGAGGGAGGGCAGGCAAGAAGGCAAAGAAAGAGCCAGAGAGAGAGAAATGCAATGGGCTGGAAGAACAATGATGATGGGAGTGGGAGAAGAGACTGTAAGTGCTCAGAAAGATGCAGAGTTATAATAAATAGTTTAAATAGCTTGAAGCTCTCCTGACAAAAACAGGAAGAAGAATTTAGAAGAGGCAAATAAAGGAAAGTTAGAAAGAAAGATCACAAAATAGGAGAGAGCAAAAGAAAGGACAGTTAGATTAAAGAGAGTGAGGAAAGCACAGGCATGGTGGGGGTGAGAAGGAAGAAACTCTTGGCTGGCAGTGGGTCAACAAGGAGGAGCACATACAGAAAGGTCACGAGTGACCAGGGCAGGGCTGCTGATGGGGAGGATGACAAGGTACAGCCGTAGGGGCTCTGCACCAGGGTTGTCTTCTGCGGGCCACTTCCACTGGCAAGTTTCAATGAGAGCCTGATTTCACTGGTCAGCGAGGGGTCTTGGGATTTAGTTCTCTAAGTCATAACATGCTGATGTAACACAGCTGCCAAATTATGTAATTTACATTTATATAACCCCTGTTATTCCAATCTGGACTAAGAAAAGACTGCACCCTGCCAAAACCTTTCCTGCTTGAAACATGATGAAATATTACCTCAGTAACATTGCATGTACTAATTAAAGTACACTAATTAGTTATTTGAGAGCCCAAAGGTTAGGCACACATGGATTACCCTCTATAATTTGGAGGAGGGGAGGGGGAGCATATGTACAAAATAGTCTCTCTAGGGTTCCCAATGGGAACATTTCCTCTTCCCTGCCTCAAGGTGCTCTTGGCCACTTCTTTGAAGCTGCATTAAGATATGTCTACCTGATTACAAACATAACAAACCACCACTTATGCTCTGTAAAACCCTATCTAGAAATCGCCACATTATTTTTGATTGGACCTTTTTTATTTGGGACTGATTCCTGAGCTGTTCCCTAAGTGAAGGCACGTGGAAGACACTGCAGCAGAACCTTCCAAACTGACGTAGTGCAGGGGCAGCTGCAGCTTTGGGCAGCCTTCAGCTCCCTGCAGCTTTGGGTCTGCAGCATTCTCAGTGCAGGAAGACACCAGAGCTCAACGATGCATGATGTCAAGTGATGTGGCCATGGCTGCATAGCCCTTTTCAGGGCCTTGTCTACCTTACTGTTACTGGCATGCAATTTTATATTTATATTAGGCCACTGTATGTAGACACCATTAAAGAATCTGGGGATTTGTGTTGTTGCATGCTGTACCAACTTGAAGAGAAAATACAGTATCTAAGGTACCCGCCCCAGAAGTCTTGATATCTGCTTGATGTATTTGGCAGAGGAGTAATTTCTGGTTCTTTGCTACCCACTTGTAAAACGCTTATGTGAGCTCCTCTCCGATGGCTGGTGCTTCTTTATCTGAATTATTTGAACTCAGAAAACAAATTCTTTCTTTCACTAATGGATTTTCAGTAGTGTTTCTCACATGATTCTCTTTAGCTGTTTCTCTCCGTAAAAGGGTCTGAGCCGTTCCCACTGGGAAATCTTTATGAGTTAGTTGGCAGACAAGGTTCTGGCCCATTTTCACCTAAAATCACCATGGTTTGAATATGGGGGCTTGAGGGCCTGGAATTTTTAAGCCACAATAGTCACTTCTCAGCTGATCCTCCCAGCAACAACCCAGTCTGAGAGTTTTCCAGGGGAAAGAAATTTGGGGCATAAGTTCCTCTCAGCTAGTTGAGGTAGTTGAACCATGGTAGTTGCCACATTCTTGGTGGGTCTTAGTCTGCCAAATGCCAAATAGAAGAAAGGAGGCTGCTTCTAATACCTTTCTACAAGCTTTTTGTGAGTGATTCACCATGCCTATACCCTTATTCACAAAAATTATCTGTAGGTGCTGAGTGCTTCTGTCTCTCCCTTATGTACAGAATGCAGCTACAATGTTATGTATGGGATTGTCAGCACAAGCAGAACCAAGCCTCTTCATTTCACTGCGTTTATTCATACCTGAAAGGCTCTTTCTCCCCCTACAAAATATATGCAAATGCCCTGAGCAGAATATTAGTCCAGGGTGTTTGTCTTAGCTCTAGTTTGCATATTTCCACCTCTGTGAGCATGAAGTCAGAGACTTCAAGAGTCAAAGCCAATATCTCAAGTGTCCCCTGGAAAGTGCTGAAGTTACCTGCTCTTTGAAGGAAGATGACTCCATCATTGTGTACTGCCATGTTCCCCATCAAACCTCAGCTCAATGCCATGATACTTCTCTGAAGGCTGATGTCTCACCCCAAGGCAGGTCATGCACAGATAGAAGCAAGGACTTGAGAAGAAATAGCTTTCTAAATGGGATAGGGAAACTCATGTGGATGGAAATGGACTTTGATTTTCTTTAATAAGAAGTCCAGAACAGTGGAGGTCACTTCATGTGCAATTGATTTTATTCCCTTATAATGAATTATGCTTTCTTTGCTCCATTTCTTTTGATCTGTTTGATTTTCCATTAATTTTGAAGTCCCCTTTGTAAGCTTGAAGTAAATTGTGCCCTTCAGTGTGTTTGCTGAGTTGAGGTTACTCAGCACCTTTCAGGTCTGAGCCTCAGCATGGAGCTGAAACAGATGCTAAATGGTAAAATGCAGACATTTCCTCACTCTTTCTGAGTTTTGTATTACCATGGTGCCTGTCTCTAAAGATATTTTCATGGTGTATATCTAAGCCATATGCATATTGTTGCAAACAACAATTTGTTGTTGTACTTATCCTCTGCTTCTCAGTGCAGGAAATTGTTTCTCAGAACTAAGCTTCCCACAGAAGACTGCATTTGATAGATTTACTCCAGAAATTTGGCCAAGATAAATTTTGAAAGTGAAGTTATAATTTACATATGACATTCCAGGTACAAGATCTTTTTTTCAAGCTTCTTTGCTGTTTAAAAGTTAAGTAAAGGTTTGTGCTTGTTTAATTTAGCTTTGATGATTGACTTTTGGGTTGAATACTGAGCAAAAAAAGAGAGAATGTCTTACTGTGATGTTTATGTTTATTAAAAAAAAAAAGCCCACACAGCACACACACACACACACTCAAAATTTAGGGCTAAACCCAAAATCAACAACAATACATGTGAGATAAACTTGGAGGAAGAATTTTGTCCTAGCCTTCTGTTGAGTGCATCATTCCGTGTATGGGATAAGCTGGTTGAATAGCCTGCAAGTCCTGCAGGTTTCCTGAGAAATCAAGGAAAAATATATAGAGAGCAATTTGCTGCTAGAAGGATTAGCACTAGAGAGCTCTTAGTATCAGATATTTTCTTATGAAAGAAGCTTCACACAGCAGTGTGTGGGGTTTGCTGTGATTCCCTTGGTACAGCACCCTGCTGTCCTCCAGACCCCTTAAACAGAGACATGAGGAGATTGCTGGAAGACAAGCAATGGTGCATCTCTTGATGTTCAGCTCTCACATTACCAGCTCACCTCAGAAGCAAAGCATCAAGAGCAGCGTTGCCTCTGCATTACCACCAGTTCTCCACCGTTCTCTGCTCAGCACACAGGCTACTGGCAACCCCCTTCCAAGGGACTCAATGCCCTTATAATATTTTTGGTATCTGTAGACACTCAAGTTAAACTCAAAATGGATGGAAGAGTTTCAGCACCTAGAAAGATACAGTCCTCAGTCGATTTAAGTGTCTAACTACGCTTTTTTCTTTCTGCTATTGTGCCTTGACCTCTTTCTTGGATGAAGCATATATTTCAATAAAAAATGTCTTTGTAGGTGGGTTGACACATAACATTCCTGATGGACAGCTCTGTATTGTCTCCTGAATTATTATGGAAAATATGGCTGTGTCCACTAGAAGAACTTCTCCAGTGAGTGTCTGTTAAGATGGAGAGATGAGCTGTGTGCCTGACTCTTGATTTCCTCATGCTTTTTCTGATGAGCCTGTGTGTGGGAAAGTGCTGTGCTAGATGTGCTTGAGCTCACCTGGCCCTGGAGATGGCCTGCTGTCCCCACCAATCCACCCTCTTGCTCTTTAGGGCAAGGAACAAGCAAAGTGCGTGTTGTCTCACCTCCCGTCATCCACCTATTTGAGCTAATCTTTGAAAGTGTTTCATTTTCCTGATGTCACATCTTCTGAGTACTGACTGGCTAAACAGAAAAATGGCAGGGAAATATGGTCCACATAATTTATGGGAAAGTAACACAGAAGTAACAAAAGCCACTTTTTTCCTGTGGTTTTTGTTACTGTAAAATGGGACTGGATGGGAATCCTGGGTACACTTTAATAATTCCCAGATACTAATAAGAAATGATCCAGCAGCTTGTGGTACTTAAGATTTCAGGAAAAGCAACAAATGACTGTGACTTCTTCTGATCCACATCAACAAGACCACAAACCACTGATATCCAAAGAAATGGTGCATCCAGAAAACCTACTGGACGGTTTTATGAAGGAGTCATTGTTTTTCAAAACAAAATGAATGTGGAAAGGACAATTTTTGGCAAGTAATTACATCTATAATGGAAAACATATTGTCTCATTAAACTACACTCTTAATCTCCCTCACTTATTTATCGTCTTTTGATGGAGTAGAGTCTGGGATTTATATCCTGTCCAATGTCCCATAGAACTTTTGTCCAGTAAAAAAGGTCATCTGTAAATTTCACATAGGCAAGTGTAACATTTTCCTACCATAACATCATCTTTAAAAAAGGGGGAGAAAAAGACACAACATTAAAGTTAAAAGCTGCTGTAAACCTAAGAAAATACATTTGTTCAGCTGAGCCCACATTAAGCTTGATTTGCTTCATTTGGAAACAGCTGAAACCGGGTAATCTTGAGCTTGTAGTGAGAAATATCAATTTAACATGTAGTTGGTGTGCTAAGGGCTGCCCTGTTCCAATTCAAAATCCACTGTGTTTTTATGGTGGTATTCAGGAGGGTGTCTTGATTTCCTGATGAATGCTGACAGGACTATTAAAGCTGTGAAACAACATCACTCGAACATGGCACAAAATGAAAGTAAGGCACTGCCATGCTGCTCTTGGGTGTTATTATCATGATTAAAAATTGGAGCCAAAGTGAAAATCATCCCTGGGCAATGCATTTATTTATTCATTTATTTATCCCTTTAAAATGACTTCATGGTATTGGTAGCTGTGTTTCCTGACAGGACCTCTTAAGGCACTATGATTAAGTGAAGGAGCATTTCTTACTAGCCCCTCTTTCTTGAGCCTGGAAGCACAGATGAAGAATGACTGAGGGTACTGTGTGACAGTATGAACATGCAATGCTGAGAGTTGGACAGGCCCCTGACTGTTAGTGTTTCCTGACACTCTTGGTTATTAAAAATCCTTCTCTCAGCACAGTTTTGAGAGTAATGTCAGCAGGCCTTTGAAATTCAATGGGGAAAGAGTCACCTGCATAGAACATAGCCTTTCATTTGTCCCCTTAAATTGCCCATGACAAGCTGAAAATACCTGTTTTCCCTTTTTTTCTTGCCATGTATTAAAAAACCTAGGAGTCATTCAGATGATGACTTGACCCACAACCTAAGCAACCACGCAAGAGCCTCACCAGCTTAAGGTTTTGGTGGCAAGTCAAATATCTTTCAGTCCTTTCTGTGTGAGATGTGGGAACAGGCAGGTTAGAAATAAAGTAGACTTTTTTCTGTAAGCTCCAAACAACTCTTATTTTCTATGCATGGTTATAGGCTCATTGTAATTAGCTTTTTTCCTGTCCTCAGCCAGCACATGAGCAGAGTACATGGCAGAGTCAAGCTTGGGCAGAGAACTGGGCATGGCTGGGGAGCTGGGGGCAAAGAGGGATGCTGGCTGGAGATGGGGCTGGCACCAGGAGTGGATGCAAAGAGGGATGCTGGCTGGAGATGGGGCTGGCACCAGGAGTGGATGCTGCCTTCAGCCCTGAGGGGAGGGAGCCTCCTCTCAGCCTTGTAAGGAATGGGACAGCTAGATTTGCCTGACAGCCAATGTAGAAGTGGGGACAAATAAGCACTCATTGTCCATCAAATCAAGATATTGATAAACTTAACTGAGGCGCAAAGGATGTGAGGAAAAAGAGTATTTAATTGTCTGTACACCAGTGCCCCTAACCTGGTAATAAATTTGTCTGCACTGCTGTCACTGGATGCTGCCCATAGAACTCACATGCCTGGAATGCAAAAGCCTGTGAACATAACCTATTTAGGAAGAGTCAAGAGGGGAGGGAGAATGGCAAGCCACATAAAACGAGCTGTTATCTCCTTCTGAGTCATTGGGCATCTTCTCCTCTTCCCTCTTCTCCTCCCCTACTCCACACCCCCACAGTTTGCACTCTGGTTTCAGGGGACTTGTGGTTGGAGAATGTGGTGCGGGGAGAAACATCTGCTTTTGTCCCAGCAACTCACAGGTTTCCCTGGAGAGTGCATGCCTGTGGCAGCACAGCTTGAAATGCCCTTCACTCAGGTACTGGCACCAGAGAGAAAGTTGTCCCAGCAGACAGGAGGTCCTGGCTGGTCCCCAGCTGCTTGTGGCTGGGCTCAGTGTTTCTGCACAGTGGAGAATGGATGGATGGGCAGTGGCTTTATCCTTAGTGTCTCTCTAATTTTGAGAAAAAAAAATCCCTGTGCATTTATGGTCACAGCCCATTCCTGTGTAGAAGAGTGTAGAAGATGGGGACACAGCATCCAGCATGGCTGCTCATCTCTTTGAAGGAGCTTCTGAAGCCTAGTGATTATGTAGAAAAAATCCACTCAAACCCTTTGAGTGTTGTAAGGAAATGTCAGTTAGCTACAAAAATTAATATTTGACCCCACAAGGTATTATGTGAAGTAGCTGTGCATGGGAAAAGGTCTGGTTACATCTCTTGCAGTTCTTTGTTCCTGGCATGGTTCACATGAGGTCATGAAAATTATGCTGAATGCTTTTCTATGAAAAAACAGGAGATGCTTTTAATTAGCGTTCAACAGAATTCACAAAATTACTGTAATAGGGTTTTTAAATGCCTCCCCACACTGTGAGCTGGAATGAAAAAAACCATGAGATGCTGGAAATTTCAATTTGAATGATACGCTGGATCTCCCATTCTGTAAACACTAAAATATTTTAGATTTTTCAAGACATACTGATTTTTAAACAGTTTAGTTCAACTGATCAGTATCATAGATTTAACCTTAGTGGATAGAAAAGAAATAATCACAGAGCTATGTGCCATGTTGTCATGAAGGATTACACACTCCTTAGGAGGGAGAAACCAGGAAGGTGTGGTGGTGGAGTTGCCCTCTTTGTGAGGCAACACTTGGAATGTATTGAGTTCTGTCTTGGAGTGGATGACGAATAAGTAGAGAACTTATGGGTTAAGATTAAAGGACAGAGCAGTCAGGGTGACATTGTGGGTGTTTTCTACAGGTTGCCAGATCAGGAGGAAGAAATGGATGAGGTCCTCTAGAGGCATCTTGAAGTAGCCTCAAAGTCACAAGAAGTGGTTTTTGTGGGGGACTTTAACTACCCTGACATCTGCTGGAGAAGCCATACAGCAAAGCACAAATAGTCCAGAAAGTTCCTGGAAAACCTTTATCACAACTTCCTGCCACTGGTAGTGGAGGTTTCCACAAGGAATGGTGTGCTTGACCTCATACCAACAAACAGGGAAGGCCTTGTTGGAGATGTGAAGGTTGGGGGGCAGCCTTGGCTGTAGCGACCATGATATTGTGGAGCTCAGTGTCAGGTGAGGAGGAAGCAGGACAGAAAGTAAGCTTACAGCCATGGACTTCAGGAGAGCTAACTTTAGCCTCTTTATGGGTGTTCCTGGAAGAACCCCATGGGAACATGCCCTGCGGGAAAGAGTAGTCCAAGAGGGTTGGTTGATACTTAAGCATCAGTTCCTCCAGGCTCAAGAATGATATATCCCAGTGAGCAAGAAATTGGTTAAGGGTGGCAGGAGACCTGTGTGGATGAATAAAGAACTGCCATTAGTCAAGCAGGAAATATTCAGGAGATGAATGTAGGGTCGGGCCACTTAGAATGGATATAGAAGTGGTCAGAGTTACTAGAAATGAGACAAGGAAGGCCAAGACCCGTCTGGAATTAAATCTGGTCAAAGATGTCAAGGACACCAAGAAGGGCTTCTTCACATACATCAGTAACAAAAGGAAAACAAAGGATAATATGGGACCATTATTAAATGCAGGGGGAAGCCTGGTAACAGAGGACACAGAGAAGGCAGCGTTGCCAAATGTCTTCTTTGCACCGCTCTTCACTGACAAGACCAGCCCTCAGGGATCTCTGACCCAGGGACCTGGCTAAAGGGATGTTGGAAGGAAGACCTTTCCTTGGTCAAGGAGGATTGGGTTAGAGAAGACCTAGGCAAACTTGACACCCACAAGTCCATGGGCCCTGAGGGGATGCATCCACAAATGCTGAGAGAGCTGGTGGACACCACAGCGTGGCCACTCATGGTCATCCTTGAAAAGTTGTGGAGATCACGAGAGGTGCCTGAGGACTGGAAGGAAGAAAATGTTGCCCCAGCCTTCCAAGAAGGAAGACACTGGGAACTACCAGTCAGTCAACCTCACCTCAATGCCGGGAAAGTTAAGGGACTACCTCCTTCTGGAGGCCATCACTATCCACATGGATGACAAGAAGGTGATCAGGAGTAGTCAGCATGGATTCACTAAAGGTAAGTCATGCTTGACCAGCCTGATTGCCTTCTGTGATGAAACAACTGCCTGGATGGATGAGGGGAGAGCAGGGGGTACTGTCTACCTCGACTTCAGCAAGGCTTTTGACACTGTCACAACATCCTCCCAGGCAAACTCAGGAAGTGTGGACTGGGTGAGTGGGCAGAGAGGTGGTTTGAGAACTGGCTGAACAGCAGATCCCAGAGGGTTGTAATCAGTGGCACAGGGCCTAGTTGGAGGTCTGCCACTGGTGGTATCCCCTAAGGTTCAGTACTGGGCCCAGTATTATTGAATATTTCATCAATGACTTGGATGAAGGGGCAGAGGCCCCCTCAGCAAGTTCCCCAACAACACAAAGGTGGGAGGAGTGGCCGATACCTCAGAGTGCTGTGCAGCCCTTCAGAGGGACCTTGACAGGCTGGAGAGATGGGCAGAGAAGAACTGCCTGAAATTCAACAAAGGAAAACACAGGATCCTGCACCTGGGGCACACAAGGCACCACCACAGGCTGGGAGATGACCTGCTGGAGACCATGGGATCCTGGTGGACAACAAACTGTCCATGATCCAGCACTGTGTCTTTATGGTCAAGAAAGACAAAGGTATCCTGGGGTGCACTAGGAAGAACATTGTCAGCAGGTTGAGGGAGGTGATCCTGTCCCTCTGCTCAGCCCTAGTGAGGCACCATCTGCAGTGCTGTGTCCAGTTCTGGACTCCTCAGTACAAGAGAGACATGGAGCTCCTGGAGTGGATCCAGAGGAGGGCTACAAAGTTGATAGGGGGATTGCAGCACCTCTCCTATGAGGAAAGGCTGAGGCTTGTTCAGCCTCAAGAACAGACAACTGGGAGGGCACCTCATCAATGTCTATCAGTCTCTGAAGGGAGGATGTTAAGAGGATGGAGTCAGGCTCTTGTCAGTGGTGCCAAGCAATAGGACAAGAGGCAATGGGCAGAAACTGATGTACAGGAAGTTCCACCTGAACATAAGGAAGAACTTCTTTACTTGTGCAGGTGCACCAGAACAGGCTGCCTAGAGAGGTGGTGGAGTCTCCCTCGCTGGAGATATTCAAGAACCATCTGGACACAACACTGTGCCATGTGCTCTGGGATGACCCTGCTGGAGAGGGAGGCTGGACCAGATGACCCATTGTGGTCCCTTCCAATCTTGTCCATTCTGTGATTCTGTGAATTACTTCAGTTATGTTTTTGGAGAAAAGCCATGTGAATTAGTCATATTACATGCTGATCCTGATACTGAAACACTTTCCAGTTCAACATTTCTCAAAGGATGTTAAACAGCAGCTGCTAAATCTAGACATTTTAAAATCAGAACGTCAAGATAATTTGCATCTGAGAGTTTTATAAGAGCTTGCTGAAGAGCTCTTTGAATGATTGATGGTACTTTTCAGTAAATCTTGGACCGGTGTAAAGTTTTGGAGGACACAGCAAAAACTGAAGATATACCATAACAGGGGTAAAATTGCAGCCTAGGCAATTTTAAGTCTTTTACTTTTATAATGATCATGTAAAAATCCCAGAATTGTTGATGAAATTTTTGGTAAATAAAGAATGGACAAAGTTAATACAATTAATTTCAACCCCCTAATTTTCAGGGAAAACCTCTGAAACTAGCTTGTCATTTGGTGGGGCTTTTTTTTTTGTCATATACATGAAATTTGGTTGAAAAGTAAGTAATGTAAAATGTTGATAATATACTGTGTAGCATTTTTATAATGAACAATATAATTTACTCCCTGCAGCAAACTAAATGGATTAGACTACCACTGCTGAACATGTCTATTTTTAGTTGCATCTTGGCATTCTAGGTCCTGTCTTCTTCACTTTTTTGAACTGAAGATCTGAAAGGAAATCATTGCAGAGAAGGTTTCCAACCAGTGTGGAGACTGGGAGTGGTAAGTGAGAGACACAGACACCTAATAAACAAAAGAGATGGGTCTTCTGAATCAAGCACACCATAAAGGTAATGCCCCACCTCTGGGGAAAATAGAAAATGAGCCTTTCTTGTGAGATAGCAGCTCCAACTTGTCAGAAGTAACTCTGCAAAGGATTCTGTCAGGCAAGGTAATTTGCTAAATATGCTGATCAGATCCTTCATTGTACAAAGAGGACAGGTAGGTACAGGGAGATTTGAAGTGGTAAAAGGCTAGATCTTCTGGTCAAATACAGGGTTCAATCTGATTATTTAAATAAAAAGGGAAGTTAGAATTTAAGGTAAAGACCTGAGGTACTCTCACTACATAGAATTGTTGTTTATGTTGCCTGAAGGCTCCAGGTAAGCAATGCTAGGAGTTAGAGTTCTGGTACAGTATGACACAAAACAACCTAAGCTGCAGGCTGATAGTTTTAGAGTAGTAATAAGATTAAAATATTTTCAGAGATTAGTTTCTAACCTTTTCAGCTACATTACACTAGTGTGGCTCTTTTTCTTCAGGGGACACATTTAAATCAGAATTTCTGGAAGAAGTTATGGTCTCATTCAAACAATTATTATACATGAATTTTATGTGTTACCTTTATAACGGAGATCAGAGCAGAAGAACATACCAAGCCACACTGATGCAATAAGTATATTAATCTACTGGATGAATAGCTGAGTTTGTAATGTGGTCTGGAAGGCTGGAACTAGTAGAGGAGAATGTGGAGAAAGGAATGAAATGCTAAGGAATCTGGGGAGGCAAAGAGAATGTATCTGTTCTGAGCTGGAGACAGATGAAAAGTTTTCGGTCAAGTGAGGTTATGCTGTGTGTCAGTGACCACCAGAGTATGCTGTGAAGCTTTGAATGGACACGTGCTTCCCACATATTGCTAGTCTTCCTTGTCCAGAGAAAATCTGCAAAGTGTTGTAGCCCTTTGGATGTCTGATCCTGTCGCAGTCCAGTCCTGGTGGAACAGATATGTCTCATTCTTGCTCTGGGGCCTTCTTCCCTCAGGCAGAGCACTGTCTTCAAAGCTTTCATTTCCACAAACCCTAGCCAATGGGACGACTAATAACATGTTACTTATCTTTTTTTCTCTTTCTTAAAAATCCAAGCTAGCAAAGAGTCAAACAGCCTTTCCACAAACCTAATCACTCACATAAGTTTAGTGAAAGAACTGAATCTAAAGCTGAAAATGCAATTGCTCAGAAACTTGGAACTACTGCAAATAATTTGTCTCCCTTGAATTTGTGTGAGATGAGGAAACCTATAGCCATCCTCTCTCACGAAGCATTCAGAGTACAGTATACTCATGCCCAAGAGGTGGATTGTGTTTTTTTTCAGAGAAGGGGGCTCTTGTCTGTAGGGCACTTGCTTCTCTGGCTGCAGAAATTAGTAAACTGGACTAAATGCTAGAGAAGACTATAGGAGAAAGAATCGTCCTGTGATTAGGGCAGCTGCTCTGATCTACTTTCTACTTTTTCCTTTGCTGCAGGAAACATCCTAACTTTTTCAATCCTCACGTGACTTCAGCAGGCCCACTGATCAGGTTTGTGATCTACATTGGCATACAGCAAGAGGAAATAGTGATTTTCACCTAAGCATCAGGCAAATGCCTATGAAACAAGTGAAGCTACATGGTTGCATCTGTAGGGACACAGTTGAAGACTGTCATTTGGTTGAAAATCATCACTTGAGACTGCTGTGGCAGCCAAATGGATAATGCTGAAAAAGCTTTGTTGTAGAAACATCCTGTGTATTAGCAAGACAGAGCAGGTGAATTACTAGCTCCTTCTCTGTGCTATGTTGATTTTTTAAACTTTGTTTTCTTTTCAGTGACATGAAGGGGCTCTCCTCAAGTGCAGATGGGAATATGCTCATATGTGAAGAGGATTGGTTTAATAGAGAAGAATATGATTGTTCCCAGTTGGAAGGGACCTACAATGATCATCTTTTCCAACGGCCTGACCACTTCAGGGCTGAACAAAAGTTAAACCACGTTGTTAAGGGCTTTTTCAAATGCCTTTTGTGTACTGACAGACTTGAGGCATCCACCACCTCTAGGAAGGCTGTTCCACTGTTTGACTACCCTCTTAGTAAGAAAATTCATCCTAGTGTCCAGTCTAGGCCTCCCCTGGTACCGCTCTGAACCATTCCCACATGTCCTATCCCTGCATACCAGGGTGAAGAGCTCAGCATCTCCCTTTCCTTGTCCCCTCCTCAGGAAGCTGTAGAGAGCTGTGAGGTTACCCCTCAGCCTCCTTTTCTCCAAATAAAACAAGCCCCAAGTCCTCAGTCCCTTCAAAGAGGACATTGCCTCCAACCCTTTCAGCACCTTTGCTGTCCTCCTTTGGACACCTTCACATCCTTTACCCTCCTTCTTCAGCTGTGGGGCCCAGAGCAGCACCCAGAGCTCAAGGTGAGGCTGCACCAAGGCTGTACAGCAGGACAGTCACCTCTGTGACCTGCTGGTGATGCTGAGTTAGATGGACCCCAGGAAGGGGTTTGTCCTCTGGGCTGTGACTGCTGGGACACTGCTGACTCCTGCTGAGCCTGCTGCTGACCAGCACATCCAGGTTCCTTCCTGCAGGGCTCATCTCCAGCCACTCCATCCCAGGTCCAGAATCCAGCATTCAGACTTGCTGAATTTCATCCCATTAATCACTGTCCAACGCTATATGCTATCTAGAGCCCTCAGCAAGGCATCTCATCCCTCTAGGCCTCTGGAAGTGAGCCCTGAGGAACATTGCTGGGACAGGTTTCCAGGCAGATGTAACCCCATTCACTACAGCCCTTCGAGCTCTGCCTTTCTGATAGTTCATTGTCCAGCTCACCATGAACCCACTCATCCCAAAGGTGGACAATTTGTCCCAAAGGATACTTGAGAGACAGTATTAAAAGCCTTGCTAAAATTTAGAAAAACTGTATCCACGGTCTTCCTTTCATCCATTGGGTGTGTGGCCATATTATAGAAGGATAATCAAATTAGTTAATCAGTTTGTGAGCCCATGTTGACTGTGCCTGGTGATATTGAGTTGTTCTTAAAATACATTTCAAGGACTTCTTCCAATTTACCCTGATGGATCTCTTGCTGTCTGTGGGAAATCATCTGTGCTACCTGCAACACTTTGAATATGCGGTTGTGGTGGTTTCAGCTGGGATAGAATTAATTTTCTTCACAGTAGCTGGTATGGGGCTGTGTTTTGGATTTGTGCTGAAAATGGTGTTGATAATTCTGGGATGTCTTTGTTATTGCTGAGCAGGGCTTACACAGATCCAAGGCTTTTTCTACTTCTCATACTACCCCCAAATGAGTAAGATGAGGTACACAAGGAGTTGGAAGGGGGCACCGCCAGAACAGCCAAGCCTAACTGACCAGAGGGATATTCCAGACCACATGGTGTCATGCTCAGTATATAAAACTGGGAGAAGAAGGACAGGGGGGATGTTTGGAGTGATGGGTTTGTCTTCCCAAGTTACTGTTACATGTGTTGGAGCCCTGCTGTCCTGAGGATGTCTGAACACCTGCCTGCCCATGGGAAGCAGTGAATTGATTCCTTGTTTTGCTTTGCTTACGTGCACAGCTTTTGCTTTACCCATTAAACTGTCTTTATCCCTGCCCATGAGTTTTCTCACTTTTACTCTTCTGATTCTCTTCTCTATCCCATTGTGGGGAAGTGAGAGAACAGCTGCATGGGGTTGAGCTGCTGGCTGGGATTAAACCATGACAACAGCTCATGAGAAAATTGGAAATAAACTGATAGAGACATATATTTAGATATTTATTAATGAGAAAAAGAGAAGCCTCAGGCTCTCTGTAAGAATCAAGGTACCTTTATACTCCCAGCTGGCCTACGGGATGACTTTTCACTAAGATGCCTGAGGTTTCAACAAAATGATAATCTAATCCCATAAATAAAAGATTTATTATGTCTCTTTTCTTCTTCTATGATATAGTATCCAAATTATTAACCAAATAATTTGAAATATATTAAGTATTTTTATATCTTAGCTGTTTTGTGAACAATAATTTTGGAATATTTTGGTTTTCTCTGATTAAGAGTTGTTTTTTCCTTCCCTATATCTTTTACAGATATTATCAGTGGATCCTGTTCCCAGTGAGGATATGGCAGGGTATCCTAGGAGTCTTTCTGAAACCCCAGGAGATGAGGACTTGCCAAGAAATGCAGCCATGGATGAAAGTGGAGACAGGAAATTATTTGCCCACGGTTCCCCTAAGAGTATGTTATAGCAGCTCAAAGTGTTTTTTTATCTATATATTTTGTATTTTATATGCCTATTTTTTTTTTGTTTTGATGGAGTGTCCACTTGCCCAACCTCTTTTTCTAATTCTTTCTTTTATGTTTAAAGTGGCCCTTTTCTGTAAACGTTATTTGAGTCACAACTCTGGGATTTTCCACTGAAATTAGTTTCCTATTGGTGAAAGGGAAGGTAACACTGAAGCACTGGACTGTAGAACTTGCTCTGTGTTACAAGACTACAAGCCCAGGATAGTAATTTCAAAATGCTTTCCCTGGAGTTTTCAGGCAAAGCAACCACTTCTTTGGAACTGGGGAATGCTCTCAGGATCCACAAGGCTGGGGTGCTGAAGTTTCATGCCAGGGGATAAAGAGGTGCTAGGGCAATACAGCAGGAGGTTCTATATACATGCAGCTATATCAACATCAATCACCAAAGTGAAACTGCCTTTGGAGATTATTTAGACAGGTCTGTGCTGGGCCCTGTGCTGCTGCGTTTATAGAAAGGCCCAGCCAGAAAAGCACTCTACACCCAGATATCATAACAAAAGTGACATCCAGGGTAGTAAAATAAATATTTAATTTCTTCATCTTCCCATATCCATCTCAGACATCCAGCTAACTCTAATAATACTTTACACTATAATACTTCACAAACACAGCTATTCTAAATTAATATAATTGTTTTGATAGATACTTGTGAGTTCATTTTGCACTCTCTGTCCACTGATGCCTTTCCAGCTATGGGACAGTATTAAGCCTTTTTTTGCATGCTGTAAATGTATCAAACCAAAAAGCCAAGTAGTTTTTGAAACACTAACAATATCACTCAGTGCTTATATTACCCTTTACGTCTTCAGAGTCTTTTATGAGAAGCCATGAATGAAGTATGCGGATAGCTTTATTGTATTGCAAACCTGCTTTGTCATTCCTCCAGCTGCTTCAGTAGGTCTCATCCTGCTGCCTGTGACAACAACACATCAATGCTTCAGATGACTAACCACTGAAGCTGGGCTGTGGAAAGTTATGGTTTTCCCCGTATCTTCCCCAAAGGCAGATTAGACCCCACATATCAAAATTTTGGAAAGCAGATGTGTGCTCGGCATGGTCGGGTGCCACATACTCAAGAGGGTGCACCTCCCTCTGCTGTCATCTGTCCTTGGACTGCAAGGTCTTTGGGTGCCAGACAGCATCTTTCAGCTTGGCAGAGTGTCCAGAGGGGTCCTAGTGCACAGGTTGGAACTTGTAGGAGCACAAACACAAGTTACTATAAATTGTCATCAAGGATAACTTTTCTAGATGTTAATAGTGGGAAAAACTGTAGTGCCTTACACAGAGGAGTTTGGACCCCACATTGGGGCTCAGCTGTTCACCATCATCCCTGCCCCGGGTCTACAGAGGTGTGCCCCATTGCTATCATCCAAACCACGGAGGGGGAGTCAAAGGTCAGCTGAGCAGGGGCGAAGGAAACAGTGTGGGAAATGCCCAAAAATCCTTCAAATCCTCCAAAGGCTCCCTTTCAAAAGGGGAGGCTGAGATGGCTGAGGTCCCTGGGCTGTGTCCTCCTTCCATCTGCAGACTTGTCTTCTCACACGAGATGGGAACTGATATTGGCTGCTTCCTCCTCCCCAGGTCAGTAGGTTCTCCCAGGATGTGTCCTAGCTGTCATTGCTCCTCCATGACCAAGTCTGTCACACAGGTCCTGGGGTCACAGTGCCACTGGCCCAGCGGGGGCTGTGCTCCATTGCCAGCATGATGGCGAGGCCACTGCAGTTGCTGCTGAAAGTAAACTGGATGTCAAGCACTTTTCCCATCTGGCATCTATTAAAATAATGTGTGTGAGCGTGTGTGCATGTGTGTGTGTGTGTTTGCGCGTTTCTATGTGTGTGTACAAAATGTAGACACAGTCTCTGATTTCAAATATAGAACAAAATGCATGTTTCAAATTATGTTTTAATTTTGGCTTTTTTGCTAACTGGAAAGATCCTTTATTTTAGAGTTTGCGCAAACTATTTTACTTAACATATTATCTGTAACAGATTGCATAAGCATGACTGTTATCTGCGTTAGTCATCACTTTAGGCCATGGAATATAACTCATGGCAGTCTGGATTTAATGAATGTTTGAATTAACCTATACCTAATTTCTTGTGTTTTAAAACCTAAATCTCATTGAAAGCTGAGCTTTGTTTACTTCCCAAAATTGATCTGAGGGCCATTTGGAACACTTAGTGTATTCTAAAATGTGATCGTATCAACAATACACGCTCAAGTTTGTTTTAAAGTGAGTTTTTCTTTCCTAGTTTACATAAATCATTTAAAAAAATCGTTCACTTTTTTGGATCATAATGTACTCACTTGGCTTTTAGACCTACATAGCTCACAGACCAATTTTTCAAACAGGATTCTAAAGCTATTTGTGGATTACTTTCTGTTTGCTACTTGTAATCTGCATTCCTGAGGCAAGCATGTTAAAACGACTGAGGATTTTCATCAAGCTAAGTGATTATACTAAATAGGGCAATTTTGGGTGCTCTTAGCTTCTGTGTTTAAAAATACAATACAGAAGAAACCAACACCACATTTTCTGTTAAACCACAGAGGGCACTGTTTGTTCTTAATATGAAATGACCCTGCTACATAGACTCTTGTCAGTCTTCATTAAGCAATTAATGTTAAGAGCTTTAATTTAACCTTTCCCCCCCTTTTTTTTCTTTCTTTGATTTAAAAGTTAACCAGGTGTATTACATTTATGCACACTGTCATGTACTCTCAGTGTTTGGTACCAAATACTGCCCTGGTCCATCCCTCCTTACCGCTTCATCACTCTACTGGAGTCAGAGAGTTTCCTGTCCAGCAATGGAGATGTAGTGCATGAAATTGCCTCGTGATTGTTTAATGGTTAATTAGCACTCTGCATTTTTACTTGGTCTTTACTTTTACTCTAAAGTATTGGAGAAACAGAGGCAAGGCAGCACTGGCAACAACTGAAGTGCTAACTCCTAATATTTCTCCTCTGGTGCTTTCAACCAGGATGCAGTAGAGGAAACAGTGAGGTTGAAAGTCAATTGGCTATGCCAATTTTGCAAATTATTGTTTATTTATCTATTACTTGAAATATTCTGAACACAATATGATGACATTTTCAGTTTTCTCAAAAGAAAAAATCTTCCAAAATATCCAACAGAGAAAAATCAACAGCAAAATTTACAGGTTTTGCTAAAAATAAAGTGTTGGGGTTTTTAAAATTCTATGTATTTGTTTATTTGTTTGTTTCTGTAAAACATGCTGGGAAAAAAATATCAGAATTTCATGTGAAACAAATTTGTGACTTGTTTTGTCTTGGAATTTTGTTGATACAAAGTGGCCTTAGATCGTTGTACAGAACATCACACACAGACAAGACAAACTGTTTATAATATGAAAATCCTCATAGATTAAAGGAAAGAAATAAAAAGTAGGAATTGCAAAAACTGTCAACATCAGATTAGTAGAAAAGTTGTTCCTCATTTGTGGTCCTGTTAACTGTTGTGCAAGTTTGGGACATCTCAGAAGCTATAAGGCATTACTTCATTTGCTATTGGTTCAATTAAAGGTGTATTTTAGCAGTTTCTCTCTCTCTCTCAAACAGTGACCCTTGGGAACTTTGCTGGTTAATTAAATTTCTTGTTTGTTTGAGGCCTGGATAACTTCTATGATAATTTTTTTCCATTTCACTTCCCCAGACTGTGTATAAAGCGGGTGCTGAGATACACGAGGTGCTTTGCAGCTCTTGATGACACACTGCATTGGTCTTAGCCAGACATAGCAGGTTTTGCTTTGTCTTTTTTGTGCCTGGCCAAAGACGCAGGACACAAATGACTGTTCATGTTGCAAGCACTTGAAAAGGACTGCCAAAATTATGGATGTCTCTGGAAAATAGGCTTGTCCTGGATCCCCTGATGGGCTTTAGGCAACTTGTGATTTTGTCACTGGGCAACCTATTATGGTGCCAAATTATCTGCTGCAGGATTTTCTTTTTTTTTAATATTCAGGTTGAATCCCTCTTGTCCCTGTTTATGTCTGGTGTCTTTAATCTTCCTGACATGTCCCAGGATAGACCCTTGGGGAACTCCTCACCAGGCACTATATAGGGTACTCCTCAGTAACAACTACCCTTTGAAATGGACAATTCAAACAGATTTTCTCCATCTTGTAGTCCAGCCATCAGGATTGTAAAGACTTAGCTTGGAAACAAGGATGCTGTAGGAGGCCGTGTGGAAAGTGTTGCTAAAGAGCCTTTCCTCCACTGGGAAATGACTCATGAGAAGGGTGCTGTTCTTGGGGCTACATTTAAAGGGATGATTTGTAAGAGAGCTAATGGAGACTGTACAGAGAAATGGAATTTTCTCAGCTGGTTTCTAGTTATTTGTGTTTTAAAATATGAGATGATACCGGGAAATTCCCTTCTGAGAGTAGTTCAATCAACTCATCCCTTGCTACAAGGCCAAGGAAGACAAATTTTTGCAGGTTTCTTTTAAAGCATTCAGGAATAAAAGTCTAAACTTTTAAAAGTAACTTGAATAGGAGATTGTCCATACCATCAAACAGGCAAATTCAGCTGCACAGCTGGAGTGTTATTTTCCTTGAAGGCACTGGTAGGGGCAAGGACATTATCTTCCTGGTGAGGTTACATGCTTTGTATGTGTTTTAGGATTGGGTCTGCATTACCATGGGATAGTTATAAAAACATGCTGATAGTTCTGCAGAAGAATTTGATTTTTCAAAATGTTCTTCCTTGCCTGTCTGATTTTCAAAAACTGGAAACATAATCTGGGAAACAGGGCCGCAAAGTCATTACGAAGGCCCTGCACAGCACAACTCTTGCTGTTTTTGGCTTTTCTATTTCCTCCATATGCCAATTCATTCCTAGCTATGCTTATCAAGGGATCATAAGCATTTTCCATCTCATTTGATTTTTGAACCTGGAATTCAGTATTCTGCAGCATAGAATATTGGAACTGCTTTAATTTGCTAAGTTTAGGCATATCCTGAATATCTAAATATTATTAAACATAAGGTTCCTTTGATTTTTCCTTTTAAGTGACATAGAATGAATTTGTAGAAGAGAAAGCAGTACTTCAGTTATCCATAATGCATCTGTTTATGTTTCCAACTGGTGCACTTTATCACCAAGTCATTGGTTTATATTATAAAATGATGGCTGTGTAATAAGTAGTTAGCAGAAACCACAGGCACGTCTTTGAAATAACACTAATGGCCATTTTTGATGAAATATATGAGGCTTTGTGAAAATGATTTGATGAAGAAATGTATTTTCTTTACTTCCTGTTAACAGTGAGCACATGGAAGCCCTTTAATCTCTGCTGCACAACTAAACATTTTTTTTTTTCTTATTTGGGATTAGTTTGAACTAGCAAGCACCATTTAATAATTAAGAAGCTTTAAAGCAAGTGAATGTGATCAGGGAAGAACTAATTAACAATTGCTGGTAACACTGGGAATTAGTCATTCTACCTCTTTCTATACTCATCTAGTTTATGGTACTGAGGATTCTCTTCTGCTAGCAGAGTTTTCATATGTTAGAATCAATAAATAATAGTAAATTATAAAGCATGCTGGAAGGCCCAAGTGTGATGACATTTTTAAGACTAAGATTTGCTCTGAAGGGATTAAATCTCGAGGTTTTTATGAAAAGTGCAGCCAGTCCTTAGCAATTTACCATACTTCACATTGGATAAGTTTTCTGGCATTTCACAAGTAAATCTTCCAACCAGTTTCTAAGCTAAAATTAGATGTAAATTGGATCTGTAGTTAAAGATGTGATCCTTGGACAAGTTTAACGTTTATGTCTGTTTTATACTCTAGTTTAAAAAAGTTCAGCTGCAATGCATTGTGCAAAATGATATTTTGCACAGGATACATTTGAAGAAATAGTTTATGATTAAATTTTTATGCAGTGTTGTTTTTAACTCCTATTACATGCAGTTTTGCTGATGCTACATATTTTCAATCTTGTTCTCAGAAAATTTTGCTAAACTTTGGCTACTTTTTAATGTTTTTTTTTTTTCACCCAAGTGAAGATTACTTGCATACTGCAGGGAAAATGTTGTTTTGGAAAAGTTCTAATCCAACTTCTTCAGCTTTAAGAAATCAGTTTATTAAATATTTACTTCTTCATATTTTTGACGTTTTGGGAAAAAACCATACTTCATTCAGAGTCCCACCAGGCTCTGGTATCATGACTGTAAATATGGCCTTTGTTTCAAGACTGTATTCTTTGTTACCCTCATGACATAAAATTTAATGTCTTCAAGGAAGGAAACAGCCTTTCAAAGAATGGAAGGGTCTTCCTTTCATAATTTGTATCAATTTATAAGACATGTGCCTTGTGAATTGAAAAGGATAGGGATTCTGCACTTAAATACCCATATCTAATAAACACAGTAAAATGCTAATTAAATGTCAGTTATGCAGGCAAAATGAATGTCAATGTTTCCCAATTGTTGAATGCTTCCCTATATTTTTAGCAAAGTTAACCAGATTTAGGAGAAATAGCAACTTCCTACAAGTTACCAGAAAGCATTTCATTGAGATGAATGACTTGGATCAATGCAACTGTTTTTCAAGAAAGTTTAGAAGACCTGGGCTGCCCAAACAGCACATGCAACCTGCCCAGATCACCAGCCCCTGCTATTTCTTGCTCTCTGGGCTGTCCCTCAGAGATAGGATGAGATTGTGGGGAGGAAGAGTAAATAGAGGACAAAGGACACGAGTCTGTAGAAAACCAGATTCATTGATTCTGTTGCCACTGGAGCAGTGTGCACGTAAGGGTAAGTTAAGCTACAAAATCCTCTTGGTCTTACAGGTGACTCTGCCACTGCAGCCATTCACCTACAGAAAATGTGTAAATAGTGCTTATCAGGCTTATGGTGCCTGATGTTTCTCTTGCTTGGCCCATATGATCCCACGGCGTTCAGAGAAGCGATGCAAGAGCACAGTCAGAAGTTCAGACACTGATTCAGGGCTCTCCATCCAATCACACACTCCATAGACAACTATAAAGGTCAGAAATAGCAGCAAGTTCCAGACACTTTGGGCTCTTCAAGTGTGACCAATCTAATTCAAAGGCACATCAAAGACTTGGCCACGTCTGGCAGTTTTGTGTGCCTTTAATGCAGCAGTAAACCTGTTTGTAAGAGAGAAATTAAGCAAAAAAAGGTTTAAATGAGAACTTTTGCAGTTCAGCAGAACATTAGCTATATCTTTAGGAGCATCAGCAAGTGAAAAATGCATAAAGTGTCTTTAAAAATAACTTGAATCTTATCTGGAACCAGTCCAATAAAATCATTCCATCACAACTGCATAATTATTTTGTCACATTATTACACCTTATTATGTAGAGTGCTGAAGAGTCTTGTCCATGACTTTCTTACTGAATGAATTTGACTTTTTTTTCTAAATATATTCTTAATCAGGTTTTCTTTTTAGTTTTCTATCTAGGAAATTAATTGTTGATATTTTAATTTTTCTCCAGATAATGACTGTTTTATCTGAGAATCCAGCCTAATCTCTCTGCTTTCAAGGGATATAATGGAAGGAACATTAGGAAAGAAGAAATTCAGGATTTCTTGGATCAGGATGTTATGAACCAGGAAATAATAGGAATAATACTGAGATGGGTATTATATTTTTAAACGGGGATGCACTGACAGTATTTCCATGTGTAGCATTTGTACAATGTGATCTGTTCAGCATGGCCTAATGGCAACAGGAGTTTTGCTATTCGTCTTCCATGTATCCAGGGATTTTGCCTGGATGAATTTTTTATCCATAACTACTTCATTAGTGCGAAGATTCACATGGAGGTGCTTTAGAGACCTCCCTTCAGAAAGCTACCATTGATGAGGTGGATGTTGAATATCCTCAGAGGAAAAAGATTCACACTGAGAGAACCTCATCCGTGAGAATATGATGAGAGCACTCCCTGGGGTCTCTACGCTTGCATGAATAGGAAGGATTAAAGGTTCAGGCTTATAGTCCATTTGTCATGAAATCCTCTAATGATGACAGAAACTGTAGACTTGCCTCATATAGAATATCTATAAAGAGCAGAGTGAAAAGGATATAGTGAGGCAATGGTGCATGACCCTAATTTTAGAAGTATTGAAAGTGGGAGAATTTGAGGAGTTTACAACAGTAACAGAATATTGGGGTTTGGTTTCCCTTCCTCCCACCAGTGCAAAACCCAACCTCTAAAGACTGTGTCTTGAAAAGTCCATATGAGCATCTGGATATTCTTGCCCCCCTCTGTCTCCCCAGCACCTTCTAGGAAATACAAAAACATTAATGTAAAAAACTAAGATAATTTAAAAGCCACAATATATAATGGGAAAAAAGCAAGAGGGCACTGAATGCCCAGCAGCAGCTTGGGTGCAGCTGGTGGGAGAATTGTGATGCTCCTGCCTGTCTGTCTTTGGAGGGATGGGGTAGCAGTGCCAGGGTTGTGGAGGCACCTGCCAAGGGTGCCCATCTGTTGGTAACCTGGGACCTACTTGAGCCCCTGGCTTGACCCTGATCCTGAGCCATGACAAGGCTCAGATGGTGCAGGATTGATGCAGTCAGTTGCTCTGTTTCATTATAGATGGAAAAAATGTCAGAAATTCTAAATATGCATTTTATATTTCAGCTGGAATTCAATATCCTACAAAATGGAAATTCCCTCTCTTTGTCTAGTTGCAGCCTGGAAGAAGGGTCCTTTGAGGAGAGACACAAGAGAGGTGTAGCCTGATCTTCAGATGAGAAAATGAGAGTCAGATGCTGATGCTGCAACTCTTCTGTAGAAATAGAAGTGTATTCCCTAATTTGAACATTTTATGATTTAGCCAATGAAACTAAGTTTGCATCTTTTTGCTAATCACCTGGAATTTTTCAAAGAGATATCTATACCTGCCAAGTTTAGTTAGAGGTTTGGAAAACACCAGTGGCAGGCTGGAATGAGGGAGGGAAAGCAAGGTGTTTCAGGACACAAAGCAGCCCTCCCCTGCCAGGTTGCCTGTTTAAAGTACAAGCTCATAGGAGCAGGGATAATCTTTTTTCTGTGTGGAGTGTGGTGTCCAGCGAGCTGTTACAAATCTGTAATAATCTGTTTTGCCAGGCATAGTTTCTTTACACGAAATTTTTCCTTGTGAAATCATAACATGGTGTTCCATGTCTGTATCCTGGCACTGCAGCAGTGTCACTTGCTGCCTGTGAGGGAGTTATGTGATGGGGACATTGTCTGCATGCAACTGCTATGTAAGCAAATGTGACCTGTACCTCTGTGAGAACTAGTCTGGTAGGGAAAGAAAGAAACTCCACAAATTTTCTGAGAGGATTAAGCACAACAGTTAAGTTTGAGGGGCTCATGGGTATTTATCAGGCCATTTACCATGACAGGAGGCATACTTCACTTCATGTGCTCTCAGATGACTTATGTGCTCTCAAAAATATTACCCTGCAGCTATGGAAATTTTTAAGTTCCTTGTTTAAAAATGCATTTAAAGTTCCTCAATAGAAAGTGTAAAATGTCTGTTCAGTGGGCTACCTGGTAAGGTTTTCACTTCTGTAATTTTTCCTGCTTACCCTAACAGCTGTCTTCTTTTTCAAACTCTCAGGATAGGAAATGCCTTCATTAATTTAATTTAGATAGCTTGATTTCAGCAGTACCCACTGCATTTCACATTATATAGTTTGCAGTTGGGAAGCAACATCTGGACTCATCCCAGTAAAAATGTGATTTCCTGCTCTTAATACATTTACTGTATTTTCTTATATAAATATTGTTTAATTATAGAGAGGAATCATGTCATTAATCTTCCCTATGTGTCTAGACTGTTGATGACTTGAGGTACCTAAGCCCAGAGCTTGCTATTCAGTGGCATGAAAGCATTGCATTTGAGTGGGTTACGGCCATTAATATGCTCATGAGTCTGCAGGAGAAATGGAGCTTAGAGCACAGTCTATCTATTCACCTTGTATTTGACATCACTGGGAATCTAAGTCCTTCTGGCATACCACTGAAATATGGTGCTTGTGGGTTTGGTGATTTGAACCATTTAGTGAGAGAACCACACCAAAAATCAGATTGTTACTTGTGTGATCACTTGCTAGTCATGTTTTCCTAAGCAGATGGTCCATGCTATCCGTGAGCAAGCAGCTTTTTAAGCAGCTATCCCGCCTGCTTTTACGGGACTGGATTTGATGCATTTGTTAGGTTTGCTGTGTTATGTAACCCAGTCCTCCAAAGTATTTTACTTTTTTATAGTCACAGTTGATTAAAGCTGACCTGGCAAGGGACCAGAAAGCCTTTGAGAGGATTAGTGGTTATTAGTGTCATTGCCTCTTCTACTGTAAAAGTGGCCCTGTTATGAGCAGCTGAGCAGCACCGCCCGGGCACAGCGCACCCCTCGGTGCCGGGCGGTGCCGCCCCCTCCCTGCGCACCCACTCACCCGGGTGGCGGCCGAGGCAGGGCAGTCACTCAACACCCGGCTCTGTAGCGCTTTGTCTCCCCTTCTTCTCCCGCTGCTTTGTGCGCTGCAGTGGAGAGGTGGCTGGCGCTGAACTTTTTACCTTCGAGGCTAAGTATTTTGTGTGCTGGGGAAAATGGCCATTAAAATGATTTGTGAAATAAATACTATCGCTGAAGCAGGTGTTGGACCAGTAAACAGTTAATTGCCAGAGCTCTGCAGACGTCGACAATTTCTTTTGAGACATCTGCCAGCTAATATTATCTGATAGCAGCTCATTCAGTTGATGAATCTGTCATTTTGCAATTTAGCTACCAGAATGTGTGCTGGGTCGATCAGCTTGCAAACCTGTGTTTAGAAGAGCTTCACAATCTGCAGTCATCTGGAGACATTCAAGGTATAATGCAATTAATAATTTACCATCATCCTGACATGAAAGCAACTTACAGTAGAAAAGTCAAAACATGTCGGTTTTCTGTGCCTTTGAGACTCATGTGAACGTTGCTTTCAAACAAAGGTAAGAGTAATAAAAGCCTGGTCCAACCTAAGGGTCAACACACAGCAGAAGATGGGGCACATTGTTAGGAGGAGATTTAGCCAAAGCTTATTTGTAGAAACTTGGTGAAATAATACTTGTGTTCAACCTCTGTGTTCAGCATTTTTTAGCTGGTTCGTACCTTGATAATTATTGCAGAACTTTGCTTCAGCTAAACCAATCATGTTCTAAAAGACACACATGATACTCCAAAGTTGATTCGTAAGTAACCTCGGGAAGAAAGAGGGGACTGTGTTTGAAACAGACATGATTCATATCTACTGTTTTATCGGACTGCATTTTAAACTGTTCACATCAAAGCAGTTTTCTAAGTGAGAAGCATAACAATACTTGTGAGCTGGTCCATGGAATATTGTTTTTCTGTTGATCATATGCAAGTAGCTCTTAACACCCTCCATAACAATTTCAGCTATGTTTAGTATTTTTGCCTTTTGGTTGAACAAAAGATGATTTGTACCTGAGGAGTGTACATTCACTGAAGAAGCCTAGAAAGAAACCGTGGAATTTGAATGAGATTTTATATAAAGCAAAAAGAAAAAGAAAAAGGGGTTGTTTTAAAAAAGCACTAACATCAAGGAGTCTGTGGTGAAATTGCAATTGAGTCATAATCTCTTAAAAAAGCCCCCACTAAGGCAGATAACTAATTTGCTCTGTAGTCAGGCTGCTCAGGTTACCCCCTTGATGTTTTGGGCTGTGGGGACCCTCCTTCAGGACTTTGTTGCTCTTGGTGGCCACAGCCGTGGGGCCGGGGATGAATAGGATGGAGTGGCAGGAGGGTAAATGTGAGAGCTTTGTGTTTTCAGACAGTTCTTTTGCTTCTAGGAAAGTTAATTAGGAAGTGAAACCTTAAGCAGTTGACAGTGTGCATTGTTGGCTGCTAGTGCTCTGTGACAAATACCACTGAAAGGTACTTCACTTTCTTTTGTAAACAGAAAGGTAAGGAATTTGCACAAAAATGTATTGGTGAAGATCTGCTTTTCATCATGGCCTAACCACATAGTAAACAACAGAAATAACTTGTTTTAATAAAGTATGGTGTTGAAACATTTATCAGCAAGCTCTTTCTCTCCATTTCAAAGGTATGTTTAGGTAAGAGGAACTGTTGCCTTAAAGAAACCCAATCTGAAATTTTGTTATAACATTTTTTTCAGGTCAAGGTCAGGAAACTTAAGGAAAAGTTTGACTTTTGGGCCATCATACAATTACGCCTGAGTTGATTAATACAGTATGCTGAAACAGCCATCTAAGAATTTTGTAGTATTTTAAATGTATCCCAAATAGTAGTTATTCACATAAAATTATTCTAGTAGTCACATTATAAAAAGCATGACTTCATTTTTATTGTCCTTTTTTGCATGTAGCATGCACAGTTATGAGGCAAGTGTAATAATCCATGTGTTTTAATTTGTCTGTATAACAATAAAAAAATTAACATACCTTTCTCTTATAGGCTACGTTCCCTTGAGTGGCATCATTACAAGCCTCTGGAGAATTAATAAAATAGGCTTGGAGACTTCAGAGAAGAAGCCTGTTAAAACAGTTCTGCACAGTACTTCATTTGAATTAGACTTTAGCGGTGTACTTGTGAAACCAAAAGGAGAGTGGTGTAGAGGTGGCTTAAACACTATAGACATCCATTTCAGAATAAAGGTAGCTGCCTTTTGTCCTGCATTTCCAGCCTCTGCAGGTGGAGCAGCTCTGCACACAGGCTTTCACAGCATCAGCAATACAGAGAAGCACAGCAGAATATTAATTATGTGAAGACTGTACAAGGGTAAGGCATTTGTGGAAGTAACGTTTGGAACTCAAAAAGCAATAACCACAGATGACTGCTCCGAGGGGCTGGTAAATAGGGAGGAGGGAATGGCATGTCTACAATACATTCATGCAGGCTGGTGCTTAGTCTCATGGAGGAAGTGCTGCAAAGGATATTTTCTAAGCAAAATCCAGTCTTTTTTCAGCATCTGTCTCCCCTGGAGCAGCTATGGCTGCGGAGAGATCCCCCATCTCTGCAGCTCACTGCTTATCCATGTTGTCCCCTTGCTTGTGCCCATTAATCTCAGTCCTTGTGGTAACACCAGTTTCCTCAGCCATGCAGATATTTTGCAACAGCTTTCCCTTTTGCCAGTGCTCCCTACAGAAAGGGAGAAATTAGTTTTCTGTTTATACATTCCCGTGAAGTGATGCTCTATCTGTTTTTACAAGGCTATGTAATGACATTTAGATTCAGTCCACCGAGTGAGCTATTTTTAAAGGTTTTCAGAGGGTCATTGTAAATATTAAATTATTCGGATACTTTCACATTTTTCCATAAGACAACCCGCCCCCCCCCCCCAAATATTATTAGGCTTATCTTCCTTTTGGGTTGCTTTGAAAAATGGAGTAGGAAGCTTTTCAGGAGTCCTTAGTACTGGTCTAAATTTCTTACTACTCCCTCCTAAGAGATGCAAATCTTAAGGATGCAAATCCAACACACTGTAAAATTTACAGTGATTTAATAGTAATTATAATAAATACTGTATAGGATAACTATGAGATAACAGTGTTTGAGTAAGATGGGCTGAGTAAGTGCTTGAGTAAGGTTATTATGCATCAGAACTGCTCTTCAGGTACTTTAAATAATGACAGGGCCAGGTGATACAGGCCTGAGTATTTGAAATTAGCTTGCCAACGGCTCTTCCTGCTGTATGACTAGAGGTGAGCATGGGAAGGGACAGAAGAAGGCTGAAGGGCTTCAGGGGCATGGGTCTGCCCCCACCTCTGGTTTGGACTGGGGAGGAGGATTCCACCCTTATCAACCCCATTGTGAGCTCATTCCTCATTTCTTGAGCAGAGAGGAATGTTTATTCAGCTGACACAGTTTCTGGGAAAGAGGCTGGAAGAAGAAACTGCTGCGTGACAGTCTTCCTCCTTATCATCTAAAGTGGTGATGTATCTGTGCAACATGTGCAGTGTGGGAAGGGATGGCCAGCTAGACATGGGACAGACCTAGGAAAATGAAGTATTTGAATGCACAGGGGATTATTACCCCATTTCTCTGCATCTACAATAATATTCATCTGAACTCAGCCTACCAAACCCTAATCAAAATAACCTTTTTCACTTGAGCAGTTGATTAACCCCCAAAGGCTCCACCTTTCAGTGAGTTTACTCAAATTCAGAGAGTACGTGTGGAGTATGCAGTGCTGATTTGCACCAGAGTATATAATAATAGCAGTGTCAGTGCAGAAACAGGGAAGGGCTGGGAGCAAACCATGTGGGTATCTGCCCTGCACGGACAAGGAACAGCCGAAAGCATGAGGCTGCCTCCCTGCTTCCATATGACTTTGTGTGGGAGAAGATTTGGAGGGGTGTGATTAACCCACAGGAGAGGCAAGCAAGGCAAACTGGAGAACAGCCCATCCTGTGATTTCTTCTGGGGACTGCTCCTCCCTTCACAATATCAGCCCTTCTTGCTATCCCCTCTGTTACAGCACAGTGGGTGTCTCTGGGACCGGATTGGTGGCCTTTGGCTGCATCTCCTTATGGAAATTGCTCTGACCTTTATTTTCATTTGTTGGCCCGACTGCTATCCTGTCCCTGAAGCAGAGTGTGGTTACACCTTTCTGCTTAAGCTGGCATGTTTGGTTTAAAACCAGAAGAAATAAGAACTTCTCAGCTTTCTAGAAATAACTTTTCTTCTCTTTTTATCACCTACAGAATGCCTGGAGAGTTTCAAACTAATAACAAGATTATGTAAGAGAACAGGAAATAAAAACATACGTATATTTTATTTCTGCAGAAACAGCCCCATTGCATTTAGTCTTCCAACACAGTAAATGAGCCCTCTATATACTTTGGCACTACAAAGCATTTCAAAGATACTTCTGGTAAACACCAATACCATATCTATCCCTCTAAACCTCATTTTAAAGAAATGTATACATTGTAGAAGTAGAACAAAAGTCAGTTTCAACATTTTAAGCAATCAGTTTCGTTCTGGTCACAGCAATTACTCTTTCTGTCAGCAGAAGGAAAATTTACAATCAGGAAATCAAAGAGTCAAACTTATTCCAGTATAATGCAGCATAAGATGCCTGTAAATGGGATCACCCCTCTGGAAAACCTGCTTCCTCTCATTTGTCTGAGCAGAGCTGGGTGGCCGCCGTGCACCGCACAGAAGCGCTGGGCGTGCTGGGCCCAGCTCCGGGCAGGTGGAAAGAGCAGGCTCGTGGTCAGGGCTGTGCTGCCGTGCCAAGGCAGGGTCCCACTGTGCCTCCATCCCTCTCCCTGTCCCCTCTGTGCACCGCTGCTGGAGCTGGCCATCCCAACCCCCACCTTACCCATTTCTACCATCCTGGAGCAACACATTGGTTCAGGCTGCATTGCACCCCTTTTCTGTTATCCCCTCTTCAAGGAACATCCAGCTGTCAATGCCTCACTCCTGAAAAGAAAAAAAGACAGACATGGAGGCATGAAGACAGCTGGATGTTCCTTGAAGAGGGGATAACAGAAAAGGGGTGCAATGCAGCCTGAACCA
>JACBWW010000003.1:44179235-44376292 GCA_020086605.1 Lanius collurio
CCCTTCCCTTCCCTTCCCTTCCCTTCCCTTCCCTTCCCTCCCTTCCTTCTTCCCTCCTTCCTTCCCTCCTTCCCATTTGTGGTTCTTTTTTGTGGCATTCGATATTTACCAGTGAGAATGAAGCATATTTTCAAACTTAGAGGCCTGTTTGTACATCTTGTCTGATGAAAGGAACTTTGATATGATAAATGCACCTGACAAAGCTTAATTTTTTCATTTATTTCTTGAAATTAATCATTGATGTAGTAGTTAAAAACACAACTTGAGATCATGAAGAAATGTGTGGGAAGCATATCTGGACTTACTTAAAACTTTGGAAGAATGTGAGAATTCACATTTATTAAGCCAAAATATAATAAATTCACAATGTAAAATACAACTCCAACTAGGCCAGATGATAAACGTTTTAATGCAATGCGTGCAGCTGCTCCACTCTGTTGTTTCCAGTCCTTTTCTGTCTGGTCTATTTACCTCCCCTTAATAGCGGCACGACATATTTATTGGGACCTAAATTTTCCCTAGTTGTTTGCAGCACAACTTTCTGGTCCAAGGAAAGGCTCATTTCTTTGAACTGCTTTTCCAACAAGAGTAGAAAACAGCAAATGCTGAATTAAAAACTACATAAGCACATTGCAAAGCAATTTCACTGTGTTTCTGCTTTCTGGGGAGCCAAAGAGGGGAGAAGGTAAAGAACTCTGTGATGTGTGCACACTGCTTGTCTGAAATGGCTGTGCACCTCTGCAAGGCTTGTAGTGACCTCCTGGGAAGCTGAGGAGTGACAACCCCAACTGACAGACAAATTTGTGTCAGAGGCAAAACGAAACAGCGCAGGGCAATGCAGAAATGTGGAAGGTAAAGTGAGGTGGTGGCTGAACCAGGTTTGGCTTCAGCAGTGGTTGTTCCTGTTCTGTATAGGGTGATCGGGCCCCAGGTTACAGATGTTTCAGAAAACAAAGCCAGTTGTTGAGGGAGTGTATGTTCTATATTAAAAGTTGTTCTGGAGCCTCTCTCACCCAGGCATATGAAGACAATTTCTGCGTATGAGGCAGCAGGTGAACAACCCTGCTTATTCAGCAACACAGAAATAAGACTAATGTGACAGAAGTAGTGAGACCTTCATAGACATTTTTTTCTAAGTAAAATAAGAAGATCCCATCCTGGAAAAATATATAGATTTTTTGGTTGTTCTTTATGCCAGCTGCAAAACCTGAGACAAATGGGCATTATGACAACTTCATTTGTAGCAGCAAAACAAAGGTGTGTGGAAGCCTCTGGCTAGCTTTCATATGGTTGGTCACCATACCATGCTGGGAAAATGCACTATATATTAATTTGTGCAGTAAGGACAACACTGCCACTCTGCATTTTGCATAGTATGCTGTGCTTTGCTTTAATAACACTAGGCAACTCTCATACCAGGAAAAACATCCTCTTTGCAAAACCAGGGGACTCAAATGTTGACCAGTATAAATAAAATGCTCTCCATGAAGTGCAGAGTGTAAGGGAATCAGCCTAAAAACATTGGCCTCAGTGGAGGATGGAGAGAGAATATGATAGGACACTGGACTTAAGTAGGGGTCAGGGCACAGGTATGCAGAGCTTTGAACGTGAAAATGGAAAGCGCTGAAGTAATGTGATATCCCTCAGGTGAGAATATCTGCAGCTCAGCAATTTCAGCTGTCTGTGGCTATTGTGCCCCTGTCACAGACTCAGAGCCCCTGAGTGAACTGATGAACTTGAGGGAGCAGTCCCAGCTACTGCCTGTATAAAGCTGTGTTTCTGATATGCTGATGGCAACAAGGCACAAGAATTTTGGGCACATTCTTATGGCAATCCAAGCTGTAAAGCATGCAGCTGTGGCTGTTTTACTTCCAGCTCATGTTGGTGTGGGTCTCTGCATCACAGCCCTCCCTCCACAAGCCACAGGGACCATGATGCATATTCCACATCAGCTTCCCAATGTGTGAAATTCTTAAGCAGATGGTCTTACTCAGCATGACATCTTCAAATCCTCTATTTTTTGTTAGAGGTAATTTTTTCATAGGTGTGTATATTGCATGGAACAAAGGCACAGATCATATTCACATGGTTCCAGGAATGTTTTCACAAGTTTTGGCAACAACTCTTGATCTAGTGACTGTGTGGCATAACACATCATTGAGCTTGTTGGCTGTGGGAACACATGGTGAGACAATCTTGCAGCTAAAGTGCTTTAACCTGCGTGTATGTGCCATGGGATGGACCTGCTAGGTGTACTTTGTGAGGGAAAGGGAATTAGATTAAACACTCCACAATGGTACCAATAGGATTTTTGCCATGTACTTTCCTAGGGACAAATAGAGCCTTTGCCCCATGAATCCTTTTATTGGACAGACTTGAACAAGCAGATAAAATACTAGAGATATTTTTGAGTGGCCATTATCTTCTACAGTCACCGTATTCATAAAGTCATTTCAGACCATTGATGTGTCCCATATATTTTTGAGTTGAGTGTAAACCAGAAAATATTTCCTGCAATTTCCTGGCTTTTGGAGGGTTGGGTGTAGACTGTTACATATAGCATCATCTCCTGTTTATTTTTATGATATAGGATAAGAGGGAAAAGCTAAGGACAGGACAGAATTAATTTTCTTGAAAATGAAACATCCATAACAGAGAGGATGAAGCTAGACCATTCCAGGTTAGTATGGTGCCAATGCTGTCTGCTCTCTCTATGTGCATACATTCCCTCATTCAGCTTCAGATTTATGATTTTGTAATCCACTTGCAAGGTTATGATGACCCATAAAACACATCTGTATTGTCTCATGTCTTTTTCAAACTCTCTGTCTTCTGCTCTGTCTCTGGTTCCTTTCATTGATGCAGAAAATGAGAAAGGAAGACATTTTTATCACCTGGTTTGTTTATTCATTCAAATAACAATTAAATTGTTTGAATAGCATAGCTCAAAATCGTAACCCTAATCAAATAACCTAAAAAACCCAAAACGAAAATCCCCA
Organism: Lanius collurio; assembly: GCA_020086605.1. NCBI lineage: Eukaryota > Metazoa > Chordata > Aves > Passeriformes > Laniidae > Lanius > Lanius collurio. The sequence continues at coordinate 44,182,235 of JACBWW010000003.1, forward strand.
ACAAACCCAAAGAAAGTCTGTTGAGAAGTATCTGAGTACAGCTTGGTCCAAGGAGAGGACACAGGCTGCTATCATTCCTGCAACACTCAACAATGTCTGTCACACTTACTGTGGGGTGGGGGAAGAAAACCTGTTTTTTGAGCTGATACTTAGGTATTCGTACGGACTTTGCTTAGATTGGCAGCAACACTTAAATGAAAAGTTTTGTGAAGAAATAGACACTAAAGATAATGTTATTCCTGTTGTTTCCATGGCAATGGACATGCTTGATGGACTATATCCATCATGTGTGCTCTGTAACCATCTGGTTTCACAGTCTTCATTTCAGACACTCTAGGAATGAAATGTAGGTAAACTTTATTCAGGCTTATAATTACTGTTGTCCTTACAGAAATTATTTAACATGATTTTTCAGCTGCCTCAGCATAAGGCCCAAAGGTCTTTTTATGGTTTTATTGCCACTTTTAAGGAATAGTTTAAGAATTGTTATTGTACTTTAGCTACAGATGCCACTGTTTCTTCTTAGTTTCTGAAACTGTGTTATAATGACATCACATAAAGATTTTTTTTTCCAGACTCCAAAAAGGTCACAGTTATTTTTTCCAAATGGCTCTGTCAAGCATAAAAATTAACCATACTTTGAGCTGGATTTTCTGTATTTGTAATGTATGTTTATGTTAGAGTTTCTGTCAAAACAGGCATTAAAGATAAATGTAGCTAATTAAAAGAACATTTGCTTAGAGCTCCTGGTAATAGATACCTCATTGTGGGGTCTTGAGGTAAAACTTACTTTCACAATTGATTCAGTTTATGAGATTGTGTTTGAACATTATAGAAGGCTATTTCAATTTTCCAAATTGTGCATATTAGCCTGAGAACAATCAAGTTAAGTCTATAAGTAAATTGCAGAAGAGAAGTCTGGGTGTACTTGCTAACTATGTAAAATGTTCTTGTTGGCTCTACTTCCTACACTTCATCATTTCAAATAATGGTTCCCAGCAGTAAATGTAAGTGAAAACTGGTTTTACAGGAGAGAAAAAGCCTATCTGGCACTGGGTGAGTCAATAAGTTGCTTACTGAAGCATAAGATAAAGAAGAAAAATTAAAAAGATCCCATATCAAATTAGGTAATTGTTTCTTTTTTTCTTACTCTATTTTACTAAACAGCTGTGCTCACAACATTAATTTCATTGCACATGACATCTGTGTTATCCTAGGGACTCCTATGCTGGGGAAAAGGTCAATGCCAACTGCTATTGCTTCAAGTTTCCATAAACTTTCAATGGCAAATAATATTTTGGGCTTTATATAAAGAAAGTAAAATAATAATGTATTTATGTAGCACCTTTCATATTAAAGGAATTCCAAGAAAACTACAAACTGTAGGCCCAATCCTTTAGTTACATAAACAAAACTCCCATTGATTTCAGCAAACTTATGCCAGAGTAAAGAGGGCAGAGCAAAGGTGTCAGGATTTGGCTCTATGCACTGCAGGCAGCAATCACTGCATCCACTAATAAAGTTCAGTCACTTTTTGGATGGGACTTGGCAGTTGTTTAACATGAGTGGTCTTGAGCTGACTCAGTTTAAATGGAAGAATAAACAAAAAATAGTTCTCTAATTAAGATTTCAGATTTTGCTGGAGCAAACTTTGAAAAATTGAAAGTACTGGTTAGGAGAGACAGCTGGGGCTGGGTTGCTCAAGGTCTTCAAAGTGGGAAAGGTTTGGAAATGCTTCAGGTCAAAGATGCCAAGGAATACATCAAAGTGCCATGGGCAAAATTACATAGGGATGTGTTTCAGACCTGGCAGAGGGAGCTACTGCCTCAGGAAGAATATTGGGAATAAGCAGGGAACCTATAGGAGCTGAAAAAATGACTGCTCTAGAGGAAATCCTTGTTGCAAAAGTCAAAACCAGTGAAAATAGAGTGAGAACTCTCTAATGTGTCATAAATCTTTTGCCCCAGTGTTCAGGAGGGATGGCAATACTGGCCTTGAGGACAAATAGGAAGACATCATTGGGAATGTGGCATCCAAGTGCAAATTTCAGCTTGAAAGTTCATCTTGAGCGGGACACGTCACCTGTCTCCATCCCAAGAGGCTGGAAGGTGTGCTGTGGACAACTGCAAGCTTCATAGCACCTTTGGGTGGAGTGAGCATTGCCACTGCAGACAGGAGAGTGGCAAGGGAAACAGCAGTACTTCAGTACAGGAAAAGGTATGTAGACAGCCATGGACATAAAAGTCTGACCTAAACATAAATTGAACATAGAAAATGACAAATAATAATTTAACAGAGGTAGATGACACTGAACTATTACATTTGCCATGAAAATAATGTGTAAGATATAATCTATCAAGATTTCAGGAAAACATGCTTTGAAAACAAATGGGCAACCTTTACATGTCATAATGAGAGGAATCAGGGGTGGCATTGTAAAGTAGGTAACAGGAGACATCAATGTGGACAGCAGCAGGCTGTGGAAAGGAAGGGGATGAAACCAGAATGGTAACCAATTTTAATTTTGTTTAATACTTTCTCAGTGACTTGATGCAAATATGGATAGGTTCCTGAAAAATATACTGATATGCAGGGTTTAGAGGCATTGCCAATACACGTCTTTTGGAGAGAGCAAAATCTAAGAGCCCAAATGGGAATGGGATAAAATATAATAATAAAAATAATATTAAAAAATCTGCTAGAAGCTCAGGGCTCATCTGTTCATAAAAGAATTTCACTTGTTGATCATGGTTTGACTAAGAGCTATCACTGTGATGTAACCATGAAAAGAGAAATGCAGTTTCAGAATTTGTCTGTCAAATTACTGCCAATGTGGGCAAAAAATACTAGCATCACCCTACAGGGCTTTGGCTAGACCTCTTCTCAACTTCTGTCTTTAGAAAAGCCATTTGAAAGCCTAGCAGAAACAGACAAGGACCCACACAAGTTCAAAAGAGGTGTCTTTGTCCCTGTGAGAGGATGGAAGAGATGGTCTTGGTCAGACTGGCAAAATGAGGATTTGGGTGGGAGGCAAAAGGGAAACCAGCAGGGAGAAAAGTCATTTAAACTAAATTAAAATATTTTCACATGTACAGTGGGTGTCAACTGAGAAAAAACAAATTTAAGTTTGAAACTAGAAGGCAACTCCTCACTCTTAGAGCAAGTGCATTTTGGAATATTCTCCAGTTGAGTAACAGAGGCCAAAACCCAACAACTTTTATGTTGGAGTGTGTGAAAGAAATTGCACAATGTGTTTACTTGAAGTAACAGGGGAATTGACTTAATGGCCCAGAAAGTTCCTCGGAGCTCTGTGTTCAGATATCCTCTGCAGCAAACACTGTTGCTATATAAAAGATTTGAACAGAAATTAGGAGCAGTCCTGTTGAAATTGAAGTGGGAATTTAAGTTCCCCAAGAGTAATTAGCCTTGTTGTGTGTGGTCAGGACATAGAAGAGGCATTTAATGGCTGTGAATATCAGTAGGTCTTTAAGTGTGGAGGAGATTATAAGTTACTGGGACATTCATACAGTAATACTCACTTAAGTTCGAGGGATGTCTCCTTTTGAACAGTAACTATTAATGCAGTGTTGAGATACTGGTTTAGAGTTCACTTAGGTGACAGCTGCTATGTCTGACTGTCCCTGGCCATCCTAGATGTGGAAGAAACAAAATAACACAGCCCATCTTTCAATTAGCACTTGCAAATGTCCTGTTTTGGGGGACAGCTTTGAATGCACACACTACTATAAAAAGGATCCAGTTGTAATGATTAAAGGGACACACAACAAAATAGTCTTCATGCAACAGGATACCAAATATAGCAAAGAAGGGAAATCAACCTCCATTTCTGCAAATACAGACACATTTTCCAGTAAAATGAGTCAATTAAATTGGAGAGTGTTATTAATCTGTTGTCTTAACATCTTAGTTTTAATGTGCAACTTAAAATGAGATCAGGGAGAGGTATTTTGAATGTAGGCAGACATTTTTTGCCAGCACCAGCACTGCCTGGCTTATGAAAATTGTTGAGAGTTGTTGTCTAACAATATAATCACTTCAGCAGCACACAGTAATAGGGCTTTTTTTTCTAAACTACTGAAAAACATTAAGAATTAATTATGTTAGAGGCATGCCATTAATTGTGGTGTAATTTTCACCACGTGTATAATATTTAACTGCACATTTTGTCACAGTGCAATTATAGCAAATGTTTTCCAAGATGTCTCTCTGGCTGTATATACATTGTGGTTACTCTAATTATTTTCCCCCGTGATAATGTACAACATTCCCAGGATCCTGTCTTTTAAACCATTCACTGACAGACAGGATACATAGAGAGTAGGGTAGTGTAGTTTTCTCTTCATTTTATACTATGTTGAGAAATAAGTTTGAAAAAGTTGTGCAGTCTGTGCACATGTATTAGTCTCTGCCTTTTTATTTATATTAGACACATATCCAGTACTTTGTTTCCAGTGCTGTGATGCTCCATATCCCTGAGGACACTAAAATAGCGAAGTGAAATTAACACTGAAAAAATATATAATAATTTGCCTCAAAATGACCACTGCTATTTGAAGTATGCTGTGCAGTGTGTTTCTGCTCTGAATTTTCACCCATATTGTATATGTGGATGCAATAATGATGGGCATGTAATTAGTCAGCAATTGGCAGACGCTGCACAACTCACCACTCTACACTTAATCTCTTCCTGAAATCACAGGAGAATAATATTTGCATTGGCTAATAACCAAAAATCCTCTCAAATACAACTTGATTTTGTATATTTTACCCTGTTGTATAATTGTATGGACAACATTTGTATATATTAAATGGCATATGCTACATGAAATTTTCTCAAATATAGTATTAGCTATATGGTAACATAATGTGGCCAGCACACCTGTCTGGCTGGATAGAAAAACTGCAAAAAAGAAATAAAAATTATCTGACTCTCCTTTTACTTCCACCTGACAAATCAATAGAGATTTCACAGATGTTGTTATTCTTAGGTTGTTGGATGTTTAACGTAAATTGGAGAAATATCCTGTCTGTTGTCTTGTCAAGGTAAGGTAAGTTTTTCTGATGCACCTAATTTCCACCCCCTGCCAAAAAAAAGACCCCAAAACACTCCAAGAGACTACACATAAAACATGTAATGTGGTGACTCGCATTTTTTAAAATACGATTTTAGAAAAGGTGCAAGGTTAGGAATTGCTAGCTATATTTTTTACAATTTTCAGTTGTATCACTGAAAAATGACACTGAATTTTAGTATACCTACAGTTTGAACAAAACCTTCACACAGTAGCTGTGAAATAACAGGTTGGTACCACATGCATTAGGTTAGACCCACTGACTGAACTCACTGGGAGTTTAAATTCTGATCACACCACCACAGTGAGCATCAAGTAAGTCAGATTTAGTATTTTTGTGATATCAGTAGCACATCTGAATCAGTTCCTTTTCTCAGTTATATTCAATCTTCAGGTCTATCTTCATCTAAACATGCAGACAAACAATTTGTAATGTAACTGGCTCTGAGTGTGCAATGAAAACGTAGAATTTTAGACGTGTTGAGACCTGAGGTCAATGGAGACCTTTTCATTATTTTTGGCTGGTTCAGGGTCATGTCACTGCACAGGCTGCATGGTTCACTCTCCTCCAGGCACAGATTTACCAAACATGTGGGAAGGCTCCATGCATCGACACCATGACCACACCCAGTGCCTCAAGGCTTCTTCACACAGGAAACCACTACGAGAGACACTCTGAGAGTACACGATACAGCCATGACTACCTGACATGAGGGAAAAAATTGAGATTTTCTTCAGTTTTCCTACCTATATAATGGTTTCATGGGTGGAATCATAGATTAAATGTTCTTTATATATTTTTGGAATTATTTGTTATCTTGAAATCAAATCACAAGGGATATAAAATTCCAGTAAACGCTCATAACACAGCACAAGCAATTTCTAATAGTATGAGGAAAATTTATTAAAAACAAGCATAATGGACTTTGTTTTTCTATTAAAATGGTTTATATTAATCTGTTAACTTCTAAATTCAGATTTTTCTTCACATAAATGCACTATATCTTTGCTATAAAGACAAGAGTAAACCAGAATCAACCCAATACTGTGGTGCTCTTTAAGTCAACATCCAGAGACCATCAATGGCAGCAGTTCATAGTTGTTCATAAGTAATGTAATTTTTTTTTTTTATTTAGAAGTCTTAGTTTCTGATATTAAAAGGGTATTATCAGGTCATCAGAGCATAATTTCAAGCCACTCTCTAGGAAGGAGTCTATATGTAAATAGAGGTAGAAAGGAGAACATTTAAACTAAGCTTTAGAAATACTCATTTTGATCTCTTTGGAGTTTTTTGCTCCAGCAAAAAAAAGAGAAGTGATGAATCATTTGGTCTTTTAAAGTTAGTCTTGGTGAGACATTAGAAAGTACAAGAAATAATCTTTCACTTGCAAGGAAAGTGCAAGTTTACTTCTTATTTTCTAATTACTAATTCTATTATTTTAAGCAGTTTTGCTACCCAAAGGGCACAAAAGCCAGCAATCGTAAATAGCTACAACACAATGACACAAATCTTGTTTTATTTCATTGTTTTATTTCATTTATTTCATTTCATCCTCTAACTGATAGCAAATTTTTTTTTAAATGTTAGTTTAGTGCTTTATTCATGAAGGACTTCCTGATGATGATCTTTGTGAAGATCATTCCCTGTGCTACAGAGACAGATGTTTTCTGTGGCCCTGATTCAATAAAGCAATCCTGTTCAGGAAAGCAGTTAAACCAGAAAATATCGCAACAACCTGCGGATGAGAACATGACAGTTTTTCAGTATTGAAAAGATCTAAAAACATATGCTTTAATGTGACATCTTTGACTGACAGTCAGCTTCCCTCAGATTATCCAGGGAGGAATTGAAACCAGGTTAACTGGGGGCCTGAGTGAATGTATGAGCTTTTATGGATCTGAATTTTCCATTACTTATAAACTGTTCTGAGTATCAGACAAACTTCAAGTTAGATTATTCCAAGTTTGGCAATTATTTCTCCTCATCCAGCTCTAAATCTCCAGCTTGTGTCCTTTCCTGAGACAGTAGATCAATGTCCAGGTGACACATGATGTCAGTTTCTTATTTTGTGTTGGCACTATGTGTCCAAACTCAAGAACTGGATGACAACACACACGCTTCTGAGCATCCTGATTGTGACTCCAGAACCTGTGTATGAACCTATATTTACACCCATATAACTTTTGCAAAAAGACTTTTCAATTTTTTTCTTTGCAGCTCTGAAATTTTGGCAGTTACCACAGGTGTGGGACAATTTCCCCTTCCCATTCCAGTCAGGTGAAGTCCCAGGTGACTGGAAAAAGGGAAACATTGCACTCATCTTTAAAAAGACTAAAAAGAGGACCCTGAAAACTACCAACCTGTCAGCCTCACCTCTGTGCCTGGGAAGATGATGGGACAGATCCTCCTAGACACTGCACTAAGACACATGGAGAACAGGGAAGTGATTTGGGACATCCAGTATGGATTCACCAAGGGCAAGTCCTACTTGACCAGAATAGTGGCCTTCTATGATGGAGTGACTACATCAGTGGACAAGGGAACGGCTATGGACGTCATCTGCCTGGATTTCTGTAAGATCTTTGACATGGTCCCCCACAGTGTCCTTCTCTCTAAATTGGAGAGAGATAGATTTGATGGGTGGACTGCTAGGTGGGTAAGGAAATGGTTAGATGGTTGCATCCAGAGGGTAGTGGTCTATGGCTCACAGTCCCAATGGATATCAGTGGGTCTGTACTGGTACCAGTGTTATTCACTATCTTCATTAATGATGTAGATGAAGGAATTGAATGCACCCTCAGCAAATTTGCAAGTGAGTGGTGTGGCTGAAACACCTGAAGGAGGGGATGCCATCCAGAGGGACCTGGATAAGCTCAAGAAGCGTGTCCATGGGAATCTCATGAGGCTTAACAAGACCAAGTGCAAAGTGCTGCACCTGGGTTGGGGTTGTGGTATCAACAAAGGCTGGAGATGAACAGATCCAGAACAGCCCTTTCAAGAAGGACTGGGGGTGCTGGTGGGTGAGAGGCTGGACATGATCCAGCAATTGTGTCCTGAGCTGCATCAAAGCAGAATGGGAAGGAGAGTGAGGGAGGGGATTCTACCCTTCTGCTCTGCTGTCATGAAACCCCACCTTGATTACTGCATTCACCTCTGGGGTCCCCAGCACAGGAAGAACATCAAGCTGTTGCAGAGGAGGGCCACCAAGGTGGGGCCAAGATAAGAGGAATGGAGAACCTCTCCTAGGAGGAAAAGCTAAAAGAAGTGGGATTGTTCAGCCTAGAGAAAAGAAAATTTCAGCGTGACCTAATTGTAGCCTCCCAGTATCTGAAGAGGGCCTATAAGAAAGATGGAGAGAGGCTATTTACAAGAGCATGTAGAGATAGGACAAGGGGGAATGGCTTTACATTCAAAAAAAAAAAGAGAGTTGGTTAGATTAGATATTAGGAAGAAATTCTTTACTGTGAAGGTGATGAGCCACTGCTCAGCAAAGGTTGCTCAGAAAAGCTGTGGATATCCCATCCCTGGATGTGTTCAAGGCCAGGTTGGATGAAGCTTTGAGCAACCTGGTCTAGTGCACAGGGTCCATGCTCATGGCAGGGCAATTGGAAAAAGATGATCTTTCAGGTCCCTTCCAACACACTCCATTTTATGATCTATGATTCTAAGGTCACAGTAGTTCTTCAGCAGATTGTGCCACAGGATGAAAGACCTTGTGACACAGGTCTATAGCATGGGGAAGGGAGGAGATGAGTTTCAGACCCTATTGATTTCTGAGTAGCTGCTGCTACCACAACGGCTCTGAAGGAAGAAAACATTCAGCTCTAGACAGGATCACATCCCCTCCACAGCTTGCTTTTTGTATTTTCATTCTTATCTGTGAACCATCTAAACCACACAATAGTCCCTTTCGCCACCTTAATCACATCCCCATGCTACTCCTGTTGACCAGAGTTGATGCATTTACAAGCTGGAAACCTGCCGGCACTGACCAGTCTTGATGACTGACCTCTGTTCTGGTATAAGCTCAGTTAGTTCATACAGGGTCCATATGGCAATTTTCTCTCCCCCTTCCCCCTTCCCTTCTTCTGATTCTCCGAAAGTCTGCAGTTCTGTATGTCTTTTACAGTGTCTCCCCATGAGTATTTCACTTCTGTTGGCACTTTCCATAGCAGTATTAATAATGACATTTTGCTGGCATCAGGCCAGCTGTTAAAGTTTATGGAGTAATTTTGTAATAGAGCTGAAAGAGCTTAGCAAAAACCCAGCAGGTGAACAAGCTTTCCTCCTCACTCTTTTAAAATAAAAGCTCTCCCGTTCCACAAGCTTTGCAAAGCCTTTGCACCAGGGTTTCCTGGAGGCAAGATGTGCATATTTTAATGTGACAGGTTTAAGAACCAGTGTTCTCCTGTGGCACTCCCACCTCCAGCTGCAGGGCTGTGCCCCTAGTCCCCATTCCGAGCCATGCTCATTGCAAACATTGAATATAAAATTGCTGTTTTCCCCTTGCCCTCCACCTTCCAGCTGCATATTCCCACCCTGGTTCCCTGCTTGGAGCAATGATTTAATAAATATATCTACAATAATCATCAGCGCCTCTGCCTGCCCTCCCCCTCCCAGCTGCAGTTTCCCACCCTTATTTCTTTTTTGTGCCACGATTAGTACATATGTTTAAAATAAAACTCATCATCTCCTTCTCCTTTCCTCCTTCCAGCTGTGGATTCCTCCCTGCCTCCGCCTTACCCAGATTTTCATATCTGGTAGGTAAATTCCATCGAAAAATTGAACCTCATACAGTGCCTCCCCTTCCTGCTGTTTGCCATTTCTCTGTTGCAAATGAAACAATGGGCTTTAATGTGAAAGCAGATCACAGCCCTCTGTGGTGTTAACATGAAGTTGTGAGTGATCTGAAAAGAGCAAAAGATTCCTCTGAATTTGAATCCCTTTCCTGCAAGGGTCTCAGCCATGAGGGGCAAGATCCTGAAAGATGAGGCTGTAGCCCGGTCTGCAGTCCTCTGTGTATGAAGCAAAAGCTTTTCTGAGATCTTTTGGTTCAGCTGTATGATGAATCACAGTGGGATGAAATAACTGAGGCTGGAAGGCACCAACCTCTGGTCCAACCCCATGCTTCAAGCAGAGTCAGCTACAGCAGGTGGCTCAAGGTAAACTCCAGTCAGGTTTGAATATCTCCAAGTCAGGAGACTCCATGACCTCTCTGGGAAACCCGAGCCAGTGTTCAACTATGCTCATGGTAAAGCAGGTTTTCCTAAGTTTAAGCAGACTTTTCTGTATCTCATTGTGTGACTGTTGTCCTTTGCCTATCTAGGAACTACTGAGCAAAGTCAGATGCCACCTTGTTTATATGATCCATCGGGTGTTTTTACACATGGTTAATATCCCTCCTAGTCTTTTCTTCTGCAGTCTGAGCAGTCTCAACTCTCTTAATGTCAACTCCTTGTATGTTAAATTCTCCCGTCCCTCAAGCACCTTTGTGGCCCTTTGATTAATTTCTCCCATATGTTTGTGTCTCTCTTCTATTGGGTAGCCCCGACTGGGGCACAGCACCCAGACATGTCTCAGGAGTGCTGAGAAGAGGGGAAGGATCACCTCTCTTGACCTGTGGGTGACAAGCTTCCTAATGCAGCCCACCAGGCTGTTGGTCTTCTTTGTCACAAGGGCACATTGCTGGCTCATGTTCAGCTTGTCCACCAGCAGCCACAAAAGCCTTTCCTGCAAAGCTACTTTCAGAAGATTTGCTTCTAGCATGTCCAAGTGAATGGGGTTTCTTCTTCCCCAGGTGCAGCACTTTGCACTTCCCTTTCTTGAACTTGTTGGCCCATTTCTCCTGCCTTTCAACACAACCAGTAACACTACCAGCTGGGATAGCAGCCATTCCTCACACTCTTGTATATTCTGCAAATTTGCTCAGAGTTCATTCTGCCCCACCACCCAGGCAGTTAATGAAGATGCTAAATGGGCCCGGATCCAGTATCATCTCCTGGGCCACACCTCTAGTGACTTCCTCCATCTGGTTTTCATGTTACAGGTAATAGCCCTTTGGGGTGGTAGTTCAGCCAGTTTCCAGTCACCTCACTGGCCATTTATCTGACCTCTGCTTGAGCAGTTTATCTATGGTTTAGGGTTTGGGTTTAGAGTTACAGTTCTAGGGTTAGGTTTGGGATGTTATGGGAGACTGTGAAAGGCTTGCTGAAATCAAGACTAACAACAACCATTTTTCTCCTCTCACTCACTGGATGGATCAAGTCATCACAAGAGGCTGTCAGGTTTGTCAGGCATGATTTCTTTGTGAATCCATGCTGATCATTCTCAATCAACTTCTTGTCTTTTATGTTTAAAAATGGTTTCCAGTACTGTTGGCTCTATTATGTGCCAAGAGACATGAGATTTACTGGCCTGTAGTTCTAAAGTAAGCCTGAAAATCATGCCCTCCTGAAGGAGTGACATTTGTTCTATTCTAGTCCTCAGGAAAGTCCTCTGATCTCCATGATCTTTCAGAGATAACTGAGAGTGGCCTTGTCATAACACCAGCCCATTCCCTCGGTATCCATGGGTGAGCCACCACTATTCCCATGAACATCCAACTGTACGTCCAAACTATTTAAATGTCCCCTGACATGATCCTTCTTTACAAAGGGTAAGTCTTCTCTACTCCAGGCTTTACCATGGGTCTCAGGGCCTTTGGATTCCTAAAGCCTGGTCTTACCAGTAAAGACTGAGGCAGAAAAGACATTAAATACCCTACTCTTTTCCATGTCCTTCCAGGTCCTAGTGACCTGTCACTAGGTCCCCATGTCCATTCAGAAGTGGGGCCATATTTTCCCTAGTTTTCCTTTTGCTGCTGATATACCTGTAGAAACCTTTCTTGTTTTATTTCACATCCTGTAGAGGTCCAAAGGACTAGAAGAGCTTCCTAACTCCTTCTCTGCACACATGAACAATATGTCTATCTTCTCTTTGGGTAACCTGTCTTTAGTTCCACCTTTGCTTACCTGTTCTTTTTCTGTTTTGTCAGGAGCATCTTGGTCATTCATGAAGGCCTCCAGCTGCCTTTGCTTAATTTCCTGAGCCTCAGAATGACCATTCTTGCAGAGGCCGGTGGGTCTGCTGAGAAAGCTTCCCCAGAATGCTCTGTTTTGTTATGCTGATGTTCCCCAGTTCTGCTCCCCTGGTTGGCTCTGTTGGTGGCTACAACCCCTGTTACTTGATACACCCTGGGAGTTGCTTCATCAGTTCCCTTACCCCGGACCCCTCATTGTTCTCCCCGAGAGACTTCCCTGAACCCTTGCAGGGGTGCAGACACATTAAATCTCTCCTGTAGCACCCTATGCAAAGACTCTTGCTGCTCATTTCCCCGTCGGACTGTTTTAGCCAGCTGTCTGGGCTGTGTGTGCAAGTGTGCTGGCTGCACCGTGAGGCTTTGTCCTGGAGATGCTTTCAGGAAGGTCGCTACATGGAACCAGCTGAGGAGAAAGCGACAAATGGCGCCCAAACAGGGACTTCCTTGGAACACTCCTGAAAGCGTCTCCCTTCAGCAGAGGTTTTCTCAAATACATTCGTCAAAGCCATGGAAACTAATTTTGCAGTATCACTCACAACTTTGTCTTTCTGAAAAGAATGCTTCATTAGAAAGTTTTCTTCAGCTTCTACTGCCTGGGAAGTATCTTCTTGATCAATTCTGCCCAATTTGTTCTCTCTGAGAGACTTCCCTGAACCCTTGCAGGGGTGCGGACACATTAAATCTCTCCTGTAGAACCCTATGCAAAGACTCTTGCTGCTCATTTCACCGTCAGACTGTTTTAGCCAGCTGTCTGGGCTGTGTGTGCAAGTGTGCTGGCTGCACCGGGCGGCTTTGTCCTGGAGACGCTTTCAGGAAGGTCGCTACATGGAACCAGCTAAGGAGAAAGTGACACATTCTGAAGCTTAGAGGAACTTAAAGGACCAGTTCTCCTGGTCCCCTCTTCTATCTCAGTCTGTCTTCCCTGGGATTCTTTCAAGACATGAAGAGTCTAAGTTGGCTCTCCTGAACTCCAGGACTTTGACTCTTCTGCTTGCTTTGCTCCATCATTTAGTGCAGCTTAAAGGCTGTGCTGTACTTTCACATCCCTGATCAGTTCTGCCTTGCTTGTAAATATGACATTCAGAACATCTCTCTTATGTGTGATCATCTTGATCAACAGTGTCAGAAAGTTGCCATCTGTGTGCTCTAGAAGCCTGGATTTCTTGTGCCTTGAGGTATTGTCCCTGAAGAAAATATTGGGGTGGTTAAAAAAGGCTTTATTTATTTCTCCCTGTTCAGGACATTGGTAGCAGGCACACACTGAAATGCAGCCTGTATTGGTCTGCCTTGTAATCCTGACCCAAAACCTCCCAGCTGGCTCAATTTCTAGCCCCAGGCCATGGTCCAGGTGATCCTACTGCTCTCACACAAAGGGCAACTCCCTCTCCTTGCCCTCCCTGGGCAAGCTTGTCATTCCTAGAGAGCCAGCAACCATCCACAGCTGTGGTGGGAGCTGTTCCACCATAGCTCTGTGATCCCAGTGATATTACAGCCCTGCAACTGCACACAGATCTCTCATTCCTCCTGTTTGTTCCCCACGTTGCTTGCATTAATGCAATGAATTAGTGCTCTCCAGAGAGGCACCCAGTCAGGTTGATTCTGCAGAAGAGACATGAGAGCTTTCCCAATAATACTGTCCAGAAGGCACTTCCTTATTTATGAGCATATGTTTGAGATGGCCTCCCTTCAGCCCTGTTTCGTTGATTAAGCTTTTTCAGGTGGATCCCATGTGTGATTGTAGGGTTCCTCGACAGTCACATGGTTGTAAAAAGCAAATCCCTACTGTCAACACCTGCTGTGGAACCAGTTGTTGACCCACAAGATCTGTCCTCTCTCCTCAAGCCCATGTCATGTGGGAGAGACAAAGGAGTTTTGTACTGGACAACAGTCAAGGATGAAGCATGTGGTATCTTACAAAAAACATTGTGAACTTGCTGTCCCAGGGAATACTTTTTCCTCCCAAATTCACTCACCACACACACACACAAGGTAAGAAAGGCTCCTTCTCTTCCCTGAGAAGTTTGCAAGGATTCCAGAGGCGTGGTGAGTTTTTGGGCTAGATTTGGACCAAGAAGAAAGGTGGAAAGCAAGAAATCCCTGTTCAGACTCTGAATCAGCATCACTAATTCTTACCTGCCTTATTCTGAGAGATGCTGATGGCATGACTCAAGTCAAGATCCTTGTGGCAAGCACTGGGGTGGTGCTCTGCATGATGCACATGAGTGGGGCAGGCTGAATGTACAAAGGGACCTTTTGGGGGTTAAACAGATCACACAGGAGTAATGCTGAGTCCACAGAAGAAAATTCAGTTTGTGTCTAGATATTACTGGAACACTTTGGGGGTGGCCCAGGAGGTTATGGTGTCTACAAACTGGATGATCTATCTTACATTAGTGCCTTTTCAGAACATCCCCCCAAAGTAAAGAGGAAAAGGCTACCATGNTAACAGCTGAATCCATTTTCTTCAAACTCCCCTTATTTTAAATCTAATGGAAATCTAGAGAATGTGATTTGCTTGCCCTAACTTAATTAGCTCAGTAATTTTAAGATTATTAGCACTGGGCTTTTTTACTTCTGCTCAATATGTTCTGAATTCCATCTCTTTGCTCATAGAAAAATGTTGTTACACAATGGGTTATTTTAAACTGTAATTGTCCAGCAAACTTTAAACACATATTAGGCCAGTACAGTGCAAAGAGAAAGAGGCAGTGATCTCTTCACTACTCCCAGCTGCTATTGGCTGCATGACATGATAATAATAATAACTTGCATTTCTGTAAAATATTTAGCTTCAGGAAAAAACTTGAAGGATGTTGGACTGCTCTCGAATAATTTATGAATTCCATATGTTTATAAGTGTCTTTAAATACCGTAAGGGATTTACAGTATGGAAATATGTTTGCTCCTAAGAGCTGTTGACTGTCCATGGGCAAGGAAGAATATAATTGCATTTAGGATATGCTGCAAATGCCATCTGCTTTGATGTCCTACATCTGTGCAGCTGTGGGGTTTAGCAAACTCTGCCCACCTGGGAACAACGTGTCCCAAGCAGGAAGTAGAGGAGAACTGAAACTCCAGCATACTGAGTCAAACAACTTCTGAAGGAGGTAAGGAGTGGGCTTTCAATAAAAAGATTTTCAGGGAAAACTAATAAACAAATGTCATGGAAGTTCTCTGTTGAAAGGTGACAAACTCCTAGGTAATGTGAATGTACTAAACCCAATGCTTTCCAAATCTTTTAATTTTTTGTTCTAAAGGATTAATCTGTGCAATGCTGTTAAGAAGGCTGCCCCATAAAATTTTCCAGAGAAGTGACTGTTCAGCCTAAAAGGAGCTTGTGAAATGATGTTGGCAATTCAGGCAATCCAGGATCTAGTCTAAGGCCAGGAAAATTAGAGCCTCAAGGATGGATAAGGTGCCTTCTGAGGGACCACAACATCATGCAGAAGAGCAACTAATCCTATAAGATAGGGACAAGGGTCAGGGGCTGAAAACTGTATCTTTCATTTGTTTGGAGAGTCTTTCATGAAACTGGAAGTTCACAGCACATACAGATGTATGGCTTGAGACAAGAAAATTATTAATTTTGATGTTTTCAGTCAGTATATCTCACTTTTCATATTCCCAAGTGAAAACATTCTGCTTTGTTTAACTGCCCAAACTGTCCCATTTAAAATCCATGTACATCTCCAGATGATTAGGAGAGCACTGTAGCTTGGGTGTTGCAGGCCAGTGTTCACCACTGTGGCTGCAGGTGCCTGAGCAAGTTCCCTTTTGGTCCCTTGTGCTTGCCTCTGGGGTTTGTTGCTTCCCATGGGTTCCCAACAAGACCTGGTTGGAGGGGGAACTTTCCCAATTGCAGGGAATATGGTCTGGCCAAGGCAGACCTGTAATGTGGAGGGGAGAGAGCATGGGCCACCTGAGTTAAAAATGTTGACAATGGAAAGTGTTGCTGCTGTGAAAGCAGAATAAATCTGGGATAACTTGGAAAAAAGTCCATTTTGTAACATCAGTAGACCAGAATGCATTGAAAATGCTGAAGCTGAAGTATAAAATGACTACTTTTTTTTTTTTTTTGTAATTTCTGTGACTGAGAACTGAAGTGTTTCACAATATAAAAATCCTTTGAAAGCTCATTTAGACAGAATCAAAATAACCAGACCTCCTTAAAAACAAGTTGTTTTAGATTA
The DNA here is from genome assembly GCA_020086605.1 of Lanius collurio. Classification (NCBI taxonomy): domain Eukaryota; kingdom Metazoa; phylum Chordata; class Aves; order Passeriformes; family Laniidae; genus Lanius; species Lanius collurio. The sequence goes on from JACBWW010000003.1 coordinate 44,198,597, forward strand.
TAGAGCAGAAAATATAGTAGGCTCATAGGTAATCCACCAGACCACATCACCTCCCAGGAAAGTCATTACATCTGAATCCTGGTTACATAGAGGTTGACAGCAAAACTCCCACTGATTTTGCTAGCAGAAATTCACCTCTTGGATATAGTGTAAGTTACTCCTGTAAGAGGCAACAAACACCTCTGTTTTAACCATGAAAAAACAGGACCACACCAGGACAAGCAAAGATTTTCTGTGAAACTTCCACTGCTAAATGAAAAAAATAGTAATGTAATTTAGCATGCTGATTACTGCTCAAAGTGCATTCCCTGGTTAATGCACAAAAGCAAATGAAAAGAAAACGTTCATCTTCTCTGAAGTATTCATTATAGTTTGGGGACTTTTTTACAATATTCTAGGCAAAATAATTTAAAATATTTTTCTATATTTACTTTCTCAAACTCCTATGAAGTCTAAAGAGAACTTTTGTGGAAGATGGTATTCTGTGGAAGATGGTGGAATAGCATTTTCCTTTTTCTAAGTAAACTCTCAGTCTAAACTTACCATTAAACAACTTGATAGAAAAGATAAGGTAGGACTTAAGTGATATCCTAAATAAGAGACTTCTCTGAAACTCTGCATGTTTAAATGAAGCTCTGCATAAATGTATGCAGGTATACCGTTTTTCTCTTCCCAGACAATGAAATTACATTGGAAGTACTGATGCTACTTAAGCCTTGTAAAATAATAATGAGATTAATAATAATATTTATTATTATTGCTAGTATGAATAATTTAAAAGTAATAATTAACAAACATAAATAAAATTAACAAATGAAAAGCAATAGAAGCCATGAATTTTCACTGAAAATCAGATTTTTATTTTCCAGTCATGTAATCTGAAAGAAATTTCAAGCAACATTTTATCTCTGTTTTGGAGCTGTAATAATCCTACCTATTGACATTTTAACTAGATTGCAGCCCACCACTGTCCCACTGAATGTTCTTATTTTTATTGTGTTCACGAGTACACTAAGATTTCTACATGCTATAATTTTTCTGAAGAAAATGTAAGCATTTATCCCCTGCCTTGGCATGTGAAGTTTGGGTAATTCAAGTTTCACACAAAGGTTTTCCCAGCCCCATTTAGAAGTACTCTGGAGGTGTGATGGACTGACTAGGGCTGATTGCAATTGAAATGGTGTAGAAATCTCTTTCTAGTTCTTGCAGAAATCTCTCAGTGAATTCTATCAAAAATTAATCTCCTTAAGACATAGGTATTAGAACTGAAATAAGACACTTTGATTTTAAAACATCACAGAATCACAGAATATTTTTAATTGGAAGGGACCTACAAGGATCATCAAGTACAACTCTTAAGTCATATCTTTTGCAAAAAAACCCCTTTTCAAATTAAAACTGTAAAAAAAATGTGAGATATTGTGATTCACATTTTTCAGCCTACCATCTTCAACATGCAGTGCAACACTTGAGGAAGCAAATGCTGAAATTGCCTTCCTTAGCTAGGTGTATAAAACAGGAATATCTTTCTGTAATGATATTGCCAATACAATACTCCACTCAACAATGTCAAGACTTTCTGTGAACAGCAATACAGAAAATCTCTGAAAAATGCAGTGAGGAGTGACTTAGCATTTGCCAACACTTCTAAAATTGCTAGAGGAATAGAAGCTATAAACAGAGGTCGTACATGTAGTGCCGTGGAAAAGGAGTGTGCTTCCTTTCTTCTGCATGTACAAGGTTAAAGAGTGGTGTGTTGTGGTTTGAGGTACTTCAAAAAGTTATTAAAGAAAGGGTAATGAAGGTCTAAGTGCAAGTTAGCATGTAAAGGGATGGAGTCTTAAACTTTCCTGTCAGAATGACAACTTGTGAGACTTCGGAGTCAACAGTCCTTTTCTATCCTAGCTTCTGCCCTCTCACTGCTCTTGAGATCGCAGGAGCCATTAATTAAATTCCCTCTTTACCTTTCTCTTAAACTTCACAGTTTGTTGCACTATCAGACTCTTGTCATCAACTTCTATCCCAAATCTGCCCCTGCTCAGAAGCACCGGTTTCACATACCCCTATAACACGCATGCTGAGACAGGGCATACTGACCCTGAAACAAATATTTTACAACTTACAGTGACTTTTCAAGGTCTTGAATCAACATGCCACCATCACAGCAAAGCTCTACAAGGTGTAGAACTGCCATCAGTTACTTTTCATAGTTATAAAAAGTCCACTTGAGTAAAGTGGAAAGAATCAAGCCTCTCCATTTTCAAGACTGAAATTCACATGTCTTTAGTACCAGCTTTCCGCAGGAGTAAAAAAAGTCACACAACCTCTTTAAACAGAGGGTGATCTCCTTTCATGTCCATTCCAGGATATTTTGATTGGAGCGCTGAACTTCATAGGGCACAACTTAAAATTGCAGTTGTGATGTTTCACTGACTTGACTCTAGCTTCTGAGCTACTGTGTTCAGAGGCCTACAGGATACTTCATTTCGATGAAGCCCTGAATGAGAATAAACATCCCAGAGTAACTAATTTGCCTTCAGTTTATCCACCACAGTTTGTGATATCCCAGCATATAGAGTTTTACTTGATCTGACACATTCTTTACAGATACTTGGGTATGAAATACTCTACTGGAGAGCAATAAAATGCTAAGACACCATTGTCTTATCTTCCTAACAAGACTTTTGCTTGGAAAGTTAGTATGGGAGGGACTATGTTATGGGAGGGGGAAGGAAAGACAATTTAGGATCTGTATAAGGACCAACAGAGCTTACTGATGTCTCCTCTTGAAAAGCTGAAGCAAAGATCATTGCTGTGTTTAACACAAAGCAGAGAGACTGAGAGTACACATCAAATGGGGGATGAATGCTGTGATGTAATGTGGGCAGGAGACGCCTCATCCCACACTGCACTATGGGACTGCTGGACTAAAATGCAGGGAGGAAAGGGGAAAAAAAAACACAGAATGGGGAGAAGTTTTGAAAGCAATACAATTCCAGACACTAAGGTGTTCTAATATTGGTCTAAGAGTCAAGTCAGATTATATACAGAGATACATTCCCTGCTACTCATTAGTTACAAATCAAAAAGCATCACCCGACATTATAGAATATTGTGTGGACAGACTCCTGGTTCAGGAGTGCAGAGGTCTGGCTGCTTTGACAAACACTGCTCCTGACCCTACTTTGCCTTGTACAATTCATCCTGCACTCTCCTTGAGGCAGTCACAGAGATGAAAACAGGATCTCTGAAGTGGTACTCAAATACCAAAGGAGTCAGCTTTTTAGATAATGTAAGGACAGCTGACAATTATCACAGGTTTGAGATCTTAAGGTTACATGCTTAGTGTATTCCCCTGTGCTCATGGTGCATGGATACTTCTCAGACATCTTTTAATTTCCTTTTCCTATCACACTTTGTGTGTGTGTTCTGCATGTGAAATGTTTGAAAATAGCATGAGAAGATAACAAAAATCCTCCACTTCAGGTAAACTCAAGGTTGAGTTCTTGGATAGTTAGGGATGCCTTCAGCTCAACTTTGTGTCATCTTTTTCTGCAGTCTGGTATACCCTCTACCCTGGGGTTGGTATGTTCATAGTGCAGGGAGGACATTGAGGCACCAATGAAGATTTTTTTCTTAGAACTGATCTATTGCTTGCTAAGTCAATCCATCTCCAGAGGAACACAACTACCAGTCAGTCTTTTAAAACTGCATGGATTAGCAACAGATGTTTTCTCAGTCATACAATGGAAAACATTTTTTTCTTTTTGTGAAGGAAGCAACATATTTCTCTGGACTTGGTACAGTCTGCAATGGTTTGGGTATGGTCTTCATCCACAATAGCTTTGGTAACAACACATATAAGACAACCATCTTGCCTTCAGTTATTTAAGAGAAACCTGATTCCACTCCTGAGACAAAAAAACTCTGGCCAAAGGAAGTTCAGTTGGCTTCTTCTTTCTCTGAAAAACAGACCACACAATTGTGGTGGATGAAAGAGTAGCCAAAAAATTAAGAGATCATTTTCAGACAAATATATTTTTTTTCCGAATACAATGTTTTTTCCCAGTCCTTCCACCCTTGTGATATGAGCTACTGCATATGCTTCATAAAATTACCATCTACTGCTCAGTTGTTTATTTTTGCAATCACTGGATTTCATTTCACTTGTTTGCCTTTTGACCCTGTTTTGATTATGGAGAGTTCTAATGATCAAGTAATCTGTATGTTAAAGTCTATTTAATGCAAAATGCTTTCCACATAAAATTGGAGGAATTACATTGGCATTATTGACATGCTGATTTATCCCCACAATCAAGAAAGCACCGAAGTTACTAGAAAGGGATTTTGATTTCTCTGCTTCCTTTCCTTCTGATACTATTTTTTGTTTGTTTGTGGTTTTTCTTGTTGTTGTTGTTTTGTTAGTTTTGTTTTGTTTTTATTTTTGGTGATTTTTTTAGATTACAATCAGATCATTTTGTTAAATTTACTTTACTCTTGAAACCCAATCATGCAGTTCATTTTAGATTTTTAAAAATCTACCAGCTTGGATTTTTCCATCATCTTCATAGCTGAGTTAGGTCTGTTGACCCTTGTAGCTGCTTTCTCCTAATCTGCTGAATTGTTCAATACTTATATGAGCATAATGTTAGACTTGAAATGCCACCAAGTCGATTTTATTTCTGAAACATCCTGATAGTCTAAATCACTCAGTGATTTGAAAGTCAATGGAATGAAGCTCAGAAGAAATGGGAGAACTAGATTTACTGTTAATTTGATATTTGGAACTGACATTTCACTTTGCATGTGAATGCTGAAAAAGCTGCCAAAACCAGGCTTTGCTAAAATATCGTAATTACTGGTTCCTCTACTCTCAAATACAACATTGTTTGGTGAAAACAATATATTCTTCAGTCCTTTCACTCCACTATCTATTGTTTTATACCAGTTATTTATAAAAGGAAATGCCTGACTTTTAAAAATGGAATAGTTGTGTCAGTATTTGATTAACTTCTTCTCCCTCTGTATTATCAGTCTTGTGTTCTGATTATCTCATGTTTTAACCAGTCAGCTCCTTTTGCTTTTGCCTTTTCTCTACCAAGATGAGCCTCAGGTGTTTTTCCCCTATAAGAATCTCTATATATGTTATGCCACTGTGCTCTGAAATGGACTCTTGTCTCTTTTGGTTTGCCGAGAGGGGGAATGGGGAGTTGGTGTCTGAGGCATGTCTGGGTGCAGATGTCCATGGCCAGAGTTTCTTGGCTCCAGTGGGTCACTCCCCTCATGAAGAGCCTTGGTGCTCACTGATTGTGCTGTGTGAAATGAGGTCGTGCCCGAGATGAATATTGGTTCCCACTGACTTCTGCAAGAGTTCAGTAAAGGCATTCTCTTTCTCCAGATACTATAAAAAATAACAATGAGCAAAATGTAGATAATGCAAAATGTCAGGCAGCCTGCCAAGTGGCATGGTGTAGCTAATCCTTGGTGACTGTGCTGTTGGATGGAGAGCACTGTGCTGCCACAGGACATGGCTATTTGAATTGTTTTACTGCTACACATATGAGACTTCCTCAGATGAGACTGCCAATGTTCTCCTCTGTACCTCAAGTGCAGTTCTTTTTTCTCAGAATAGCTGATTTGCTCCTGAATAGCAGGTATCCAAGGATGTGATTGCTACCTGTGATCAGTGTTATCTTCCAGGGAAGGAAGGTTGTGTTGATACCCTCAGCAGGGCTCAGGATGTGCCTTTCCAGCCCTATGTACCAGAGCTGCCTTCTGCAGCAGTTCTGACCATCTCTGAAACCAGAAAAGGAATTGACTCAGCTGTTTTAGATTGAAGACCTTCATAGTTTTGTCACATGCTCCAGACTCTTTCTGCGTTCAACTGCAAAAGAGCACTTGAAAGCTCAAGGATCCCAATCTTTTTGTTCTTGGTGAAGGACTTGACAGGGCATGGTTTGTAACAGCAACACACTGTTCTTGCTTGACTCTAAATCTTAGTCCTGCACTTCCTTAAGCAACTGTCTGACACCCTGAATCTTGGGAGGAAGGACAGTTGCAGATTTTAGTGGTGGTCACTGCACAGATCTGACCACTGGTCACTTCCCAGTACAGACCCACCAGTTGTGAGGACACTATGCTGGTATTATGTCGAGAGGCACTAGTAATCTGCTAAATGTTTGGTGTAGGGCTGACTTGGAACTGCACCCCTTTAAAAATATCTGTATTCCTGGCTGCTTGACAAGGTTTTTCAGTCATACATTTCTTCCCAGAATTCACTGTTCTGAGAAACCTGTCTATTCTCTGCTATTCAGGGCAAGCATATTAGTGACAGCCTGCATATATTGAAAACTGTCCCTATGTTGGGTTAGGCTGTTGAAAATTCTCTTCCAAGTGTGTTACTTTCATTATATAGCATTTAGATTAAACTTACTGTTTGTCTAACTTCTCTGTAGAAGATGTAGTTATTTTCAAAGCTGCTTGGAGCCTTCTATCATGGTATTTTACTTTTTTCCCCTCATCTGTTTAGGCTTAAGTACTCTGTATATGATAAAAAATTGTTTTATTTTCCTGTAAAACACCTTGGATATGGAATACAACCCATATGGCAGTTGTAAGGAAAGAGCATCTCCCAAAGAGGGTGTTGAATGTACACAAATATGTTCTTGTTTTTTACTAGGGGCACCTGCCAAAATCCTGCTGACACGTCAAGTGTAAAAAAATATTTGGCATCAGTCATCTCCTCCAAAATTTCCTTGCAGATATTGGAAAATATTCTCTTTTATGTATTTATTTAATTCTGTATGATATTTCCTGGTCCTCATGGTCACATCTGTATGGAAAAGTAAACACGGCATGGCACGTTTTCTAGTATTGAGGCCAACTAGTCCATCCCAGTAAATTTTCCGTCCCTCAAAATAGTGACAAGTTAGTGGGGATGGGCCTTGAAATTATTTAATCTATTTATTGAAACATTACTTGAAAGGACTAAATCAGAAGTCAGACTGGAGATTATCTAGCTGCCTCATAGCAAGAGGGAGGTGGCAGGATCAAGAAGTGGGTGGGTGATGGCAGGAAGAGAAAGGAAAATCAGAAAGATGTTCAGTGTCATCCTCTCTTCCCTGCAGATGGAGGCAGTCTGGGGCAGCCCACATCACCCTGAGCATGCTTCTGGAGCTGCATGCTGATGGAGGGCTGGCCAGCTCTGCTGGGGGAACATTCATCTTTGCTCTTCACCATGTTGGTCTGCAGTGCCGCAGAGCAGAGCACAGAGACCTGTGGAGGCAACAGACATCCTGAAGCAGAAGCTGGTGTCACAGGGAAAGTGTTTTCCATGCAAAAAAGGTCATATCTGTTCTTGCTTGTGCCATGTGGCTATGGGCTTGCTGGGTCTGCACCATTGCCTGTTTGATAACATGGCACAGGCTGCCCTGGGTCCTCACAATTTTGGGGAGGAAGAGGAAAGAAATACAACCAAACAGGCTCTTTCAAGGACCTTGCACATTAGCTGCCAAAAGAGGCAGCATTTGCAGAGCATCTGCAGCCACCCAGACTCATCCCTGAGTGGATGGATGTTGGGCAGAGTTTGATTACCTGGATGGGATTGGCAGTGCTGGAGGAAGAGGAGGGTGAAGGTCAAGGATGTGTTTCTGTGGTGCCTGCCATGGCAGTGCCTTGTGTGACCCACAGGCATGCCACGTGGGGTGACCACCACTGACCACAGCACTGCCTGGGACTTTGTGCTGTGTGGTGACCTCAGAGAGAGGTGGGTGCTCCTGGTTCTGCCTGCTGTTCCTGGTGGGCTTCCCTGAGGAAACCCAGGGTGGCAGTGAAGAGTTGGGCAGAAGGTACCATCAAGTCTACATAGTGATATTACAGGGACAATATAGGATATAAACAATCTGGGCAATGAGCTTATCCAGCTTCACATTAGTCCTTTATTTATAGCTATGGAGCTTGCTTAGGGTTTGTCTTATGATGCTCTTTCATTCTTATTTTATGACATTATGTTCTAGAAGTTTTCCTTGTTTTCTTGGGTATATCGCCTGTTTTCTTGGTGGCACTAAGAATTTGACATATTTTTATGCCAATGAAAGTTTCAGCAAAGCATAACATATTGCATTTAGATTTGATAAACTGTTTCAGTTGAAAAAAGTCAAGGTTTCTGTTAATCACTCTGAGTGCAACATTTCATTGCTTTGTTTTGGTTTATTTTATTTCAAAATGTATTCAAAACTAAAGTGCAATCAAAACAATCCGTGTTAAAACTGCATTGTTTTCAAGCAGATTTAATCCAAAACAAGTTCTTCAGGTTTTTTTAAATATAACCTTGAATACTTTATGCAAGACTGTCTAGAACATGAACAGGCATTGATTTACACATTAAATTGTTTCATTTTGTTTCTTTTATGTACCTCTTGTTTAAATGCCTCTATACAGATACTTGTATGTATTGTTGGCAATCACCAAATAATACAGAACTACACATGACTGAGTTATAGTTGTTCTTTTAAACCAGATGTTTTCAGCAGAGTTAACTGAAGTTATTATATCTAGCCATGTAATTATTTGATATAGTCCCAAATAGGATAATCTGCACTTAAATCCAAGTGGCTGAAAGAACTGTAGTCCATGAGGGAGCATGCAACAAGTCTGTGACATCCAAGCATGTGAATTCTTGCCTAAGAAAAAGGGCTTGAATTCCCTTTTGCTGCCCAGCTTAGGTTTGCCAACATCTGAAAATGTTGTGGTGTCAGACATCAGTGCTCTCTGAGTGGTGAGGAGCAGGAGGCTCTTCCTAAGAGCTCTGCACCAGTCCCACATTGGGGGTGGGAACTACCTTGTGCCAAGCACAGGAATATCCCTGGACCATTGCCCCACTCAAGGCTGCCCACGTGCTTTGCAGAAGCTGAGTCCTGTTCCAGGAGCAGGTTCCTGTGGGATGACATGTGGTTCCCCAGGACAGACCTCCCACTGCAGCCGTGTTTAAGGTGGCATACACTATGCTAGCCCTGGGACTGTGAGCAGCACCTTTGGGCAATCTGATGATAACAGGACTAGGATGTATTGCCTTGTCTGTCAGTGCCAGGGCTTTCCCATCTGAGCCACACTCCAGCACAGGATGATGACATGTCCTGTTCCTTGCTCTTTTCCTCATGCCATGCTTCTGTTTCCTGAGCATGCTTAAAGATTTTGCTTTGAAATCCATATTGGGTTTTAACTAGTAAATCATAGTTAATAGGTCTAATACTGAGCAACTATCTCAGTACCATGAGCTCTCCCTCACTTAGGTCAATGTGAAGAAGGATTTCAATCTTCCCCTGCATGTGTGAGTTCCTTTTCAGTCCCATTACCTGCATCACTGGGTTGGTAACACACTGATAAACAGCAGCATCGTTTTCAGGTCTCTGTCTGGGTGCCTTGTGCAGCCAACAGCATTCACTGACACGCTCCCCATAACCCTCAGCAGCACACTCAGCTCCTGTGCTTTCCTAGGCTTTCAGGATTTAGTGTCCTCTTTGGTTCTGGCCTCAGGCTTGGAAAAGTGAATGCTGCCAACCTGCTTGGAGCCTACAGGGTATTTTACAATTAATAGCATCCCTATTGTTTCCTCAAAGACCACTTGGTATTTTCAGCTTGAACATATCTTTGCCATTGTTTCATTTCCTCTTTGTTCCTCTAACAGCCTGTTTTGATTTAACTCTATATGGTCAACATGACATAGATTAAACTGAACTGTGTATAACATTTGAAAAGCACATGAATAAATGCCCTTATGTGGTTGCAGTTTGCACACTGATACTTGCTTTGTTTATTACTCTTGCTGAATCACCATCAGACCTGCACCTGCAACCTGGTTCTAAGCTGGAAACCTGTGTATTTGCACCTCAAAGTTCCTGGGAGCAATCAAAACACTGAGTTAGTCAGTTTTTGGGCTGGTGGCTTTCTTCTAGTGCTTTTTCTCAAAGGAAAATTGGCTTTGATCTAAACATTTTCTGGGAACATCTTCTTTTTGTAGAGACTTTTATTGAAGTTTACTTTTCCCAGTTTTCACTGCTATTACTGCTCACTTTCCAGCCAATTTTAATCACCCCGATGAAAATATCAACCTCAGTTCTTGAAAGCATACCCTCTTAGGTGTCTTCTTTAAGAGCTACAAAAGTCTGCATGAGGTTGTCCAAACATATGTTTGCATATTTAACATTTCTCATAACCTGGCAGAGGTTACCTGTTCTATCATGTTACGGGGCAGAGTTTTCAGATGTAATTCCTGTGTCTGGAAAACTTTTCCCTGCGTGCAGTGTGGGCTTGCAGCAGGCTGATCCTGCTCACAGGACCTAGTGCTAATCTCTTGGCCCATATCCATGAATCTGACCAAAGTGCAGAGCTTTTTTTTAAAGAGGTATTTATTCTGTTTTGCTAGTGAGGAACTTTTAATAGATTTCCCACCAGCAATTTGAGAGAATGGATGGGACTGCAGGAAACAATAATGAGTAACGCTGGAGTCAGAAGTTCTTAGAAAGAAAAGTCCTTCTTTGCTTTGGCATTATTTTGGTTGCTTATCATTTCTTGATATACAAAAATTGGCTTTCAAGCTATGATGCTAATAAAGAGCAAAATTCTTTTGTGCCTCTACCTCCCTTGGATTTTTCTGATCTTCCAAGAGGGATTAATTTGGCCCCAGGCATCCACTCACAACTTCTATGGTTGCAGGGGTAGGCAGGCTTTCTGGCATATGATTTGCCAAGTCATTACAAATTCTGTCTCTGGGACACAGCTGTGCTGGGGCTGCTGCTCTCTCTCACTGACACTTCATGTAGCCTCAGGCTGCTGACACTGCTCACCTCTTTGTTGTATTTCCACCTTGACTTCCCTTTCTGGGCCAAACCAGCACAGTTATTGCTCTGCTTTCCCCCTGCCCTTCTTTGGCATCAGCAGCATGTGCTGTTGGGCTTCTGTGCCCAGCCACCCCTGTGCCCCACATGCAGGTGGCTCCTGGCGGTCGTGCATCCTGTTGTGTCAATGTGCAGCTTGGATTTCAGGAGATCCTGGAGGTTGCTCCTCATAAAGCAGAGGATGAAGTTCAAAGTAGCTCTGAGTTCCTGATTAACACTTTTAGGATCTCAGGTCATCCATTAACCATGCTAATATATGAGGGAGTACAGCATTCTAGTTTCATGTGTCCGATTTCCAAGGTACTCCTTTTCTAATATAATTATTTTTCTCTGGTGATCCAGATAAAAGAAAGTTCTAATGTTGTGACTAGAAATAAGCCAGGAAAATTTTTCAAGTCCCCAGTTTTATCTTCTTTTGTAACTTCTCCATAATTAAGCCACATTTTTCATGGTAGAAGCGAGATTAAAGTGTTTTCCCCAGATTTTCTCAGATGTATAATTCCTGGAATTTAGTTCTGAACAGCCATGATAACACCATTTTGACTGACCTGTATCCTCCCCAAGCAGTGGGTTCCAGTCATCTTTCTATATTTCCCTGTGAATTAAAGAAAACATAATTTACTCTATTGCTTTTGCAGAGATTGTGGAAGAGAAGGAGGTGGCAGTCCCTGAAGGTCTCCACTGCTTTCCAGTGCAGCTCTAGAGAAAGGCAGGAGGTTTCCTTCAGCCAAGCCTTGAGTGTCACGCTTCTTGTCCCCCGTCTAAGTCACTGAGCAGTGGTAGTCTTCATGGAGGCCAGAAACTCCTAACTCTTCTGTGGGGTAGGTAGATTTTGTTTCAAAGCATATTCTAGATCTGAGTCTGGGTTTAAAATTCCATGCTGGCTGCCAGCATTGCAACTTGCTTTGTCTTTTTGCTTGGTAGGTCCTGACCCATAGATATTTCCTCCTTGCAGCTCACTTGACTACAGCATGTAGTTATTTTACATTTAAAAGCCAAGCAGCCCCCACTTAGTCATGTAGTTTTTGCAGTACATCTCACTTCAAGGATCCTGGTGGCTTCTCTGCAATGTATTTTCCCTACAGTAGACTATTTCACTCTCCCTTTATTTCATCTAAGAAAACAGAAGGTGCATGCAGCCCCAGCATTAATGCCCGTGGCACCATGCAGGAGTCCTGCCCATGCCCATGCCCAGCACACAGCAGAATATTGCAGAGCAGCACATGGTGGTGGTGTCATTTCTGCTGTGCACTGGTTCTTTGAATGCAGCCTGTGCCTCCCGAGGAAAACAGAAGATGTGTCAGGCTGAGTTACTCTGTGGGCTAGACAAGCTGAACAGTATCTCAGTAAGGATTTTGCACAGAATGTACCGGTGTCTGCAGACTTGGAAAGAGTTCCCTTTCTGAGTCAGGCCAAATTCATATGTGAATCTGAGTTCTCCAATTCTGGAGGGAGTCTGAGCTGGTGTATTTTACACCTTCTTCCGCCTCCCCTCGTCCCAGGAGTGCATTTGGCTGGCCTAGCTTCCCTCAGATTTAGTTTTCATTTATGTTCACTGAGATGCACTCCGGCTCACATCCACCAGCCACAATTTAAATCCCCCAGCTTTTTGCACGAATTCTGAACCTAGCTGCAACACCTCAACATCCAAGGCTGCATTTAAGGAATTTAAGGAAGCCTTAAATTAGTTAGTAACCCACCAGGAAGGGGTTGAGAGAGATGAATGGTGCAAGAAGAGCAGCTAACTAAGGAGCACAAGTTCAAATTAGGTTTCTCTTTTTTTTTTTTTTTTTTCCTCAGTACTCATTTGCTCCTGAACATTGATAAGTGATAACTATTAATTGGCCTTTCTGATATATTTTTGGGACCGTGGGCCTGAGCTGACCCCAGGTGATCCTGATGTGAAGAGGACAGTTCAGACCAGGATTTCCTTCCACCACTGGAGCCAAGATAGGCATGGGTTACAGATGAGGCCACAGCTTTAACCAAAAGCTGAGCATTTGCATGTGCCATACTAATGTATGCATGCTAACGTGTATCTCATTATTAACAATGTAATTAATGACACTTTTCTCATAATTGATGGTACTGATAAATTTATCATAAATTTCATTATCCACATATATGCTTTGATGTCCTGAAGACAGCCATTTACCACTTCAGAAGAAAAGAGAGATCGACAGAAAAGTACACATACAGCTAAAACCTTAGCATATCTCATAAAAAATATATCTCAGTTCATATGCAACAGTGACTAAACTTTGAGGTACCTTCTATATTTTGATTTAAATCACCTAATGATTATGCTCATATACTCTGAGTCATATTTGCTTTGTTCTTGCCATTGTCAAAGTCCTCAGGGAAACTAAGAATTGTGTATATCTTGGGGGGGGAACAAGTTATTTCTTGAAATAGTTCTCCCATCTACATCAGTTTTGATTGGTTTTGGTGGCACCCTACACTGTGTTTATCTGTGGTTTTGTCACTCTCTGGGTGAGTAACATGCTTCAGTTTCCTAAGTTGCTAAGCTGGTATTTTTCATCAGCACTAATTTCAAATTGAAAAGAAAATGAAATTAAGCCATTATATTTTAGCTAAAGAAATGGGCCAAGAATGAAAATAGCATAGCTGTAATTCTTTTTCATGATAAAGGGACAGTTTTCTCAGGTTATGCATGATAGAAGTATTATTTTTTATTGACCACTACGGTGATGGAACCATAGAAAAGATTTTGTAAAGGTTGTGATTTATTTATATAATTGAAGAACTTCTCCTCCCAAACATGAATTAAAGTCAGGATTGTATGTGTTTGAATTTGGACCAGTTTCTCTTATATCATCTTCTTCCATCACTAGCCAAAGCGGAAGAGACCGAAAGTCCCATGAAGAAAACATCTCTCAGCATCAGCCAAATTAAGGATCAAATGCTTTGAAATGAAGGAAAGGTGATCTCTCATTGTAGTTTATTCCATCAACAATTTCCAGCATTCTCAGGACATCTGTAATCTCAATTTCCTCTTCCTCAGCACTTTATAAAATCGAACATATGTTAAGAGAGAAGGAGTAAAGATAACTGATCATATTTAGGTGTGATTACACTGTTTCTCTGGCTTAACAATTGCATTGGAACAGGGCTCTGGAAATGGGAAAACTATGAATTCTCTCTTTGTTTTCCTTGCTTTACTGACTATCTCCCACAAAGATCAAGGAAAAACACACTTTCTCTTAGTAAAAATCAGGTCTGCTTTTTTGACTTCAATAAAAATAATGGTGAAATTCATAATTCAGGTATTCCTTTTTAACTTCAGATTCTTTTTAATTCCTTTTCCCCATATTTTATCTTTTTTAGTTATATAAAGATTGATCTGTTAATATTGTGTCCATGTAAGATGCTGCTTAGTGGCATTTGTCCGAAGCAGGGTTGTTAAGCTTGAGAGCTTTCCTTCTGGCTCACAGCCATAAACCTTTCCTGGTCTAAGAAGTTTTACCACTCCTGAGGATGGATCTCACAAATGAAACAGCCTGGTGGGTAGAAGGGACTGTTACCTCCCCTTCCAACTCTGCCTGCTCATCACCCTCTTCCTACAGACACTGCTGCTCCATTGTATTTGCTGCTGGAGCTGCTTCAGTATGTTTGCTAACCTGTGCCTGCCCAAATCAGCCAGATTACCTAAAATACTCTAAGTAGTAATGTTTGATAATCTGGATCAATTAGATGAGACAGTATTCTTGTGAGTAGATCATTTGGCAGACTTAAGAGGGACAAAGGAGAGGAGATGGAAAACCTTTTACACTCAATAAAAGATTCTACCTTAGGGCTTTTTTTTTTTTTTTTTTTTTTTTTTTTTGTGGTGTTAGTATTGTTGTTGTTTTTTTCCCAAGTGGGAACTAAGTAAAAAAAAGCACACTGAAACAAGTGGTGGTTGGGTGGCTTCTGTAGAAGAGGGCAGTTGTACTCTATGGGCAAGAGATCATTTACACCCAAAACTGCCAAAGGCAAGACCTGAGCAATTTACTCTATTTCATATTGTGTTCTGACTCTCTGGTTAGCAGTGTAGCATTCTTGGTCATTTCAAACCCTGCTCTCTGTTATTTTGGTAGCTAAAGGCCTTCACTATGTAAGTGGACTGTATTTTCCCACACCCTGATATTGGAAAACAACTTCTGGGCCCTGACTAGAAATCAACAGCTAAACAAGCACAGCTGAGAAAAGTTGCTCACTGACATGAGTCCATATATAGTCACTGCTAAGCTGAGCCAAATTCACATCAGTGGCCAGGTGCATCACAGGTGATTTTGCCATATGCATATTGAAAGTTTTATCTGCTCCCATTTTCTGCTCACTGCAAAAGTGAACAAACCTATGAAAATACACAAACAAGGTTTGGATGGTGTACGAGTGAGTGGTTTTTGTTCCTCCACATCACTTTTTCCCTTCACAACAGCAAATTGTATGCAGATGACAGTAGATGGAGTTTAGTAGCTGCAGCTCTGGATGCCAGGTTCTTCTCTCGCAAGAGAGCTTAATGAGCTATTAGAGGGCGAGAGAAGCCAAAGAGCTCCAGTACAGTTGAGCCTGGGACTTCTGCCAGTAGTTGAAGGCTGCCCAATCTGTCCAGACTTCATGAGCAACAACAGGTTGGGGTGAGACCCTAGAGATTTTGGAGCCTGAGGTGAACTGCTGCGTCCTGGCGGTTTGTATTGTGGATGACTGTTCAATGTGCCCCTGAGTGAAGGCTCAAATATCCATCAAGAAATAGGTCAGAGCCTCTGGCAGATCCCTGAAATATGCATCTTTGGAGGTCTTCTAATATTGCCAGTTTCCTACAGTAAAAGGAATGATCCATGAGACATTTGAGCATCACTCATGCTTTTGAGTAAGGGCTCTGCCTCTGCCTGTTATCAAGCAGGCTGTTTTCTGGTGGCTCTTTGTACAAGTTCAAGTGAATACTGGTCCAACATGTGCCATAGTGCCACCATTTCAAGTAATGTGTGCTATATTCAAGGGATATTCCAGAGTTCAAGCAAGTTACATCTCAATCCTTTGCCAAGTGGGAAATTCATTGCTTGAAGTTGATTTCTCAGTCACTGGATAGGGTCTCTTCTGCTGTGACACAGTCCTCCTGTGAGCAGGTAAAGCAACTTTAACTTTGTGCTGCATTTGTCTGCTCCTGGCAACAGTAGTCTTCTGAAGAGAAATATTTGTCTAAAATGAGTGGTAAATTCAGGAGTACAGATAGTTTTACCTGATCAATATTTTAAAGAACTAAAAGGCAGAAGATGACCTGTGCAAAAATAGTTTAGTCAAAAAGAGTTCAAGAAAAGCCATCTAAATTGCTTTTCATCAAGCACATTATGTAAGATGAGCAAAGAGATCAAATTGGTAGACTTCACTAATAGCATTTTCCAGCTTTCAATTGGTGCATCTTTGCTCTAACTCACAGGAGAAATATGTGGAATGTGCACGTATCCTTATCCTCAGTGGTAAAGCTTATTCTTGTTTGGAGGCTTTCTTACACAAACTGGGAATAGTCAGACTGAAAAGCTTCCAAGTGTGACACACTCCAGGTTTTTCTTGTGGTGTGTCACTCTATTTTCTTCCTTTTTGGTTGTATTTCCCACTTTTTCTAATGCTTTAACTAAAAAGAAGAAAATAAAAGAGGAATTTTGTAATTTTGATAATGTCAGAACAGAATGTTTCACATTTTCAGAATTCCACTTTCCACCCCCACATTGTTTAGCTGAAACAATTTGCTGAATTCAATCCAAACTTTCAAACAGCTTCAGTTGTCCTTCATTTTTTTGGTGAGTAAACTATTTGTCTAAAAATTTTTGTCTGGATCTAAAATTTACCTCAAAGTTCTCACAAATGAGACTTAAAATGGAACATTTACCACTGCTATATTTTGGAAGGAAAGAAACCCCACTATCCACCAGTGGTTGTAAGCACCATGGATTACAACCCAAAAAGCTTCATTGTAAAAGATGATATTTCAGTCATATATAACATAAATAATTTAAGGCTCACAACATTATGTGCTCTTGAATTTTCACTAACTTTCCTCAGTTACAGCATTTCTTCTGAATATGTGCTGTTTTCCATCTCAGAGGAGACTTACTGAATTTTTGGTATACATCCTGTCTCTAGGTTGAGCAATCTGTAATTAAATAATGCTTTTCAGGTGGTTTGGGATCCATGGGTAAAAGGCAACAGAGAAATTCAGATTGTTGTTTTCATGAAGTTTGTTACTTTGTGTTCATGATATACTAACTCTGTAGACTTGACTTGCATAAGTAATTTCACTTTTTGTAACATCTCTAACTAATCACAGTTGCAGTATGACAGATCCAAATTGGACAGATGTTTCTTAAAAATAAAATGTCCAAAGGCAATAGTGTTGAAGTTGCCAGTGAAAAAACAAAGACATCTGTACTTTTAAACTAAATTTGAGGGGGTTTTATTCCTTCTCCTAAGTTTCTATAATTTTTAGGTCGCATTAGAATCAGTGTGTGCTAGTCATTTGTGAAGTCCATTGTCTAGTGATGTCAAAAACTAAAAATTAAATCTGTTTAATTTGGTATCACTCTATGAGCTTCACTGTATTTTTCAAATATTTCTTCTTGGGGTAACATTCTCTCATGCGCTGTTAGGCTAGCAAATGCGTATTTTATCCACTTTCATGTGTCTATCAACTGAAACCTCTATTCCTGCCAATCTCTTTTTCTCTTTTGTTTTCTTACACTGGTGTTCCTATTAAAAAGATTGATTTGTGGTAGCCATGCTAACCCAGTCTCTGTATCTTAGGCAAATTTTATAATACAATATTTCTGCATCAAATTGGTTTTTTGTTAGTTATGGGCAGTGATGGTATTTTTCAGTGTAACAGATCTAATGCAGTTTTAACAGTGGTGTTGTGATCACATTTAACATGACCCAAAGGTGCAGGCAGAAGCCAAGTTGCCTAATAGGATCAGATAGTCTTCTACTTCTCTTTGTCCCAGTCTGCAATCAGGCTGATGTACTGAAAAACTCAGTTGCTGAGTGTGATATAAAAGCCTAAACAGAATGAGAATGGAGCATGAGAGAAAAAAAAAACCAGAGGGACTGTTTGTCCCATTCTCTATATGCTTTTTTTGGGGAGGTGTTTCACTGAAATCAGATTAGCAGGCGGTCACCCCTGCAGAAAATATTGTTATCTTGCAGGACAAGAAAGACAGCCAAGGGGATAGTTCTACAGCAATATAAAATGTAAATCCCATATGATGTATATTTTCCTCTGTCTCAGCTTTTCAGTCCAGAAAGCACATCTGTTTTTTTGTAACCATTCTAGAAAGACTATGATGAAGCCTATGTCCAGATTTCCCAATAAGCTGGAAAATGAATGGACCATTTTTCAATGGAGGTTTAGCTTTTTGACTGTCATTTTTTAAAAGAACAGGTATTTTGTTTTCATGTGAACATGATGCAATTTGCTTTTTCAAAGGTTGCCTTCCAGTTGTGCTAAGTCTGATTCTGGATACATGTGGAACGAGGAGCAGGTGCCCCAGGTGCATTATCAAAACATCCAAACTGTTGGCTGTCTGAACTGATGGAAGTGAGCTACAGCCTACCTTAACAACTATTAAAAATTATTTTAATTAATATGTCTCACAGTATAAATAGACATGTCTATATACATAGAAATGATTAGTTTATTAAAAGCTGAACTGAGTATGTTTTCCTTCTTAAAGCTTCAGATAAATTATCCATGTTTTCAAATACACCATTTGTTTTCAAACTATAGCAGTAAGACAATTAGTGTTAATTCTACACTAAGATTTCAGTTATAATAAACTTTAAAAATTATTACTTCCTATTATCATCCATATTTAACAAGTCTTTGGGGATTGTCTATTGAATTATTAGGAGTAGTCCGAAGTCTTTGAGAACAGAAGCAATTCTAGGTTGCTGCCTTCAAAAAACATTTATGAGGTTCGATTCTTAAACCAGCCTTATTTTATTAAATGAAAATTTAAATGTTCAATTTTTGTTTAAATGTTTTCACTAGAATGTCATTTGGATGATTTTGCATTCCATATTGTCAAATTAATAACTTAATTAGGGTTTATAAAGATAATACTAATTCATTCATGGCTACCTTTTGAATGGTGGTCTAAGGTTTCATGACCACTTATTTGTAATTAATCTAGTATGCATATGGGAAGAAAACATCTTAAAGCAGTTATTGGACTGTTCATCGGTGACAAGAAAAACTTCAGGTAATTAAAGTGCATTTAATAAGTTGCGTTCCACATTTAATAAGTGCTGTACCTCATAGATAATGGCCTTGATGGTGAAATATAGCTGGCCCTTGTAACAGTCACTATAAGAGGGCCTAGACTGAATTGAGCCTTGCTTCTTCTGCCAAAAAGGAGGGGCAGGAATCTGAATTTTCCCTTCCCTGTCCCCAAGTACATTATTTAAATCAATTGCACTTCCTCAAATTAGGAAGATGACTCTTTACTCTCCATTGTCTCTATGCACAGTACTTTTCCTTAAATACACTGAACTTTAGTTATGAGTAAAAGGAGTCTTCAGCAGCTGAAAATATAGTAAATGTTGCCTATTTCATAGTCTACTTTCCTAAATTCCATGATCTGGGACACATAAAGAAGGTCAGAAATAGAAGTGGAGAAGACATGAAAATAAAAAAGAATGAAAAAAAATCCCAAAGCAAAATGACTAATAAATTATTAATGTAAGTGTATATTCAAATTATATACATATATATGCACTCAAACATATACATGTGTATATTTGTGTGTATGTATATGCATACACACATATGCATAACCTTTTCGTGCCAAATTTAATAGCCAGTGATTCAGCTTCAGCACCCAGCCACTGGTGAAAGCCCTGTCTGTAACTGAAGGTGAGACTACAGCTACTTACAACTTTCTTTTTTGTTCAGTTAACTCTTTTTGTGTCATCACAAAATCATTGTTAAATCACAACTGGAGCTCAACAGGTAGAAGTGATTCAGGCTAAGGGTTTCAGTTTAATTAGCGGCATACTGTGCACGCTGACCATTTGTTAGATTTGAAACTAGTGTTCAACTCCCTAAGTAGTCAGGATCCTGCTCTGAAATTGTGACTCAGGCTCCATTTGAACTGCCTCGTTACAAAAAAACTGATGTAGTATCCAGCAAAGAACTATTTTCAGGTAATATCAACACTATATACCAAACATACAGTTCTTTATTTTTTTTCACATGGCACATTGTGTTGTTATTTCTCAAGGCTTTCCAAAGAGTTAAATGGTAGTATGTTTACTTGGGACTAATAGAAAAGCTCTTTCAGCGCTCAAAAAGCATTTTTGCATTTCCAAAGGAGCTTTCAAAATATGATGGCCAAAATATTTGAAATATGTGTCCCTGTGGTGACATCATCCTCAAGGGAAACATACTTCTGATATGAAGTATTCCCATTAGGAATCTTGGAGATCTTACATCTGTATTCTTAACCTCAAGAGGTTATCAAATGATAATAGTTAATTGTAAAATGGGATGTCATCTAATGGACTCCTGGCAGGCATGTTGGCCGGTAGTTATAGGTCATTGCACAAATATTTGTAGAGGAAGTGAAGGCTTCATTTGGCGTTAGCAACCAGACATCTTAGACAAATATTCATGAAGTGAATAATGTTCAGATTCAGGCAGAACCAGAGCCTTTCTGGTCACTTTGGAAAGCAGACATGCATGCACACCAGAGTGGCAGAAAAGCGCAGTGGCTGTGGCAGATCTGTGGGACTGAAGCCTAGTGCATTATTCCTAAACTAGGAGTGATGACTCGGCTACTGAGCCCTGGATACACTTGGATACACAAGGTTGTCACCTTGACCATCAGACTCACCATCTTTAGGAAATATCAACTCACCTGTGCAAGTAGCAGTATGCAGAAGGAGCCCTGCGAGTGGAGAAGCTTAGCCAAGGGAGCATTGCTGAGCCATTCACCTTGAGAAGGCTAAAGAGGAAGGCACATGGGTGCACCTCCTTCCCTTCCTCTCTCAGCTGAGAAAACCAGATGCTGGCAGGGCAGCTTTGGTCCCCTTGGGCAGGGACCTTGTTGTTTCTCACAGCAGTGGCAGTGACAGGATCTCCTGTTCCAGGGAGGCAGTCTGCCCTCCTGTGCTGCTGCCCTGGCATCGAGACAATGTGGTACCTGCCTAAGGAGAAAACTGGCCATAAAGCTCTGGAGAGAAGTGTTTTAAGTGTTGACTTGCATGGGGAGTAGGCTCTGGTGGCTGACCCTCTCCTGCTCCTTCAGACTGCAGCGAGGAGCTCTCTGTCTCGGCACAAGTTTTTCTCCAGGCACTCTTAGCAGAGAGGAGTGACACAAGCTGTAACTGAGTTGACTACCAGGAGGGTTCAGGCATGGAAGGTCTCTTCAGAAAGTTAATCCAAATTAACCAGAGATGCAGAGAGGATTTACCAGAGGATTTACCAGTAATAAAGCCTTCATTTTCAGATTTAGCTTAACTGCATTACGAGTGGAATTAACCTATGCTGAAATCAGGTCACTTTAATTCTGAATAATAAAATGCCCACAAGAGTTTGATGGGCTGTAACTAATCCATTTAAAGTTCATTCAGAGATTCCAGGTTTTTCCCCTTGCAGACTGGGCAATGTTGTATTTCACAGTGTTCCTTCAGCTCCAGAGCTGGTTGCAGGGACTGGGTTCCTGCCCCAATACACCTGCTTCCCCCTTTGCAACTTATCGCAGATGGAGGAACTGAGTTTGGAGCTGAAACTGGCCCTAAATGCTGTTTTGTGATGAAGCAGACAGGAGCTCTCAGGCCTGCCAGTGGCACTGTCCTCACACCATGCAAAGCACCACGCAAGCAACACGATACAGCTGTGCTGGAGGAATGTGTGCCCACGCTGTGCTGTGTGCAGGCTGCAGGCTTGGCTGCAGAGCCTGCTCCTTCCCCCTCCCTCACAGGGGGTGATGGTGGCCCCAGGGCCAGCAGGATTCCTGGGAAGACACCAGAGGTCATATTCCTGCAATGAGTTGCTTGGAAGACGTATCAGTCTCCAATTTCCATGTGGTGCCAGCAGTTGGCAGAAGCACCAGGCAGAGGACCTTTTGCAGAAGAATTCAGTGCCACCAAAGCTGCCTAGATGTGGAAAACCATGACCTGGAGCTGTGATTATAAAGTAGCAGGAAAGTTAATCTGGTCCCTGGTCAGAAGTTCACAGTGAGCTCCTTTGGCATTTGCTTAGCCTTTCTTGTGCCCTAACCTCAATTTCAGAGTGCAAGAGTTGCATGGTGGATGAGGGCTGTGATCTGAAGCACAGTGCTTGAGCTGCTGAGCATGCTTTGTCTGCTGACAGGCACATCTTGAAGCTGATTTTGGGGCAAACACATCCCTCTGTCTCTCACTTCTTTCTCTGGTGGTCAGTCCATGCCTGACCCATTTGCTGCACAGTACCATGGCCTTCCTCCAGCTCCATGACATACAGCTGGTGTACCTGAGCTGCTGTGTGTCCTGCATGGTAGTAGCTGCCACAGCATGCATTTAAGGAAGATCTCTATGTCATAAAGATCCCTGCTTGGCAGCAGGGCCCCCCTGGGCAGCTCTGGTGCTGCCATCACCCTTTCTCATCTTGTGCCCTGTCTGCCCCACACCTGCATGGCAGTAAGTACAGAAAAGGAGCAGTCCCAGCTTTGTGCCAAACCTCCCTGTCAAACTGGAGTTTTCCAAACAGTGGAATTTGGAGACCAAACTAACCCAGCTTGTAGCTTTCTGAGCTGAAATCTGCCTGTCCTACAGACAGCAATACCTTCTCTGCATCACAGGACTTGAAGCACCTTTGTGTCCTTGCTGTGTAGGCTGTGTCAGAAGATGTCTTGGTCTCCTCAGCAATCTCTTCTGCCCTCCTGGACCAGGAGAGAGGGTACCAAACAGAATCAAGAAGAAAACAGGAGTATTTATCTTCTCACCTACATCAGTGTATCACATGTAAGAAATAAAAAGGCAGAAAAAACACTGGTTGTGGTATTTTTGGAAAATTTCTTCACATGGGCCTAAAAGAATATAATTTCAAACTCCTAACTGTAAGGAAATGTCTCCATTTTTCCACACTTCCAAGATGCACACATGTTTTTTCACCCTATTGAACAGACACTCAGTCATCAACAATGTGCAGGGACTTAACCACGTGAATCGAGGCAAGAACCTTAAATAAATCATTGTAAAATGTTTTTTTTTTTTTTACACTGTAGACTTTAAAAAGCAGTGAAACTTCAAATTTTCAAGACAGCTAAGATGTATCTGACGCTGATGCATCCAAAAGAACATATAATGACTCAAGCTTGGGCTGTTTATATCCATTAGGAATAGCTAAAATATGCCTCACCACGATATGCTGTAAATCGCTGCTGGAAGAAGGCCACAGAAATCACAGGTGAGTAATTTTTCTAGTTTTGCACCATCAGGGATGCTGAAATATCCACGTGGGTAGCTAAACTGCCATGTCTGATGAGAAATTGACTCTCACATTCTCCCAGGCATGATCATCCACAAGCTCAGAGCTCAGTCTGTCTTACAGAACCAGACTGGAGAAGATGAGCTTTCTTTTCTCCCAAATGAGCTATAAAAAAAATGCAGAAAGTCTAATTTTATTGGGCACTTCATCTATCTACACAATATGTACAGCTAAAAATAACCTGTAAGATATTTTGTTAATAGTTGTCAGCCCATGTTGAATCAGTCCATTCTAGTGATATTCACACCAATAACACCATTGGGAAATCTGTGTAAGTTATCCTCTCAAGACTGGGAAGAAGGACAGAATATCCAAAGGCTCAAGAAAGTCTGAGATTTTGGTTCATTGAATTATGTCATTAAAGATCCCTTGTGTGCTAAATACACTCCTAGGGGAGACTTTCAGAATGTAATTGGTTTATCACAAGTTCATCCAGCCATTCAAGGGCTGGGAGATTATGTGGCAGGTTTCACTCATGGAAGTCCGTGCTTTAAATACCAGGTGGGGGACAGCATGTGAGGAACTGTTGAATCTGGTTCTGTTGGCTGTTGGATCTGTATGGTGGACTGATTTTGTTCTCTGTTACTCCCAGCTCCAGTCAGGGTCAGAAAATAGACAGTGGGCTGAGCAGAGCTGCCTGGTATTGCCAGACTGGCTAATGGGCCACCAACAGTACCTTTCTGACTTAGCTAGTAGGACCAGGAATCCTTGAAGAACATAATCTTATGGAATGTTATAGAATTATATAGAAAAGCAATTTACACAAAACCAAACCACCTTTGAAAAGCACAAAATGGGCAGGTCAAAAATCTGTATCTGGTAAATGTATCTGTGTGATATCTGCATCTTTGAAAAAACTGAAAACAAAATGTATTCTAAAGTCATATTCAATAAACCACTGGTATTGTCTGGATGTCTACCCTAAAGGTTACAATTATTCACATAGAACATGGCTGGTATCACTGCTATTACTTCCCCGATGACTTCACTCTATAAACTAATTTTCTTTAGTCATGTTCTTTTTTAAATTTATATTTGCGCTTTTTGGTTTTATGTGACATGCAAGTTGTATGTTAGCAGACTTTCTTCTTTTACACTTACATATTAAAATAATGAGTAAAAAGAAATGCCTGGCATTTTTTTGCTCTTTGGAGAATTGCTGGAAAGTACAAGCAGTGTTTACTGTGACTTGTAGTAATTAAAATGGTTTGGCTCTTAGGCTTTCAATAAAGCTTTCTTCTCTGCAATTGGTTAAAAGGGAAACTAAGTGGAAGTTAAAATGCTATAAAAAACTTTTTAGTTAGTTTGAAATCCTTGTCTTGCAAAAAAAATCTGCAATAGAAACACCACCTCACTAAAACCCAGTCACTACATCTTCTAGCCTGGCTGAAAAATGAATGCCTAATGTCAAAATCAAAAAAAAACCTGAAAGGATTTATTGAAAAATCTGAACTAAATTAACCCAAAATCTTAAGACCCTACAAATAAAATTGAAAGAAACAAGAAATGAACAGAAGTTCTTTCTTCCATCTTTAATTCACTAGTATGGACATGCCTACACTTTGGAAAAGGGCTGTTATTCTGTCCAGATTGATTTGTACCTCTCTAGTTGCAGTTTTTGTGATAGGTAAGAAGAGTTAGAATTTGATTAACCTCCCTCTTCGGTTCAGATGTTGCTGCCCCCATGTCACTCTCACCTATTCAGAGAAAGAATGTCATGTACAGCATGCTATTATTTTTTGTTCAAGTGAAAGAACATGTTATTTATAAAACATACTCACTTTTCCACACCTAAAGGGCAAAGCTGAGCCTTTTGACTTTCCACCTTTCCAGATGTGAAATTCCAGATCAGATACAATCTAGAACAACCTTTTTTTACGGGCCATCTCTTCACCTCTCTTCCATTCCTTTTTGCTGCCAATAAATTGTATGAAAAGCAGTTCTGTCTGTCTGAGGACTCTGTCTCAAAAGATTGTAGCAAGTCTTGAGTGACCTTTGACTTCTTGGTGTTTCTTGGTCAGAAGGATTTAGTGTCAATAAGGAAAAATATAAAAAAATTAACAGGTAGGTTTTTTTTCTAATGTATAGAGCAGGATGATACAGAAACAAGTCATACTTGAACAACTCCCACATTGTAACAAATCAAGTTCAATTGACCCAAAATTTCTAATTTGAGATTGGGAATAATTCTACTTAAGTCTCAAGCATTTCTACAATATTGAAAGTCTTACTCCATCAGCCTGCCCATGTTGTGTTGTCTGGCAGTATAAATCAGTCACTTTACTAAATCCCCTTGGTCATCTGTGGACATCCTCCAGTGTCTGCTTCATGTTGTGGTTAGCTTTAGTGATGTAAGAAATATGCACAGGTTCTATGTTCTAATAACAGAAATGATATGTTGGGAGGTGCAAAACAGACAACAGACTCACATTATTTTTATTAGTTCTTTGAAGGACATATTTAATCATCTTCTTCATTCATTCAGGTTCCTCCTCATAGATTAACATCTTCAAGATCAGAAAAAATGAAATGGATTCGTATTTTGCATAATCATGATCCCATTTACCTTTGTCCACCTTCCTTTCCCTTGTGCTTTCTCTGTGGTGGTACATGCCCTTATTCTGCATGGCTGGCAATTTAGGGCAATAATGCAATGAGTTCTGTGAGCTCCATAGAAAGGGGTATCTTTGCATAATGAAAAAAAATGTACACTGCCTCAACCTGTCTCCTAAACAGGCCAGAGTTTGCCCTCTGAAAGTCTGAGGTGGCAGTTCTGCTGACCTCTCTCCTTACTTCTCTGGTATTGAAAACTCTGTCATTTTGTCATCACTATTGGCTAAAGCTGGTTTTGGTGTATAGGTACACCAAAGCACCTGGGAAAGAAGCAGGAAGAAGTAGAGCTCTGTATGCATTTACAAAGCTACAGCATCACTGAAATAACTCAGATATGGTGGGGCAGGCTCTCATGACAACGTGCTCTTCAGCAGAGACAGGGAAGAGGAGCGTGGCTTGTTCTCTGCGTTAAGGAACAGTCTTAATATATGGAGCTTTTGTACAGGATGGATGACGGGCTGAGAGAGAGCTTGTGTGCCAGGGTCAAACTGAGTAAAGATGCCATTTTAGTGGGATTGTGTTACAGACCTCCTGAATATGGTAAGAAAGTGGCCAAAGCCTTCCTTAAACAACTCAATAAAGTTCTTGGATCAGAGACTGGATTTTATGGGGTATTTCAATCGCCTGGCATTTTCTGGAAGAGCAACAATATGGGATCCTACAGTCAGAGAGGTTTCTGGACAGATTCAGGGATCGCCTCTTGGCAGAGGTACTCAGTGGACCTATCAGGAATGATGCAAAGCTAGATCTGCTATTTACAAGAAAGAAATGGTTGGCAACGTGAAAATCAACTACTCCTGTGTTAGTGCCCATGAGCCAGTGGACCTGAAGCTCCTGAGAGGAGTGAGGAAGGGGAATAGCTGGGTACAGATCCCAGGATGTAGGAAAGCAGGCTTTGGTTCATTCAGGGAATGGGTAGATGAGATCCCACGGGAAAAGCTTTGAAGGTAAAGAGTTCAGGAAACCTGTAAGAGACAAGACAACAATGAAATTGAATAAAGTGGGTTTTCAATGGAGTAAAAGGAGAAATCTTTTCCCATGAAGTAAATCAAGCAGGAGAGCAATTTACCCAAAGAGATTGTACAATCTCCATCCTCGGAGATTTTCAAGAACTGACTGAATACATTCCTGAGCTCTCTGGGATGACCCAACTGCTGACCATTCTTGGAGCACCAGGCTGAGTCAAAAGTCCTGTGAGGTCCTTCATACCTGAATTTTCCAGTAATGGTATGAGCATAACAGCAGTCTGGTGGAATCAGATGGCTGTGAGAAGATTCAACATCAAAAATGTCAGCTCTGTTGACTCTGACTCCAAATATTCATCTTGATTCAGCTTTCTGGCAAAATAGTACACAAGTAATTAAATTTTAAAGATATCTTGCAAATCCTTACAGGAAAAACAATGGTAGGAAAGAATTGTTTGGGTCTGTCTTCTATTACAGAGATTACAAGTGAAATTCAGCACTTGATTGGTGGGTAGATACTGTGACCACTTGACTCTTCTCCCAAGGGCTGAGGAAGAGAGTTCACATGCTTCAGAACAAGGTGAACCAGCTGCCAACTGTACCTCTGTCTTTCATAGTATTAGGCATTCATACTCCAGACTGTTACTGTCAGTTTAGCAAGTGACTGTGTTATAAACCTGCAAGCATTGGGTCAGGCAGGTTGAGTGTTTCAGTTCCAGACCATCTCACCATCACATTTTCATGTATGGAGATTTTCAGATCTTACAGCAACTCAACACCTGTAAAAGCAGACAACCTAATGGAAAAAAAGAGCAACTCTTGAGATGTTTTTCTCCACAGCTCTGTGGCATAAAGAAAGTTGTAAAAATACTTGAAGCAGAACTTGGGTTTTTGTTCTGTTAACTCTTTCTTGTGTCATCACAAAGTCATTGTTAAATCAAACTGGAGCTAGACTGAAGGAATTGAGCATGCTATGTTTCCAAATGCCACACCAGCAAGTTAACAGCCATTCTTCCCTGCTTGTTAGCTGAGGAGTTGCATTGACAGTGAATCCAGCATAGTCAGGGAAGGAGAGACAAACGCTCCTTGAGCTCTGAGCTTAGATAGAAGCTCAGGTCAGGAGTTTCCTGATTTAAATTGAATTATGCAACACCCCCATCCTGCAGTTCTAGGGGATAACTTTATGGTGTCCAGCAGCAAGGGTCCACCTCCAAGGTAGAGATGAAGAAGTTTGAAAAAGGAGGAAAGGAGATTCTAGAAAACCCAAGTTTCTTAGGTGTGTTTCAACAGTGTGTGAGGCTTTAGATAAAATCTTGAAAAGAAGAATCAAAAAAAAACAGGGGGAAACAAAAAATAGAATAGAGTACAAAATCAATTGAATGAAGTGGGTCAAACCAGACCTAAGGTGATACCTTCTTCTGTGACATTATGCATATTTGGAACAAGGAAAAATCGTGCAAAATGCTTGTTATCTGCTACAAAACCACTAGGATGGAGTTTTGTGGGTTTTGGGTTTTTTTTTTTGTACAAATATGTTGTGCACAATTTTTGCACTGAAACCGCAAAAAAATCTTTAAATAGAGATGGTAATTGGCAGTGGTTTTAAAATTGACTTGGAAGAGATTACTGACAGAGTATATGAAAGATATTTTTGAACTGATCTCACAAAATGTTTTAACACAGAGGGAAATAAGTGTAGTAAGTGGCACTGGCTGATGATATCAAACTGGGAAGCATCACCAGCTCAGAGGAGGTCTGAAATAGGAGCATGAGATTAAAATAACAGTTCTTTTGGTAAAGCCATGCTTTCATGTAAAAAATGCAAGATTTTTCTGTTATGTTTGTTCATTATTGTGAAACAACAGAAGAGAAGGAAGATCGGGAGGTACTGGTCTGCCACAGGGTATCTGTGATTCCTCAGCATGATACATGTGAAACAGGTTTATTTGCTCTTTGGAGGTGCCAGTAGAGGGAGGGAAAGGTCAACACTACTGACAAAGCTTCCTAGAAAGACTGTGTGTGAGTGCTCTTCATCCAGAAGGGATGGGATGGCTGGAAGAGTGTTTCTTGTGTGAAAAGATATTTGGGCAGTTCAGCCTGCTCAGTTCAGCAGAACTAAGAATGAGAAAGGACATAACTAATCCATAAAAATACATCTTAGGAACATTAGGGACAGACCTTGTGTTGGAGAACACTGTTCATGCAATAGCAAGTAGGAGTACACTGTATGCATAAAAATATTGGGTGGAAATGAGTGAAAATTTCTCTGTAACTGGTATTTTTGAGCAGACATTGACATAGAAAAAGAGGCAGATTGCTGGTCTAGTTTTATAATTCACTAAATATGCTTTACAGTCAGGGCTATGTGCTTAAGTTAGGGACATAAACAGATTTGTGGGTGTACAGAGCTAATTTTGTGAGATGGATGTTTTTTATAACAGCTTTTCTGGCCAGTTATGTGCCCTTCTGTCATCTATTACTCTAAGTGATTTAAAGCAGTGACATGGAGGTTATTCTCCCAGATTTCAAGTTCAACCTCACTACAGGACTGACTCCTGCAGTTTTAGGTATTTTCTTGCTTTCCACTGCTCTTCTTTTTCCATTCAGAAGGTCTTATTTTCCCTCCTCTTAAATTAAGGAAAAAAAAATAAGAGACAGAGGGAGAAATTAAAATCTCCATAGCAGCAAGGTGAGACTATAGAATTGCTTCCTACCCTGAGAATGACTATTGTTCTCAGAGAGCTTCCACTCCACACGTTTATGGGATTTGGGAACACAGTATTACTCAGGGGGCACAGCATAACCACCACTGCTGAGGTGGGACACCGAGGAATCCCTCTGCACTGCTGGCAGAGGCTTTGGTGGGGTTTATTCAGCAACTCTCCCATCTTCTGGTACTAGTACTGTTAGTGCTGGCCTTGGATGATCCCTGCAAGTCACAGCCAAGAAAATACCTAGGTAAGGCCTGCATTTGTTCCAACTGAAATTGTGCTAAAATTTTCACAGTAACCTATAAGAGTTGATGAGCTGATGAGAAAAAAATCCACAAGAACTTATTCCAGAAAAGTATGAGTTTACCCTTTCAGTCAAAGTCAGTATTGCATTCAATAACATGCAAGCCTAAGGAACTTCCTATGATTTTTTTTTTTTTCTTTTTTTTTTAATGTAATTTTAAGTATCTTCTGGATAATTTTATAGTAGAAACAGTGAAAATGAAAAAAAAATCTTATCCACAAAATCAGAGAGAGTGAAAAATGAGATCTAGGGATCAGAAGACAAGGCTGAGTCTCTTTTACAAGATACTGAGACTTTGTGAAAATGCACAGAAAGCTCTCACATCTTTCCACTGCCTGACCCATCAACTTAAACTTTCACTCATAGCTAGGCTCTGATTTCTCTAGATAATTAAGTTAACTGATTTCCAAAAAAAAGGAGAAAGGATCAGACAGCCCTAGGGAATGTGTAAGGCTCTCAGTATTTCTAAAACATTTGAAAAAGTTTAAAACTGTTTTAAAATCCTTCCATTTAATTTAAATGCCTATACATTATTATGACTGCTTGGCAAATCTAGCCCCTGCTGCAATACTGACGCAGGAGGGCATCACAATAAACTGAGTGTGTAAAAAAGTTTAGGTAAAGTATAAATTCCATCTGAATTCCATGTCACGAAAAAATTGTGTATAATTTTATGATTCTCATCTCTTCTGGTCCAACAATGCCTACTAAGAGCACACCATTGAGTTATGGCACTCTGTTACTAATGATGGTCCAGGATTCCAGTTCAGCTGTAAATTAGTCATCAGCAGAGAGTCATTATGAAATAATCCTGCAGGCATTCTCCCTGGAAAATCACTGAGAAATAAAAAAGTTTGCTGGAAGTCAATCTCCACTTAATAATTTATAGTATCATTTCACTTTTTATATTCCTGTTAGAGGTGTAGATTATTAATTTTTCTACATTCAAATGAACCCACACTGAGGCTAAAGCAATTAAAATTTAAGGCAATGAGTGCCTGAAAGCAAATATTAATGGTAGCTAGGAAGCAGGAATAATTTTTTAGGAGTGAATCCATGTCAAAGTCACAGATTTCCCCTGGAGAATCACAGCCTTTATATCGGCTATATATTTTTATTGCACCCAATTTCAGTTTTCTTGTTAAAAGAAGGTCTCCTTAAACCCCTGCATTTCTTCTGCTTCATTCCCCATGGTTCACAAGTACAATAGTGAATGTAAGCTACAATAAAAAGGTCATTTTCTTCTTTCAGCAACAGTAACACAAGTGGCTGCATTTCCTGATTCTGGATTAAGTTCAAGATTTCAAATACGACTGGGCTCGTTTCTGATTAGAAAGTTTGATATTTATCACAGACTTACCTGTCTTCCATATCCAGTGTGAGTGAGATTGTAAAAGGTAAACTGAAAGGAACCATTCTTTTATTCAGCAATTAACCCCATCTGAGTAAATAATACGGTGTTGTGCACTTGAGCCTTCGCTGTTATGCACTGAATTCAGAATTCAAAACGGCTTCAAAGCTGCGTTCGTGAAATGATGACAAGATGCTGCAGAAACAGCTTTTCATGTGGAATATAATGCAAGTATTGTGTTACACAGTACAGTAACAAATAGGGTATAGTTGTAATGATATAGCAGATAAAGTGTCTGGAAGTACTTACCTGAGGGAAACTCAATCTTATTTTACTTCAGGGCCTGAGGGTTATAAACACAGTGTATGGTCTTGAAACTTAAATATTAGAGGAATCATTTTATTGGGGGGAGGAGAAGGAAATGTTTCTTATTACAGGCAAATAAAATCTCTGTGCCCAAATACACAGCAGAAATAGTCCAAATTCCTTCAGGTGGTGTCTCAGCTTGACTCTGCTGTTTCACAACAGGCCCACCAAGTCTAAGAGAAGTAAAATAATGCCACTTGTGATCAAGGAACATCAGTGGCCTGGATGAGCAGGGGATGCAAGGCATGCAGCAGGGACTGTTTTGTATTGTCTGCTGTGGGGGGCATGCAGATGGCTGGTGCTGGAACAAGGGGTCTCTAGGTCCCACCTTGCAGCCTCCATCAGAGCCACAGTGCCAATGGAGATACCCCCACAGCTTTAAATAACCCACTTCAATGTGTGAGGGCAGATTAGGCACACTGCGGGGCAGAAAGAGCGTTTATTGTGGTAAATAAAGACAGACCAGGATATAGACTCACAATGACATGAATAATTTAATTATTTACATTCACCCTTGAGTCACTTTTTACCTGTTCTGTCCATTTTTGTCCTGGACATTGCTGGGGCATGGTTCAAGGCTAACTAATACCGCAGTGACCGCTGCTGAGAAGTGCTGTGTGCAGGACTGTGCTGCTTGGGGTGGTGGGATGTACCAGATGTCTGGATGTGGGCAAAATTTTCTGGGTTGATGGTTGGACTTGATGATCTCAGTCTCTTCCAACCCTGGCAATTCTAAGATCAAACAAGTGCTTTTCCATCAGCCACAGAAACCCCACCAGTCTGGTTTACTTGAAAACAGGTATGAAGAGTGCCATCTTTCCCCTCTCCTATATTGATTGAGACTTAGTCTGAAAGGAAGAAAAAGTAAAATGAATGGGAAAGTGCAAAAGCTGTTATACCTGTTTAAAGTCTGAAAAGAAGCAGAAAAGTGCTGCATATTTATTTGGATGTTTTCAGAACACCTCTGCAGCCATGTGCACTTAATGAGACTGAGAGTGCCTGGGAGAAAACCCTGATGGGATTTCTCCTCTGGCTTTCACTCAGTGAGACAGGCCCTGGGTTATTTCAGGGTGGTGTGTCTCATGTGGCTCAACTGGGGCTGCTGTCTTTTCCTTCACAGAATAGAATCATAGAATGGTTTGGGTTGTAAGGGACTTTATCATCTGGTTCCAACCCCCCTGCCATGGCAGGGACACCTTCCAGTACACCAGGTTGTTCAAAGCTCCATCCAACTAAGCCTTGAACACTGTCAGGGAAGGGCATTCACAGGTCCTCTGAGAAATTTGTGCCAGTACCTCACCATCCTCAGGATAAAGAATTTCTGATCAAAGCCCACAGCTTAGTGAAAACACACTTTTGTGGGAACAGGCCACATACTAGGACTCAGTCTTGCTGGAGAAACTGTGCCTGGGCAGGCTGACAGGTCAGTCAGGACAGCTTTGATCTCAGCATTAACTGTATCATCCTTCTCCAATTCTGGATGCTATCTGTGGAAACATATATGAAACTACTGTGCTGCAAACACTCAGTGCTGAGTACCTGAAACCTGGCCACCTATACAGCAAGCACAGGATCAGTGGCTATTTTTCAAAGCTCAAGGTATGGCGTGCAAAATTTTAGACGTATAGTTTGGAATGGTTCTCATTGTTTTGCAATTCCCTGTGTAAATATTTGCTGAGATACAGGAACATGTGAAATAGAAAAAGGTGAATTGGAGGACTGCATAGGAAGCCCAGCCAGGTGGAGTTGCAGAGGAGCACTTTCTCTCCATTGCCTGGGCACTGTCTAACCAGGATCTCCTGAAAACATTTGGAAGAGTGCTCTAGCTGTGTATTTATCAACTTCACCCAAAACAGTGATCTGGCACGCTGACTGGCTTTGGTAGAAACAACGAAGCAGCCTCAAGGTAGTTAGTATGTACACGTGACACAACTTTAGAACACCTAGCAACTCCTGTCTTTGGGTTACCTGATACTGCCAAGTTGTTTGCTGTCACTCCAGATCTTTTTGAAGGGAGGGAGAATTTTGGCAAAATGCACTAGTAGAAGTAGAAGAAGAGCCAGCTGTCGGGATCAAAGTACTGATGTATGTGGGGTGATGGAATAACACTGAGATATTATGAAGTACAAGGTACTTACAATGATTTGCAGAGGCACGAGGATGGGACTGGCTGTGCTTGGTTATCTAAACACCATCATTGTCATCACAAAATCCCAGAATTGTTAGGATTAGAAGGGACTTCTGGAGATCATCCAGTCCTGTCTCCCACCAAGGCAGGGTCATCTAGTTTAGTTTACACTGGAATGTGTCCGTGTGGGTTTTGAATGTCTCCGGAGAGGCAGAGTCCACGATCTTCCTGGGCAGCCTGTTCCAGTGCTCTGCCACTCTCAATGTAAAGAAGTTCTTCCTCATGTTGAGCTGAAACTTCTTGTGTTTTAGTTTATGGCCACTGCTCCTTGTCCTGTCACTGGGCACCACCAAAAAGAGTCTGGCACCATCATCTTGGTACCTTCCTTTGAGGTATTTATAGGTGTTGATGAGATGCCCTGTCAGTCCTCTCTAAACAGGCACAGCTCCAGTCTCTCCTCATAAAAGATGCTCTAGACCCCTCATCATCTTTGTGCCCCTCTACTGACCCTCTCCAGCAGCTCCTTGTCTTTCTGTACTGAGGAGCCCAGAACTGGACACAGCTCTCCAGGATACCATTGGCCCTCCTGGCCACAAGGGCACTGCTGGCTCATGGTCAGCTTGTCATCCACCAAGACTTGCAGATCCTTCTCTGCAGAGCTGCTCTCCAGTGCGTCAGCCCCCAGCCTGTGCTGATACTTGGGGTTATTCCTTCCCAGATGCAGTACCCTACACCTGACTTTTCTTAGAGAGGGAGACATTTCTCAGGACCCTGAAATTTGGACTCATCCCTATGCTTTTGGGAGCTCTTAGCATTCATGAAGAGCTTTCTGCTTCCTCTGCCAGCCATGAGGGTCATCTGTCACCTAGGCAGGGCTAGAAAAGGGCTGGGGCATCAAGGCAGGATTGGTGCTCAGCTTTTAGAGGTTGCCTCAAGTTACAAATATGTCTTTAGCAGTCTGTGTCTTTCTGTGAGAAGTTGATTGAATTCAAAGCTTCTTGATTTTGGAGACAATAATGTGATGTTTTTTTTCTCAGTTACCTGATGCTTAGTCTGTTACATGAGTGAAGAAAACTGGTGAATAAATATGGTATCTCATTTAGTCCCATTCCTCACCGAAGTTTCTGCAAAGACCAGTCAAACACCATAAATGTTTCAGACAACTGAGAAGTCTCTCGCTAAGGTATTAAATATACAGTGAAATATATTTTGCTCACTTTGAGTCATTTTCTGGTTTGAAATGTGAGGATTTCCATACCTGGTAGGATTAAGAAAAATGTATGTAACACAACTGTAAAGATAGTTAATATCTGTGTAATTACCTGATTGAATCTTCTAATCCTGTAAACTCTTGGCATCTTTGCAATGAAGCAATGTTAGATGTACTAGGTGCTTTAGAAATACTAAGAAAAATATAGGATAGCTTACTTGAATGGAATATTACATCATGAATGGACCCAAGCAAACAAGACGCAAAGTAAAACAGACTGAAAGAACATAGAAAGGGAAATTCCATTACCTAAGACTTCTTGTGAATTCATCTTTTCCCATTAATATCTTTAAATATTTTGTTTTGCACTGTAGATTGAACATGAATTCAAGTGTTAAATAGGATTCCTTGTTTGAGATTTTTCATCTGTCATGTCAAGGTTGTTCCATCCAGAAACACATGTGATGTGACTTTCAACTTTTGTTTCCTAGACATTTTTCTATTACCACTTGAGTACTGCACTTTTTGCAAAACAGACAAGAAGGAGTGAATGTATCAAAATAAGACAATTTAAATATGTGATAGAATTATGAACAGAGTATAAACTCATTCTCATGAACCTCTTAGGATATTGAAATACAGTTTCATTCTGAAATGAAAAAAAATCTGTGGGGAAAGTTCTGGGTAATTAAAATATTTTGGGTTTCACAGCATTAAAAGTTTTGGGCTATTTTTAGTTTGAAAAAAAAAGCCAGAAAGAATTGAATCAGAAAATACCAAACCAGTCACTTTTAGCATTCTTAGAAAAAATTTCTAATTCCTAACAAAAGTTTTAAGAAAGCTCAAATAGTTTAATGAAATCTTCTAGTTTAGATATACCTTCATTTTTTTCCCATGGCAGCTGTGTCAGCCCATATGTCTTTAAAAGCCCTAACCTGCACAAGGATTCACAGGGAGAAGCATATTTTTATTTTGTTATTTGATTGCAGGTAGCAGATAAATCAGGCAACTGACTGTCTTTGCCATAGTCTATTGGTCTGAACGTGACTGGGCCACACATTCCACATATCTGCTGTAGTCAGTAACAAAGCAAACTTTTCTCTGAACAGAAAAAAACCCCATTATGCTACTTTTTTTTTGTTCAGGCAACACAGAGCAGTTATCCTAGTGCTGACTTAGGGCTATAATCAACTCTGGTCTGTAGGAATGAGAGCACTTTCATTCCATGCTTGTTCTCTCCAATGAAGTTATTGAAAGGGCATGAAATAGTGACTGTGAGCAATTCTCCAAAACTTGAACAAACATCACCAGGTTTTATTTCCTGCACTCCAGAGACATTATGCCTGTGAGCCAAAAGACAATAATGGCATTAGATCATTTCTAGGCAGAATCAGGCTTCAAGGAAGGACTTCAATCTAAATTCAATGCTTCTGGCTATCAGTCCTTGAGCCACACAGCCACTGGTATCTGGATCTGTTTTGCAACTTCACTTGATTTTGCAGAGAAGGACTCAGACCTCTCATCCTTCCAAAGTCCAGATGTTTTTAAAACAGGAAAATCAAAATAAGATCCTTTGTGTGTATGAAATAGTTCTACCCAGATTTCCAGGGTATTTTGGTCATTCTTTTCCTTACTTTCATTTTGGGCCAATATTTTACTTCTCTTTTTTCACAAGTCCAACAGCTGCTGGGGACCCAAAGGAGGTGAAAATACAGAATACCCAGGAGAATGCCAGTAAAGCTGGCAACAGAATCCCTCGAAGATGAAAGAATAGAGGAGTAGAAATGCTGCACATTGTTGTTAGATAGATTCAAAGTAAGAACAGGCTGAAAAGCTTTAACAAAATTGAGCAGAATGAAGTGAGTTCCACACAGGAGAAATGCACATTTGCGGGAGATGCTTGTTGGGAGGCAGAGTAAGGGAAGATCTACCTCTGCTCCGTACTCAAACAACCACTTGCTGTGTAAGTTTAAGGAAATAAAACTGCTCATGTCACAGCCTTTACTTCACTCATCCACAGAGAATCCTTGCTTCCCACCTGCCAGCTGCTGGGTAAGGCTTATGGCGCCTTCCGAGGACTAACCAGAGCACAGACAGCGTGGTGTCCCTGCAGCAGGGCTTTGTGCTGGGCTGCACACAGAGGCATGGTGGTCACCCATGCAAGGATAGGCACTTAGTAAAACCCCATGAGCTGGATATAAATGCAGGAATTTAGTCTGGGGTTTTGTATCCTTCCGTGAGAGCTGTTCTCTTACTCCTCTGAGGCTAAAACAGTGAACTGGTAGGCTGCGCTACAATAAATAGTTAGCATTTTAAATTACTGAAGTCTGGGTTTAAAAGCGGATAAACATCTTATTAGGCAGTTTCATACAGGTATGGAAAAGTAGATTAGTTAACAGCCATGTAGCCTGAAATTGTCATCAGGCACAAGATACTGCAATGTATTTTTTGCACTCAAAGGCAACAACTTCCATGCATGTACTTCATACTCTTATCCTGCTGACTTCACAAAATACAGGATTTTTTATATTATTCCCAATGTTTACTTATTGGTTTCTCCTCCTGAGACTAATATTTTTAGGAACATGTATTGTACATTTCTATTAAAATTCGTATATGTGATTCCTCAGACTTAACTGAATTGAAAAAATTCCATGGGAGATAACACTGTTACATGCACTGACCCAGAGAGGGGGCATCCACCATGCATGCTGGTGAAATGTATGGATAGTCAATAGATATTTTTATTGTTATAATTGAAGTACATATGAAAAATTGCCAATGAATCTGGAGGAAGGAAGATGGAGAATGTGTCTATCAGTACTGCAAGGGTCCACCCACTTTTGATGAGGTTACTTCTATATTCCAAGTGAACTGGAAAACCTGGGTAATACTTAAATACATCTGTTCAGAGGCTTGTGGAATCATTAGGAAAAGTTAAAAACTGTTTAACTGGTGCCAAGGAGTAGCTCAGCATGTACAAATGACAGACAACTTGCCCAAATGGAGGTATTGGCAGAGGCATTGAACAAGGTCTGGAAGTGAAAATCTGTCTTTTCTGTAACTTTCTCTTGTATTTAATACCACTGCCATTGCCATAAACATCCACATGGCTCTGTTGTGCTCTGGTGAAGCTGATAGTAGCACTGCCAAGGTTTTGCTGCAGAGGGAAAGAGGCCTGTGCTGCTTCACAAAAAGTTTCACAGGACAAGGCAAACATGAGCACACGTTTTTTCATAATAGGCAACTTTATTTCCATTATCTTTTGCCATGACTGTCCCTGTAACATTAAAATAACACCA
This sequence comes from Lanius collurio, assembly GCA_020086605.1. Taxonomy (NCBI): domain Eukaryota; kingdom Metazoa; phylum Chordata; class Aves; order Passeriformes; family Laniidae; genus Lanius; species Lanius collurio. The sequence continues at coordinate 44,236,968 of JACBWW010000003.1, forward strand.
TCATTTCTGACAAACAGCCCAGGCAAAGTTAATGCTGCACTATCAATACAGGACTACATGTTTTGTCATAGCTTCTTGGAGACTAGCTAGCCTGTGACAGGCTAATGAGTGTGTGAAACAATACTCACCTTCTTTTTTGCACTGGCTGTGGGACTTCTCAGTTTTGCTTGTATTTCATCCAAGCCTTTTCCAGCTCAGTGTAAGATAGCTCACAATCTGCAAACACATGGGGAAGTGATTTTTCCTCTAAGAATCTAAATGGCAATTATATGCTTTTCAGAGCTCATGGAGGTGTTTTGTCTGTCTCTGAAGCATGAGAGATCAACCGCAGCCAGCACTGGGAATGCAGAAGTGCTTTAAGATGGTATTGAAGTTTCTCAGCCTGAACCTGACTTCTTGCTCATCAGATTAATACTGATCCACAAATTGGGGTTAGGAGGGAATTCCCACTTCTCACTTTGAGAGAGATTCTGTGGGGAGTGAGAGATTCCCTCAATTTTCTCGTACTGGAGCTCTTTTGCCATATCTCTTGGGTTTCTAGATACTGGGAATCTCAGCCTACCCTGTTCTTTTCTTGGAGCTTTGACTGTTAAGCTGCCCGAAGACTGAAATTTCCTTTGATCCTAAAGAATAGAAACATGTTTGTGACATCCTCTAGTTTATGCAGTAGCTGAAGTCAGACTTGTTGATCTAACAATTCCTTTTGGACCAAAATTCCAGTGAGATCTGTTTCATGGGTTTCTGTTCCACTCTTGTGTGAAGTTAGAGTTCCTGAAAAAATGTATTCCAAATTATGTTGCTGTTGAGTGTGTATACCAGAGTTACATAGGAATGGGTTGTCCCCATCAGCACAGAGAAGAGGCTCCACTTGCAGGTGTACCCTGCAGACTAAAATCAGGCTACTTCCTGAAGACCTGGGGAGGCAATAAGGACATCTCACTCATCCCTGGACTGACCCTGGCTCTGCTCTGCACTTCACTCTTGCTCTCTTCTTCTGCTCCTCCATCGCCTCCCAGGCTGCAAATTGTACCCCCTTGCTCTCTTGCCACAGATTAGCCTTCTATGACCTGACTGGAAGGATGAGTTTCTAACCAACTGTTTTGTCTTGTGTCTGTGAAAAGATCCCAAAACCTTTCAGTGCCCATGCAGAATGAAAAGACTTACAGACTGTCCCCCAACAATTTGTTTCCTAAAAGAAGGATTCTCTGCTCTGTAACCATAAATGCTGGGGACCCATCTTTTCTCTCTTGACATGACCCTATGTTTATAGCTGTACTTCTGTTTGGTTTTACAGCTTCCTGAGGGGTGCCCAACTAGATAAGCCCTGTTTTACTCCAGGAACAGCTCAAACTTTGACAGAGTGGAGTATTCACTGGTTTTAGGGATGTTCTCTTACAAATATGCAGCTCTCAGCAATGTGTTCAAGCTCATTGCTATTACTTTCCATGAAACATCACCAGGGGACAATGAGGAGGGTTAAATACTAGTTTGATACTTGTCATGGGAGTTTAATTTTGAGCTCAGCCCTGGCCACTAGTGATTAAAAAGTCCTAGCTGAAGGAACAATGATATAATGGTTTTCATTGTGACACTGGCAGGCCATTTGTAAAAGAAGGATGATCATAATTCAACCTTTGTAATGCAACAGGGATCTTTGCATGAAATGTAGTTTTTATGCACTAAGTATTTTTACTACTAATAGAAGATACTTATTTGTCAAATGTAGGAGCAGACTGTTGGAGGTTAAGCTTTTTCTTTTTTTTTGGTCATTTTTCTTTCTCTCAGGGAATTTTCTCCCGTTTGTTGCCTAAAAGATGGGAATGATGGATACTAAAGAGACACAAAAGATGTGGCCAAGATGGGGGAAAGGGTTGCAGCTGGCTGCAGTCTCTTAACTGTTTATTTTTTTTTTCTCTTGGGAAGTGCAGCGATACTGCAAGATTTTGACTGGGGGGTGAAGGGATGGGCTCAGTTCTTGCTCTCTCCCTCAGGATTGGAGGTGAGATGGTTATAGTTTTGGTGCTGGGCTGCTGCTGGGACAATTTGCTGCCACCGTGGAGTTCTGTCCTTTACTACTTCTCTTACTGTGGGTGAGCCTTTGCTTCTAAAAGCAGCTATTGAACCGGCACCTTTTCAGCACCCGATCTCACTGGAAAGGACCCTCATCATCTGCTTGGGTTCCTCAGGGGAAAACACGAGACTCTGACCCCTAGTTGCCTCTGGAGGGAGCATCTCCCCGCTATGCGTGGGAGCCTGGCTGCTGCTGCCCAGTCCCACGGTTTTCTGCTGCTGCTTCGGGTTTTTTTGCTACAATTCAACTCCACATCCCATGTTCACCCAGACTCCTGCAGTTCCTGGCATGGCTTTGGAGTTTTTGCTACATTTTGTTTGCCACCCCAGGTGTGCTCGCCTCTGCTGTTCTAGCTTGTTGCTTCCAAGGTTCCTGCTGCAGTGCATTTCACCATCCAGAGGGGCACTGACACTGGCTGCCCACCCTGAGTTTGTAAAGGCAGCCCCTTTTCCATCTCCCCGCTGGCTGCACCTGCCATTACTGCATGGAGAAAGACGGCCGCACTCTCCCCACAGCGCCCCCTGCAGCTGTGGGGGACCCATCGCAGCTGCCCTGCCTGGCCGGGAGCCACCAGCGCTCCTGCTGGCTGTGACTGGAACTGCACAGACGGGGAAAGTGCCTGGCTGCCGAGAGAAGGCTGCTCCTGCATTTCTGGTTCTGTTTGTTGTCGCTGCTGTCGTTGTTGTTTGTTTGCATTGTTTACCTTGGGGAATTGCTGATCTCCAATGGCAGTAGGATGAGTGATTATGTTGTAATTGTGTTTGTTGCGCAGGTGAAGTTAGAGTTAATGTGTGGTGTGTGAAAATAGGAGAATTGCCATGTCATGAACCTTGATTTTTGAAAAGTGAAAATAATAAATTATGTTTGGAAAATACACTACAAACAATGGCAAGACCGAACATTTGCTAGTTGTTTTGTTAGGGTTGTCATAAAATGAACAGAGAGGCAGAATAACAGGAATAGGCAATGATAAATTCTTCCTCCACAGTGTAGGATCCAGGAGTGTTTCTCCTGCTGGGACAAGACTCAGATGTGCATCATTTCCAGACAATCCTGGCTAGTTCTGCAGAGGAAACCCAGGCTCAAAGTCAAGAGGGAACCTCTAAATGTTCCAGAAGGGCCCCAGAGCAACCTCTCAGGGGACCAAAGCTGTGGAGGACACCTGCCATGTGATACAGGTCCCACCAATACGACCAAAAAGAAGTTGCATTTGCATTGCTTGGGTTTGGCAAAAATTGCATATTGCTCGACTGAAAATATCATTATCTCGAATATAAAAGTATTAATGTTTGGAACATTCCCAAGTGATTGTGCTTAATGACAAACCTTGGCAGTCTCTAGAAGACATAACATTTCAGCAGTGACCCTTGGCTGCTAGGATAGTGTAATGAAAGAAACAAAAGTTTTTGTATGATTTTTCCTGAGTCTCGTGAAAGGACTAGGTTTCTGTAAAGAAAAAGGTGTAAAAAGCAGCTCATTCAGCAATTTCATACCTGGAACCTTGTTCTTTTCCCACGCAAGTTAAAGGCAAAACCCCATTGACTTAGATGGGAGCAGATGATGCACTAATTTCTCCAGGTCACAGGAACTCAGTGTCACCAGCATGAAGGAAATGGCAAGTTATTGCTTATGCAAACAGTCACATTTGGCCAAACAACGGAAACAAGCTTACAGATTGTTGCAATGTCAAAGCAAATTATGGTAGTAATTAAAACCCATGTCCCATGATAAATCACTGTTGGAGATCCTTCCAAGAGTATCAGAAATAGGAAAGAATTTCACAGCCACTGAAAGAAATTCTGTTTCTATCTGGGGAAAAAATGACATTCTTCACAGACAGAGGAGTGAAGCACAGTCTTGGCAAGGAATAACTAAGTGATAAAGATATTATGAAGTAATCAGGCAGTAATGCTTCAAAGGAATATTTAAAAAAAAAAAGACATTAGTTCTTTTTTATTGGGATTAAATGCTTGTAATAGCAGTATTGTTTTGGCCTTGCCAATATGCTGTCAGTGTTGATTTTATTTAAAAGAAGGAAAACAACAAAAGGCTATTATTACAAGGAATTCAAGCTGAAACAGTGAAACGTTATTGCTTATATGATGGCATTTAAAATTAAAGTCTGTATGTCAAATGAAATCCTGGCACATACTCATACATTTCATAGGAGCTTTTGGGCTTGACATATGTACTCCTGTGACAAAAATATTGTCAGATAATGGCAACTTTGTATATCTATTAGAAAATAGCAATTTCGTAACAAATTTGTATATACTTGTTATAGATTGTCGGAAATAAGAATAATGGACATAGCACAAATCCAAACCATATGTCCCATGAAAGAGTATGTCCTTCCAGCATTTTTTAAAGCTATAAATTATCTATCACACTACCAATAAAGTACTGTAGAGGTAAGGTCACTGAGCTCAAAGCACTGACATTTAGTTCAAGAACCAACCCCTGCAGCTTAGCACTTCATCCAAATTTTGAAATGTGGAGGGGATCTCTTTTTAGCTTTTCTTGCGATGTTTTCCCACAGGCTACTCTGCTTGCTGACGTTTCCATGATAATGTTCTTCACATTCCGTCAATTTCCATTTAGTAGCTCTACTGCAGTAACAGGAAACTTTTAGATCATCTCCTCTGTGTATACATACAGGCCCTGTGTATGCTCTGTGTCCTCATAAGCATTTACTTGGCTGGACCACTGGAAAATTTCCCTACTTTTAACTGGCTAAATGTTGATAGTTTGCCACACTAGTGGTTGATAGTGCCACAGGGCTGGTCATCATATGCAAGGAAGAGAGCTCTAAGGAATGGCTTTCTTTCAGCAGAATAAGAGGCGGAGTGTCCTGAGGGACAGGATCTGTAGCCATGACCCAGGTCCATCAGGAGGCTGACCATCCACAAAAATGTTGCATCGATACCACACAAGCAGGAATGAGCAAAGTGCCCAGTCAGAAAAGGCAAGCAGAGCAAAAAATAATGATAATGGGGAAAAGGGGGGGGAAGCAGAAAAGGAGATGAAAAGAATCTGCAAAAGTCTGAAAGTGATTTTTCATTACAAGCAAAAGAGGCTGTGGTAACTTTGTTACCATTGGTTTTCATTTTTCTTCATCTTGCTACTTCTCATTCTGGCCAAATCCACCTGTGAGAGATTAGAGATTGCATTCTCAGGTGGGGTAAATCAGCGTAGCTCCATTGGGCCCAGATGGCAATGCTGCTCCCCATAGGTGTTATTACTGTGCTGTATGCCTGTAGTGTGGTCAGCCAGCTCCAAAACATAAAAACTGAGAAACAGAAACTGCTGGTTTCACCTTACCCTGACTTTAAAATGTCCTGCTTTCCAAATACTTGACTCTTACTGTTACAGTAACCTTAACTGCATCCCATTTCAAATATTTTTACATTATGCATTGCAACTGGAACAGCACTGGGCAAACAGGCTGTGGGCTGAATGAGAAACTTAAGCAGAGAAACAGAGAGGAAAACATCCAGAATTATATCACTTTGAGATTCTGCAGTTAAAGAGACTTTTCTGCACCTCATGTGGTATCAGTCCCCTTCCTCTCACCAGGCATCTTAGTTTACCAATAAACCAGATGGCCTACACTCTAAGAATTTCATTGCATATGAAATTTGCAGAAGAGCAGTCCACAAGACAACTATTTTCCTTCTGTTCTTACAATTTTAAAAAACTCCAAGAAGCAGCTGTTTGTTCATGGAAACATGGATTTGCAATTCTCGCACAGGTACTGATCCATTATACGCAGCACTGTAAATGAAAGCCCTTCCACTTCAAAAGCAGCTGTCAATTTCTGTCTAAATTCATTCATTCCTGTTAGCAAAGCTGTCAACACCATCCAGTTAGTTATATATTCACAATGTTATATATACATATATAACATGGTAATAGGTGGCATTTGGCAGGAATGGCTTGGTTTTTTCCTCCTATTATTGCACATAATCTTCCCAGTTTGCATTCCAGGTCAGGAATACTCCAGGGAGTGACTTGGAGATTGGTTCTCCAGCTCACTAGCAGGATCATCACTCATATGCAAAAGGCTCTGAAGAGATTTTGCCATTCCTTTATTTTTCCCCTTTTGATTAATACAATATATGGAAGGTTTGTTTGGGGCAACTATAACTCTGTCAGAGAGGTACCTCTTGAGAACCTTGGAAGCTAAACAAGTTCAACTTTGTTTCTTACTCCTGAAATCCAAATATTCACAAAGGAACTATTTGCACAGTTATGATACTCATCTGTACATTTTTCTTTTTTTGGGTGAGGGTGAAGAAATCTAGATGTGAGGAGCTGAAGGGAAGGTCAGAGACAGAGACAGTGAAGAGGACTGAGATGAATAAAGGCTCATCTATCCTGTGCATTGGATCCCTTCATGTAAACTTGGCACATGTTTGCTCCTATTGTGAGGCTTTTTCATCTTGACAAAATGATAGAAACAGGGATTAGTGTAATGTAATCATTTATTTATCTTTATCAAATTGCTTTAAATGTTTCTCCTTNTCTCTCTCTCTCTCTCTCTCCTGGTTATGCTATGAATACAGATCCTCTGCAGCTATTTTTCCAAAGAAAAGCATCTATTGCTATTACAGCTGTGAATTTCCCTTCTGTTTCATAATAGAATTAAATTCAGGTGGCTTAGTATAGCTTGATTTAGTTTGATTTGGGCTGGCATGGAAACATTAGGATCATCTCAGGATTTTGTAATTCAGATGACACAGATCAGCAGACATGCCCAAAGCCTTTCAACAAATTTTGAGGGAACTGCAAATTTGGCAGTTTTGACACAAACAAGCCAGTATGTCTGCATTTTTTTTGACCAGTGGTCTCACAGTTGGTGGTGGGGAGTGCTTACAGCTCTCACTATAGTGAGATCAGTAGGAACTCAGCACCTCTGTAGTAAGGCCACAAGAAGACGGACAATCAAATCCTGGTGCTTGCCCAGAGATTTGTTGATGATAAGTTACAGGCAAACAGCTCATACATCCTAACACATAGAAGATTTTATATAAATAAAACAGACCTATATACAGTGAAAATGTTGATGAATAATTTTTGACAATTGCAGCTCTCTCATAGTTGTTTTAGGTTTCAGCAGAGTTGCCAAAAATTCAGTTTTCACAGGAATTCTTGGGAACATTTTCCTTGGTTTTGATCTGTGTGAGTTTCAGCCCAGTAAACTAATGAATACTGCAAAAATCACAGAACAAAACTTATTCAGAGCTCTTGAACTCCACTTACTTTCCAAACTGAAACTGGCCCAAGTTGGAAATGTCATAAATATTTCAGTGCAGAGCTAGAAAATAACCTAGGTTCTTCTCAAAGCCTCCAGAATCTGGGAGAACATATTGATCATTGTGACCAATTTTTTAGTATGTGTTAACCAAAGTTGTAGTCTAAAGGACATTAAGTAGTGTTAAGTTTTCCTGAAACAAGTTCTCTAACTCCATAAAGTAAATGAAATTCTCATGAATGATCTTCTGGAGTGTTTTGGCAATCTAGAAATAGAATAATTATTAATTTCTTAAGTAAAATTCCTACGCAAAAAACACCTCCTTAGTGATGAGGAACACTTAAGTAATTTCTTTCATTGTCTCAGATACATGCCCCCAAATTTTTAAAAAATTGATAAATTACAGGATTTCTGTAGTTATTATTAAGATTTACCTTGAGGATGAGAAGATGCAATGATCCTGACTATCAGGAAAAATATTCTTTAAATCATTACTATTTGGTATAGCAACTGAGTATCTTTAAAAAAAAAAATTAATAGTGAATCACCAGTTTGCCTATAATACAATCTAAGTGACCTGTGAATTGTGCAAAAAAGACAGAAATGTGTGTGTGTGTGTGTGTGTGTGTGTGTTTGTGAGTGTTATCAAAATCCTGAAGCAGATCACTGCAGTACCTGAATGGTTTCAATGTACTATTCCACTGATGAAAACACCCCATGAATTCTTTCTTGTTAGACTTTGGAATGTTTACTTGGACATGAACTTTACTGTGTGGAGTGAAAACTGAATAAAAGATTGGAAACAAATGTTAATGGTAAACAGCAATATACTGAGTTGGAAGCAAGTCTGCAGGGATTATAACTGATCCTGATTTTATTTAATTACTTTATTTTCATGATATGAGAATTTTTACACACACACACATGTATATATATATATATATATTTATGTCTATGAAAAGAGGTTGGTAATACATTACCAGCTCTCCTGTCCCTCCTTCTCAGTGATCACTTGTATTTTGCCTGCCTGCATGATGCTGATTTCTAACTACAAGCTGCGCTGTGCTTATGAAATAAATGGGACCTGGGAACTGTGAAAGTTTATTTCCTTTCTGGTTCCTGTTTTTCTGGCCCCAGTGATTGCTCAGTCTTCATCACATGTACACTTATCCAAAGGGACTTTAAGGATTAGAAATATGTGCAGGAAATAGCACAATTACATTCAACTGAGAAAACAACACAAACATATATCTCAGGAAAAAAACATCCTAACTGCATAATCATCAGAAGGGAAATACTTGGAAGCATTTGAGTTTTTAAAGATTTAGGGAAGATCCTTGGTAACAAATCAGATGTGACTTATTAATATCTTGTTACAGTAAATATGGGGTTGGGTTTGTAAACCATGTAGACAGAGGCATTTTATCAGTTCTCAGGGAGGTAGTTTTCCCTCTCAAGGTGCTGCAGGAGACTCTCCTATGGGATTAGAAACTCAGCACTGTTCTGGGCTCCCTGGTTTGTGAATAAAGTCTCAATCTCAGTAATGAGTCACAGACCTAGCTGAGGATATAGAGAGAAGCTGTAAAGGCTCAGAGAAGTAAATTCACATGTTTTAGCAAAGCAAAGACTACATATGATGGAGAGGTGCAGAGACATGTGAAGATGCTTTAAGCAATTGTAGGGCTTACTACAAAGCCAGTCACTTTTTCAGCTTGGGCACCAATCTTGGGATGTTTGTCTTTCCTCTCATACTTGTCCTGACCTCAAGTGCTTTGTTTCTTCGTGGAGAAAGTGATTGCAGAAGTATTCAGGATAAAGGAGTAGAATAGAGATGGAGACTTCTTATACCATTATGCCAGTTTATGCCTGACTTACTTACACTGGAATGGTATTTCTCCTTATTGTTCAATCTGGCTAGTGTTGGCCAGAAACTATGAATAAAGGGTGGGAAATTCTTCACTGTAACAGAAGAGTAACAAATACAGATGTACCAACACCACCCCGGAAAACACCTGTGTCTTTTTATTCTTCCTGCCAAAATCGTTACAAAGCTTGTACTCTACCTCATGCAGCTGGGTTGGAAATCATAGCAAATGTTACACAAGTGTTATCTAGAATCAGCTAAAATCACAGGATCAGCAGTGGCTGGGGCTATCCCTGAACTCATCCTGGACACACTGATGTACAGAGCGCTTTATTGTTGTCAAGAGAGTCTAGTGGGTGCTCTCCAGGACAACAGTGAAACCTTCAGACCAGTGACAGGTGGAGTAAAAGAAAAAATAGCCTAGCAGTGAAATCTCCTGAAATGATACCTGGAATTATATTAATATCACTGTGCATTTCTAAAACAGACAAGAAATGACAAGGACTGCAAAAAAAGTAGATGCTGTCAAAGACACATTGAAGTTCAGGTGTAAAGATATGTCCACTGAGAGATCCTGGTGATTAAGAGAAAAATCCAAGAAAGGACCCAATATGCTGTCATCTGAAAGAGCTGTGATTTCAGGTATTTAATTAATTTTCATGGTGTTAATCCGAGAAGTGTTGTAATACAGAAAATTACTAATGATTTATCACAGAATCACAGACTGTGCTGAATTGGAAGGGTGTCACAAGGATAATTGAGTCTGGCTCCAGGTCCTGCACAGCACCGTCCCCAAGAATCACATCATGTGCCTGTGAGCATTGTCCAAATGCTTCTTGAACTCTCTCAGGCTTGGTGCTGTGGCCACTTCTCTATGTGTTTTATGTTCTGGTCAAACCCAGAGCTAGACAGTACTCAAAATTTCCTAACACCTCATTCTCTTTCTGCACTTCATGTTTTAACTGTCATGATCTAACGGAAAAGGAGTCCCCACATGGATATTTGGACTGGACTGAGTCTCACTAACATCCTTGGACAGGCCAGAAGTCTTTTTCCAGCTCACATGCTGAGGCTCTGATCTGACATGGAGAGATGTTCCAGGAGTTGCTCTGCAGAGTTAGTGACTGTTTTCTTGTAACTCTGAGGTCTGTGAGACAGCAGCTGGGAGCTTGGCATTGTGCTGTCTGTATTGTTATATATTATGCTATTCAATCCAGATTAACACCTGGAGGGTTCAGTCAAGGTGGGTTAAGAGTTATATGAACATAAACATAAAACAGACAAGCAAATGTTAGGCAAGAAGAATTGTCATTGTTCCCATTTTCAGGGGAAAACTAGGAACCAAAATCTCATTTTCAAGAAAGACAGGGGGGTTTAGCATATGGTCTGCATAGTTTCTTTAGGCTCCTTTAAAATTCCAGCTAAAGAGATGGTTTAGATTTCAGGGTTAACTTCATCTGAAGGCAGCTAAAGATACAAGAAAATAGGTCTGTAGCAGTCTGCCTGAGTTACACAGGAACTCTGAATCATGCTATGCATATGTATCAATAGGCTTTTGAACTGGGGTGTGTTTTCTGTGTTGCTTGTGTACAGCATAGCATGCTCCCATGGAGAAACTTTACTCTGCACATTTAAAACATTTGCAGCATCTCTGTGCAATTTCTGCAAAATTGTACTGCTTAAAATAAAGCATTTCAGTTACAAGAAATTGTACTGCCAGTTAAACAGCACTATTTTCTTCTACTGACTCTGAGAATATACATTACTTCAACAGCCAGAGCAAATATGAGTTTGTAGGTGTTTAAACAAATGTACACTTCAGTTGAAAGAAGTTTGCAATAACTAGGTTCAATAAAAAATTCTAATTGTAGGCCTCAGGTTAAGTCCTGAAACACATTTTTTGGTCCCCATGTGTCTTGTTTCCAATATGGCAGCACCTGGAAAAACAGGCAGTTTGATTTTCCTGAGAGATGTGAGCTCTGATAGTCAGGACTGCACTGCACCGGCCTTTTTTAGAAGTGGTGGCAATGTTGCTGCAGTTTGAGTGGATGTCTTTTATACATAAGGGAATAAGAATGTGTTGGGCTAAGAAAAACACTGGTCATAAGCAGGTTCCATGCAAGAAAGTCAAGAAATCAAGAGTCTCTTTCAATACCCAAGCCAAAACTTTATTAATATTGTGCCAGCAAAATGCTGTTGCTTTCTCTAAGGCTGTTTTTGTCTAAATGTCCCTGCAACTGCATCTATTCACTCCTTCAGGGGAAAAATGGGAAAAATGGACAGTGCTTTTTAGTACCTTCCCAAGTTTACTGAAATCCTTATAGAAAAACATGCAATCCTTAAGGCAAATTGACATTTTAACAAGATTTTACCAATTTCCTTATGAAGGTTGCCTTTTCCTTCACACAATTTCCTGTAGTGAAAATAATCTCAGTGGTCCATGAACTCTGCTTCCTCATCAGTTAAAGCTTGAAGCAAAATCGAGTGCAAAATGTGAACAGTTAATCCTTACCTGTGTAATATTGTTGAGCTTGATCTGTTGGTTTGTTGTTGGGGTTTTTTTGTTGAAAACCATTTTGCATTGTTCCGGTTGCTGCTTCTGATGGCAGTCAATGCAAATGAGATGAACCAAGAGCTTCTTTCTGAAGCAGGTGACGAGCACTGTCCCTGCTGGGGCACAGCAGGCTGTAGGAGGTTCACAAGCCATTCCTGCAGTGAGGAGTCTGCAGCTGCCCTCCGCAGTAAATTAGTGCAATGCTCGTGTTCTGTTTGTTTTCACACCCCCTTCACAACTGCACTAAACATGATAATTAAACTGGAAAATTAATAAATGATGAGCACAGGATGACTGGGGACAGTGCGTCATCGTAAAGAGAAAGAAGCATCAAAAGCACTGAGAAAAACAACGAGTAACAGGCAGACCCCAGGCAAGCTTTCCCACAAAGCTCTGCCAATATGCCTCAGTCCTGATTTACAGCACTCCCGCGGCTCCCCTCTGAGCCGTGTCTGCTCCAGAAACTGTCAGTGGTGTGAAACAGCTTTAGGAGTTTTTGCAGGTGGACTTCTCTCTGCTCAGGGCTGCACTGAACTCTTACATGTCTCTGGACTGTAACATAAAAGGCAGAATGGGGGAAAGCGAACACATTTTGCAGGAACTGATCCTACTCTCTGCTTTGCCATACACTTCCTAAGTGGGTCTGGATAAGGTTTGTCATCTCGCTGTCTAAATTCCTCCTGTGTAGCTTGGGGATGGTAAGAGCAATGTTACCTACCTGTTGCATAGCAGGGAGTGTGCTGTTTAATTACTGAGTGTTTATACAGTGGGGTCAGCAGAGAGAGTGCTATATGATAGCTAAATATTAGTATGAAATCACAGCAGATAACTGCACATATCCTCCCTTGCACAGCATGGTGATATTTTATCTACTTGTTATTTTGAGTCACATTCTCCAAAAGCTGAAAATACTTAGTGTCTGTTTAAAAGAAATATTTCAAAGAACACATGCTGGTTTGAGTTGTTTCCCACTGTGCATAGCACCTGCACAGAACCGACACTGGTGAGCTTTTTGCTTTAATAGAAAAGGTAAAATGAAGTGTTACTTCTCTTTAGGTTCTGTTAAAGGGAACACTATTAAAAATACTTGTTCCCTAGCCAACTTTTCCCCCCCTTTTTTTTTTCTGCAGTTGTATCTGCTTTGGCATACATTTGTGCCTGAATGTGCTCCTCTTGCCGTCATGCCCTGACAGACATCTCTCACCGGAGGCAGGTTTATGAGACATGTGCCACTTCATTTTTGGAGGAGGAGGAAGGTTTTCATAAAACATGAGGCCAGTTCTGCTTGTCATCACAGATGACATAGTGAATTCCCGCAGGCAAGGATGAAGCTGAGTCAGGGTTGATGGGTCCTCAGCTGACTGCACAAGTCTAGAGGTGATAAACACCTTTTATCACACAGCTCCACACACTGTTCAGGGTGGAAGGTGGAGCAGTAGCAGCTGCTGCAGCAGCGTTTTTATTAGTGCCCCCATAGTAGTGTGTCATCCATCCCAGGGTGGGGGGACAGTTTTCTCTCCTCAAGCAGGTCAGTGTGCACTGCTCAAGATGCAGGAGAGCATGAAGGCAAGAGTGGCACCTCTCACTGGGGCTTGGTATCTGGGGCTTGGAGCTGCCTGCTGTGGCACAGTGTAGCACAGACCATCCTGTTTTAGGGGCAGGACCAGCTGAGGAATTTTTCTTCAAGAAGGAAGGTCAAGAGAAACTGCTCTTTATTAGTGACCAAAGAAGTAGCTCACAGATCCAAGCCAAACGCACATAGCAACTCTTATACGTATAGAGCCTTGGGGGATAATATTACTTATAAAACAGAGGGGACAAAACCAAGGTGTTCTCTGTCTTAGCCACTAAGGGCACCAGGTGGACCAGCAGCTTAGAGAGGTACAGTGAAGGGGAGGTAAGTGCTACATGCAGTTGTTAGAAGGGACTCAGTATTACAGCCTGTAGACAAGCGGACAGGCCACTGTGCCCTACAGTGGATACAAAGTCAAGGAATGTCTGTGTCAGACAGATGGAGACATACTGGAGACACCATGTGGAAATGGTGTCCACAGGGGCTGGTTTTCTGCTGATTCCCTTCCCCTGCCTGAAACATATTCTGTTGAAAAAATAAAAAACACAGAGAGTGAGTCTTCTTGGGATAATAATTCTTCTTATCCAGTGGGGGAAGGATTTGGTGGTAACAAGTCATGTGGAAGCTCTGCCATGATATTGAGAAAAGCCCTAGTTTCCTCTTGGTGCTGGAGATTTGGCACCTGGAGGAAGGTCCAAAAAGGGTCTGCTGGGTGCTTCAGCAGGTGCAGGCACAATCTGGGGTCCAGGTTCCTGTCAAGGTGGAACTGATGTACACCTCTTGGGGACAGACATCTTACTGACATGTCCATGAGAAGTGCCACCAAACAGTGCTCCATGTCTCAAAAAATAGCATTTCCCACAGGCAGTCAGCCTTCTGACTTGCCCACAAAGGGCTCCCAGAATACCTCATCTCCTGGGATGTTTGCCTTCTCCCATTCATAAAAAAGATGTTTTATTCTTTAAGTCTGCATGCGTGCCAGCCTTCTTTCAGACTTGGAATTTCCCTCTCCAACACCTCAGTCACCTGGGCAGCAGTCACTGATTATGTAAGGTCTTTTGAAAGCTAGCTGTGTCCTGTGCGAACTATTTCTATGTGGAAAGAAGGGCACCAGATCCCTCCTGGACCAATGTTGTCATCTCAGGAGATAGGCCTGGGGCCACTGACCACTGCTATAAACAAGAAGACTGTGACTGCTCCCAGCGCCCCAGGTTTTGAAAACAAGAAAGCCACAAGCAGACTGCTGAATTCACTCAGGTGTGCAGAGGAGGGCTGGGGGCAGGTACCCCAAGAGGTGTAGTGCAGCCTTTCCTCAGAACCCATCTGAGTTGGAAGATGAGCCATGATTGCGCCTTGCTCAGACTCCTTGTGGTTGCTTGCTGCGAGAACATTTTCTCATTTGAGTAGTCTCCAGAAGCAATGTCAAAGTATAAGAGAAATAAATCCAACTGTGTGATGCTCTCAGTTAATTTCCAAATATCTAATTCGGATGAATGGTTGATCTGGCAATTGGGAGTTTCTTCTCCCGACGTCCTTCAAGCAAATCAGATGTAACTGTGAAACATGTTTCTAACCATTCACAGGCTGCAGGAACAGGTGTGATAGCAAAATTTAAAGGCTTGTTGTATACAGAAACAAAACTAAATTCTATTGTTGTCTCATCTGATGTTGTCTCTTTCTCCACTGGAAGTGTGAAATAACTTTGTTCTTTTCTTAATGAAGGTATTTTAGTGAGAGATAAACTCAGTCACATTATCTAAGAGGTGCAGTAAGGCAAAAATATCTACACAGATTGTTACTACTAGTAACAAAATATTGGTACAAAATAATTTCTTGTTCATCATGCCCTCAACAACAATGACTTGGCTGTGTTTCCCAGACATTTGTGGAAGGGTTCAACCCAGTTGTCTGGGCTGACAGAGCAAGAAGGCTGACAGAAGAAACCATCTGATGGTACTGCTAATGGTGTCTTCACCTCCCCTCTGCAAACCCAAGTGTGGATTTGACCAGCCTGCAGTTTTGTGCCAGAACAGATGCACCAGTTTAGGCCATGTGACCCCCTCAGATACTAGACAGTTTTCAAAACTGGCCCTGTGGGTGAAAATCTGGCCCACCAAAGCCACTCCACTGAGCTCTAGAGAAGCCAAGAGAAAGTGTCTCACCTCAATCAGGGATGGGATCCAGCATCTAGGAATTGCAGGATCAAGTGTCTGGGAGTAAATAACACAAAAAGCACAGAAATAACACAGCAAATGTGGCTACAACAAGAAAACACCTACTAAAATGACTAGTTAGAAAATTTATCTTTTAGAGTTCCAGTAGAGAATTTTACTCAGCTGTGAGCAGATGTGTATTAATGGATGGATTTAAAATGGCTAAGCTCAGACAGATCACAAATGTATTTTGGCAATGTAATGCACAAAGTAATACTTATGACAGAACATGCCCAATAACACTAATATTTCAAGAGGGCTTTAGAAAGAGATAAGATTTACTAGTTGAGAATAAGAAATAAGATTTTATGTTTAAATGTACAGGGACTTAAGCATTTGGATGAGGAGGTAGGAGTAACACTGTGAAAGGTTTTCAAAGTTCAAAGAATCCTGAAGTCAGCTTTTAGCAGGATATGCTGAAGTGAGTTATGTACACTCATACAATTACAGTGATTTTTGTACATGTGCAAGAGTGAAGCTGCTGCATATTTGGTGTGGTCAGTTGTGGCTTTTGCTGGTAGCAAAATTTTTGATTGTTCACAATTTCTTATGTACGCTGGTTTGAACAATTCTGTGGCTACTACGAAGTTACCTCCACTGAATTTAAGTAACCATGAGGCTATCAGTCCCAACTAGGTTCATGTCCATCTGAATTACTTGGAATCACTAGAGTATCTGATCACTAGCTGAACAGGAAAAAAATTTATTCCCAGTACAGGATGCAAGTAGTGTCATCTTTTTGGAGAAAAGAGGCTAGAAATGGATGGAGGGCCAGGTCAGGATAAAGTCCAGTCAAAGAGCTTTTGGGCTAAGATTAGAAGAATTTATACTGACAGAACAATGCAAGTGGCAATGAGGTTTTTAGATACATTCATGGTTAGTAGCATGTAGAAGAAATTAATTTATTCTTTGAGATAATTCCCATTAAGAAACAAAAAAGTGCAACTTTGAGTTTTTATATTTTGCTTCGGGTTTAACAAGCCTGAGCAAGTACTGCAAAATGCATTATTCAAAGCACTGCCTGAAATTTCTGCTGTCTTGTTGTTATAAACACACACTTCTGTCTGTGCTGCCAGCAGATATGGTATGGCAAAGACTGACTATCCAGTGCTTTCATGGAAATAATGAATTTTGCTGTGTCTGCAGCTACCCAGAAGAATTAGTGTATGTGTTATACACTAATTGTGTAACTCTGAATGAATTCCACCAAAATTTAGGCAACTAGTCTGAAGTGTCTCAGTTTAAGAGTTCAGTTTCAATAGCTGACATCAGTTCCTAATGAAGAGAAGGCAGTTTAACCTAAATCTGAATAGCTCTGAGCACATGGTTCTTTCTCACGTATGTGAATGCAGATTTCTGAGTCATTGGACAGGAGAAAGTTTTCCTGACTCATGATGGGCCTGGTCCTGCTGCTGCCCAGACCAGGGACTGACTAGAACCTGCTTGTTTCCCTTCTGCATGGGGAGTGTCCCATGGCCACAGATTAGGCACCACCAGAATTTCTAACATTGGGGATTTATCTCAGTGCCCAACATGAGACAGAATGATGTTTCAGAGGTCCTTACTCCAAAAGTTACCTCCCTCCAGATGAGATCATCTTTGCACTCATTAACCCTATTATGGTTCTGAATTTGGCTTCTTGCTGCCCCAGTAAAAGTACCCATGGGCACATGGGGTACCAAGAGGTATTCATGGGTCTTAATTAGCAAATCATTTTGACTATATCATAGGACATAGGGATTGCTAAGCACAGAAAATCTGCAAAAAAGCATTAGAAGCATACTTCACCTAAGAAGTCACTCATTGCAAACTGTTCTCTACTCTCTACACTTTACAGTGCAAAGCTGAGCAGAGCCTCACACTGCAGGCAAGAGGTCCTCAAGTGGAGCAGAAGAGGAATTCCACCCCAAACAAATCCCCTACCAGTGAATTGTCAAAGATTAGAAGCTCTCAAGCTAGGTAGAGTTTGAAGGAGGGGGCTTCGGCTAGCTCTCAGTCTTGAATTTTGAAGGAAGGAAGAATCAAAATGAGTGATGCCTCTACTGATAAATGTAGGTAGGAGTTGACATCTGACAGGATTAGGAAATGCAGGTACAGTGTGTGATTAGGCAGAGGCAGCAACAAGCCATTGTATTCTGTGTGGCTGCTCAGGATACCATGTAAACACTTTAAAATTAGTCAATGAGGGAACAAAGTAAAAAGTACAACTTCATTACAGATGGCAAATATGGTTTTATGAGATATGGGTCATACTTAATTGAGTGAGTAATTATTTTTCAAAGATGTCATTATCACTAATTATGGAAAGGTAGAGGTGTTTTACAGCTGAATTTCAAATATGTTCAGTACAGTAATTTCTCATATTATTAATGAATATTTTGAAAACATTCAGAAGAATGTGAAAAAGAAAACTGGGTCAAGAGGGTAACTTCTTAAAAAATAATCTATCTACTTGCTAATTTTGAGTGCCTACAATTTCTTAGAGAACAAAAACACAATTCTCTTCACATTTTCCAATTGTTCATATTGTCCCTAAATATAATGTGGGCACAGATACAACTAACATCAACAGAAAAAGGAGTGTTTCAGAGTGTGATAGTCAGGAGACACCCTAACTCTTGCTTTTACTGCTATGCTAAAATGAAACTCCACATATTTCACATGTCCTGGTACCCCCCTTGCCTATGATGTGTGAACACTAATTAGTTATTGACTTCTATCTGTGATGAAATTATTCCTCTTGTAGGAAGCTGAGGTCCAAGAAAGAGGTTGTTTTGAGCAGTGCCCAAGTGAGATTGGCTTTGGACTGTGGTGCAGGCTTTGGCACAGCTGTGAGAGATGGTACAGATATGACTTACAAACCTCTGTTTCACTCTTTGCAGAGAAAATTTGAGTTAAAAGAACATAGTATTAATGCAGAAATAGGATGAAGTTTTAGCATATGAATATTATTTTTCCCAGTCTCAAATAGATAATTAACTTAATGTGAAGTAGACATTTAAGACATTTGTCTCTATGAGGATGAAAAAATTAATCAAGACTGTGGAATTTAATAACTCACATTTCCTTGTTTTTACTTTGAACTTTGCCTTGAATGGTAGCCAGTTTCCAAAGTACAGAGCAGTAAGTTTATTTCTTTAATTTATTTAATATCTGGTATTCTAAAACTACAGGGGTTTAATATGCAACTCTTTAATGATTCCTCACCCAACCAACTTCTTATAATGTTTGTAGCAAGAGCTAACAGATCAGCTTTTTTGTTTTTATTAAAGAGCTTCTCTGTGAAATCAAAAAGAAAACCCTATGAAAGACTGTTGAGTAATAAAGCACAGGAAAAAGGAAAATGGAAAATATAATACTCTTTCCCTAAAATTCTAACAGCATTTGGAAAATATTAGGAAATAAAAAATCTGGAAATATAATGCTCCAGACCATGGGAAATAGGTGGATTTGGAACTGATAAAAACTTATGTAGCTCTGTTTAAATTAGTCCAAATTTGTGACATATGATGATCTGGCCCAGAGGTAATATCTTCTAAATAATGTTTTTTCTTATTTTTGACTATGCTGATGAAGTCACTGTTCTGCGCCAAAGTATCAGCGTGTTTTGAAATGAATCCTTCTTTTCAGGGGAGGATACATTCCTTGTTACATTAGTCCTCCAGATTCCTGAAAAGCATTATACTTTACATTTCAATTGTGGATTTGGATGCCAGCTTTCTCTTTGCCATTTTACTTTCGAGCTCTGCCAGTCCATTATGCAGATCTGACAGAGAAACAAAATGATGAACAATAATTTTATAGGCAGGACAGACTCTAAAGTTCATTTAAAAAACACTTCCAGGGAGATACCCCTGGCTGGGAATCTCCCTGCTGTCGGTGCTGGGCTCTTTCCCAGTCTCTGGGAGCCAGATCTGTCTGAGATTGGGAGGAGGAATCTTAAACCATCTGGCAAGGCAGCTTTTTAAGCAGAAGAGACTAGTTAATTGAAAAGAGGAAGGAATTTTATCTTTGGCTTCTGAGGAGATACAAATTACTTGATTAACTGTGGATTATTGGCTGAAAGAGGGCACCACTTAATGCATAGGTTCAGAATATTTTGCCAATAACACAACATGGAGCAGGTGGAATGGGGACGAATAAGACCAAGATCAGTAGTACAAAATTCATGGTCAGTCACTCAGTAAGTAATCTGTGAAAACTGGAAGCTTATGATATAGATATAACATCAGACAAAGACAATACATTAGTTTCAGAATAATTGCAGTGTTCTGAAGTTGTAACAGCATGAAAAATGTCAGGGTGAGGCATTTGCAGGAGAGATGTGAAATGCTTCTATACTGCACGGGTCTCTTGCAAGTGTTCACCTGACAATGTTCAAGTCATCTATGACAAGGGATGGTGAGTTAAGAACAAAACACGGTTAGGAGAAATCTCTTAAGACAGACGCCACAAGAGAAGATTTGAAGCATGTTTTTCAGTTCATAAAAAAAATTTTTTAAAGTCTGAAAAAGGATGGAAAATTATTTACAAAGAGCCATAAAGAATAAAGGAGAGAAGCTTATTTGAGTCATAGTCTGTACTGACTTGAGAATGACTGAGTATAAATTGGTTTAGAAGGAACAGAGGAAGAATTTGTGAACATATATAGGCAGGCTGTTTGTAGCCATGAATGTGGGAAAGCTCTGGAAGGGCCCCTCCACAGCTGTTATGTGGGTGGCAGCTGTGCTGCTCAGGTGGATGTTGCTGCATTCGTGGGAGGGTCCAAGAGCAAAACCAACCCAATGACTCCAGCACTCTCATATTCCTGTTTCCTCAGGGTTAAAAATATCCCTTAGCTGGAATACCACCATGTATCCATAAAAATTGAGATTTTGGTTACTTGGATTACACAGTACGTTGCCAGAGGAAAGTTGCTCCGAGAGTACCTAGTCTAGTTCATGCCTGGGGCAAATATCTGGTTGCTGCTGGGCTGGACTCTCACTGTTTCAGTACCAAGTCTGGCAACTCAGGGATGGCACTAAACTGAGGAGCAAGTCCCCCTGCCTCCAATGAAAATCCTTAAAATCAAAACAAACCAAAAAACCCCCCAAAATAAAAAAACCTCCCTACCTACCATGTGGGATGCCACTGGGACAAAAAACCCAACTCACATGGGCTCATCACTGCAAGCTCTGAGCTGCAGAAAAAGCATCAAGTGGCATGGATAGGCTCATGAGACTTTGCTGATAACGCCTTGAAACAGAGTAGAAGCCAATGACATTTAAGTGCTGCAGGCTCTGCTTCTCTTTGCTTTTGTTTTTCCCTTCAATGTCCACTGATCCTGCCCACTGAAGCCTAACCTAAGAGCTATTTGTCCTTACTTCCATTGACACTGCTATACTTTAATTTGTATCTGTGCAGCTTTACCATAATTTCTTGTACTTGACATGTGAACAGAAGTGGCTGTCTCACATACTGATGAGAAAAAAGCTTTTGAGAAATAGAATTTGTTTTCAGTCCTGTATGGGGCTGTTGTAATAGCAGGAAAGAAGTCACAGTAATAAAGTCCTTTGTACATGAAGAAGTCTAAGACATAAATCTTCAGATGTGTAAGGATTCATTTGACCTTAATCTGTATTAGAGTGTTCAGCCATGTTTGTGAAACACCGTGTTTGAAATCTTTCAGGCAGGCCTTGTATTAAGTGATACCAATGTAAACACATTTATTTCAGTGGATTTTCTTATTCCAGAGTGATACAGCAGAACTTGGGATGACCTGAGATATCTATAGAGAAACTTATCGCGAGAGAGTCTAATTAAACTGTGCCACTTCCTCTTTCAGTAATTCTGAGATGACCTAAATGACCAGCCATTTTCAAAATTATAAGCATGATTTGATGAAACTAGTTGAGATGTTGCTGAAGGTTTCAAATCCATCTACCCAACACACCTTGCTGTTTTGTACTTTACCCATCTGATTTCTCCAACCCCACCTTCCTGCTCTTACCCACAGCCACTATATCTCCCCTCACAAGTCAACTCTGATTTTGATCTTATTTATGTTATACTCAGAACAGATCAACTCTTGACTCCATGGTGAGATATGGCCATTCACACATTATGCAGCAGATCTGTGGACCTGGTGAAGTCCCAGTGGTATCCTGATAGCTGAAGAAAGGAGAGGAATTTTAAAATGTGCTTTCTCAGACAACAAATCTTTTCAATTACTCAGCCACAGCTCCACTGTGATTCAACCGGGTAACCATTCCCTCTGCTCAATTTGAGAAGAAGGATCTTCTGCAACACTCTGACATTTTTTTTCTTTTTGTTTTTCAGTTGTAATATCCCACTTTATCTGTCAAGAGCCAACGTGTCAGTGATATGCCGACATTTCTAGAAAATTGTAGGCAAAGAAAATTCTCTTTTGGCTGAGACGCAACTCAAGAATCCTGGTTCTTCCACAGAAATACAACAAGAATTCAAGACTGCATGCAATTGTAAGAGTGAGCCTGTGGATTTGGGAACAGAATTGCACCTCCTTGGCTACATACTCTGCTGCAGACATTCAGAACTCTGAAGAGACTAACATTTCTCTGAACTGGAAAGCTACACTAAATTAACAGCTGGGACAGGGACACATCTCCAGGCTTGCTTAGAGGATTTGGTTTACTTGGAGGGAACAAGACTTTTATTTTAAATTCAAGACACAAAGAGGGACATTAGCTCTCACTTACTGTCACAGTCACTATCACTGCTGCACATATGCAGTAGAAGGGTGATTTTCATAGCCTGATGACATGCACGGAGTGGGTTTCTGACTAATTTCATCATACATACTGATACTTCTCATCTACATCACCCCAGGATGCTGACTGCTGCTCTGCAGAACCTAACCATGCTTCCTGCAGTAAACTCACAATCAAACCAAAATGCATAATACTGGAAGGGGCCTATGGAAAAAGTAACAACACTGCCCTCCTGGATATTCAAGTTCATTTCTTCTTCCTTTTTATTAGACTCCCCCCTCTTTTTTTTTTTTTTTTAATCCTATACTGTGTGGTTTTGGAGAACTATTCTAAACAGGACGAGGCAATACTACATGAAGACAGACCAGGCTTTGTTTTGTACCCTCAACGAGCTTGCTTTTCCAGTGAATATCATGGCTGAAAGGAGTCTGTTTTTCTCCTAAAATCATACGCATCTTCAAGCCTTTGCTTCATTAATGCATACAGCTGCAACCAGTCCATTCCTTCACCTGTGTGCCTGTGGTCAGAGAGGAACCTCGAGGGCCATTGCGCTTCTCAGCAGGAGCTTGCTCTGGGCAGCAGCTTCCAACTACTTTTGTTCTCACTATGCAAACAGGTACTTAATTGCTACTTGCATTTAACGCAAGTGAAAACTAATTTTCATGCTTGGGACTGATCCCTAAAATTGAACCACATGTGTAACAGCTGCCATTATCTGCTTTCAGTGTAACAATGGGGTAGTTCTGGCAAGGTCTGGAGAGGGAGCAACTATGCAACAGGGAAAGAAGCAGCATCCTCAAGTGCCCTTGTACTGATTCACATCAGCCTTATATTGATTCATTTAAAAGTTATGTATTTTTATAAGAGTACTGCTCTGCTGGAAGCTCAGAGAATTACATTTTTGACAGAAAAAAAACCTGTGCCTAGGAAAATTTGCATTAGGTTATACAACATATTGACCTGGACCTCTCAGTGACGTGCACTTGGGACAGTAATGCTGGGCTGTTGAACAAGGCTGAGGGCCTGGAAAGTTCCAGTCTGCAGCAGGCTGGGCTTGCAGTGCTGGCAGCTGCCTGGCCATGTTTCCAGGATGTCTCTGGATTGGGTGGGAAGCTCAGGGAGTAATGTCAGTGTAGCATTAGTGTGTGCTTCCCAGGGAAAAGACCTGTTAAGGCTGTGATGGGGCTTTCCACCCTAGGGAACCACGCAGTGACTGTGCAAGGGAAACACTGCGGGAAGCCTTCCCCTCCTGCACCTCTCCAAATGAGCATGTGGCTCCAGGGGGCCAGGAACAAGTGTGGAGGGGGAGGGGAATTTTTTTAATCTGGGACCATATCTGATCCATAAGAATTTAAGTGTGGTGTTTGGGACCTGCTCTGGTCTAGTGAAGTCAGAAGGATTTCTCAAGAGACCAGAATTTGCCCTGGTATTTTGCTTTTTATACCTCTAAAGCCTTTGAGATGAAGAAGCAGCAATGAAAATTGCTTTAGACTGAAAAGGAAATTGCAACATAACCACATGAGGGCAAATTTTGTATTAGTCTCTGGGCTTTACAGCTTTGCTCCCTACTACAGAGCAGATAAGCTTCAGGTCCCCCATCCCAGGGCTCCACTTGCCTTGAAGCACAGCAGTGCTTTGCTCTAAGGTTCCTTTACTCTCACAACTGCCGTGGGAGAGCTTTCCTTTGACAGCCATCTGCACTTTGCCAGCACCAGGGGGATGAAGGGCAGCTGGGCTGGTCATCCAAGGCAGAAGAGGACAGGGGGATGCACTGACACTGCTGTGCAGAGGAGCAGGAGAGGGGCCTTGGTAAGCAGGCAGGGCACAGGTTTGTGCACCAATTCCTCCTTCTTGACAAGTGCTTCGAGTCAGCAGTGCCCCAGCAGCAGACTGCCTGCATGTTTCTAGTGCCTAGCTAATGCAGTGTAATTGAAGTTATCCTTGCTAACTGCCAGAGAGCTCTTGCAAGAAGTCACCTCTCCTTCCCCCTGTCCTGGGTTATCCATGAGTCTGTCAGCAGCTCCTGCCACTCAGCTGATCTGTGGTGACTTGCTGATGTGTGACTCTTGGGTGACTCTGATGATCTTCGTGCTGTGACAGTCATTCTGCTTCAGGAGCCATGTGGCACAGTGGGAGTAGCAAGCAGAAGGGAGTAGCAAGCCAGACCTTTAATACAAGCATGTGCATTAATTTATGAATGCATGTATTATTTATATACTATATATTTACAGCATATCTATGTTTACATATATTTACAAATAAATACCCATGCTCATTATGTACATGGATATGGATATGGACATGGATATATGTGTGTATATGTATGAGTGTATGTGTGTGTATAGATAGCTATATAGGTACCCCTGGACAGCACATCAACTAGATGTTCAAATTCAGAGTATTTGGACTCAGAGTGATCGTGCTAGGATTGAATTAGATGAGGATTTAAGTTTGTCAACTCTTCTTGACTACCCCTTTGCCAAAGGAATGAGAGCAGATTTTAGCTGGAAACAAGTAGGGTTAACTAAGCTGATAACTCCTCTGAGAAAACCTCAAGCCAAAGAAAGTCAAAAGGGGGTGAAGGGATGGAGGGGAAGATATATGAATGATTAAAGTATCTAAAAGGAAATCAGTAATTTTGAACCATCAGAGCTGGAAACAATTAGTGGCTGGCTGGCAATTCAGAAGAATCAATAAGAGAATGATGTGATTTCTAATAACTCAAAAATAAAATCTGCTGATAAGTTAAGAAGGAGCTATAGGGGGAAAAAAGAGGTGAATAGGATACTAAATCTGTTAACAATTATTGTCAGTGCCAACACTGGCTTGGAAGAGTCACATTTGTTCTATCACCTCCACCCAGACAATTATAACAATATGTATTCACCAGGCTCTCATGACAGGAGCACCCACCAATCCCATTAGCGCTAAGGAGCTGCTGGCATTTGTTTTTATTTTAATTTATCACTCAGCTGTTTCAAATCACATAAAGCTAAAACTTGGCTTACAAGTTGTCCTTTCCAATGCTAATCGTTTGTGCTTACTGCATATGTGCTTGTGTGATATATATATTTTCTGAATTGTAAAACTGGCATGGAAAATTTGCAGTCTGGGTATGAAATGTCCTCTCTGGCCCTTTGCTGTAAAGGTTGGTCATGTTAAAACTATTGACATATGTTTACTCCCCAAACAGCAGCTTGCCAGATGAAGCAAACTAGCTGGGTCTAGTTCACCACCCCTTTGCAAAAGTTTAACAAGCTAACCCAGAGCAGTAGCTCAGATTGTATGTATATGGGGTCATCCTATTTCCAGGCAAAGTGATGATATACATGTGATTTCCTTAATTTCTCTAGTCTGGTGACAAACAGCACAGGCACGTGATAAATTGCATTTATTTTTCACCTTTTGACCTCCTCACTTGTTCTCTGCCCACTAATCCATTTCTGCTGGGACCACTTCTGGCATTAGAAACCTCTGAGCAGTGCTCAAACAGCCAGTGCTCAAAAAAGAGCCTTGTCACAGATGGTTTCCTTCTTTCCTTTGTAAACACAGAGTTTCCTTTTTTATCCTCCTCTTCCAAATTGCACTAGTCCAGAAGAGAGACCAGTGACACTACAAGGATATTGTAGTTGGGGGTCCGGCTCATCAGCCAGAACGTGTCCAATGCCGTTTGAGGTTCTCCAGTTAGAGATACAATTATTCTGGTATAAAAACAAATACCTTGAGAAGTGCTTTTTCTAGAATGTGGTAGAAACAAGATACATGGTGGCTTGCTCTGGAATAAATATTATGTTACAAAAATCACTCATGTCTTCAGTGCTTCAGAAGAATTTTGCTAGTTTTGGCCCCAATCCTGTAATATGCTCTTTATGGGCAAGAAGTCCCTCCTCATGAACAAACTGAAAGATTGAAGCTGTATTTGGACTGTACAGTTGAAAGCATTCAGCTGCTTCTCAGCACTGATGAGCTGCTTTCCATTTCCAATCTAACTTAACTGTGCAAGTTCTGTTGTACCTAATATGCTGGTAATTTGCATTCTGTTTGCTCTAGGACATAAAGGTGCAACCTTGGGGTCCCAGAGCTCAGTACAGGGCTAGGGATAAGCAATGACCTCCTGGCTTCTTTCTTCTAGTCTCCTACCCTGAATCATTTTCATCCTCCCCACCTTGCAGCTATTTATCTCTTGATCCCGATATGACAAGGAAATCATTGCAGTTATATAAACTTGCAATAAATCAATGTATGCTCTGCTAGGAAGATGAGGAGTACGAGCAGTACTCCAGGTGTCAGTAGCATTTTAAGTGGTGGGTATGGATTATGTCCTGATCCCAGGGAGCCTCTGAGGCAAGGCAGTTCACTCACAGCCTGTGTGCTGGTGGAGCAACTTGGTATCCTTGGTAGGCAACTGCTCAAGAGATTTCCATCAACTCTGCAGCAAACTCAGGCTCTCTTTCACACTCTCAGAGAGCTGAGACTTTGTATGATGCTCTTGTAAGCAGGACTTTGGATTTAATTTACACTGAGATTGACTTCATGTGGGACAGGATGAGCCTGCACACACTGCAGCCAAGGTAAACAACTACTCTGACCTTTTCATGCCCAGCTGAATGCAATTGCTTAAATAAGCTGATAAATTGTTATTTTTAACAATTGATATATTTTCATACGACCAAGTTTTTTATTTTGGGGAATCAACCTATACTAATCTGTACAGCAAACACCTGCACAGGCTTTGGAAAGTTTTTTGAAAGAACCACAGGCCAATCACTCCTTCAGCAGCCCAACAAACAAGCAAAACTCAACTAAATCACAGTGACCATTTCCAAGCCTCATTTTCCTCCATGCTCTTAAACACTCTATGGAGTTAGATTCCAGAGTTCATTTGGGTATATGTTTACCCCTTTGAATCAGGCAGTTTTCTGCCTCCTTCAGCTGTTTCCACGCTAAAACCAAACCTCTTGCCACGAGCAGCTTCAGCCTCATCAGTCATTGTTGACACTGACTTGTTCTTTGGTTCTGTTCTTGGCTCTCAAGCCATTTTCCTACATATACCACGAACAATGGACACTGCATTCATCCAGCTCATTTTTCCATGTTGCTTTTGTCTGAATGGTGGCATCTTATTCCCAGGGATTCTGGCTGCAGGCAGTCCTAGCAGAGTAAGGCTGAGTCCACCTAACCTTTGTCATACAACAGAGAAACATTTTTGTAGGAAGAGCTCTTACTCATAAGAATTTATGCATGCAGGGCCCCAGCCAGAACAGCACCACTTCTCATTGCATTTAGGGGATATTTGCATGAGGCTGAAAAGCTACAGCATTTTTCTACATACCTGTAAACTGGATCACATTAAGGGGAGGAAGTACATGCATTGACCTGTAAGGACTTTGTTTATCTCTGATTTATTAAAGGTCACTCAGCATGAAACGATTAAAAAAAATCCCATGTCTGAGAAGTGTGTTTAGATTTTTTGAGATACATTAACCTAGCTGGATAGAGATCATTTCTTTGGATTTCAGGAATGTATTTAGTGCTGTACCACACATCAGTGCAGTCTCAGTAAGTCAGAAAGCATTACAGGGATGATGAGGCAGGAACTGTCAAAGTAAATGGTTCAGCAGTAGTTTGGGACACCCAAACCCTGCAGAATACAAGAAAAAGCATAAGATGTTCAGACATTTCTTTTTTCTTTTTTTTTTAACTATGCAAATGTTCAAAACCCACCTGCTGCCCAAGATCTGGAAAATTAGTTTTGAAAACTTGGACTTCGTGAAGATTTCTTCAGTATTTGCATTGTGCAGAGTAAAAGTGTTAGGTGCTGCTTGGTCCCCCAGGTGAATGACTTGTGTTGCTGGAGCTTGTCAGTGTCAGGGGGATGGCAGACCCTGCTGGCTTCATCCCTGTGCTTTTTTGGACTGCTCTGGGGCAGGCAGAGATCTGCAATACACCAGCCAAGTGGTTTCTCTCTCCCACGCTTCAGAGGGGAAGTATCAGATTGTCAGGCACAGTCCAGTCAACCCTCTGCTCCTGGGATACTGAAACCACATACTGTCCTTATTTGGGCTGGATTGCGGAGTTACAAACCAGTCCTTGGACTTTTTTTTGCCTTTTAACAAGTTCATTTTTGTGAGACACTTTTTTCCCCCCTGTAAAAAAAAAAAAACACAAATATTTTTAGAGCTGGTTAAATTATTTGTTATGAACAGATTGTCCAATGAATTTTGGCCTTTTTCTGAACATGAGTCATTCACAACCTTATTTCAGTGGGTGAATTTGTTATTCATAAATACTGAAGGAATAGTTTTTGCAAAGGAACTTCAGCCTCTGCGTTTTTCCAGAAATGCTTGTGTTTTTTTATTAGCATCTGCTTTTCCTGGTCCAACATTTTTATCTATACTATGAAGCACTGTATCATCACTGTAAATAGTAATAAGGGACTTTAAACATGTGAATAGCAGCTAAAAATATTTGAAGGAATAGAAAATCAAAATCAAAATGCACCGCTACTTGTAGTAAAATCCTGTTAGCATTTGGCTTCAGATGTTTTTGTGGATATGGCAGTAATCATTGAAACCACTGCAAACATAGAGGAGTATCATTCAACAGATCACATCAAGAAAAAAAGATCGCTATATCTAGGCACAAAATAATTGGATTGTATACCCAGCAAGAGATCTGGACACACAGAGTTTCTCCAGGATAAGTGAGTTGAACTCCTGCACAAGGAGTTCACTCCACTGCCCGTGGACTCATTCCAAGCATCCTTGCTTGGCTTCAAGTTTTCTGGGCCTTTAGTTTTCTTCCTCCTTCTACCCAGACTTAGTCTGAGCAGTGCTGGTGCTTGCTCCTGGCATAAACTGGATCAGCAATTAAAGTTAAGGTATGATTTAGGATCTGAACATCTAAATCTAGTAGACCAGGTTAACTGCTGGACCACACAAAGACCTCAAGGCTAGGATGAAGATGGGACAACCCCCACTATCAATAAAGGCTTGGGATGGAGGGATTGAGAACAGCCCTGCAGATGATTTGGGAATACTGGTGGATGAGAAGTTGGTTGTGAGCTGGTAATATGCACTCATAACCCAGAAAGACAACTGTAGCCTGGGCTGCATCAGAAGTGTGACCCGCAGGTCAAGGAAAGGGATTCTGCCCCTCTGCTCCACTGTGGTGAGACCCACCTAGCATACTGCATCCAGCCCTGGGTTCTTCAGCACAGGAAGGGCATGAACCTGGTGGAACAGGTCCAGAAGAGGGTCACAAAAATTATCAGAAGAATGGGACATTTTTTCTATGAGAAAACACTGAAAGAACTGTGGTTGCTCAGCCTGGAGAAGTGAAGGTTCTGGGAAGCCCTCATTGTGGCCTTTTATGTAGGGGACAAAGGTGGGGATAAACTTTTAGCAGTGACTGTTGTATTGGATAAGAGATAGCAGCTTTAACTTAAAAGAAGTTAGAGTCAGACTAGATAAATAGAAGAAATTTTTTATCATGAGGGGTAGAGCACTGCCACAGGTTGCCCAGGGAAGTGGTAGATGACCTATCCCTGGAAACATCCATGGTCAGATGAGATGTGGCACTGAGAAACTTGATCAAGTTGAAGATGTCCTTGGTCATTGCATGGGGGTTGGACTAGATGAGCTTCTAAGGTTCCTTCCAACCGAAACAAATGATTCTATGATTCTGTGTCAGCAGAGGAAAACAACTGTATTTCTACCAAGTGTAGGTGGGTTATGGTTAAAGACACTGTTTGAGTCACTGACAGATGCAGACCTATTTTATATGCCAGAGCCTACATGTAGAGGGGGGAGTTACAGCAATCACCCTATTTCTGTGGCCAAAAATGCCTGTATTCACCCTCATCTAAAGTATATGCTAATGATCCCAACTGACCTCTGTTGGCAGAGACTTTGCAGAGGCTGAAGGCTTTTGCAGTAAAAGTATCTCTGTGATGCTTGATGCCACAAATCCTATTTTAATTCCCAATCCTGATCTTAATCCAGCAATCCAGTGAATCCTACTGACCACTTCAGACAACAAGTCTGAAATAAACTTTGTGAACACTCTACAATTAGTAAGTATTTGAACTTTTGAGATCCAGCTTTCATAAACCCTCCCCAGAAACTCTTGAATTTCCCACTTCACCTGAAAAAAGTCTCTTGAAACTTACTTCAGTGTAGCTCAGTGGAACAGGCAAGATCCATCTACACTTGGCCATGTTTTGAATATCCTCCAACAACATTTCAGTGCAAATAATGTCAAAATTATTTTAAGTTCATACCTATGTCAACTACCCTCCAGCATGAACAAGGCATATCTTCCAAGTGCTAATTAAATTACCTTCTGTGTTTACTCTTTCAAGTTGTTTTCCTTGCCTAAGGAGACTTTCGGTCTATTTGCAGCCTACACCGTATTGGATGGGAATGTTGATCTGCTGGAGGGTAAGAAGGCTCTGCAGAGGAATCTTCACAGTCTGGATTGATGGTCTGAGGACAACAGCAAGAGTTTCAATAAGGCTGGGTGCTGGGTCCTGAACTTGAGTCACAACAATCCCAGGCTTGGGGAAGAGCGTCTTGAAAGTGGTCAGTAGGAAAAAGATCTGTGTATGCTAGTGGACAGCAGCTGAATGTGGGGCTGTGTGTGCCCAAGTGGCCAAGAGGGTCAATAGCATCCTGGCCTGTATCAGCAATAGTGTGGCCAGCAGGACCAGGGCAGTGATTGTCTCCCTGTACTGGGCACTGGTGAGGCCTCACCTCGAGTGCTGTGTCCAGTTCTGGGCCCCTCGGTTCAGGAAGGACATTGAGGTGCTGGAGCGTGTCCAGAGGAGGTCAACGGAGCTGGTGAAGGGTCTGGAGCACAAGTCCTGTGAGGAGCGGCTGAGGGAGCCGGGGGTGTTAAGCCTGGAGAAAAGGAGGCTCAGGGGACCTTATTGCTCTCCACAGCTACCTGAAAGGTGGTTAGAGGCAGGTGGGGATTGTACTCTTATGTCATGTTTCAAGAGAAAAAGATGAGAGGGAAGGGTCAGAGAAGATTCAGATTAGATATTAGAAAGATTTTTTTCACTGAAAGAGTGGTTAAGCATTGAAATGGGCTGCCCAAGGGACTGGTGGAGTCACCATCTCTGGAAGTGCTCAATAGGCATCTGGATGTGGCACTTGGAGATATGATTTAGGGGTGATTATGATGGTTCTAGGCTGATGGTTGCACTAGATGATCTTTAAAGGTGTCTTCCAACCTTGATGATTCTGTGACATATTCCTACAGTTCAACAACAACAACAATACTAGATTTATATAGGGGTTTTATCCTAAAAGATTGAATTTCATTGATTAAACTTGACTTACTAGCTCATGCATTACTTGTTCTTGCTTTCTAAGCAGTTATGTGCAGAGCATTTCAGCAAGGATGTAATTGGTTAGGGTGTTTTCATCTGCTGGTCCTATATTCAACCAGGTCTCATATTTCCCTCTCTTATGAGTAAATATATTTTTTTTATATTTGGTAGCTCAGAGAAGGCAAATACTAAAGATAAAGTGGAAGGAGTGTGACTTCGTAGTTTTGAGAAATAGCCAGGAAAACAGCTTGGATGAAGAAAAATAACATGGAGATTGGTCTAATCTTTAGGCCACCCAGTAGGCATCATCAGAAACTGAAAGCATCAATCAATGTGCACCTAATTTTCCAATTAGGAAATTGTCATTTGTGACTTATTGTTAAACTTTAATAGCATCATAACATTATTGATGCCCTCCTAATTGTGCCCTTAAGGCACAGTGTCTTGGCCTAATCAGTTCAAGGAAACATAGGGAGAAACTGAACCAAAAGACTTTAGAAAAATGGGTGGCTAGTAAAAGAGCTGACCAAAAATCTTCATCATGTCAATTATTCTGGTATCTGGGGTCTGACAAGCCACTTCTCACCTCCTCTGAGGCCTGGGAGTTTAACACTGCAATTAATGACCAAGTAATGCAGTTTAACGCAACATTTAGGCTCATATGAAGGTTTGTGTGCCATACAACCTCAAATTTCCTCCTTTTGCCAGTCTTGCCACACTGTTCAGCCTAGATGAGTGATAACCTTCAACATCACACTTAAGTCCAGGGTTTTTCCTGTTTTCTGTTTCCTTATTTTCCTCCTCCACGCTGCAGCCCACAGCAGGCTACCTGTGATAACTCTTTGAGATGAGTCCTTGCTCATAAAACATGGAATGTTCTCAGGAGATTATTCTTAATGAGTATTTTCTCCTACCACTGTTAAACATCTTTTTGCTAGAATCCATGCAGTAAAGCAGATCTGTGGTGTTTCATTTCACATGTTGGTATTTAATCATGTATCAGATACAAATGTCATGTACCACATTGGCTGGTGCTTCATTCTGCCAGAAACACATCGTTGGACTTCTCTAAACCAAACAGATTCTTAATATTTACCATTTTATGTCTCACTTTAACAAGTACCAGTAACAGTCAGATCTTCAGTACTCCCTCAGCGATATCAGTTGTGTATATCACAAGTGGGCAGATGCCAGAACAAAGATAGGTGTACAAGTCAGATTACCTGACATACCCATAGCCTCTGACATGCTTATCTTATGACATAATTGTAGGTCTGAAATTCTGCTGAACTCACTGCTACACCAAATAAATCTTCAGTGCTGTGAGTAATATCATTACTACAGATCTTGCTTCATATATCTAGAAATTTGTGTCTGACTGCTTCAAGGAAAAGTTTGGATGTTTTCCAGGTGACCTGCATGCTTATATATAAATGTGTATGTCACTTTAAAGAGTACCTTACACTGTGAAGCTGACCTGAGAATCTGTGAAAATATTAAATTTATTAAGAGTGTGTTGACTGCTTTCTTTAGCTATGTGAAACTTTTATGGATGTTCCTTCAAATCTGGCTGCTGGTTGGATTCCAGATATTACATATACCTCTGTATAGTTATACTAGCACAGCTACAGGATTTGCTGTAGGAGATATGAGGGGAGTTGCCTATGACTGCACACACGTCTCAAGCCTGCAGCAGTAAGGAGGGCCAAAATCAAACCCAAATTCTAAACCATCAGATCTCAGCTACATTAGCTGTAAACCTGCAATTTCACAGATTCAATGCAAAATACAACAGCCTAGGAGGTGGTTTTTAGGTCTTTTGTCCTTTCAATAATCTTAATCTACTTTAAAGTACTGAAGCAGATGACAGCTCTTCAGACTGAAAGGTTTTATGAAGCAGAGTTACCTCAGTAGCCCCAGAATATACACCTTGGAAAGCAATGTACAGAAACCACAACCATTGTATGACTGGAAGGAAGGAAGTGACACACCAATTTAGGGCAAGATCTGAAAAAAGTCATATACACCTGCAAGTTCTGGTGAGTTAAGTAGAAGGACAGTACCAGAATCACCTCTGCCCAAGATGTTGCTGCCAATACCAGATTGCATAGACTCGTGTAACCAGGAATGTTAAAAAACCTCCTAATATTTTCTAATTTTCATTATCTATGTGAACATTTGAGTCCCTGTGTATGCTGCATTAGGGCTAGAGTTAGAACTGTATATTTGTAATATTTCTTTATGAATGCAAACTATGATGTGCTAAAAATGTATTTCTTGGTCATGAGAATTTTTTTTATTTGGGAATAAAAGGGATTCTTTTAGTCTGTATCCTAACCAACTGTAATTCTTAGACATTTCTCAGTTCTCTCTATGTACTCATCCTAATAAAATTACAGAATAATTTGAGTAATTTTTTGAAGAAGTACTTGGAAGTCATTACATCACAGAGCAGAAATTAAAAATATTTTTGTATCATGAAGTAGTGAAATGACATGGTGAAATTTTGTGAAAGATTAGTGTTAAGTTCTGGAATAATAGGCAGTAACTAGAAGGAGCAGAATGGAAATAGTAGGACAACAATTTCTGATGTTGAAGTTATTTGAATGTCAAAAAGCAAAAATGAAGAAAATAATTTTGGATTTAGGTAATTTTTAGGAATTTGGGTAAATTTTAGGAAATGAAACAAAATAAGTATTTGCACAATACTCTAGGGCACTTGATGTGGCTCTTGGTGATGGTCTTGTGCAGTGCTAGGAGTGACTTGATGATCCTTATGGCTCCCTTCCTACTCAGACTATTCTGTTATTCTTTAATAAACAGTCTGAGAAAGATTCTGCTTCTAGTTACCAGGTCTCTCACTTGTGTTAGTTTTGGTCTGCAAAATAGTCATGACAAGAGGCAAAAGACTGCTTCTGTCTTGTGTTAAGAGAAAATTTGAAATTTCTGATGCAGACTATTCTGTTTGCCCAACAGCGTAATTCACATAACAGAAAATGCTGACCTGGTGAACCATCAGCAATCCCTCCTAGTCCTGCTTTGAAGCATGTCTAACTTGAAAGTTTGGAGTGCTGGACACAAATTTCTGAAGAGCTGAATGTGTAGAGATATACTACAGCTTAGACAAAGAACCTTAATTAATTGCAATCACATAGTGAAAGTCTTAGGTAACAGCTTCACCACTCCTTTCAAGTAGTCTAAGACAAGTAAAAGGCAAAAAAGAAATGTCAGAAATATTTTAGCTAACATTTTTGTCATGAAATTACTAAATATATGTTATGTTACTGCATAACCTGGAGCCTTTCAACTTCAGAGATAATGTGTATTCAACAGGGTTTTTGAGAAGCTTGAGAAGATCCTTCTCCCTCACACACACACCATGCAAAGCAGAGTTGTTCCTACTCTGCTTCAGACCCATTTTTTTTCCCTATAGTTTTTGGTTACACTGAATACTCTGACTGCAGAGACCAAAGTGAGGAAAGTTTTAATTCTTCTTTTAATGACTTGAATTCCCACAACCTAAAGTTTGTAGTGGAAACGTGAAAAG
Organism: Lanius collurio; assembly: GCA_020086605.1. Classification (NCBI taxonomy): domain Eukaryota; kingdom Metazoa; phylum Chordata; class Aves; order Passeriformes; family Laniidae; genus Lanius; species Lanius collurio. The sequence goes on from JACBWW010000003.1 coordinate 44,272,106, forward strand.
GCAAAAGTATACACTTCTTGTTAAAGAGGATTTTACATTAAGCAAGGAGTGAATCAGGGTTAATTAACCATTGCACTGGGGTTTTATTTGCAGTTCCTGGGGTGAAGCAGATATACCAGCACCACAGCTCCAACAAGGTGCTATGGAGAGGGGGACAACCTCCATCTCTTGGACCTGAGTAAGCAGATCAGAACAACTACAGTGTGTGGTCTGTGGTCTCCTCCCTGCCAACATGCGCAAGGAAGATCAAGCTGTGCTCAAATGCTTTTTAAATAAGCTGTCATAACATGGAGAGACTTCATGTGCACTGGAGGACAGGACTCTCAGGCATTCCAGGACTGGAGATTTAGTCTGAAAAAATCAGGATGCTACCAAACATTTCTATTGTAAGATACTTAAAAGGGTAGCATTGTAAGAGGCTTTTGTAAGGGAAGACAACTTACTCCTGAATGTGTGCACCAAGTTGTTGTTGTGAATGGTGACCACCATGACTGGACTGCCTTTACCAGAACTTGTACCAGACTAACCCTTCTTCCTGCTCCTCTCAGCTTCAGCAAAGCCTCTGCTGGACTGCTACTTCCCATTGTGTTGCCATGCTTTGAGGCAGCTGTGAATCAACCAGAAACTCTTTATACAGAGAATGATGAGGTCTGGAGAACAGGTCAGGGGGAGAAGACTCAGTAAGTTCAAGTTACTGAACTGGAAGGAGGAAAACTTGAGACTAAAAATATGTCAGCAAATATCCAAGATAAAAAAGACTTCTGTTGACCACAAGGGAATAACATCTTCTTTCTGTCTGTTGTGATTAGGACAAGAAGTAATGGACTTAAATTGCAGGAAAAGAAGTGTTGTTTAGATAGAACAAAATGTTTCTGTCAGCAAGGCAATGAAGGCTTGTAACAGATCAGTGAGTACAGCTACAGAATATCCCTTAATGGAGGGAAATTTAAGGATATGCCAAATCAAAATCTACCAGGATGGCAAAGGTAGATACTTCTTCCTGTGTTGAGGCTTTGAACTGGAGTGCATCCCATCTGGAAGTACTTTCCAGCCTTCTGACTCTGCACAGGAGGGCAGAGACCTCTGAGTGCACACGGGTTTTGTGAAATTTCCAACTTGGTCCTGGGGGAGCCGTGACACTGGGAAGAGAGTGCTTCACTGGGTGCTGCACAGGGCACTTGTCCTGCTCAGACTGGCCTTGATCTCTCTACCTCTTCTCCCAAACCTATTTCTCAGTATTGTTCTGCACAAACACATCCAGTAGGGCATTTCCACCGGAAGCAGAGAGTCCAAGGGTCAAATGTCCAGTAGACAAGGTCAAGAATTTGCTCTCACTCTCTGTCTGTAGCAGATGGACAAGTTCTCTTTTGACCAGCAGCACAGCTAGGGCATGGGAGATGGTGCAGGCTTGCTGTGCCATGACCCAGCCTTCCCTGTGAGAAGAATGAGGTCTGAACTTTGGTGTTCTCCAGCTGCAGATGGAATTAAACCTCAGGTTCCCCCTTGTCAGATGAACTCTCTAAATGCTGTCCTAGGTCACCAAACCATTTTCACCCTCAGTGGCCTTGATGAATTCAGATGTACGATAAGGGTTATGAAACATGTGCAAGCTCTGAACATGCCTAATTTTCTTAGAATACTTTTCTGTTAAGTACGACTATATAATTTCCCACCTATATGTAAATAAACCTCCAAAGATTCCCCAGATTTCCTTTCTATCCATAAATTGAGCACATTGTGGTGCAGGTTAAAGGTCTGGTCTTGGTGCCTGTGGTTTCTCTTCTCCCTCGGCAGCTTGAGTTCTGCACTGCCCAGCTTGAGGATTTGTGGGTAACAATTAGATGCCTAAATAATGTATGGATCAGTGTATGGGGCCTTTCATGTAGAGTCTGTGTTGCAGGCAACAGTAGCACTGTAATGCAGGCATTCAGGAATTCTGGGTTTGCTCATGTCTGCTGCTTTGCTTGTTGCCTTTATGTGATTGTGTGGGTTTTTCCTTGGCAGGGAGCACTGTGTTAGAGATGATGTCTTAGAATGATGCAACTTCTTCAATCATTTGAAAAAAATTCCTGAAATTCTTGCCCTTATCTTGTATAGCACACAGTACATTTCAGCAGAGAGCTCCTGGAAGAGAAGCTGGGAGCATTTGTGGCTGGGTGATGGCCTGTTTCCAAGGGCAAGCATCCAAGGTGTTCTTTCTCCCCCCAACTGCACAGAGACAGAGCAACAGAATGCCTTGATTCTGGTCTCAGGTCAAGAGGCCTCTTGAATACATACCTTGGTGTAACAAAATCCTTTTATTTTTGTCCCAAATCTGTATGCAATAGTCCTTTAATGCTAAAAACATGGTCATGAATATCAGGAAAATTTATCTGTGAAGAATCTTCAGTCCTCCCATATATCCTCATATTTCACTGTCTATGTATTTCCTGGACCTAACATTTACTTTTGTCAAACTTTACTTCAGAAGTTAGTAACTATTAAAACTGTCCACATTTTCGCCATCCTTTTTCACAAGGCAGTGAATTCTTATGCCTAATTTTTTCCTTGCTTTTCACTCTGACAGTATGGTTAATTCCAATATTTTTACATTAAGTCATGGGTCCAAATCACAACCATTACTGCTAAAATGAAGTGGTGAGAGTACAGGGGAAAATTAACCAATGAGATGAGTAAACACTCTTCAGTGGTCATGCTCACGTTGCTTTTGCAAAGACAAAACATGAGTCAAGAGGATGACTGTGTACCTAAGCTTAAAGACTGTTGATTAAAAAGACATTTGAAAACAGGTGATGCTTTCTACAAATATGGGATGTGATAGTGGCAAAAGTGATATAGGACCATCTTTTCCAATTTCAAGAAAAGTAAGAGTTACAAAATTATTTATATTTTTAGAATAATTAATGTTCTTTATTATTCTCTCTAGCTATGATTATTAAAGTAAATCAGGTCATTTAGAAATATGTATTTTTCACTGTTTGAAAGCAAGAGACAGAAGAGAATACAAGGGCAGAAAAATGTTCTTTAGAAATCTAAATACAAGCAAGCATGTGGGAGGCTCCTGCTGTCTTGAGGTCAGCTAGCCAAAATCAGTTTTACTACAAAGAAGGGCTGAGGAAGAGGGACGTGTGCTTGTGAGTATATAATCTCATCTCCAACATCTTTTCATCTGTGAAATATGAAGCTGAAACAAATGACAACCCCCTGACATCTGATGCATCATACCACACTTGCAGTGTTATCTATGAAGAGAGGAGGGAAGAATGTTAATACATAACAGAAAGACCAAGGTAGGTAGTGAAACCTATTCAGTGTACCCATCAGAAGCAAGCATAATAGCTGGCTTTGTTTTAAACCCACAGTCTTGGAAAAATGAGTCATGACAATTTTAACAATGAATGTAAGGTGCCCTTTCATGGTAAGAAAAAATATGTAAAATACCTAAAATACTTACATGCAGTAACACAGTTCATCATCTTGATTGGTAAGTTTGGCCATATAACTGGAGCTTGCCTCTGGATGTACAAAGGAAGTGTCAATGACTGACACAAGAGTAATGGGAGCAACAAGAGGCAGAGCCCCAGGGTTACAGGAGAGAAATGCACTTCCCAATGAGCTGCCAGTTATTCCAGGAAGGTAAACTGACAATCAGTCCCTGTGTTTTACAGTACATTTAAAACACAGAACTCCCCCCACTACGCTTTGCAGAAGCCGCCCATTGTCTGTACACTGATTTATGGGCCAGGGTTAATGATAATATCTTCTCCAATGATGGCTGAAACCAGTGGATATATTTCAGCAGATCCTCTCTTCTCTGGTTCAGTTTTGCTGTCTGAACCAAAAGCTCCTGTATCTCAGGAGATTCTGCTGCCTTCTGAGTCATGTCTGCTTTAATTTATTCCTTGAAGAGCAAAGTCTACCACAGGACTAATTTGGGATTTTGATGGCTCAGAGGTAACAAAGAGTGATCTGGTCAAATGTCTCCATCTGAGCATCTTGGAGGCTGGAGGATTCACCATTACTGTGTCTGGATGGCTCAGGAGGTGTTCAGAGGAAGTGTAGAAAGGCTATACTCCAAAGAACTGGTTAAAAATCCATAACTTGCATGCTCTCTCCTTTTCTTGATCTGTGTGTATGAGCTGTAGCATTATGCACTGATAGAAAACAGTGACTTCCATGGTCTTTTGTAGAGCAGATCCATATCACACAAGTATCTGGAGCACCAGTGGGTCATAGATTGACACACCTCTCTGGACCTACCAGCATATCTGGAAAGTGCAAGGCTCTGTGTTTGTGACAGCTCTTTAAAACGTACATCTTACCTTAGAAAAAGTAAAACATTATATATAAACACTATGACAGTTTATTTTATGTAAATTTTAAAGAGTATGACATTACTAACTTAATCCAAAGACTTTTCACAGAAAAATGGCAAAGCATTTTTCAGTATTTAATTGTAGCCATTGTTCTGTCTTCTGAATTCTTTTTTTTTAATTAAAGGAACATTTAAATTCAAGCCCTTAAAATGTATTTATTGTGATTGATAATCAATACAAGATGACATTTTCAACAAGGAAAAAACACTTCCCATCTGGTGGGAGAAGAAAAAATACATTGTTAGACTAAAATATATCTTGTAGTCACACCCATAGACATGTATCCAGTAAAACAGGATACTTCCTAATGGCAGTAAGAATTCTGGCCAGAAGTGATTTCAAGTGCACATACCTCCAGCAAACATGTTCTTGATTTCTAGAATATAGACCACACTTATTAATATTTCCAAGTTCAATAAATTGTAAGGGATTACATGTCAATTTGTTAAATGTAACATATTTTAAATAGTGCTTAATGATATTTTTATTTATGCAAGGCTGAATGAAATGGAGATCTGGTTCTCCTTTTGGCTGCAGCAGTCACAGCGAGAGTCAGAGGCATGCATACAAATCAACTGCAAAGAAACCACTGATGGGGTGCTTTCCTGCCTGAAGATGGGAATCTGTTCATGCTTATAAAAGTCAAATTAAAGTAATAGCACATTGAAGCTTGGCCACAAGCACAGCTGCACCATGAGTGTGTTTTCGGGTTCTTGTTTACAGTTCAGAAGTGATCCAGTGATATGCTGGAGGGCTTGTTGGAATCTGAGCTAGAGGTTCCTTGGGATGAGCCAAACTGGGCAGCACTAGGCAGAAAAGAAAAATTATCAGGATTTAGAATTTTGTTTTCTTTTTTCTTTTTTCTTTTTTTTTTTTTTTAGTATATGTTTAGAGAGCTGTGGAAACACTGGGGTTGTGGAAGCGCTGCTGCTTTTCAATATTTAGGATCCAGAAATTAAGGAGAAGTTGTTAAGAATTTAATTTTCACTTTTACTTGATGTGAGAAAGATACTCTTTCCTTTATTTTTTGGAATGATCATAACAAGAAAGCAGCCCTTAAAAACCCTCAGGGATGAAGCAAGAGTAGCTTCACTATAAAATCTTATTTCAAGCCTAGTTTTAGGATACATCAAAAACCAGATGTAACATCAAATGTGTGTTGATTTTTTTCATTGACGTATTTTTAATTGAATGTATATAAGAATATCTGTGATCTTCTTCAGAACATGTTACCTTCTCCTGTACGTGACACTTTTGGTCAAGGATGCTGCATACCTACTGCACAGCTGACCATGCCCAGACCTATTGGCTGCACCCTCAAAGAGACGCAGTGTGACTGTTGGGCTGAGTGACTAGAAAATTCCAGAATTTCAGGGGCAATGTGAATGGGAACCAAAGCAGATCAGGTCTGGGATGTGGGAAACATTTTGCAATAGCCACAACCAGGAAACCATGCTTTGTTTTCAAAACTATTGTCAAACACTGCTGCAGTGTACCTCTCAATGGCATTTACAAACCGGGCTGACAGTGGTGGATTTCTGCTAACATGGAGATTAGAAATTACTCCTTAGTTCAAGGAGTCATTATAAAAAAAAAAAAATGGGAAGCTGCAGTCATGTCCTGGTGCGATGAAACCATGTTTGCCATTCTTATTTGAACACAGCTGCAACTAGTATCCATAATTCAAATTAAGTGCTATTTAGGAGGGTGTTTGGAAACATGATTAGTGTTCCAGGATTGAGATTTATTGTTTCCAGATTGGTGGTGACTTTTCCTTTATAGTTTTAACAATTTGGAGTAATTGAGACAAAACGTCAAGTGGAGAATTTAGTATTTAAAAATATCTAAATAGAACAAGCAAGAAAACTCAGATTTACTTGGCTAAGCCTGACTTTGCAAGTTCACCTATTTATCAACTTTGTAACTTGTTTTTTTTTTTTGCAAGGTAATGGTGAGCACCCACATTTTCCCCAGGGTACTCAACAGTACACCTCTCTGCAGAATGACTGACAAACCAGAATGCAGTTTGCCACAGTGAGTGCCCAGTCCAGACATGGTCAGTCTGGATGGTGTCATGCCTGCCTTTTACACACACCTCTTGTCCAGCTGTGAGCAAGTCATGAGGGGCAGGAATCACCTCACCTTCTTGTGCTCATCTAGAAGGTATCCATGTAGTCTTAACTGGCCACTAAAAAGAGGCAAGTAGTTCCTTGGAAACACTTGTGCCATCCTCAGCTATCTGTCCGAGACAGTCACGATCAATCACTCTTGCGACACCTGTCAAATGAGCCAAATCTAACCTACACCAGATTTCACTCCTTGAAAAAGCTAAAGACCAAGTCTGTAAATCTTGATTTTCCCACATGGAGCAAGAAGACCAGCTGTCTGTTGCAGAGGTTCAATCAACTCTTTGACAAAAATGTACTCTGATCTTGAGTCCTACTGTATCTGTCCTGAAAGGTTATTGTGGCTTGCACCTCTGTGCAGGATAAACAAATGGGAATACAGATAGTGAGAATGAAATTGCTGCTGAAAATAAATTGTGTAAAAGGCATGGAAAATCAAGTGTCAGTTGTCAAATCTGTGTAGGAAATGCAAGGTCTTTGCAGAGAAGCTGGATTGAAGTCCTGTCCCACTTGTAGCTACTGCATGGTGTATGGGCAATGGATCGAGCCACATTCTTACCACACACACACACACTGTGGTTACCAGAAAGAAAAATGAGAGTGAGGCTCTAGGTATAGATCTAGACAGTTCAAAAAGAGATGCTCAAAAATGGTCTCCCAGCAGTAAAATCCTCTGTGCATTGACTGAGGGTAAATTGTCCTGATGAGGCATAAGGCAGCAAACAGATGTGTAAGGAAGAAAAGCTCTTATATATTTCAAGGCAAACAACTAGCAGAGGTCCCTACTGCAGCCAGAAAGAAGAAATTAATCTTTCTAGTATCTGTGTTTGGTTATCTGGGCAAGATGGATAAAGGTGGAAATATTCAAGAAGGCAAGTTTGGATGAAAATGTATCTGCAAATCTACTTCCCCTGGCTACACTGGAGATGAATTATAATTGCAAAATGTGTATTTTTGTGGTTTACTCTTTGCCTTCTTTGAAAATAATTTAGAAAGTAAATGTGCTGTAATTTCTAAAGAAGAAGACACAAGCAAAAGATGTTTATAAAAATTTACTGTGTTGTTTTTTCCACAGTGAACTTGGGCTGTAACAGTCAATGACATTGTATAAATATTTGTCGGATTAACATCTTCTTTGCATCTGATTTGCAGCCCCTTCTGATAGGGGAGGAGAGGAAATCTCAGCAGGGTCTCCAGCACCATTTGCCCAGGGAACAAAGCCCTTTTTCCTGTCAGGGATTATACATTAGCAGAGTTTGGTGGCTGGCTGGTATTCACCAGTCAAAGATGTGAGGAGAAGAAGAACTTATTGTGGAGCTGGAGTTCCTTGTGATCATGTGTAAGGTGAGGTGGCCAAGTGGGAGGCATAGGCTATGTGTCTTAGTTTCCATGTGCACAGCTGTGACCACCTTTGCCAAAATCTTTACTCGTGAGTGTGCCAGAGAGAGCGCTCACAATGCAAGCCTGATGCTGCTGAGCTGCCACTTCCATCTCTCATGGCAAAGGTGCAGTTGTGACTATTTGAATATTTCCTGGTTTACTTTCCAGGGTAAACTACCATCTTCCTAAGAAACAGTTCTACCCAGTTCTGCTCTCTGCCTGTGTGACTGAAGCTTAGAAGTGAAGGGGAGAGGGCACAGCCTGGCACAGAGAGCCCTCTCTGCAAGTACCTGCATGTAGGAGTGCACACATCCACATCCTCAGTACTCATTCCCCACTTATCTGTGAAAATAGAAACCTTTGGCACAAGTGTTTAGGAAAACAAATAAAGAAACTAAATTACACTTAAGCAAAGTGGCTTTAAGTGTGGTGACAGAACTGGAAGGGACCCTACTGGGTTACTAAGTTGAGTCTCTTCAAAGTCACTGGCAACTGCTTGTTATAATTCCTTTCTCTGCTTATGAAGTTCACTTTTGAAAGGCTACATTTATAATCCTCTTCTATGCCGGCTAGAAGTGCTTTGCAGAGCCTTTTTGCTTCTCTTTGCTCATACCACAAGCAATGGTTATGCTCCCTAGGATCTTCCAAGCATTGCTAAGGAGTTATTTGAAAAACGGTTACTTTAAATACGTTTTCTTACTTGAACAGATTATATTTCCTCCTGTTCTTCATGCAAAATTCCCCACTGATTTTGGCTTCGCTACTTCTGTAAAGATAACAGAATTGAGTTATTTTAGGCCGGAAATAATCTTTCCTCTTTGAAGGAATTCCTTTCCACTGTAGAAGACTTGTTCCCCTTGTTGAACTGGCTAGCAGTCGTGCCAGCTATAATTTCCCCTGCAAACAAAACCACACAAAACCTTCTACCTCTGCAAAAAAACATTCTTTACTTATTTGCTAGCATGAGAGATGCTTTTGACTTGCAACCAGGAACTGAAATGATTGTTTAAAATGTGTGTGGTGCAAGTAGTGAGGATGGCTCTCAGAAGGGTCTGAAGTATGAGGGGATGCTCAAGGTCTTTTGTATGTACTGCTTGGAAGGGGCTGCATTCTTTGTACCATCTCACTTATTTGTAAATCTAGGAACATGGCTGCTTAAACAGTGCTGTTGCTGCAGACTGAATTTAGCTCTAATTTGTATGCAGATTTCACTAGTTAGCCTAGCTAAAGTGACATCTTAGTAAATATTTCAAGGACTAGATCATAGTGGAAAGAAAGCTAAAGGCATATTAGATTTTATAACGCTGCATCTTTTTCCATCATTTAATGAGTATCTTCTTTATCTCACAATTTTTGTTGTTCATCAATTCATTATATTATTTACTGGAAAGTAATGGCACCATTTACCTGAAAAAAAGTTTAATTTGCATTGTTATCATTCATTTTATAAAATTGACCATTCATCTTTACCATTGTGTCTTTCATGAAGCCTTGCCAGAGGAATAAGAAATCTATCTCATCAGACAGCTGTGAAGCATCTGATATAATTAAAGTGTGGTACTATCATCACCATCACATCCAGTGATAAATGAGTCCATTCCATGATGCCACAGAGCTGGTGCTGCTTGCATGACACTAACAGCATATGAATGAATAAGGGAGGCTCATGTCATGGCTTGGAGTTCACTTAGGAATCAGTTTACTATGTATCTGACAAGAGTGATAGGTACATATTCAAGGATAGTGCAATAAAATACATAAGTCTGAAATTTGTCCTGGAGACCTTGGATAGGACTGCAGATAAGTAGAGACATATTGCCCAATAAAAAAATCTGAGCATTTTGGGACCCATCCACCTTCTTGGATGAGCCCAAGTCAACAGATTAAACTGTCCACCACTCTTCTCTGAAGCTAAAGGAAACAGAGATAGAAGGGAAAACAGCCACATCAGTAACATGCAGCTTTTATAATACTCTGACAAACCTCCAGGTTGCCCCATTGCCTGGAGGACAATGATGTTTGGGAGGATGAGAAAGCAGGTTTTATTTTCCTTGTCTATTACAGATAAATTCACATTAACACATGAACCTCAATGTCCATGTAGCATGAGGTAAGCACGAGCCTCAGTGGATAAACTGTTCTACAAACAAAGCCAGAGAAGGAGAAGAAATGTCAGTGATGCAAAGAGGCTGATCCCAGCCCTGATGAAGTTAGTGAAAGGGTTGGGAATTTCCAGGCTGTGGATCTACCTACCTGGGGGCAGGCTGTCATAAAATCTTGGCCTCTATGACCTTAGAGGTCTTTTTTGACCTAAATAATTCTGTGATTCTGTAAATTATCCAAGAATCTTGGCAGCTGCCTCATTATGCCTGTTAAGGGAAAATGTCATGGCTTTTACATTTTTACATTTGGTTTAGTTTTTGTCTGAGCTTAACTAAATTTAAAGTATTACCAATTTTCATCTATAGCAGGAGCTTGAAAAGTTCTGCAAGTAGAGGAGTGTGCCAATCCCAGTTACTGGGAACCCAAAATTTCAGGTTTAGCAGCAACTGCAAAAAATTCAAAACCTAAATGTAGGAAATAATTATAGTAAATTTCAATCAAAAAGTTAATATTTTCAAACATATGAGTATATAAAACCAGAATTTGCCATTTGACTTGTCCTAGACTCAGCTGCCACATCTATGTAACTACAGTAGACATATCAAATATGTGGGTCGTCCATTACCTGCCTTATACTGGATCTCAACTTTGAACTGCTGATGCAAATGAGAAAATACTAGTCTAATATTAAACACAATCATTTTAATTGTAATTGTAAGAGGTGCCTGCCACATTCAGGTGATGGAGAAGCTGTGTAGCTGCGTGGTCACTGCCCCCTCATATCACACAGAGTATGTCTCGTAGCAAACAGATGAAACAGGGCTGGGGAGGGGGATATTCTGGAAAGACATTTTCAGGCTGAAGTGATAGATAATTTTCTTACAATTAGAAACAGAATCTGTCCTATACACAGACTGCATATTGCTAGTGACTCCAAGTGTTTAGGAAGAACTTGCTGCCTCACGGATAAAGCCCTTCCAATATTTCTTTCTGGATAAAGTATAATGATTAAATATTTATAATGGTACAAAGTCTCATTTTTCAGAATTTACATTCATGTATTATTTCAACTTTTGTTACAAGCCTAAGTAAATATTTTATTAGACCTCAAGTTCACACCTGAGAATTTGACATTTTGGTTTTCATTGGGAAATGCAAAGTAATTATTTTTACAACTGGCTGGAGAGATATGGTACAATTATTACTGTTCAGGGAGCTGTTTTATAATGTTGGCTTCCTTACTGAAATCAGTGTAGTTGTTTTTGGGGGGCCATTTTTGGACTCTCAATCGAAGCAGGTTAGCTTTGTGTGGTATAAATCACTTGTAATGGAAACAGCATTTGCACACAGCTAGAGCATGATGGGCACAAATCCTAGAGGACCTAATTTTTGAACTATTAACATATGAACTGCATGAACAAGTATTGACTGCTTGTATTCTGTACTCTGTATACTTTAAAAAGCCATAATTACAATGCTTGCTTAATCTATTCTAGTTTGCAGTTTCAAATTTTGTATGCAAATGCAATCCAGTTGGGTAGTTCTGAATAAAAGAATCAGTCAAGATGGCATGTACATTCACTATGGCCTGTTTTTAAGTATGTATGTTAAAGTACTTAAAAGGTGATGTTTTCATTAAAGAGTCATCCTTCCTGATTTTAGGCTCATTCATTAAACATTTCATGCTTTAGTGCCTCCCTATATAGAAATTTAAATATTAAATTTCATTAATTTAATATATCTACATTAAATTATACTTAATATAGATATCTTAAAAATATTCCTCTGCCATGCCATAATTTTCCAGGTTGTCAGGAGAATTTTCCTATCCATCCTGTGGAGGATGGAATGCTACTACTACTGCTCCTGCATTGATGAGGGCTGCTGGTCGACATAGGCTCTGTAAATTATCTCTAGAGATAGAGGCAATCAATAGTTATTCGGGCTCTTGCTCTGACTTTACTGCTGCACTATGTAAAAGACAAATCCAGAAAAGTCAAAGGTGTGTATGATAGGTGTCCATCAGCAAAATACCTTGTGCAATTCAAACACATTGTTCCTTATGGTGGTAAATGTCAGCCAATGGAACAAACAATAAAGATCAAAAAAGGTCAAATATCAACCAAACCTACAGATCAAAGAAAAAAATCCTGAAAACATTGAAAGAAAAATCCAAATACTCATTTACTTTTAAAGTCTGTCTATGTTTTGAATACAGACACTGGAACCAAGTTTGGGGCTAGAAAGTCATTATACCTTGACATTTTAGATCAGATACTCAAGTACAGATAGGTAGTGGTGTGGACAATCTTTCTGAAATATGAAACTATTAACTTGAGCCAGGAATTATGTATTTTACCCTCTGCTGTCTGATGGTGCCAGCAAGTATTTTCAAACCAAAGCCTGCATCTGAATGAAAGCAGTACTGGTCAGGAAGAGCAGATCTAACTGCATGTATTCCTGGGACTTCTCTGGAGCTTCTAGTCCAACCAGCTGTTTGCTTGAGTACAGCTACTTGAAAACAATTCACATGAATTTGGTCTGAGAATTACATGTTATCCCTGGTGCTAGGCAGAATAGTAGGTTTCTTACAGTCCTCTAGGACACGAATCCAAGTGGAAATTGGCTCGACACTCACTCAGATCACATAATGAATTATGTTTTGAAACTGCATTTAAAAACAAGCAAACTACTCTGAGGGTGGGAGTACTTACAGACTCATACTTTAATATATTAATTACATTCATTTGTCATCACTTGAACCTAAATACCCTGTACTACATTAAAGTTGCCAAAATCCCATTCCCCTCTCACAGCTGAATATCCAGAAGTAATTTCTTTAATGGAAAATCAAGTGAGAGACTTTCAGAGTCCCACAAGATCCTGGGGCAACAAAAGTGAAGAGGGGGAGAGACTGCAGTAGGTCTTTGATGCATGAGATTGCAGCAGTGCTACGGGAACAGTAGAGTTAGACTTAGATGCACTGTTATTGTCTTCAGGAAAGCAGTGGTAGTCACTGCCGTGGAACCACCCGTGCTAAACTCCTGCCAGGCACCGTGCATGGGACAGCAGGTCCTTGTGATGCTAAAACTGTTACCCAGAGCACACACTCAAGATTCCTCATCAGCTTTTATTTGAATAATTTACCAGATGACATATTGCCTGCGTCTGTTCTTTCTCTGACCCTAAAATTTTCCACTTCTGGCCCTGCAAAAGTGTCTAAGACTGGGTTAACTTGCTATGTATGCAAAACTGAGGAATCTACGCTGCTGCTGTCATTTGTGTGGCATTAGGGGGCTAAATTCAAGTCCACTACTGCTTTTCCACTTAGTAAATAAACCACCTGGGGTCAGCCATTTCCATAACTTTCTTTGGAAGCTCTCTGCCCATGTTTGCATGAAGGGCTTTGAGGCAAAAACAAGGGGTGTGGCTGTGTGCCTGTACATCTGTTTCACTCCTTGCCCCTATTCCTGGCGCTGAAACCCAGCACAAGGCTGGGAAGATCCTACATAGGCTGGTTTCTGCGAGATACCATCTCATTCTCAGCATCCCCCTCCTCTCACAAGCCACCTTGATCTCCACCACTCTCAAAAAAGGGCAGATCCCTTCTCATGTCTCCATGCCTGCATCCTGGTAAACTCATGTCCTTCCATAAGTCCAACAGCGTAATACTTACCAGTTTTTCTCAGTAATTTTTATGGCTTTCGCACTGGCCTCAGGCTCACAGATGAGCTGGAAGTGCAAAACTCCTGTGCTCCTGTGGGTTTTCTGCAGGTGTTCAGCAGACCTTGCAGAAGGGGTAGATCTGATAAGGTCCTTTGCACTGCTGCCTCTTACATACATTTGAATATGCTGTATGTACGCAAGCCTCAGGCTTACAGGGAAGCACCTTCCCATCTATTTCATCTCTGTCCCTCTTTGTTCAGTCAAGTATCCAGCAAAGAGTATCCCATAAATAGGTCTGTTCACCATCATGTTGCTCAGCTCATATTTTTTTATGCCGTATTCATATTGCATATGTATCATCCTAATTGTTTCATAATGTTATATAAATTGGCCAGTATAATCAGGAATGCTGGATTGCATTAAGCAAAGTCTTTTTGACATGTACTGAAATATTAGTTCCATATGATAAAATTCATAAAATACAATCTAGATGCCAATGAGATTAGGAAAATGGGCTCTTTTCCACTTACCTAAATACTGGAAAGATACACAAGTTGTTAGCTTTATATGAAACTAATGATCCCTTGAGGCTCTGGCGAAGGATTTAGGAAGTGGGTAAAAATTAATAAATAGTATATAAAGAGACACAGTCTCACCTCCCACCCTTACACACTCCTTATTACACAAACATACCCTCTGAAGAGCTCTGAAACTTGCTGAGGTCAAGGCACAGAGACCCCATGAAACACACTGGGTGCATTAACATTGTGGCTGTTCATCACACCCCATAATGAAGGCAGCACTGGCATTCCCAGCCTGAAGTGCTCCCAGATTCAGGAGATGCTCAGCTAGATAGTTTTGCAGTACAATTCTGAAATTTCAAACATTCAACCAGGAAAGGGAATTGAGGCAATGTGTAGGGGAAGAGTGGCAAGAAAAAAAATTGCCTTATTCCTAATGCATCTGGTCCTGATGCAATGAGGAAAAGCCCCTGGCCAAAGCAGTCCTAAAAGGCACAGGTCATATTTGACAATATCATTGCTCCTGACCCTTCCGTGGGGCAGTGGAAGAACAAGTTCATGCCTCACATACACATAGACCAAGCAGCAGATCTGTCTGGAAGGATTAAAAAGCAAATGAGATACAATGGCAAAATGCCCTTTTCCTGCACTTCCTAGGGTGGCAAAATGAACCCTACCAACCAGACTTCAATTCCTTTCCTCCTGGGCAAGCACTCCTCTAGCCATTACAGAAGAACAAAAGAGAATAATTGAGGGCTTTATAGATTATGATTGATGAGTATTTTAGCTCTGGAACTCAAGGATTTGTCTGCATATTCTGAAAGAGACAAAATTGATATTTCTTTAAAGTTGTCTAAGCAGGTTTGGCTAGCAAGAGAATTCTACTATTGATTTTGTTTAAAAAAAGTGAGATATTAATAGCTTTGGGCTGTAAATAAGGAATAGTACAGACAGCTTCCTCATAGTGGAAGAGAGAGACAGAAAATTCAACTGGCTGAGAAAAGTTTTAAAAGGGAAATCAGGGGAAAAGTTTTACTCTTGCAGTAGAGATCTGTTGAGAAACATGTAAATTTCAGGAAACTTTACCACAAAAATCTGTTTCAATTAATTCAAAATAGATGGTGTTGAAGAGAAATCGATTGCAGCCCCATGTCTCCAGCCTGCCTTAGTTCTCCCATAACGACAGGAATAAAAATCTATTTTTTACCTCAGCCCACAGAAATGAGTCAGTGGATTCAAGGAATAGATCTGATGAGGAATCCTGGGCCAATTTTACGTGGCTACCTCCTACAGCAGAATTGATTGTTATTAGAAAGGCAGTGTTATTCCAGTATCAAATAACTGAGATCATCTTGAAGGAAAATTCAGTTAGGAGAAACTAAATGCCACATTTTCTTTTCTTTAACTCTGAACCATTTAGAGCAAACTGCGTAGTGTAAATGTTCCATCTTCAAGGGGTTCTCAGATTCTAGAATACAATCAGCACTACCTTCTATTTTGACCCTTGGGCTGATTTTTAAGAAGTATAAATACACATCAAACAGATTTCAAGTCCTTCCATTGTAGCAAACGTAATTTATTTTTAAATGAGAAATATAATTAATGTTGCTAGCCTTGCTGGTCTTTCAGAATAGAATATGAGCTGCATATAGATAATTCCATGAAAACACTACTGGAAATTCAAATACTTATCTAATCTTTATGTCTGGCAACCTACACTACATTACTGATGGTTGGTACCAGTGAAGCATAGTATAGCATTTACTTCCAAAGGAAATTAAGCCAAGAAAAAGAGTGCCATTTAGTTCAGAGGAAAGATGTTCATACATTTTTATACTTTAAATGACTCCATTTGAGAGCTTGGAAAATTAAAAGGGCACTCAGCCAAAAATAGCTCCATGTAATTCTACTGAATGCAAGCTAAATAAGGATCAGCCTTATCTAACTTCTCAGAGGTACATTAACCAGAGACACTGTATAAAGTTCCAGAACTATCATTTGCCTAAAAGGGATTAGGGGATAACCAAAGTGAAGAAAACCAATTTATTCATAATGTGAAACAACAGGTCATAGAAACTAACTCAAGATAGTTCCGAGAGAGAGAGCAAGAGCAAAACAAGAGTAGTGGCCATTTGTTTAAAAAGGGATGAAATAGTTTTATGTTGAATCACTGGACAAAATGCTCTGGGTTAAGCTGAAACTATTTTCAGGTGTATAATTTGTGTAGGGCAAGGAAATTCTAATAATCTGCTTATAGTAAGGAAAAAAGAAGGAACTGTCATCTATTCCCTTATGACTAATAACCCACCCGGAGGGGGAGCAAAATGTCACACGTTAATGAGTTTGGTCCCCCAGAGCAAGGATGGGGAGCTCAGCCGGGACCAGAGCCCAGCAGGTCACTCTCCAGCCTGCCAGTTTCCTTCCCATGCTGGCACCTCTGAATTGTTCTCCATCTTCTTGCCTGTCATCTCAGCCCCTGGATGAGCTGTTCCTTTGCCATCACTTGCTACAGAATTCATAACTTTACTGATCTTTACTAGTGGTTCCTCTTCAGAACAGAAGGGAATGAGTTATTTTGTTGAGCTGTATAAAATTCAGCTTTTGCATATATAAGAATTTTAATTGAAAAGGAGCAGTTTATTTGACATTTTCATGTCTACTGATTTAACGTTCATTTGCCACTTGGGGAAAATGATTACTTTAATACTAACAATGAGAACATGCTATTGTCCTTATATTTTTTTTGTGAAAGACATTTTTTGCCCTGAAAGGAGCAAGATTTCACTTACTTCGTCTTTTAGACTGACCCATTGCCACATGAGGATATGATCTGATTTAACTGATAAAGAAATGATTAGGGAGCCATTTGCTGAGTTATAACAAAACAGAGAAGCAAGGGAAATGTGATAGGCATCACATCTCCTAACGCATAAACAGCACACTACTAAGTACTTATTCGTGAAAGGTCAGATATTTAAAGATGAAAGGATACTCCATGGGCAAAAATGTCTATTTTATAGAAAAGAAAGGGTCAAAATGAAGATTCATAAACATTTTTGAGGCACTACCATACAGAATATGACTTCCAAGTTTGATGATAATTTATGTTAAAACTATGAAGTCACTAGGGCTATCTTTTCAATCGTGTTTGCAACATTATTCCTCATCTCTGCAGCTCTGTGATCAAAAAATGCTCACAACAAATGAACATTTACAGAGCATGGCAGCTCTGTAAATTCAATAAATATTTAAACAGTTTATACATTTTTCTTATATAATACATATTCTGGCAATCAAGAAAGTAATTACTGTAATTTCTAGTAATCAGAAAGATAGAAAGAGTTACCCATGAAGTAATGATTTTATTTAGAAAAAAATTGCAGATTTTAAAGGCAGAAGCACTTTCAATATTTAGTTTGATCTATGTAAGCCTGGAGGTCTGAGAATGTAAAGTATAATTTCAGAAAACAACAAAATCTTGATACACAAAGATGTGTTGTTTATCAAAATGCTTTTATTTAATGACTTCAAGAGTAGAAAACTCCATCAGGTGTCTAGGTCAGTGTAACTTATTATCATCCCTTTTAAAAGCTGTCACTTTTTTTAATGTTTGACTATGTGTAGATCTGTTTTCAACAAAATGTTTGTTCAGCATGGAAAATTGCATGTCCGTTTGGCAGTTGCAAAACATGTAGGTTCTTTGTTTAATTGTGTCATGGTAACCTAGTTGCAGCACACATGCAATAATTTACCTGAGGCTTTTTCTTTTTCACTGTATCAGTGAAATATCAGCAGATATAATTTAACATCAGGTAACATGAAGTGCACATTATAAAGAGAAAGAGGTTTTTCTTCTTGGAATGCATATGAAATCTTCACTTCTAAATGGAGTAAGAGGTTTTCCACCAATTTCAATGAAGCAGGATTTAAATCAAATTTATACATAAGCAAGGGAGAGAAAGGCTGGGCTTCAGAGGAGGGCTCTGTGAGTAAGGCTAGACACATATTTGCTGGTATCAAATGGTTACAGCATTTTGCCAACCATAGCTGTGTGTTCCTTGTTATCCAAAGCCTTGGTGGCCTTGGTTGACAGGATGCAAATAAGTTACTGCAATGAAGAAGTAAGTTAAGCTTTTGGTGACTCCAAGGCCAACAGACCAGTGAAGTAACTGAAAGTGACTGCAACTCTTTTGGATTGCAGTACTATGATATACCTAAAAGAGTCAGGAAGTACTTGGGTTATGATGAAAATGATGATACAAGCAGGCTTTGCTTGATAAGAAGTCATCTGAACACAAGCTAGATAGAACCAGCTGGTTGCATACAGTTTTTCAACATAGGACTGAAAGTGTTCATAGGGCAGTAAAAAATCATTAGATTTTTTTCTCTGTAATTAGATAGAGCAATATATTACAAGGAAGATGTTTCCCCTGGAACAGTGACAACCACTGAATCTTCAGTGGACTAACATTTTTCCCAAGCCAAATATACCTGTTCTTGGACCAGGCAAACTATGTAACCTTGGGGTGTCTGCAGTGTCTTCAATGTGCTTTACTACCTAAGGACTCCAAGTAAAGTTTACTTCCACAAAAATGAAATTGAAATAATATTCTTCCAGAAATGTTTTCTGATTCTTTTCTAGCCAAAATGGACATAACCTGGGTTGGGTGAATAGTGCCCACTTGGCTTAGAGAGGGCTTGAAGAAACTGAGGAGAAGAGGAAAGAAGCAGAACACATGGAGCCAACTCCTGCCAAACCAAAGTGAAGCACACAGCAGGGAGGAGGACAGCAGTTGGCAAAGCTAATTGAAAAATCAGTCATCTGAGATTAACTTTATATGCACCCCTTGACTTCAAAGAGAAGGTTCTAGCTCCTTTGGAAATTGTAAAACCTGTTTTTAAAATTCTTTTAGCCTTTTTTTTAAAAGGCAACATTTCAAATAAAAAATATTTTTCTGAAACCAAATATTCCATGTTACAAAAAAATATTGTGATGTTCTCAAACTCACTCTTCCTTTTTGTTTATCCAACAAGAACCACTCATGAAATTCAACCAAATTCACAAATAGATGAGTACTTCCTAACTTATTCTTCAGAAAAAAACCCTGCTTAATATTAACCAAATATTCTAGTGCCATGAAACAGGGAAGAAGGGGTGAATTGTTCTGCCCTGTTCAGCAGAGGGAAAGCAAGTGCCAGTGGAAAGCTGCTTTTGCTGTTGCAGGGCTTGTGAAAGAGATGTCTTCTCTCATGCTACATAAATAGGTTCTGATCCCTCCTGGGAGGCAGGAATTTGCAGGGGTTCATTAGTTCATTGGTTGTAACCATACTCCTGGCTGATTAGGATTTGGATGCAGCTCACTATCACCACTCGCTAGATACATCATTTACAGTGCAGATGAAAGACAAGCCAAGAATATTCCTTCCTGGCATTCCCAAATGTATAGAGGGTTTTCTCTTCAGGACAATAAAATTCCCTTTCTTCAGTGTCAGATCTCATATGGAGCAGCTGTTTTGGCATAAACACGCAGCCTCCTGAGTGACAGAGCAGGAGAACAGTTGGAGACTCCAGGTAGGGAAGAGGAGGGAACATCAACAATGGTCAGGTAGGATCATAGTGTCACAGGGCAGAAAATATGTACTAGACCATCAAAACCAGGCTGTTGTGAGGGCAAAACACAGTCACTTGCAGAATGGACTCCAGAAGGTCTTTTTTGACATCCATCTGCCTCTGCAGCCTTCTTCTCTACAATGTAGAGGAACAGCTGCATGAACAGAGACCAGGTTTCTAGGAAATCTGTACAGACACTTAGTCAATTCAATGAACACTGTCATCTGTTCTTCCTCAACACAAGCATTGAGCAAGCTCAGACTCCCTTTTGGCTGTCTTGTGCTGCTACAGATCATTGCCAGACATAACCTCTCCCAGCTCCAGGTGCCATGGGGGAAAGTGTTGCCCTGCCCAGATGTCACTTATTGCTCATCAGGTGGTGGCTGCTGCCCCCACATCTCTGCTGATGCACAGGTGGGTATGAAACCTGCGGCAAAACTAATACTTCAGTGACCTCTGTGAAGGTGGCCTTCCAGCTTTTCCCAGGAGCATGAAATTTTCCCTCAGGCTGCTCTTCCCAGGAGCAGTGAGAAATAGCTAAACAGCAGTAGAGCCTCCAGTGAGCAACTGTCTGCTCAGGGAACATGAACATAGACATGCATGGATAGGTGTGATCCAGCAGGGAACTGAGGAGGGTTGATTTCTCCCCTCTTCCTCTCCTTCCACCTTGCTCTGCTTGACTCTTCCACTGAGTGATACGGTTCCTGTGCTGTGTCCAGCATCCCTCTCTGATGCCATCACAGTCTGCACAGCACCCTAGCACTGCACAAGCCTCATCCTGCAGTTCTAAGCAGGAGAGAAAAGAGGCTGATTCTGTATGCATGAATCTCTCTCTGAGGTTCATGTACTTATGTTTAAGCCACATGTATTATACCCAGCCCTACTGTAATTTAAAATACTAATGATAGTACTCAAAGATGCTAGGGGCACCTGTGTCCTTTGTGAATTTTGCCCAGTCATCATCCCAGGTCCAGAAGCATTCAGCTTGAAAAACTTTTAGGAATGAGCCAAAGCTGCATCAACAAGTCAATATTACTCAAGAAATTGTTGATTTCTGAGACTATTCTGTGAATTTCTGGTTGCTCTTGCCTGAAGCAGGATTGCCACCAGATGGGATGCCTCAGCCCCACTGGCTTGACTGCCAGCATATTATGAGAGACCAAGGATCCCAACTGCAGTGGAAAGTGAAAGGAACCTATGAAAAGGAGATAAACATGCAGAAATATTTGTTATACACATTACCATTTGAAATGCTAAGATGGATTTCAACCTCTAATTAGTATTTTTCCTGAGTCTTAAGTTTGAAATTGTCCTTATA
Source organism: Lanius collurio (assembly GCA_020086605.1). Lineage (NCBI taxonomy): Eukaryota > Metazoa > Chordata > Aves > Passeriformes > Laniidae > Lanius > Lanius collurio. The sequence goes on from JACBWW010000003.1 coordinate 44,293,207, forward strand.
GTGATGCCTTGATGGGCTACCTTGTTGGAGAATGGCTAGAAGAGCAGGGACATAGCTCCCTAGAAGAGCTGTGCAAGCAATCCTCTTGTCAAATAGATATGAACAGGCCTTGAGCCACAGCGCAAGCTGCAAGCCATGCTGCCGAGGAAGATTGGGCAAAAACACTGTGTCCTTGGTGTAATCAGCACGAGATAGAGAAACATGTGCAGTGAGAATAGGGAGGAATCTTGGCCTGTAAACAACAAGAGAAACGGCTTTGTTTTTACCCTTTTGCTATGTACCAATGAAAATGTGACAAGTATGCATAAGTTTCGCATAGTGTATAAAAGTAGAACAGTAGCTAGAATAAACTGAAGCTTGCTTACCAATCATATTGGTTGAGTCGCCTTGCTTCCCTCGTCAGCTACACTACCTAAAAACAGAGGCTAGATAAAATTAAGATAATAAAAGCAATAATATTTATTGAAGGGCCATCAAGGTACATTAGGGCAGTCAAAGCCCCAGGAGCTACACCCAAATTGGATGACAGGGTCACAGGGTTTTCATGCTTTTTTAAGTTTAGTCAATTTGCATGTTGGGAGTCAATCCTCCAATTGCAACTTTTGGTGATGAAGTCATTTACCCCAAGTTTGCTCCCCCACAACTCACTATTGTTTACCTTTTTTGGGGCCTGAGACAGTAAGGTGTCCTTGAGTTTCAGAGAGGAATTGTTTTGACTGACCAAAATGGGAGAGGAGTAGATAACAGGCTATATGGAGTTTATAATGATACACTAAAGAATTACAGGATAATAAAAATATAAAACCTAAAATCCTAAGGCATCAATAGAGACTCACAGAATCATTAAAGTTGGGAAACACCTCCAAGACCATCATGTACAACCTTTGACTAAAGACCACCATGCCAACCAACCATAGCACTAAGTGCCACATCCAGTCATTTCTTGGACACTTCCAAGGATGGCTACTCCAGCATCTCCCCAAGCAGTCTATTCCAATGCTTAACCAGCCTTACCATGACAAAATTCTCCCTGATGTCCCACCAGAACCTTCCCTGGCAGTTTGAGGCTGTTTCTTCTTGCAGTGTTGCTTGTTGCCTGGGAGAAGAGGCTGACCCTCACCTGGCTCCAATTTCCTTTCAGGTACTTGAAGACAACCATATGGTCACCTGTGAGCCTCCTTTTCTCCAGGCTAAACACCCCCGGCTCCCTCAGCCATTTCTCACAGGACTTGAGCTCCAGACCCTTCACCAGCTCTGTTGCCCTTCTCTGGACACACTCCAGCATCCCAATGTCCTTCCTAAATTGAGGGGCCCAGAACTGGACACAGCACTTGAGGTGAGGCCTCACCAGTGCCCAGTACAGGGGGGACAATCACTGCCCTGGTCCTGCTGGCCACACTATTGCTGATACAGGCCAGGATGCCATTGGCCTTTTTGGCCACTTGGGTACATACTGGCTCATGTTCAGCCTGTTGTCAATCAGTATCCCCAGGTCCTTTTCTGCCTGGGCACTGTCCAGCCACTCAGCCTGTAGTGCTGCAGGATGCCATTGCCCTTTTTGGCCACCTGGGCACACACACTGGCTCATATTCAGCTGCTTTCCAACAACAACCCCAGGTCCTTTGTTGCTGAGCCACTTTCCAGTCTCTATTCCCCAAAAGGAAAGGAGAATTGTTCTTAAAACATACCCAGAATCAGAAATAGCTACATTTCAGGTACTTTACCTGCTTCTACAATCTCGTTATATTAAATAAGAATGCCAAGAAAGTATAGCAAGTGTTAAGATGACTGGTTTATCTGATAGCCTGCACAAAGGGAAAGACTGTCTTCTCCCCTCATCTGAGAAGAAAAAGCCCACTCCATGTACAGAGAAAGACTCCACTCCACTTCACAGACTTGTACTTATGTTACTTGTGTTGCAGGACAACATGTATTGCTGCTGAAGTAATTGTTTCTGACAGGTAGACTGCAAACTATGCCTGTGAAAATACAGTATCATATTTCTGTTCAGCACTGCCTCTAACATCCATTGTGACAAAGACAGTGATCAAACCCTCAGTAATCAGGTGAGCACAGGCATCCCTTTCCCTGTTGAACTGCCAAACAGATCAGGTACCAGCACAGGCTACACAAAAAATGCCTCTTCCTGTCTTCACTGACATCATAATGTACAACTTCAGCGTCTTATGAAGCAGAGATCAGGCACTCCTCTGCCTCCACCTTAGCTCCATCACTAGGGCTGCTCAGAGATTCTTACAGATTTGCTGAAAATCTTCAGTGTCAAAAGGGTGATGGGGAAGCGAAAGTGGTAAACTGCAACTTCACAAATGTTAAAGAGCACTTTGCACTGGATGGACAGGTTTCAGTAGAATAATAGTATGAAAACTAGAGTCTTACCTCCTTTGAAGCAGAAGAAGACATCTTGTGAAGTTCTCTTGGTCCTTCTTGTGCTTGGGTTTCCATGGCTTTACATATCCATACCAACTGTCTAACAACCAGCCACATGCAGACTCACGGCAATGCTCAGAACCAATTCTGAACTACAAATGGGGACCAAGGCACTGAAGAAGTCTGGATGTTAACCTGTGGGAGATTGACTTGCTGTTCTGGCATTTCTGTAGCTGCAAACCCTGTAAAAATACATCAGGGGGAAAGGCAAAAGCAATAGATCAAAACCTAGTACAAGACAATTCCTGGTGGTCCCTGTGGTCCCTGATGACATGAGGTTGAAAATGACTTTTAGTGTGGGGTTTATTTTCTTAATGCTTTGAGGACTACAGCTGAAAGCCACTACATTTAATGTTAACATTGAGGCTAGAGAATCCATATTGTAGCGATTAGCAGCAGGAACTTCAGAGATGGTAGCGTGCAAGCCAGAGAGAACATGTAGCTTGAGTGTAAGGAGACTGCAAAAATCACAGGTCAACTCTAAGTAATGGAATTTGGGTTTTTAAAATGCATTTCCTCTCTGGTTAGTTTCTGAAATACAAACAAAATCTCACAGGATTTAGGCTCTCTCCTTCCTTGGGTTTTGGCTCATGAAAGTCTTTTGCCCTCCTTGACTGGTCTAAATTGGATTATATACAACATATAATCCAAAGTGGGAAGCAATGTCAACCACATTGATGCCTTGGTTTTGCTTGTTTAAAAATTGCATTTCCATTCTCAGGGTTTAGTTTACAGTCCTCTCTCACGCAAGTTCCCCTTTGTCTCCAGGGAATCATTTCCAAGTGAGGAAGACACTCAAGAAATCTTGTGGGACTGGGCCCCTAGTTGCTTAGGTTTCTTGTGGAAAGAGGGCAAATTCCTAAATATTTAGCAGACTTTTTTTCTCTTGTAAAAGGAAACTAGACCAAAAGAAACATATGAGTCAAAGTAAATTTCAGTGCTACTTTTTTTTTTGCCAAACCCTAAAGAATCTGTGCAGAGGAAAGAGAAACAGACTAAAGACAGAGGACTGAACTCAGATATCCTCCCTTGGTCTGTTAGTTCATTGAAATAAAATTGTTATTATTGAAAATTTGTATAAGGAAGGAAACAGTGGTAAGAAGAATAGGTGAGATAGCATGCCTGTAAATTTTACCAGGAAGAGATTCAAATTCTGAAAATATGGCTATTTCTGATTTCATAATAACAGAAAGAACACATAACACAAAATCAGTGGAGACATTTTTGGGTAGTAGTCCCTGCTGTAGCTGCCTTTATCCCAGCAGGATATTTTTTTCCTAAAATTTTGAGACCTCATGCAAGAAAGGACAATGTATATTTGCCTCTAAATTGGAGAGATACAGGTTTGATGGATGCCCTCTTCCAGAGAGTTACATTCAATGGCTCAATGTCCAGATGGAGGTCAGTTGCAAGTGGTGTCACTCAAGGGTTCATACTGGGACCAATACTATAATATATTAATCAGTGACATAGACAGTGGGATTGAGCTAGCCCACATCAAGCTTGCAGATGACAGGAGGCTGAGTGGTGCAGCTGATGCACGTAAGGGAAGGGATGCCAGCTAGAGGCACCTGGCCAGCCTTGAGAAATGGGTCCATATAAACCTCATGAAGTTCACCAAGATGAAGTGCAAGGTCCTGCTCCTGGGCTGGAACAAACCACAATGTGTCCTGGGTTGCATCAGAAAAAGTGAGGCCAGCAAGTCAAGGGGGTGATTCTGCCCCTCTGTTCTACTCTGGTGAGGGGCCACCTGGAGCAATGCCTCCGACTCTGGGGTCCCCAGCCCTTGGACCATAAAAATTACCAGATGGATGTAACATCTCTCCTATGAAGAAAGAGTGAGAGAGCTGGAGTTGTTCAGCCTGGAGAAGGCAAGGCTCCAGGGAGACCATATTGCAGCCTTTCAGTACTTGAAGGGGACAAACTTTTTAGCAGATTCCAGATGTGGGAATGGACAAGGGACAATTGTTTTAAACTGAAAGAGGGTAGATTTAGATTGGATGTATAATGAAGACTTTTTTTTGAGATGGGGGTCATGAGACATTGGAAATGGTTGCTCAGAGAAATTGTGAACGTCCCATCTTTGAAAGAATTCAAGGTCAAGCTAGATGGAGCTTTGAACGACCAGATTTAGTTAATGATGTTCCTGCCCACCGTTCTATGATTCTATTGATGTGTAACTGTATTTCAGTAGGACGAGGAGCCAAAATTGCTCACGTGCTGCACAGAGATGCCTGAAGTTCACACATGCTCTACTTGGAATAAACCAGGATTTCTAGATGCCAAAACATCCATTCTTATGAGTGTCCGGGATTGCTCCCATTTGCCAAGTCCAAGAAATTCTTATGTAAATACTACCCCCAGGTATCTGGGATGGTTCAAATCTCTTTACCATCTCCTAGTGCTTGTTGACTGGGACAAACTGCTCAGAAAGGAGGACTCCCACCTCAAGAAGTGGATAAGGAGAAGCAACTATGTGAGACACAAGTCTTATGAGCAGGAAATCTACTCAGGCTGTGGAGAGCCACAGTGAACAAGATCAAAGCATGTGTAAGAGTTTTGGGAGCTGGAGTAGGACAGGCAAGCCTGAGCTTCAGAACTGGGTCATCAGATCCAATGGGGACACAATGGAGCACGAAGTGTGACTCTGGCAGTGCTATACTTGCTTTGAGAATTTTCTGCAAAATATGGGGGGAAACCATGTTTTAAATCATGCAAATGACTGTTTATGTGAAACAAAACATTGGTTGCATGCCTTGGTACTGGCATGGCATGGCCCACCTCCCCAGGCATTGGCAGGAGAAAGGGATCCCTGCCAGCTCCAAAACTGAGGTTATAACACCTTCCCGTGGGAGACTTAGGATGGCAGCTGACTCCTTACAGCCACATGAATAGGGCCAGATCTGTAACACACATCTACCCTTCACTTTTCATCCTGGCCAACTTCTGGCAGCTATTTGCTGAGAGAGTCAATTTTAAAGCTGTTCCCTAAGTAGTGATCCTGGATCATGCTTTGCAGCAGCCAGCTGTACACAGAGCCTAGAGGTGTAATAGGGGCTGCATTTCATGCTGTGAATCAAGGGTACAAACCATGCTGTCATAGAAAGAAGTCAGAAGCAGTATTTGTTGATCCTACACAAACTGATAGAATCTTTGAACATCTGATCCTCTAATCCATCAACACTTCCAGTTAAAGTGTTTGACTTAACAGACTGATCATTAGACTTAATATTAACAGTGCAGTAGGCTTTTTTGTTTTGACAAAATATATGCTTGAAAATCACTGTGCCTTAATTGAAGACATCAGTGTGTTTGTGTGTAAGTGGACAACTAACCCGGTCCCACCACACCTGATCTCTACAGACATAATCTTAAGCAATTTTAACCTTCTCTTTTAAATGCATTGTCTACCATTATAAACTACCTAAACCATATTTTGTTTACCCCGTTATCATCCGTAGGGATTCTGTTTTAACATATAACCACCATAGGTTGTGTATGCTCATGTTAAAGTTGTGTTTCCTGCATGCATTGATGGAAGATTAGTCACTCTCATGGACAATTGTTTTATAAGTCCAAGTGCCAAGTGTTGGCCTTTGATTTTTCCAACAAATTCAGAAAATCACAAATATTTGTCAAACTATGGTTTTACAAAACTGAGGTGGTTTAATCAAGATGCTTTCATGGATTCACCCACAAGCCACTTCAGGTCCCATTTCTGGAGCTGGAGCTGTGGTTGTGGTCGATGGACACTGAAGTCCCATTGGTATCAATCAAGTTGAAGTTGCAGGCAGGCGTGTGCTCAGAGAAAGTGGGAGAAGAAAGAACTGGCTGAACAGAACTCTGTTGCTCTCAGGAATTCTCTATCTCAAGAGGGGCAGGAAGCAACCAAAAAGAACCATGTTTTCCTCTTTATTGAAAGGAAGTCAGATGGACAATCTGCTTCAGGATAATGTACACAGCCAACTCAAGAGGAAGTGATTTTGTAAAACTAGCCATGGCAGGAATTCAGTGGGAACTACCATGTATGGCAAAGATTTACAAATGGCTTTTGGTGACCAGATATGGAGTTTTGCACTCTCACCCCAGCACTTGAAAATGCAATACTCTGTACAGAAATACTGGAGGCCCTCATCACTTCAGAGGAGGTGGTATTTTTCACAAATGCCTAAGCTCTGAAATCAGGGATGTTAGAAGAACCTCAGTCTGCTTAAAGGAAAAACATAGCATCAATATGGCAGAAAAAGAGCTTTAAAAGTGAATCACCGCAGCCTGCACACCAGAAAACCAAGAAAAATAAACTTTTTCCTTTTTTATTTTTTTTTTAAATCAGACCGGTTTCATAACTATTTGAGTTATGTCTTGGCAAGGTTCCAATACTGTCTACCCATGAGTATGTGATTCCTGGCTCTACACTTCCAGCTGAGGACAAACCCTATGGCTATCAGCATGACTGTGCTGATACCAAAGCAATGGGGACACAAATCCCTGGTTACTGGAGGAGGTGAGTCAGTGGGAGCTGCTCCAGCCAGCTGTGCAAAGGCTCCCAGGGATGGGGAGGTGCATCGAGCCCAGCCTCATCTAGAAACACAACTATGGGAGGTTGGTTCTCATCTCCTACTCGTGAGTTATTCCTAGATTTCAACATTCCCTAAGACCTCTGAGGCATGTGCTAGATCTTTTGGGACTCTCTACCATGTAGGGATTTTGGTACATGGCTCCTGAGAACAAGAAGGTTGTGATAATAGTTAAAATATACTTATTATCAGGCTAGATGTGTATGTTAGGATGAGGGGAATGGGAAGGAACCTGAACTACTGTTTGAACTTTCTTCATGCACCATAGTGGAAAAAGAATATACAAAGACTATCTGTCCCCCTTCAAGGCCATTTTAACAACTCCCCAATGTGAGCACAGCTACCAGCTCTTTGATCATTTACTGAAAACTTAGTGTAAATGTCCTTTCTAAATTTGTCAATTTTGTCAGTGTTTACTGTTACCGCAGTGCTATCCATGACTTACATGTGTCATCTTATGTTCTGCTGTCTTTTCAAGGTTTTCATGATCTTTCTCCACTTTTAATACAGCAGTGACATACTATATGCAATAGACAGTGCCATGTGTTCTGTGTATCTTTACTGTATACAACTCAGCCAACAGCTGTTTCTAAACCACAGTGTACAATGTATATTCAATTCATGCAAAAGAACCCTACAATCATTCTTTGTTTTGATTCAGAAATTGTTAGTGTTTGAATTGTGTAATCACTGTTTTGGAAAGATCTCCTAGCTACTAAGTAGCTGGTATGACTCTGGGCAAGAAGGAAATACCTAGATTACCTTCTTAGAATAGATGGCTAACAGCGACAGCATTAAAATAAAGTGGGATCAGTGGCACTGTAGACCAAGTATCTTGCAGTAAACATGATCAACTATTAGTGCAAGTAACCCACACTTGCATCTCACTTCCAAAACAATTACTAATTTTTTTTTGACCTGTAGTTATTCAAGACACAAAGAGATAAGAAAAGGCAGAGAGACCCTCCTTGGAAAGCTAAAGAAAGGCGTCTAGCCAACAAGAATGGAAAAAACCTGCTGAATCAAGCAGAGACATTGCCTGCTTCAAAGAAATAAACGTGAAAATTACTGAAGGTCTCTGTAGAGGAGAACTTGTGACTACTTTGGGTTTGTGGATGCTATGAGTTGAAGAAGTTGACTCTGCATGACCACTGAAGCACACCACCAGTCCTTGGTCCCAGATTTCTGTTGGGTGCTGTAATTCTGTCAGAGGAGACTCCACACCTCTGCTTTGTTCTACATGAGTGTGTGTGTATCCCATGTAGAGCAGGATATGTCTGTCTGAGAATAGACTTTTTTTTTCTGGGTTGCTGACTCTGAACTGCCCTGCACCCCACAAGTTATCCCTTAGCTGAGAACAGGATGATTCAGTATTTTAGGAGCCCTGAAAGTTAATAGAGAGAGGCATCCCTGAACAAGATGTCCTGAATCATCCTGCAGAAGACCTTTTGATTTTATGTATGACTTAGTCAACAACTTCAGTGTTTAGGTTAATAACAGGCACAGATTTGTTGTCAGGAAGAAGAGGGATCTTGGTTCTCCCTTGAGCCTCTTCATCACCCACCACAGGCTCGAAAACCACCTCTGGGTCTGTGCCAGGCACAGGTAAATATGTCTGCTGTGGTTTGTTGCTAGAGCAGAGGCAAGGCTCCAGATGGTGGTGGTGATTGGAGGAAGATGACCTGCATTCACCCTGTGATGCAGAACTTGCATGTGAGCAGGCGAGACTTCAGCCTCCCCAGCTGTGTCACGGCTGCAGAGCACAAGAAAGGATTCCTTAGAAAAATGTATATGCAGCAGTGTACACAAAGTTATGTGTATGAACACAGGGCAGATCATCAGTTCGTAAGCAACTTCAATTCTGGTGTTTCCTACCTTTCAGATTGACTTTATGGTTTTGATATTGTTCTTCTAAACCATTTTACCTGCAGTTCAGATACAGCAAAGACAGAGCTTTTATCTGCATGGATGTGCAGTTCCAGAAAAAAAGTACAAATTTCAGAAAAGTCAAATTTAACAGAGGAAACATCAGGAATTAATTTGATGGAAGAATCAGTCTCAGGGCAGCACGGACTCCAGTTTAGCTGATTAACAGCCGTTTTGCCTTGGGTTGCTTTAACCTGGTAATTCAATCTATAAGAGTTGGCTATCCTATAAACATTTGTTTATCATTGTCTTTGAAAATGCATTTCTTCACTTCTAATTGGATTCAGTTTTATTGCTGTAAGTAAAAAACCTCAACACTTAGCAGCAGTCAAACAGAATTCATTTTCCAGTAACTCAGAACACTCTCTTTGAAGGTGAGCTTGCTTTGCCAGATCTTTGAACTTTGCCATATGTACTAATCCCCACTGCCAATGAAGTGAAATGATTACAGACACACAGCTTTGGCAAATTTTCACTAAGATTCTGTCTTGATCAGGGATGTCTAAAGCTTGCCAGAAGAATGTAGAAACATGTAGACTACTAATGGCTTGAGCTCATAATAGGTGGACTGGGAATTATTTGAGAATGTATATTTCCAAAGTAAGAAAAAGGATTCTTTTCATTTAGTCTTAAATAGAAGAAGCCAATCCTGACATTGCACACTGTTCTAGCATAGCTGGATTCTCATATCTCCTCCTAAAGCTGGTTCTTCAGCATTCTCTGATTCCCAACAATGCCAGGCTGCTCCCAGCAGCCATTTACAACAGTGACTGTGTCAGGAAGAGCTGCTTCCTTAATTCCCTTGTCACCTATATGAAAATGCCCACATGTCCTTTTGATGTAAGAGCTTAGATACTGGCTGTGAAAACATATTGTTCAAGGGTTTGACTGGTTTTAAGACAGAATTTGCTACTTAACCAAAATTCACCTTAATAAAATCTGGTTGGTTGCCTTGGAGCTGCTCTGGGGCAAAGTCCACCTAGGACAGGTGGACTGTCCTAGGACTAAGGACCCATGAGAAAAACAAGCTGCCTTCCTAGCCCTGAGCAGATCTGCCAGCTAAGCCATTGGAGTCTCTGACACTCAGGTCCAAGGGGCCTATTGTGTCCTGGTAAACTCCTGCCTGTGCCAGGCCATAAATAGATGACATCTGAGTTTGTGGGATACCAGGCTGGAAACAGAGACTGCACTCTGGCCTGCCTCTGTATCTGTATCTCTAAATGGCACCAAGGACAGTTTTCAGGAGGTAGGGTGCTCAGTGTCCTCCATGCTGCTATGACCTGCTGAGATATTTACACGTCGTTACTTCTTTCATTTCAGATCACACTTCAATACCAACGTCAAAGAAAAAATCCAGCTGTTAACTGGTAAATTCCATTAATCTGCATGGGGTGAAAGGGACTACATTTTGTTATTACTGTGCAGATGCCATGTGTGAAAGGAAGAAAACTGCTAGACTTTGTGCACAAAGCAAGTATTTAATTTTATTGGCCTTGTATTTCTGCTGGTGTCTCCTGTCCAGGACAAATATTCCTCTTTTCAGGCTGGCTTATTCACCTCCTCTCTTAATTCCCTGAGGAAGAACAGCAAAACTTTCTGCCATGAGGTTTGCACCTCTCCTTGGCAATCAAACCAGAGCAGAAGAAGATGTTTCTTCAGCCAATCTCCCCTCCTGCCTGGCAGGAAAATGAAGGTGGATCCTGCCACCTGAGAGGCCTTGCAAGTGTGAGCACCACCCTCGAGCAGCAAGTCACCCTCAGTGGTCGGCACACGCGCCAGATGCATGAGGCACAGCTTGAGTCATGGGCCTCAAGCCAAGGATTATTGCTCCAAAATGGTCATATGTCAGCAGTGTTGCAGAAACCCAAGCTTCTGACCTGCTTACCTTGGAGCTGATAGTCCTGATGTGCTGGATTATGGGAATTACTCCTTACAGCAGCTGGAGCCTGGCAGGAATGAAAACTCAGCAGGAATTGCAGGTGCCTGTGCAGATCTGGGCCAGCTCACAGCAGCCCTGCAGAGCCAGCAGCTGCAGCAAGGGCTGGTTCTAGGAGGAATTGTCACTAATGCAATATATTTTGGGGTCTCTCTCTCCTGATTCTAAGAGAATAAAGGAAAGACAGGTGACCCAATCTGCACAAAGGAAAATACTACTTTTACTCTGTTGACTGGTTGCTTATTTTCAGCTTATTTCCAGATTTGTATTTTCTCCAGTGACACAATTTAAAAGGTTTAGACAGTTCTTGGGTCAAGTATGAGAAGTTAGGGTTCATTCAATCTTAGGTGGCCATCTCTAGGAGTACAGTCCTGGGCTTGCCATCCTTCTCATTTGCTGGATGTCTGAGGTCAGAGTGATATGTCTACTAAAGTTTTTTGGGGGATGGAATTCATCTCTTTGAGTTCTGCCTTAAGTCCCTTCTATGTGTCTGTACACTTTTAAGGAGAGATTGCTGAAAAGTGAATGGGCTTAGCTGTAAAATCCAACCTAGACACTTTCTAGTTGGTGAGATCCATGTCAACAGTTCTCCTGGCACAGGCATCAGTCCATCATGTTTCCTCCCAGGGAAGCATTGGGATATGCTGCACAGGCCATGGAGACTTTGCAGGGAATGCAAGAAGCCATTTCCTAAGTCTGTTTGAACTGAGAGACTGAGAGAAGGTAGCCTGACAGAGTCCAGAAATGCAGCCTAGCCAGTGGTGTCACTGCTCCATTCTGCCCATGAACCTCATTTCATTTCTGCATCCTGAGACGGGGGAGAATCCAGGTCTTAGATTGATACAGGGGTGGGAGAAAGCCAGGATCTACCTGGTCCACCAGTTAAAATATGACGTAATCCTGGAGAACAGATATCAGATGGGATACATAGAGTTTCAAGGATAAGCACTACTGCTGCAGAGAAGCTTTTCATTTAAACCAATAAGGTGTTTGATTAGGTTGTGCCCACACCCTGTTGGTCACTGTTTGCCTCTGGGAACACAAATGTGCAGGGGAGGCATGACCCAGAGCCCTGTCAGCTCTCTGATCCACTAGGACACTGAGGGGTTTCCACCTGCCTGCTTCAGCAGTCCTCAAGCAACTCTTGGCACATGAGCTTCTCCCCAGGCTCAGGTTTACCAATAAGACCTCCTCTGGTGAGCACTTCGTCAGTCATAGGGTGAAGAAAAAGCAGCACCAGAAGAGGAAATTGAATTTTTGTCTTGCTGCTCTTCACTCACTCCTGTTGGGTGGTTTCTAGAGACCTCTTATGTCTTTAAGGAAATAAGACTGAATAAAAAATCGAGGTTCCACTCTTGCCAGCTAACTTTTCTCTCAGAATTGTTCATTCAAAAGCCATCTAAGTTACTCTCAAGCCAGGAGTTTTCCCAGACATACTTTAGAGCTAAAAGGACAGAGAACAGTTCTCCCATTGCAAGCCTTATTTAGTCATTTACCTCTGAATTTTTGAACTGTTTTCCTTTCTTTTTCTATAGCATTAGTAAGTCATATTTCACAGCACTCACTACGATGAAAGCAGACTGGCAATAGTTTGACATAGGACCAAAACCCATTTTTTAACCATCTGAGAGTGTTTTAACCATCTGACACTCAGCTGTTAAAAATGTGCAGCAGAATCCAGTATTGTGAAGCAATGAACTCTGAAGTTTTGGGTCATACTGGGAAAATTTATAAAAGCAGATTATTTCAATAACAAGTCTTCATATCAGACTGGGAGGGAAGAGAGGACTGGAAGATGAAAAAAGCAGAGAGCACGATCTAACCTAGATTAGCTTACCTCTGTCCATTCTGTTTCCTAAAACATCATCTGAAGTGTTGGAGGTAGCTGAACATTTCCATTCTTCAAATACTTCTTCCCTTCTCCAGATGACTGACTCTGATCAGGGTGACAGCAGGTCCAGTAGGTCTAGGAGCATCAGAGGCTAACTTCAGCAGGGTGTCTGGGATATTTCTGGGCTACCTGATCTTTACAAGATCAGGTAGCCCAGAAACAGAGAGCAGGTCAGAGCGTGCACTCCCACAGCACCCATTGTGACCCATCCTCCGTGCTAGACTGGGGTTTGGCTGTAGGGCTGGTAAACCCCAACCTCTTTAATCTAATAATGAGGTAGGAGCATCAAGTCTGAACAGTAACACAATGCAAACTTGTTCCCAGCAGACATTTCCAAACTAATTTTTCAATCAGCTGAGCCTCCAGAAACGCTATGTTTATCTTTCTCTACATCCAGTCATTTAAAATATTATAATAGGAGACACTTTTGGATTACAGCTCCTTTTGGAAGTGAATCAGACCTCTTTGCTATTTCAAAGTAAATGCTGAGTTGTTTCAAAGACATTAATAATATTATGTTCGGTGGAGATGTACTACACTTTTCAGGATGCCTAGTTTGTACTGACAGCAGTTCAAATATATTTATGTTGTCCCATCAAAAACTCAGTAGTTTCAGCTTTCAAGAGGATGTTTTTTAAACATCTTGGGTAAATGGAGAATTTGACTTTCTGCCCGGGACACCCTGAGAGCTGCTCCATACAAAAAAAAAGGGAGAAAAAAAGCAACTAATAGGATAATAAATCCCAACGTTTTCTCTAAACAAGAGCTGGTTTAGTTAAACTAGCATTCACTTCATTTATAACAGCTCCCTACATTTCTTTAGGCTATTGTATTTAATAAAAATCTCTGGACTCATCCATCATCATGCACACTTTACTGATTTCACTTTAAACATTGCTGACTAAAACTTCCATTTATCAAGCCTGTTTTGCCTAGCAGTGTGAGCTAATTTATTTTCACTTTGAAAGATTTGGTATCTTTGTAATGAGCCCTGGTAAAATCACTGTGTCCACCCTCCCCACAATAACACAAGTCTCTCAGGAGCCACCAAAGGTGAAGGAGGAAGCCTGGGAGGGAACTGAGTTGGAGGTGTAATGATGCTTTGTGCCCATGGTGCAGCACAGGCAACAGAGGCAGGCCATGGTTCCCAGGGAATACAGGAATGCACAGGAAGAGTTGGGGAAGTCTCAAATCTGGCATTCGAGGGTTGTAAGGAACAAAACAAAGCACAAAAGTATAAGCCAGACTTAGACTTAGTAAGGAGATGTTTTTCTAAGCACAGAGATATTTGGGCCTCCTTCTAGCCTGAAAGATGCAGTTTGTCCCATAGAAATGTCTGGGGTCTTTCTCCACTTTTGCCTCTACAAGGTGGTTTCTACAGCACCAGACAACATAAACTTAAGTGAGGAAACATGTGAAAGGAAGAAAGCTCAGAAAGCTTCCTCTGTGTTTGTTCTGTCAAAAGCAGGATATGGGCCAGAGTGACATCCCTGCCTTTGGCAGCTGAGTGAACAGAGCCCTGTGCTCCCTCTCCCTACATCCTGGGGAGAAAGTAAATGATGATGAAAAACCACAGCTATGCTGGGGTGGATGTAGGAGCAGGAATGGGAAGTAGGCTGTACCTCTGTGTGACAGAGTAAGGGAATACTTTGCTTTTCCCATGCATACTGAAGAGGCTGCAATGTACATCTTCAGCCCTTACCAATACAATCAGCAGCATCTGCTGTGTTGCCTTTGCAAGTTGTCTACTGCTGGCTGAAAAACTTCAGTAATTTCATTTGACTCAGCACTGTAAAGAAAGGCTGCATTTTTTATTACGCCAGTATTGACTGGTTTATAACTCTGCATTACCCCAAAATTATTACTTCTCACAGGTTTTTCTCTATATATTTGAATTAGGTTTACCAAATCATTTAAAACATCTTCTGAAAAACACAGGATGGTTACATGTGAGAAGAAACTAGCTCAGCATAAATCAGGCAGTGCAGCTCTGCTCTTCCTTAGGATTCATGCATGTGGTGGCTAGAAGGGGGGTTTCCTAGAAATCCTTTGTTAAAACCATTCATTCTTTGCAATACCAGCAGCCACTTGCCAGATTTCAAATGTAACACATTCCTCCAGAAGCTTGTGTTTCTTTTATTTTCTTTCATAAATTTCCAAGCTGACACTTGCAGGCACACTAAAATTCAAAAGGTAGTTATAAATATTCTCTAATTCCTAGGAAAAAAACTGGCCAGTCTTGTAGACCTAGTGTTTTCTTCTGGCTGTTGGAGTGGGGATTCCCCTGCACCACCCCTTGGTTTGAAAGTGCCCTCCAACCAAGGCATTAGGCATGTCACTTAACCTTGCTATTCACTCATCTGTACAGCAGCAACACCAGCAAAGTCCTCAGGGCTGTCCTGCAGATCAGTGGTGTAAGGTATGGAAAACACACCAGAGATGGAAGGTACTCAGCACTGGCCAGGTGCTGCTAGGTGCCCTTCCTCACCATCATCAGTTCAATAGAGCCAGGACAGCAGAGACCCTGGGCCCAAATACCATCTGTTATTTCAGAGATTTAATTTGTCCTGTGCTTGGCACAGGTCTGAGGACAGTGACATCTGTTCTGATGCAGCATAAGAGAGGTGAAGAAAAGAATAGAATCATACAGTCATAGAATGGCTTGGGTTGAAAGAGACCTTTAAGATCATCCAGTCTCACTCTCTGGCAGTGAGCAGTGACACCTTCAACCAGATTAGGATGCCCCATCCAAAGTGACCTTGAAGCTTCCACTTCAGTTGGGCTGTCAGTCATGTCACCACAAGAGGGGCAATGTGGAGAAAGGTTGGTCTCCTTGCCCCAGTGATTTAGGGTTTTAGGTATTTTTCCATGGCTCATGGCTGCTTTCTGATGCATGGAGGGAATAGGTAGACAGACCAACAAATGTCTACCTACAGAGAATGTTGATCAAGGCAGCTATTTTTCCCACCTAGTGTTTTTGCTGGGAAGTCTTCTCTGTGGAGGAAGGAGGGCACACAGCAATTACTGGATTTGAACAATCCAGCAGTTTGTTATGCAGGTTGTTATGCAGCCTCTGGTTAGTAGATTCTTATAGACAGATACATAGGACTGCAGTCAGCAAGCATGGGAAAAACCCCAACAATTCTATTCCAAGGAAAAGAATCTTTTCCCCCTCTCAGGAGCTGGGTTACGCACAGAAATATGAAGCCATCACTTTCTAGCTTGGGAGTAAATCCTGTATTAAGCAGTTTAGGTTATGCCAAGAATCTGTACCTGGGTGTAAAATTTAAATATTTTTCAAATTCCACAAATTTTGGAGCACTGAGATCTAAAAGTTAAAGAAGCATATAATTAAAAAGTGAATATTTAGCTGGGTTGGCTTTCAATACAATGTCGTAGTACACAACTATTGGTTTAATTTTTGGCAGGTTTCCTGCAGAAGCCCTTTCTGTTTTGTTCAGTGGCAGAAAGGTAAAAAGGGATATATGACCTTTTTTTTCTCCCCACCATTTATATCTCTATTAGGTCGCATTTCATCTTTTCTTTTCTTTTCTTTTCTTTTCTTTTCTTTTCTTTTCTTTTCTTTTCTTTTCTTTTCTTTTCTTTCCTTTCCTTTCCTTTTCCTTTTCCTTTTCCTTTTCCTTTTCCTTTTCCTTTTCCTTTTCCTTTTCCTTTTCCTTTTCCTTTTCCTTTTCCTTTTCCTTTTCCTTTTCCTTTTCCTTTTCCTTTTTTTTCTTTTCGCCACAAATATTTAAAATCTCTCTATTTCTTCTGTTTCCATTATTCTTTTCAACTACATCAGCCATCTTGCAGAAGAAGGGGTGACCATAAATTAATGTGAAATCCTATGCTCTTGATTCAGTTATGCTTTAATACTTCATCATTTTTCCATTAACTTCCTTCCATGTCCTAACATTTTGTTTGGACTCTTGCACCTCTGCTACCTGCAAAACAGAGGTATTCATTGAGCTGTCCACAATGGTTGTTAGGATTTCATTAAGGTTTTTTGAGAGGTTTTTAGGAGCTTGTTGTGGGCCTGAAAATTTCAAGGTATTTGTCTCCAGCATGTGTTGTTCTGCCTCTGTAGGCCTTGAGTTTCATTTCCCACTGAATTGACAGATGACTGAGCACTGCAGCTTCTCCCCAAATATCAGCCAATCTACACGTAACAACTGTCAGCTGCCAAGTTGGCCCTTTCACATTTCTCCTTTTTCCAAGGCATTGGTGAATCCAATGAATTGTATGAGCCCAGTTTGGCAAAGTAGCTAAATGTGGGCTTGTTGGCCTTTTCAGAGAGCAAACAGGATGGGGAGCCCAGACAGGAGTTTCAGGAGCCCTTTAATTATTTTATTCCATTATCAGTCTCACATACAGAGTTGAGACAAAGATGGTACAAATCTCACGCTATCACAGGCATACCAAGACTTCCTGATTACAGAGCATTCTTAAAAGCTTTTTCTCCAATAGGATGCTTCTAAAATTTACAGACAACTGTTTTAACCAACCTTCAATAGTGCA
Organism: Lanius collurio; assembly: GCA_020086605.1. NCBI lineage: Eukaryota > Metazoa > Chordata > Aves > Passeriformes > Laniidae > Lanius > Lanius collurio. Next base: position 44,310,503 of record JACBWW010000003.1, read on the forward strand.
AGTTCATCTGTTATACACAACACTTGCTTGTTATGCCTTATATAATAATGCACGATGTTCCATTATTAAGCTTATACTTATCTATCTTGCTAAGCATATTTTTTTGCAACTTCAAAACCTATCTCAGCCAAACCTAAAAACTCTAACAATTGTTATAAAGTCCTTGCTTGCTATATAATTGTATCCTTATCTATCTTCAAGTTTTTGCAGCCAGAGCTGGTTCCTAAATTCTTTTGCTTGATTTCTGAAATCTGTTTTTTTTATCACACCTAAGAACCTTTCCACCTTTTGTGTTTCCCACATGTGCTTGTTTGTTCTGTTCAGAGGGATGCTTGAACGTATGTCTGACTCTGGTCCAATTCATACATTGGGACTTCAGCACATGCTTAATTTTAATTATATGCTTAATTGTTCTGCTGAACAGAAATGTGATGGGTGTCAATAGCAAGAACCATTTATGTTGTCCATCTTCCCAGTATGTTAAAAACCCAGCTCTTATCTTTGTTTCATTGCTTCATATGCACTTTCATAGAGGCAACTATGTTTTAATAGTAAAATTGCTAAATTTCCATAACAACAGCTTTTACGGGAAGTTTTCAACAGGAAATATCCTCTAATCTTTGCTTGTCTTCTAACCTTTTATTTCTAACTTTCATTTTGACACTAAATCCAAAGTACTCAGGGAGTCGAGCACATGTGCAGCCACAAGCAACAAACTCAAACAACTGAGAATGGAAAAGTTTTTTAATCAAACCACTTGTATTTTAAGTGTTTTCTAAGGAGTGTATTTCATCCTATTTTCTAATGAATGAATTATTTCATAATGGCTTTAAGCTCCAAAAAAAAGCACTTTTTTTGGGAGAACTTCTACTCATGCCAAGATGTCCTCAGATTAGACACAGCTGATTTCACTTCAGCTGACACCTCACAGTGCTTTCTATGGTAAAATACTCAAGGTGATAGGAAAATCACCTTTTTGAGAGGGATTTTTCTGTGTGGCTTTAGATTTTATAAAGCCCCACAGCAGCCTAACTCCAATTTCTCTTTAATCCTTTGCCAACCAATGTACTTATTACTGAGAAGCTCGTTCATTTTTATTACCTTTCCTCATCATATCTATAATATTGTAGACCTGTTATTTCTGAAAAGACATCAGCATAAAGATAATGCTGTTGAGCTCCATCTCTCAAGAATATCTGACTGTGGTTCCTATGCACACAAACATCAGTCATGGTGGTAACATCAGGGTCCTGCCTGAGGTCAACAGCTCATGTAAGTCTTCCCTGCTGGGTCAGTGTTGTCTGTTTTTCACCCTGTGATAGCATGACAGCAATGAAAGAAAATGTTTGCATGCTTTTAGCTAAATCCAAAATGCAGTGCTTACATGGGCCTTTTGATCAAGCCTGGAGGGACTCTAGCTGGAGCTGTTTATTGTGTGTGACTTGGGTAGTTACAGATTCGTGACTGCAAAACAGAAATTGTGGTATTTTGTATGGGGGAATTCTTCCTGAAAGCCAAAGGGTTGTATCAAGAGGAGCTGCTCAGAAAAGAGAGATTTCTGCATCTGGCCATATTGGATTTCATGTCTGTAAAGCAAAAACGAAATTATGCACATAACAAACATAAACACATTGTAAAATGCATTCAGACCAGATTCCAAACACATTGAACACTGCATGATTTAATGATGGATAAACTCAGAAAAATACCCCATTGGGGGGAACTACAGACTCCAAAATGACAGCTGCTATCATTCCAAAACAAGTAATTGTTTATAAATGAGTATTTTTCATGATAAATTATTGAATTACATGAAAATCAGATGACTGCCTGCTGCCAAATTTGTTTTCAGTTTCACAAGACAGAATGGAATGTGCTGCAGACGGTGAGTGAAATTAAAAGCTGCTGGTCTTTTCCCACTAAGGGCTGATATTTTCCCTTAGACATTTCCAGTATCTTATAAACCTGCTAAATAGTGGTCCTGGGGAATGGGCATCTAGTTAGATATACAAAATATTTTAGATATATAGGATTTCAGGGAATCTCTGCCTAATCTGAGCCAGTTGCAGTGTAAGTTACTATTTCATATTCATTTTGTATTGATTTCTCATTCAAACCCACAGAGCCCCAGCATGAGAACCTCTAATTCTTCCAGTGACTTTCAAGGTTTTGGGGTTTTTGAAGTTCTCCTTTCTATTCTCTCTTGTTTGCATTTGAAACATTTGAAAATACACTTCTCCTAATATATTTTTGTCTAGTTTCAGTCGAGCCCTTGCCTTCCCCCCACCTTTTGAACAGGATGACAATAACCTGAAGTTATTATTAACCTGAAGTTGCTGCTTCAGCTGAATCACATCTAAGATTATCTAAGTCCTTGAAGTGAAGCTTCCAGCACAAACAGTGTTGAGTGTTCTGCGAGAGAGATGGTCAAGACCACAGAGTCCAGCTGATCCTTAACACCATTTTCATTCTGCCAAGTCCTTCCCTCAGTCACCCCATTCACAGGGATGAGTTAACATTGGTGGCACGAGCTCTCTGCTGGGAACAAAATGCCACACATAATCTATCTAGTCTCAGAGAGCCACTGGGGCAGTTCAGCTAAGTCCTGTAATTGCAGCCTTGGCATCAGATCTGAATTTTAAAAGACAGCACATCTGTATCACATTTCTTTACACTGCTTCACATTGCTTCCTGACTGCTGTAGAACTGGATCTTGATTGCATCCTGCTGTCAGGTAAGCATTCTGAAAACATGCCATAAGCACATCCCTGCTTCCCCAGTAGTGAAATATAACTGGTCCCCATCTCAGCATGGGTAACAGCAGGGGCAAGGCTTTAGCAACAAGAAAGTGTGCAACCATAATTTCCCTGTTAAACCTTTCAGTTCCTCTCAGGCTGTGGCTCAGAGACCATCTAAACTGTAAGTTGTATGTTTGGAGTCAAAAAAATCTTTGATTGACTTTTCTGCCTCTTACTTTCTAGCAGTTTTTAGCCCATTGGTACACTGGTCACAAGCTCCTTGCTTTAACTACTCATTGTGTAAAGAAAAGGAGACTGATGGATTTAAATCTGAAAGCAGACGTCTATGTTTACATATATATGGGCATGATTTTATATGCATGCACATATATACACATACACTCTTACAATTTGTGTATCACATATTTAAAGGTTGACCTATTTATCTATGTCATTTGACAGAAAAATAACTGCCAAATTTAATCAAATTGAGACAGTTTTAAGAATAAAAGCTTCTTACTTGTTTCCCCTATCTGAACTTTGCCTTCATATTCTTCTGCACACTAAACACTAGATTCACTTCCCTCTGCTCTGTTTGAAAATGGTTTAAATGATTGTGGTGGTGCTGCAGACAGCATGATGAGGAGTGGAAAACCAGGCTGGGTAGTAATGGACAACAAATGGAATGTCCACAAACTCATTATGAGGAGACCAAAATCCCCCCCTAGACATAGGACTAGCTGTCACAGAAGCCAAACTCAAATGTGTTGGAAGCTTTCAAATGTACATGAGGGTGCATAGAGACTTCCTCTGTTTCTAAAGATTAAAAGTTGAGCGTTTTTAGCAATTTCTCTGCCGCTCCTTTCCCTACTTTTTCTCCTACTTTTGTCCATTCTTTTCTACATTAAATTGCATTGAAGATCACTTTCTAGAGCATGCTCATGTCGTAAGTGAATTCTGATGTCATTATGTGATACAAATCTCTTCACAATTCAAGCATTCACCACTTAAATAGTTTTTGCTTGGCAAAAGCTTGTATGTGATGACCCTGACTGTCAGTTGCCTCTGGATATGGCATTCAGCTTCTTTTGATGTTTTTTCTCAGAGCCATTTGAACAGATCACCTTGTGATGAGCTTCAGATTTAGGCAAACTCACTGACTTTCACCAGTAACAGCAGCGGGCCCCAAGCAAAGAGATTCCTGCCAGACTGTGCAGTACAGGGCTGGATAAAGAGGGCTTAGTTTCTCCACTGGGAAGGGAAGTGAAAGAAGTGGATTGAGGCTTTTAGTCTTTCTGATCCAGAGATAAGACCCTCACAAAGCCTAGTCAAGGTTATCCACCTTGCATTATAAAGAAAATAATATCTTCAGATCCATAAATAATCGGTCCCAAGGATAACATTGAAGCAAGTGATGACTAGCAGAAACTGCTGCTATTAAACTACAATGGACCAAGGGCTGTAGTAGTCATGCATTTGGCATTCAGATGCTTTCACCTTTTCATGACTATGCATGGTTCAGTCAAACCATGTCGTGGAATGTTAAGTTGTGCAGCATCAATAGTAATGGACCAGGAATTATGACATGTTTTATGTTATCATTCATTTAAAACAGATAGTTTAGATTTCAGCCACAAGCAAAAGTTTATACATAATATATTTATTACAAACAACAGTGAACACTTAAGAGCTATTATTTTAAATCTAAATGACATTGTGTTTAGTATCCATTTCCTCCAGCTCTGCAATGTGCAGCCTGTGGTGTCTGTCATCTTTCCCTGGAGCTCTCCTGGATACGAAGTGACAACTTCTCACAAGTTACCAGAAACAGGAGAAAATGTGAAGCCCCGCTCCAATGAGCTGTTTCACATTACAAGAATTTACAATGAGCATGTGACAGAAGAAAAGCAGTGGAGCTTGAGAGGGGAATATCACGCAGTAAATCGCTTGCTATTATCCATGTTGACAATATGGGGTGGGGAGGAGAGTATTTAAACAAAAAACACATAAGGAAACACAATTAATTGGTGAGTGGGCTCCCTGTGTACCAAAACTAAATGGTGCTCTTGAAAATCTTGCCAATGTCCATTTTATAGACAATATTGGGTCTGGACACACAGCTTGTGCAGGGAGCAGTAGATGGCTGTGCAGAAAGAAGGGACTGTGGGTCCTCCTCTATACCCCCCAGCATCCATGGCCAATCTCTGGGTCAGCCCATTCAGCTGCTGCTTCTCCAGCCTTTCCTATGGCTGAGCACACGCAAGTGCAGAGAGTACCAAACCATTCTGTCCCCACGAGCAGGCAGGGAGCTCTGTTTGCAGCCCTGGCACAGCCACGCTAGCTGGGGCCACCATCGGCTGCCATCAGCAAAGGTGTGAAATGGCACATCCTGCCCCATCCTGTCCTCTCACTGCTATCTGCCTTTCCCATAACAGAAGACCTGAATAAAAGCTTCCAGCTTACCTGCTCTTTTTCCCTCCTTGCCATACGCAGACAGTCTGCCCTCCACAGCCAAAACAAGAGCCATAGGTGCTAACTGGAGAGGAATGGGCTGCCTAGCTCCACCTTACAAATGCCTGACCAGTGAAACCAAAACCTGCCATTCTGAATTATTCTTGGTTTAATGACTTCTTTGAACGAAGGCAGTAGTGGGTTGTCCCCACCAGTGTGATCGAGCTGTTGTGCTAAGCAAGTCTGAGCAGTCCTTGGCCCCTTGGTGTTCTCAACATGAAGTGTAGATGAACTGCAATACAATAGGTCTCAGGACGCTGCTTCAAGTGGAAATAAAGCAAGCAATTTAGAGAGTTTTCAGGTGCTTCACATTTTCATTTTCGTCTTTCTACACAAATAAAAAGGCTTAAACTATTATTCAGTCTCCACTCAAAGTATAATTTTGACATTTGGAAATCTGATTTTGTGATCAGAAACACATGTAGAATAGAATTTAGAAGTCAGCAAAGACTCCAAGCATGATTTTATTGGGAGCTTGGGTATGCCCTTCAGAGTAATTGGGATGTGGAATGTGGAAGTAGTTTTTACAGGAAAATAGGGATAAGGCCTCCTGTAGCCAGCCTCAGGCAATGGAGCGAGTAAAATATCAAGAAGAATTCACATTCAACTTGATAATAAGGTTTCCTAGCATGTTAATTAAATGAAGTCTCACATCCCCAGCCCTGTTGTTTTAAACATTTTAAGGCATTAACATTGCACAATAGAAACACAATTTTCCCTCTCTCCAGATGTCTATACTAATTTGATTTTCCTAGTTGTTAGCTTTAAACTTTCTATGAACATGAAAACGTATCCTTTCAGCAGTGCTGTTGTATTTTTCCCCTTCATTCTTCCTTACTCATTTTGAGTACTAATTGGCAACTGTGTTTTTTAAAAATAAATTCTTCAAGTGGGACAGCTTTGCTGTTTATCCTATATTGAGGCACTGTTTTCCACAGCTTGACTTTGAAAGAAAACAGTGGGAAAGCAACATCCATTTGGTCCTGAGGGTCTGAGCCTTCACAGATAACATGGAGGAGATTTAGGGAGCGAGGTAAAGCCAGAGGAAACCTCATAAATCATATCCCATCTTTCTGCTCTTTAAAGTATTGGCTTAATTGGGAATAAGTTGCTAAAACCCCTTTGGGAATGCAAGTGTATGCACTTCCTTTGAGCCCTGTGCAGTGACCCAGGGGTGGATTGAGAGACAGTGGCTGACCAAAGCAATTTGGTGTATAGGGTGCAGGTATGTGTATGTGCTGGCAAAATGCTCTCTGTACAAATGGGAGAACTGGGGCTGTGCTGTATTTGTGTATATACTGAGAGAAAGCTCTGCAGCTGGTGAGAAAAGCACCGAGATCCCCTGCACTCAGTCATTTTACTCAGGCATTTTTCCAGGACACAGACTGGGACAATGATCCTGAAGATCGTTGTCTTAGGTTCAGGGCTCATTTTAAAGCCAGAAGCTGAAAAATCCTTCTATCAACTTAGTGCCAGGAAAAACTTTTACACATTGGAGGTAAAGGAAAACCTCTCACTAGTAAAACCCACATCTATTTTAGTTAAAAATTAATTTTAAAAATAAAATTTAAAGACTACACACATAGATAATCTTCTTTCTTGACTGGTCCAGAGTGCCATGGTTCTCTTGCAGGAGTCATGCTAGTGGCAGACAGGCCAGCAATCCCTGACTGAGCTTGGTTGGGATAGAGTTAATTTTCTTCATAATATCTCATGTGGGAGTATGTTTGGGATTTGTAATGGAAACAATGTTGATAATACAGATATGCATTAGTTATTGCTGAACAGTGCTTGCACAGCATCAATAGGTTTCTTCTGTCTCACACTGCCCTGTCAGAGAGTAGATTGGGGGTCCACATGAATCTGGGAGAGCACACAGCTGAGATAGCTGGACCCAGCTGACCAAAGGGACATCCCAGGACACCTTAGAACATATTATTTCATGTTTAGTACTAATTCTGGGATGGTAGAAGTTGATGGGACCTGCTGTTGCTCAGGGGCTGGCTGGGCATTGGTCTGTTGGTGGTAAGAAATTGCTTTCACTTGCATTACTTGTTTTTCGTGGATTTGTGTGTTTTTTCCTCTCTCTTTGTTAGTTTTTTCCTTTTTTTTTTTTTTTTAATTATTAAGCTGTTCATATCTCAATTACTTTTCTCACTTTTATCCTTCTTCCCCTCATTCCACTGTAGGGCAGTGAGCAAGCAGTTGTGTGGTGCTTAGCTGACTACCAAATTTGAACCAAAACCATCCCCAAATTTAAACTGTATTAATAAAAGGAACCAGAAGCTTGACTTTTACCCATGCTGTTTAGTCCTCTGCATTCTCCCTGGTGCAATTTTGGCTTATACTACATGGTTTTAGTGAGAAAGCATTTTCCTGAACGGCTGTGAGCCATTCCGCATGGCTGTCCTCAGAAGCAAAACCAGACTCCCAAACCCTACTATTTGTTTCTATCGTTTTAGCTACAGACTCAGTCCCAGATTCATTCCCAACCCAGAACAGTGGGATACCAAAAACCTCATTGTCACCTCCAGCCTGTGAATACTTTTGGAGCTCACTGTTCCCTTCACTCTCCAAGGAGCTGAGGAAAAGCAACATTCAATATCAAGGGTCCCTCTCCCCTCCTAATTCTTTCTGCACTTTGTACGGACAACCTGACCAAAGTGTTCTTTTGAGTGTTGCACGTGGCCTAACATGAACCAAACTCTACACTGAACTGTCTGTCTGTCCATAGCCCTTAATGGCTCTTGTGCAGGCTCAGGACCTAAAGTGCCCAAGGTCTGGCACTGATTTGCAGTGGGACAGAAGTATTTTATCCATATCTCTCTTCCAAATTTTTAATCCTAATTATAAGAGGAGCTCTCATTGCTTCATTTCTGAGCCATCCCATAACGGAAGAAATACACCAGAATTTTCATGGAGGAATTCCTATGAGCTTTTCAGGCACGTTTCACATAAGATGCATACATATTTTACTTCCAAATGTTAATATGGAAAGGTAGTTACATGTTCTTCTCTGAAGTAAGGGCTAAAATCCTCTGTAATATGTAAGGATTCATGTTTGATTCATATTTTATTCGGAAAGGCTGTGAAAAGAAGGCAGTGAAGTGATTGGTCTCATTATAGAATCAGGTCAGTAGCAAAACCTCGACCCACTCCCCTGGGTTTCAAACTTTTTCAGTCACCTCCTCAAATGGGCTTAGAATTTAATGGCCAGTCTGAAATCATATGGGATCACATCAATAATTTTTTTCCTGCCTGGGCAAACACTTCAAAGAGAGCTCAGCAGCAAGAGATCACACTTGCAGCATTCAAAAGGGTACTGAGTTCAGATGTGAAGTATGGAAAATCAGATTTCTGAGGGACTTGTTTGCAAAATAAATTATAATGGGAAAATACAGTTAATGATAGCGCTGTCATTAGAGAGGTTAGAGAATTTTTAACACAGGATACAGTACAGTACTACTACAGGCATAACCTTATTAGCTTTTTTAAACCCATAAATCTGACTGGTCTCAGTGAAACGAAGGAAATTCCTTCCACTGTGGTGGTAAATGTTTCATTAAATGGATTAGGAAAGCCAAAGCCCATCATCAGCTGGAAGTGGTGAGGGATGGGTAGCAAGAAGGGCTTCTGCAGCTCAGAAAGGCCTCAACAGCAAAGGAAAAGCTAGGCTCAGTGCTGAATGGTGTAGGGGAACTGATGACACTGAACATGGAGAAAGATAGAGTGCTCAATGGTTTCTTCACCTTAGGCTTTACAGGTAAGAGCACTCTTCAGGAATCCCATGTTCCTAAGACCAGCCAGAAGCCTGGAGCAAGGAAGACTTACCCTCAGTAAAGGTCAATCAAGTTAGGGAAGACTTTAAGCAACTGAACATAGACAGATCTGTGTGACCTGATAGATGCATCTGTGACTGGTAAGAGAGCTGGCTATTGTCCTTGTGAGGCCATTCATGAATATGCTTGAAAGGCCATGCTGTACAGGGGAGGTTCCTGCAGAATGAAACAGACCAAATATCACTCTATATTAGAGAAAGGCAAGAGGGAAGATCTGGAGAGTCCCAGATGAGGCATCCCCACCTCAGTCACTGAGGTGATGGAGCAACTAATCCTGGAAACCAAATCCAAACTCAGACAGAAGGAGAAGGTGGTTTGGAGTCATCAACATAGATTCACAAGCGGTAAATCCTACCTGACTGAACCAACAGTGCTTTATGATGAAGTGACTGACTTGATGGGTGAGAGGAGAGCAACAGTTGTTGTCAACACTGTCTCCTGTAACATCCCTATAGACAAATAGAGTAAATATGAGCTAGACAGATGATGGCGACGGAAAACTGGCTGAACTGTGGAGCTCAAAGGGCTGTGGTTAGCAGCATGAAGCCCAGTTGTAGCCCAGTCACTAGTGGGGTACCCAGGATGGATCTAGGTTCTACATTGTTAATTAGTTTCATTAATAAGTGATAAGGCAGAGTACACACACTTTTTGAAAGATACAAAACTGGGAGGAGAGGTTGGTAAACTGGAGGGTTGTGCTGACATTCATGGGGTAGGGACAGGTAGGAGAATTGAGCCAACAGCAGTCTCATGGAGTTCAAGAAGGTGTGAATTCCTGGGGAGGAATAACTCCTATGCACCAGAGCATACTGGAAGTTGAACCACTGGAAAGCAGCTTTGCAGAAAAGGCATTGAGAGTCTGGATGGACACAAACTTGACCACAAGCCAGCAATGCATTCTTGCAACAATAAAAAAAAAGAGCCAGCAGTCTCCTGCATGGCATTAGGAAGAATGTTGCCAGCAGGTTGAAGAAGTTGATTCTTCCTCTCTGCCCAACACTGGTGAAACACACCTAAATGCTGTGCTCACATCTTCACATCTGGACTCCCCAGTACAAGAGAGACATGGACATATGGGAGCAAGTTTGCTAAGGTGCTTAAGGAACTGCCCATTTGTCATATGAGTGGCTGAGAGAGCTGGGACTGTTCACCCTGGGGAAGAGAAAGTTTGGTGGTAATCTCACAAAACTGATGTTAGAAAAACAACAGAGCTTTTCTATATTGCTTAAGTTTGCTGATCTGGTAGAATATTGCATCATTTGGAACAAACTTACCCTGTATCATGGGCAGGCTTTCTCTACCAAAGAGATACTGGTTTCTGACAAGGAGTCCTTTGATCACAGGGGACGCCATGTGTATCTTGTCTGTAAGTGCCTCTTGATATGTATATTGAAACAGCAAGCCTAAGAGTACAGCACAGAATATGACAATGCAGAATATAGATAAAAACCTGTTAATTATCTTTTGTAGTTTTGGTTCCCTCCTTTTAGAAGAATGAAAAAATCAAACTTCAGCAGCCATATCCAACTGTATTATTCCTCATGACAGTATAAAATAGAAAGATGGTTTCACAAACTAGATTAAGAATAATATTTTATATTGCTGCATAAAATTGCTGAAATTGTGTATACATCTGTATTGTGGATCATAAGTTATTGTAACCCTTGGAGTAAAAACTCCAAGCTATTTTATTCTCACACTGCCTGTTTAAGCTACTGGGCAAGTTGTTGCATGAATAAATATATTTCCTTCCTCTGAAAATGTAATATTAAATGCTATGTTATTGTTATAAAATACAAGTTGATCAAATAGAGATTATTATTCTGACAACAGTGTGCACAAGATTATTGTACATTGAATTTCAGTGTGTAATATGGTATAATGGTAATATGGCAATATATAAAAGGAACAAACTGAAATACAGGAAATTCCATTTAAACATAAGTCAGGCATTTACTTGCTGTGAGGGTGTTTGAACACCTGCACAGGTTGTCCAAAGTGTTTATGGAGTCTGTCCTTGGAAATATTCAAACAAAAAGAGACACAGCCCTGAGCAACCTGTTATAGCTGACCCTGCTTTGAGCACAAATTTGGACTGGATAACCTCCAGAGGTTCCTTTCAACCTCAGCAATTTTGTGATTCTGTAAAATGCTATGATTAGATTAAACAGTGTCTGAAAGGAGAAGTTGCTTGCAAACCTTTGTGCTCCAGCCACGCAGAGCCAGTGGTGAACCAAGACTCAGACTGGAGAGAAATACTTCAAGACTCTTTGAAACTGAGGAACCTCAAAGAGTTTCTGAACTGCTGTGACTGGAAATGCCATGAGACCCAGGCACATATACTGCCTTGGCCCCAGCAGTAAGGGTCACAGGACACAGCACAAAGGTGAGCCCTGGCGTGGCCCAGTGAGTGATTACCAGGAGAAATGAAAGAACCACGTCACTGGGGACATGTAGCAGAGTGCACAGGCCCCTACAGAGTCCAATGGCTCCCATTGCTCTGAATGTCCCTTCTGGGTGGCCACAATCATCTGTGTGCCATTCAGCATGGCACTATTAGGCTTGGGGTGAGGAAAGAACATCAGAGTGAGAAGAGTTCAGCTTCCATTCCTAGAAGTTTTCAACTGCCTCAGACTGTATAAAGCCTTGAGCAATCTGGCCTGACCTCAGAGTTAACCCTTCATTGAGCAAAACATTATTCTAGAGACCTTCTGAGATCCCTGAGTTACCTTGAGTCCTGCAAGCAGGTCACACTGGTATTTCCCTGAGATGCTGGATGAATTGCAGACCTACCCAGTTCTGCCCAGCAGAGCTTCCAGCTGATCCTCTGAAAAGTCTGCAGTGTGTTTAAGCCATGACACTGGCACTCACCTCTCAGGTTTTGTTGTGGGCTTTGGGGCGTGCTGGCAGTGGCAGAGACAGTTACCCTGTGGGGAGCCAGGCTGAAGGTCCAAGCCCTAAGTAGTTCTTGCTTTTTGGGGACACTGTTCATACCAAACTGCTAACGACTCGCTGGATTTTTATGGCCCACCAAAGCGTGGGTGTGGATGTGAACTCCCCTCCCCAGGTCTGAGAATGGCGCTGCTCAGTAGGGTCTGACCCAAAGAATGTTTCACCGAGGTTGTTGTTTCCTGCTGGCTTGTCTGGGTCTATGAAGTGAGTCCTGCTGACCTGTGATTACTCACAAAGGCCTTTCTCTGATTATTTTCTGTCTGGGAAAGTTACTTCTATTGTCTCAGCTTATTTATTTATATCTGCCAAATGAGCATTTCACTTTCGGTTCTTTTCAGAAGTCAGAAAGGAAGTGTTTTGGCTTTTCCCACCAAAAATCTTGGGCTGCATTCCATGGTGGATGACAGAAGACAGCTCTCTAAAGATTTAATCCATTTTAAAATAGTTAAATTAATGTTATTATGTGAATCTTTCTCATCCCACTGCCTGCTCTGTTCTTTCACACAAGCAGATAGTGCTGTGTGTTCAGAACAAGCCTCAGAAAACTTTTTATTAATATCATCACCATCCTTCTTCCTAGTACCCTACCAGGATGCAGAGTTTATGTCTTTTTCCTTATTCAAAGTTCTTCCTTAAACCCTCAGGACTTTTGTGTGAATAAAATCAAGTCTTAAAGAATCTGAAGTAAGTAGTTTCATTTACACATGGTTGTGTGAGTCTGTAATAGGATCTTTTAAAATTGATTTGAGATACCGGACAAAATGTTCCTTGCTAATAGCTGGTCTTACACAGCAGAGGTTTCTTTTGAAGTATCAAGCATGGATACATGATCCTATTTAATGGCAGCACTTTAAATTGCAGGCTGGTTAATTCTATGTGAATTCTTCTCATCTGTTTCATATTTCTCGTACACATTACTGTAAAACAAGCTGTACCCATTTCTGTCAGTGAAACCACTGTCCTAACCTACCATTTTTCTTAGAATCTGATAATAATGGTTGACTTTACCTCAAGAGAAAAACCTACAGGCAAACATGTCACACATAGCACAGTTTGACTAAGAACAGATACATGCCACTGGTCATAAAGGGTAAACACTTAAGACATTTAACCCAGCTGAGCAGTACTAAATGGAAGGCAGTGGTCATCTGGCTTTTGAATCACCTAATTGACATGTCAGAAAATAAGCATTTTATTGACAGAAGGTGATTGCAGAGAAAAGTAATTTTTCATTTAAATAGCCAGATACTTCCCTTCCTCCTTCCCTTTGTATTTGTATTTGTAGCACAGGGGAACATTTTGTTAAGAAAGCAAAACCACCAAAACCAGACCCTTTGTTACTTTATTTTTGCCTACAGAGCTACCTTCTGATAATGATTTTCCTGACTGCAATCATCTACAGAGGATTCCAGCGTGGAATAGTTTCCAAATTATGTTTGCTCTCAATTTTTCTAACTTTGGATGCCTTTTCAACTATGTTAGGATTCAACTGTCCCTGAGAAACCACTCAAATCTCATGCAATGCAGTGGTAATTCTTGCGTAGTGAAATCACCCAGTCTTACCCTCAGTGTAATTCCACTGAAGTTGCCCTTCCAGGTTCTCTTTGGTACCAGCTGGTGATATGTGATGGGGAGAAGAAGTTTCAAAGCAATTCTGTGATTCTTATCCCAGTCCCCAAAACAGTTGCAAGAGTATTCCAGTACAGGGCTGTGAGGTTTTTGTTTGGGCTCTGTGCACCACAATTTCCTTCTTTAGTTCTCCTCAGCCATAGCAATATCCTCCTGTTGGTGTAGAAGGAAAAGGATAAAAACAGTTGAGGGCTGCTCTCAGCCCTGACAGAGTATCCTGCAAGGACTGCCTGCCAGTGCTAGGCACGTGTACCAACATGAGCAACAATCTCCATGCCAAAAAACCACTTGACTTGATCTTGAGCCATATTACCATGAGGGCAGGTAAGGATGACTGTAAAGGGGCAAAAGCTGTCACCATGGCTTTGTATTGCTTGTCTCAAGACCCAGATTCACCACACCATCACAGGCACCTAGCCTTATACCTGCTTGAAGGAGAAACACAACCTACCAGTGACTGTTAGAGTTGTCTTTGTCTTGTCTGGCCCTGCTGTGGTCTGCCCTGTTCCCACTGCTTCCCCATCACTAGGGTCTAGGGCTGCACCGTATCTTGCCAGGTCATCAGGCTTGCCAGATGCAGTCCCTGTTGCTTGGCCCACCACCACAGGCTTCCCTGCAGACACATATGCCGCACAGGAGACCTCCATCTGTGCTGGTGACAAGTATCCTTTGCAGGAGAGCTAGATCCAGGGTAAGCCAAACAATTTTTTTCTGTCTCAGAAGCCTTCAGTGACTCTGCCCAGGGAGAGCACAAAGAGCAGCAGCTACAATGGAAGAGGGCTGAAGATGAGGACAAGGAATGAGGGTGATCACAGAGAGGAACATCTCACCTTTGTCCTGGGGAACGTAGCTGGAGATGCTGGGGCAGGGCAGCCTTCTACATGCCAAGGAGCTAACGCTGTCTGGCTGCAGCCCTCTGCACAGCCCTTCTTCCCCACAGCAGCATAGCTCCAGCTGTTTATAAGCCTTGTTTTTATGAGGTTGAAGGCACAAACACATAGGTTAAGATGGTCTGTGAGAGAACTACGCAGTGCTGTCAGCCTGAAGTCTCACTCTCTGTGGAGATAAAGCACTGCTTACCCATACTCTGAGAGGAATTTTGCAGATATTGACCTGCCTAGGTTCTTTTCTGAGCAGAACTGTTAAGAGCCTCTGTTGATAAGGACAGGAAAACTATTTTACCCTTTATACTTAGTTATGATGGCCCAACACAGTACCTCTACTTTTGGAAGAAGCAATGAAGATCAGCTAAAACACTTTGCCTTTCAATACAGCGAAACCTTCATTTGTGTGCTGTCCAGATTGTGTTTGTGGTATTCATAAGATTTCTTGCCCTTGAAGCTGCTAAGAGATGAAATCAACTTTTTTTAAATTTTGTTATTTACCCACAAAGAAAAGAAAATAATTGGAGCCTAGTCATGTTTGTAAAGCCCTATCACATCATTAAACTCAACAGGAAAATATTTCTCTAGATGAAATGTGAAGTTTTTACATGTCTGCTATTGGACTCCTCGTCCCACTCATTGTTTTGAAGATGAAGAGGAGTTGTTAGAACTATCATCGTTCTCCCTGCTCCTTGCAAGGCTTGTTTTATAATGTGATGACTCAAAAAGGTCCTTAAATATGTGCTCAGTGGGAATCAACTGAGACAGTAGCCATGCTGGCTTCAGCACAGCAACTTATTTTTAGCATCAGAGTATTGAGCATGAGATTTATTTTCAGAAGAAACATCCAATAATAGAGATGACTGTTGTTTTTCTATTCCTTTCAAATTCATCTAGCAAAAGCAGAAATGTGATGGATATCTGAGCCAATTTCTATTTTAAGAGCCACTTAAGGAAGTTTTTCAGCTGGACAAAATAAGAGGTTCAAGACCATGACAAAAGGGTGTGGAGAAAACACTGCAAAGGTAAAATGTTACAGTGTTAATTAGAGGAAATACCATCCTACTACTCATTACTAATATTCATTGTTATGAATACAACATGGTTCTGCTGAGTCATTTACTCAGAAAATATCTGGATGACCCTACCCTGGAGAGCTTCAACTCTTCATGCTCTCAGCGTTTCCTCTGGAAGTAATATGTTTTCAGAACTGGATGGGGAGTTAGACCATTCATCCTCTTTCCACCCAACCATAACTCTTCTCCAAAATATGTTATATCCACTCATAAGGAGAAACTTAAACAACAGGTATGTTGGACTGTCATCGTAGTTATGTGTGTCATGGAACAGGATCTCTCCTCAGGGCACTTCCTATGCAAATAGACATGTGAACAAGCCCAGGGGGCTATAATGAGAACTCTCAGAACAAAGATAAGTTGATTATGTGTTCCAGATTTGAAACCCCCCAATGACATCACGCCCCCACTTCCCAAGATCATTTGGCATAACATCTGTGTGTAATGCTAGTGCGGTCTTGATAGTTACTGGAGCAAAATCTCAAGTAACATCTGTGGCCTCATTAAGAACCAGGCCTGTTTGCCTTCCTTTAAAAACTACTTTTGGCTTGTGTCACCCGCTGATTTGTGACTTGTGTCTGTATTTGCTCTGTTCCCAGTGTTTTCAGTAAATTGAAAAGTGTTCAATGTCCCTGAGCCCTGTAGATTCCTGTCCCATCTCTGATCTCTTCTCACCTGAGCAAAACTAGAAAGAAATGCTTACTGACCCAAATCCAAAAGTATGTGATTTCTACAGTTGTTCTAAAATATCCCTGCTTGCATTTCAGTCCCATATGTAGCAGGGGAAAAGCGCCTGGGCAGTGTTTTCCTGGAACTAATTATGCCAAATTCACAGAGGCATCTGGGGATCTAATTCCCATTGATTTCCTGGGATGTCTAAAGCTCTTTGTGAATGTAGGTCTCTCAATCTAAGGATGAAAATATATTCTCATATTACTAGTACTGGGAGAGATGTCCAGCGGGAACCATAGGTTTTGCTTGCTTATGAACTGGCAAGCGTCAAGGCATCTCATCTGGTTTCGCTCATTACTTTCAAATAAACCATAATTTTCTGTAAAAGCCATCTCCATTCAAAAAGTTCTTGTGTCCAAACACCTAAATGGCTCATCCTTACCTGGCCTACTATAGAATATTTCTGTTACATTTCAGGAGACAGAGGTAGATGATTAGGAGCCATGGACTGTCCTCTCTGTTTCCAGCTTTTCTTTCCCTACCACAGGCAACACACATCTCCATCTCTCTCCTTAATGTTATGTTCTACACATTAGACAAACATGAAATATGAAAACCTAAGTTCATTATTAATTTTACAGAATCTTCCCTCCCCCTCCCTTCTCTTTTTCCATCTGAGGACTGACTGTTGGAGCTCCTCCACGCTTGGGGATCTGGGATAGAAATAAATAAATGTTGATTTGAGACCTCCAAGATGCCCAGGAACAGCCCCCTGAGTCTCACCAGAACAAAAGACAACTTAAATATCTGTGCCTATGCAGGCTTCTGAAATGCTAGAGTTAGACTTAGTGACTTCTCAAATCATGAATTCAGCATCCAGCTAGGAAGAAGTTTATATTTGATACTACATGGCATAGAAGATAGCGTGTTAGCACATGCCATATAGACACATTTTTGGGCACAGATTATCTGAAGCATAATCATGTAGGGAGAGGAAAATACTTTATATTAGAAGAATTAATCTAAAACCAGGTATGTTTTCATCTACCTTCACGTTTAGGAACTTCTGTTACCCATTGACCCCTTTCTAGCAGCTTATTTTAATCTCTCAATGGATTTAAAAGTACACCTCACACACACCACTGTACAGGGTCATAGCCAGCCAAACTCCCTGGAAGGCAGATGAGGATGTTAGGCTCCTCAAAAATGAGATACAGGACCCAGGTGAGAGCTGAAGCAGCAGTGGAGATGAGTCCTCTGTGTGCCTCTGGTGTCAACCAGAAGGAAACCATGGGGATGCCTGGGGAAGGGAGACAGTCAAGCAGACAGTCAAGCAAACACCCTCCATCTCTTTCCTCCTTTCCACTCTCCCCCAAGGAAATCTGAGCCTGTTACAGAGGCTTGGCATGAAACCTGGGCCTGATTTTCAGGCTGTTAATGCATAACACAGCCTTGGTAACTCACTGAAATCAAACAAGATGGTAATTTAGACAAGTTAGAAATTATCTATGATGCAAGCAGGGAAAAACTTCTAAAAACTACACACTGTGTTTTACATCCATATACACAGCTCACTGTTCAGAGCTCCCAAAGAGAAGCAGCCTTGAAAAGAAAGGCAGGTCTGCAAAACATTGCATACATGACATAAAGAAAAATGGGGTACTCTCTTAAACAGATAGTCCACCTCCAATACAGTGTGCCACATGAAATCTGGGAACCAAGTGACAGGCATGGTAGAACTAGATCGGTAAACTTAGTCTTGTTGGTGAAAAAAATCCACCAACGATAGAACACAGTGTCAGAGGTAAAAAAAAAAAATTATTTGGAAATAAGCTATTTCAAATCCCATTGCGAGGAACACCAGAAATACTGCATTATTACTGCTCCACCACAGGTAATTGCAATGAGCATTGGCAGCATATCAACAGCAGATTTGTCCCTTCTCTTACAGTTCAGTATTAGTTCTGAGAGTCAGAATAACATTTTTGGAAGGGCTGGTGGGTTGTTAAATGTGTAAGGAGAAGAGTTGTTATGGCATGGATCTTGCTCTGAGACCCTCCCCAGGTTGCACAGCAGTGGGCATTGGCATGACAGGCCCTTGTCAGCTGCAGCCAAGGCCTCTAAGAATGGATCTGTTTGAGGTTTGATTTAACAAAAAATGACCAAAACGTTAGTTTGACTTTCAGCATGCCTGCCCTAAGCCTGTCACATCAGGCTTTATAATCAGCCTTGTTAGCTGGATGGGAGACGCACAGGCTGGGGAGGGCAGCAGGACTGAACAAGAAGCCAAATTAAGCAAAACCAGAAGGAGCTTTGTAATTTCTGCCTGAATTCCCATTAGACAATTTTTTCCCACTTTTTGTGAAGCTAGTGCAAAATTCTCACTCTCTGTAATGAGTTATGAACTCTACCAGCTTGGTGAGTGTGCTGGCAAGAGAGATGCAACCAGCCAGTTTTTCATTTTTGAGTAACTACTAATTCCTAAAAATGTCCACATGAAGCATGTAATAAGCACGTAGAAAGGAGTTCTTTCCAGGCCCGTGGAAATGTTTATACTCCCTCTTCTGCCTAAAATAAAAATTATGGGGCAAGTTCCTGGCTTGTGGAGCCCAGTGTGACTCCTTTGAATTTCTTGGCATTTTTCCACCTTCTGCCAGCTGAGAACCTGGACATCCTTAGATTTTCAGCAAAGTCGACAGAGAAATGAAGAGAAAGAGCATCATTCCCAGATATCAACTGCAAACATTTGTGCTCTGGTCTCACTAAAAAGCAAGCTGCCTTAAAAAGATGAAGAATAGGCTGTTACTTACAGCCTCAGCCTACAAACAGGAGCCTGTGACCAAAAGATCCCATAAAAAAAAACCTCCGTTCTGAATTCTGGACCTGATCATGCAATTAATAAAGAAATAAATCTGTAGTATATGGTCAGTCAAATTAGAGTTTTGTCAAAAGAGAGATCAGAATTATAAAATTCTTCTTAAATTTCCAGTAAATGCATATTTGTTTATAAACATGGATCTGGTTGTGTAGAATTTAGAAGAACAAATATCCAGACTTTACAGTTTAGACCTATACATTTCCAGTGAATAATAGAGTTCCTATTAAGTAAGATATTTCTTCACCTCTGGAAGAGCTGAAAACTAAAATTCTATGGCTATGAAAGGTACAGAGATATAGACAAGCATGCATGGGTGTGTTTCTCACACATCATCTTCCTAAAATATTTTGTATATTGTATAAATACAATTACACACTAACTATACATAAAAGAAGCATAATGCTGCAAAACCAGTAAGTTAAAGGTTAAGAAATGCTGGAATTAAGGACACTACTGTAGAAAAAAAATTTTAAAAATTGCCCAGTACGAAAAAAAACCTCAAAACCAGCATTTCAGATATTCAACTCATTTTGGGACAAAAATTTGAAACAAACAAAACAAAACAACAACAACAACAACAACAAAGAAGAAGAAGAAAAACACCCACAAAAAATTCTGTCACTGGGCTTCTCTGCAGGCTGAGAATTGAGGCTTTTCATCAACTTTTGCCAAAGATTTCATTTGCCGTAGGACTGCACGCAAAAGAAAAAGCCAAAGGTCTACAGAAACAGATGCTCTAGTGTGTAGGAGACATTTTACCATCATCATCCATCCTGTCTCCTCAGCCTGGGTCTGCTCCAGCCCCTGCTTCACAGCCATGCACAGAATTAATTCTGTCCAGCTGCTCATTCCCACTCTCCAAAACCTTTACATTCCTCGCTTCATGTCTTGCACCTTAGCTAGGAGGAACTGGCAACACCAGAGAGATACTCTCTGCTTTCCAGGCTGTGCCTGGGGCACCAGGACTTGAGGAAGAAATCTCAGGAAAAGCCCTGCTTAGTCTCTCCCTGCTTGAGATGGGTTATGCTCAGGGCAGGCAGAATATTTGGGATAAGAACAACCAGACTTTAGGCAAAACCTACACAGATGTTGCAGATTGAATTTTCTCACATCTTCATCAAATTTGACCACCTTTTCATGGGAAAAGGAAAAGGCATATTCTGAGCACTTAAGTGATTTTAAGGCACCAGGGCCAAATGCAACAGTGCTAGAATTCATCAGGAGAGTTTCTTTCTTACTCTCTTATTGATAGAAAAGTCCAGACTACCTAATTTGACTATCTACCCAGATAATTCAACATGGCATAAGAATTTCAGCCCAAACATTTAGGTCCAGTTATGTGTGAGGAAGATGAACTTATATGGGAAACTTCTAAGTGGAAATTGCGCTTACCACCTCTTCCTAGGAAAGTCTGAAAAAAGTCCTCCCATACTGCCTGATGGAAAGAGAACAAGGAACATCTTAAGAGGATTTGTGATGAACTGTACAATAATTAGAAAGAACAATAACAATACCTGATAATACCTGACAATAATTACAATGCCTCAAGTTCGTAGGAGGGGCCCTAGACTCTGCATAAAGCAGACACCTGGCCACGCTTGTGTGAGTGCTCTTGAGGGACTCCTTGTGCTGCATCCATCAGTCTTCAGTCAAGACCTAGGGCACTGGCTCCTCCTCCCCACCCAGGGGCTCAGCAGTTGTCCACATCCAGCAGCATCACCCCATGCTCAGCATGCCCCACACAGTCCCTACCTCCCCACACCACCCATCAAACCCACATCCCCTCTCTTGACAGCAAGAGATTTCCTGCAAGTTTGAAGGCAAAATAGCTGAGAATGAAAAAGATTTTCTTCTCTCACAGCATCTCAGTGCAGTGGAGAGACTGGTCTCCTCTCACTGAAACAGCAGATATTGTGGAGTACCTAGAGAATGCTGTGGGAGTAAAGAGATTAAACCTTGCCCTTTGGGCCTGACTAAGCTGGGTATGGTGTGCCTTAGCAAAAAAGAAAACAGAAGAAGTATTTAAAATTTTCAGTCCAGGGGAACTGAATCACAGTGCTCTCTGACTTTGTATCTCAGGTGTTCTAGAAACCCCAAGGAGGTGCCCATGGGAAGGAGGCATTTTTGCCTATGAAAATAACCCTGGGACACATCATCAAGGTCTTTAGGAAGGAGTTTGTTTTGGACATTCAGCTGATGGACTTTATTGTCCCACTGAAGTCAGTGGGACAGTATCTGAATTACTGCAACAAGGAGACAACATCTTGCCCCAAGGGTTGTAGACTTGTGGTGACGATGGCATTGGTGTCCAAGTTATGTAATATAAAAAAGAGGATTGAGAAAAGAGGGGTCATTACACTTCCCGGGTATAACAAGCAAACTCATCCTCTGGCAGCAGTGGGGTGAGAGCAGCATGGCAGGAAAATAACAGGGACCGGTCATCTCAGGGACCGGTCATTTCAGGGACAAGTCATCTCAGAGAAGGCACTTCAGTGGAGACCCCCGCCTGAACAGTGCAACTGCAAAGGGCAAGAAGGACTGGATCAGAAATAACAGCTGAAAAGTGCAGGATTTAACTATTGGTTTGTGCAGGAGGGGCGAAGAAGATGACTGTGGTTACAGCTTGATAGTCTTGTAACAGCCTGCTGCTTTCTCAAATAACACGGAGTGTGCTCCGTCAAGAAGGAGCCACCAAGCACCTGCTTCTCCTGTGCCTGCGTCGGGAGGCTTGGCCAAACATAAACACGCAGGTGAAGAGGTTGAAATGATGAAAGACAATAGACCATTACCAGGGACTTAATGGTGTTGTAAAGGAGATAAATGTCTTTGAAGTAACACCCTTAAAACATGTGACCTTCGGGCTGACCTTTCCTTTCACATTATGGTATGCAGATTGTTTTATACTGGCCAGTGCAAACAAAGCAAGGAGAGCTAGCATCTCAGCCCATGTGATAGGAAAGTACTTGGACATCATATCCATCTAGACAGCCTGTTGTTCACTTTAGCTTGCCAAAAGTAAAGCTCCGCCACAATTACTGCCTTTCAAGACACATACCTCACACTCCAAATAAAGCAAGCGTATTATTTTCACTAGAATTTCATTAATAAGACCAAATCCTGGAGGCAGAGAGCCAAACCCAAATCATTCCTCCAGTCACCACAGGCTTTCTCTGTTCCAGAAAAGCACTGTTATGATTGTCTGTCACTTGAGCAGGACAGTCTGGAGGACAGAGGTGAACCTAAAGGGGTCACCACTGGAAAGAGCAGAGATGCTGGAAGCACTGTGTGTAAGGCTCTGATTGAGACTGTGAGAAAATAAGCAGAACTTACCCATTCCTCTTTTTCCAGCTGGGAGTATGCCAGCATGAATTAGCATTTTTTTTTTCGATGTATAATCACAGCACTGTTTTATGCTACTGAGATTGCAAGCTCTTCTAGTCACCAGCAGCTTTTCTACTCTGTTTGCATGGTGCTTGGTATAACAATGTTTCAAGCCACAGCTGGTGCCAAACACATAATAAATAAGAGTAAGAAGAAAGCTGCAAATGTTAGTTGAAAGATTGCATGCACACAGTCTTTGCTCCTCTATACACTTTGAGAAAAAACAGAAAACTGGGTTTTTTCTGAATCCAGATGCAGGGAGATATTTCAGGTCTGCAGAAGCGAAGATGGGCCTTGCTAAGAGAGGAAAGGAGAACAAATACTGGCAAGAGAGGTCCCTCATCCCTTTCAGCACCCTTGTAAAACAACAGAGTAAACTTTAAAGAACAAGGTCTGAAGGTCCAAGCCAGCCTAGAGCCGTCTGCTAGGGCAGATGGGACCCTGAACGAGGAAGGAATTGCTGGACCTTAGAGAAAACGGGGTGATCTGTGCTTCCCCATGCACAGCTGGAAGGGTAGCACTGGGAACAGTGCCAGGACAGCAGATGGAAAGGGGGCAGTGGTGGGCTGGGCACACGGTGGTGCACCTTCAGCAGCCATGGAACAGACACCCACAGGACTTCTTGTAAGCCTCAGAACTGGAGGAGAATGGGGCTCGCAGACCTGGGCAGAACAGTCTGTTCTGTTGCCGTGCCTCTTCCCCTAGCTGTTGTCAGATGTCCCACATGCAGCTCCTGGCTACTCTAACCCCACTCCTGGAGCTATGTGAGGAGGCATGAACTCCTGCACCTATTTGCAGCCACATGAATGCAAAACTCGAGAACACACCCTATGAGTAAGTGCTGCCAGAGCCAGGGAGCTTCCTGAAATAATCCTCTGCATTGCTGTCCCACCTTCTTCACTGGGGCTGGGGACATGTTGCAGCCCGCTTTGTCCAGCTGGCCTGGGGTCATGCAGGGCCCCAGGAAGGGCAGCCCCGTGGGGGAGACTGCAGGTGTCTCTGTGGTTTTGCCTGCTTTTACTTGGCCCTGATATTTTGGTGACCTAATAGGCTACAGAAGAGCCTCAGTACCAGGGCAGTTCTGGTTACCCCTTTTAGAAAAGTGCCTGTGTTTTCAGTTATGTGAAGCAAAGGGCAGGTGATGGCTAGGACCAACATCTGGGTCCAGCCTTAAAATCTTTTGGAGGGAGTAGAAAAGCAAGTCTAAATTGGTGTTAAATTGGCCCCTGGTCTAAGTAGAGGAAATCCAGCAGCACTCTAAGAAACAAATAAAGGTGCTATATGGATTTTTATGTCCCAAGGAGTAGAGCCATAATTATTATATGCGTGGCATGTTTTTTTTTTCCTAAGTTAGATTTTGTTTTCTCAAGGCTTGTCATTTAAATGTCTCTCAGCTGTGAACTGTCAGAGGCTAGGAGAGGACTTGGAAGATGACACTATGTCTGCTCACCCATATTTATGCTGTCCTCTAAACTGTTGCTTTGGGATGTTTAGTTAGATGAATCTTTGCCTTAATGAACTTGGCTGCTCTTGAGTGCTTATAAAATACATCCTATGTTTGCATGTCATGGATTTCAAAGGGGCTTGGGTGGGATTTTGGTTTGGTTTGTGCTTTAATTAGCTGCAAACTTCAGTATGCAGCAAAGCCAGTGGTATTTGCACATAATGCAAAATCCACCCTCAGACAGAGCTTGCTGCTGCTTTTAACCTACCCTGTTGCCAGATAACCTGTTCTTTTTGTGCCGTAGCTGATATCAGAGGCGTGGTGAGGGTGGGGGTGGGTGGGGGGCAGACAGGCATCCTTCAGGGAGGGCACCTGGGATGGGTAATTTGCTCTTCCAGGACCAAAACAGAACTTGACACTGGCGTGTTTTTGACTCCATGCCACAAACATTTGCACTCCACAGAGCTTTCTTAATTTGGCTAGATGGTATTTACCCACTCCTTGGGAGAGATGGCTGAGACTCCAGGCAGTTTGATTTATGCCAGTTGTTCAATTTGTGACAAATGCTGTCAACAGTTGTTCATTTTAATTACTGTTCTTGGGCCCAGATGTCTCAAAGATGAGCTCAGCACCACATAAATATAATAAATACAGATAATATTAGCAACTCAGCTTCCTTTCTAGGGGAGGAGTGTGGAACAACCTACTGCCCTTTCTTCCCAAATGTCTCACCCCTGCCTGGCATGGCACTGGAAGCAGCAGTAGAAAGAGAAGGTAGATTACCTTTCCCTCCTGTTTGCTAGTGGGCTGCTCATGCCCACTGCTCCCACACTAAAATTGCGCCTTCCTTTGTTCATCATATAGATACACATCACTTTGTCCAGACCTCCCCAGAGTAAGCCCTCTGGCCTCCACAGCAGAGCTGTTCCTGCTCCTCCAGGCTTTTGGCACAAATGGGAGGAACAGTGGAGACAGCAGAGCTTCCTGCCCATCTCTGTTCTCTCCAATATTACTCGAGACCATTGTACCAAAAGGGAAACTATAAACCTAAAACTATTTTAGCAGAACCACCTTCTCAGGGCTTTTGTTCCCTCACTGAATATACAACACACTATATAGAGAGGTTTTTTACAAGAAGTTCAGTGCCTTCTGCATCCCAGCTGGAGCTGGGCTCAGAGAAGTGGCCTTAAGGTGATTATTACTCCCAGGTCATGCAGGCCCCTGTCACCTCTGCTGGACACCCCATCACTCCCACAGGCTATTCAACACTTTTTGGAAAAGGTCAGGAGGATAGGGACTTTGGTAAAACTCAGGAGGGATGAATACAGCCCTATATCCTACCCCAGCTGTGGAAAGGCTTGTTCTCCTTTGCTTCCTCCAGGGCAGTGGATGTTGTTCACTAAAACTTGTTTAAAAATGTATCCAAAGCCACAGCTGGGTTTCCAGTGCCTGTACATAATTAATAAGCAATATGGGCAATTTAATGTCTTTATTCTATCAGCTCAGAGTAGGAATTCTTTCAGGAGCGTTAAGCCATACAAGCAACATTAGAACCTCAGCAAATTATGAACCAAGTTGTTTACCTTGTGAAACCTCTCATATGTTAATTTTGTTCCTTGGCACTTTCTTAATTTTTTACCGCTGACTCACACTAAAGAATTTTTCAGTTAATTGCAGAAAGCACTTCAGATAGCTCCTGCCTTTGGCTCTTTCCTCCTGTCTCCACTTGCACAAGGAGGCAAATACTGTCCTCTGTCTGGCAGGGGTGGGGTTTTACATGTTTGGCCTACAGTGAGGTCAGGGTCAGTGCCACGATAGTGAAGTCCATGATCATCTGAAGAAATATGGGTGCACTGGGAGCCCAAGCCCATACTGACTATGGGTGCTTTTTGGCAGGATTGATGATGTTTCCCATTGTGGGTGTCTGGGGCTGTGGCTGGGCACAGAGAGGACATGCTTCTGCCCACGGGTGACAGCCACCCCCCACCCCTTCCCTGAGCCCTCCAACTTCACGTGCCATTGGCACGCACATTCAGAGGACGGAAACTGGAATGTGACACCCTGGGGTCTGGGGCCAGCTGGAGGTGGGAGGACAGAGCCGGGAGCGCGTTACGACGCTTGTAATCACACTGGACACATACGGTTGTATTTAAGTGCTGGATGTCTGCTGGCTGAGGAGGCCGAGGCAAGACTGGACTTGATTAGACATAATGACAAAAATGGACCAACTGTTGCTGAGAAAGCCTCTGCAGCAAAGTATTAGGTCTTTGTTATTGAGATATTACTGTCTGAGGCTTCACTGCTTTCAACTCCCCATCGTTATCTTTACAGACTTCCACTGCACTTTAAATAGGTTCCCAAGTTCAGCTCTTTGCCCTCGGCCATAAATTTAACACACTAAATATTTTCATCTGCTGTAGAACACACCACACTGTGGAACTTGTTACTTCATGGCAAATAAATAGAGCTTGAAAACAGGACATGCTTTTGAATTTATTTTTTTTTTTAAAGTATAACCCTTCTCACCCTAAAAATGTTAAAAATCAACACTTTTGTTTTCCAGTGTCTGAGTTAATGTATATCTTTTATATCTTTTATTATACAATTGGTACTGACTGTACTTCTCTGTATCTAAACATAATGGATAAAAAAATAACATGTTTAAATAAATATTTAAATATGTATTCAGTTTATTTATTTGCCACTAAAAGATTCAAAAAATGTATTTATTTTTCAGGCTTCATTTAATATAATGGTTTAGTATATGATTACATTTATCTGCCTGTGTTCATACCCAACAAATACATCAATGTATTTTCTGTTGTGATTAAATGCACTTTTATATTATCTCTAATATGCTGGAGTTATTTCTATTTGTTCAAAGGTACCAGAAGAAAAGTGGATTTCTATGTAAAATATTATACAGAACTAAATAATCCTAAGTTATACAAATCATTAAAATAGACAATTTAGTTCTTTGATCAAATTAGTGTAGCTTTACTTAAGTAAGCGTGACCCTGAGAGCCTTGCCTTTACTGGTAACTGCAGCAGCTTTTAATCTTTGTGCATTAGCTAAAAACCTGCTGAGGACTCTGTACCTCCACAGCTGAGCTTCCTTAGATTTATGGAGGCAGAGGTAGAACAGGCAAGAAGCAACATGCCTGTACCTAATGGCTAGGGGACTTCACTGAGGGATTTTACATGAAACAGTAGCTGGATAAAAACCAGTGATAGACGTAGGATTGCAGAATAATTTAGCTTTGAAGATACCTCTGGAGGTCATCCAGTCCATCCCCCGCTCAGAGCAGGGTAAACTTCAAAGTGAAATACAAGCTCAAGTTAGATCAGGTAGTACAGGGTCATAACCAGCTGAGGTATGAGTATCTCCATGGACAGGGTTGCTCATGGATGTAGACACCAGAGCAGCCCTGCCCAGATAACCACCCTACAAAAGTCATGCTTTTTGCTCAGTTTCCTACCAGCCCTGTGATTCCTGGCTGTGCAACGCTGCAGTTTCTACACAGACCTACAGGCCAGAGAGAGATGAGGGTACTTGCCTGAAATGTGGGAATGTGGTTTAAAATCCCCTCAGGCAGAGGAAGCCTCAAACCCTTCCTTGAATGGTGGTCCATCTGCTGTGGCCAGAAATGCCGCCGACCACAGGCTTTCTTGTATTATTGATTCAAGTCCTGTGTCTGTTGCTAAAAGTATTCGGATGCTGCTTCATCCCCTTCCAGCAGCTGTACTCACTCAGGGGAGTGCCCTGATCCCAGCCCCATCCCTGTCCCTGCGTGGGGGCCCTTGCAGGCCAGTACTGCTTCTCTGCATGGGCAGCCTTGCTGCTCAATCTCGGCAGCTAAGGGGCTTGGTCTGGTGCAAGCCAGTCAAAAGGCACCCACTCAGAGGGGGCTGCTCCCCTCCCTCTATTTCTGAGTCAAAGAGGTGTCCCCCTGGTTTTAATCACTGAGGAACAGAACTCAGCCAGCAGTGGGGTGCTTTGGGACAAAAGGGTTTTATCTTCTGTGTTTCAGGATGGAATCCTTTGCTCGTGGTACCCACTGGAGAGAGTGCTACTGTTCAAGCAGTAGAGAGAGCAGGCTCCTGCGGTGGCCCTGGGGCCGTTCTGGAGGGAGACCAGTGGTATGGGCACTTTACAAACCTCCTATTACCACCTGTTAGAGCAGGTCCCACTCTGGGGTAGAGACCAGACAACAGGTTTCGTCCCTGCTCCACATGCTGAGCACAGGCAGATCCTCAGTCCAGTGGACACACACAGCAGCAGCACTTTAATCAAAGGAGATGAAGCCAAGGTGACCAGTACCCCTAGGTCTTTTTCTGCTGGGCAGATTTCCAGATATTCCTTCCCAAGACTGTAGCATGGCCTGGGGTTTTTGTGACACAAGTGCAGGACTCGTCACTTCATTTTGTGGAGGCTCATACAATTGGCCTGGGCCCATTGATCCAAACTGTCCAGATCCTCTGCAAAGCCTTCCACACTCCAGCAGATAAACACTCCCTCTGACTTTGTGTTGTCTGTGAACTTGCTGAAGGTCCACTTGATCCTTTCATCCAGGTCATAAATGTAGGTATTAAACAGGTGTGGCCCCAGCACTGAGCCCTGGGGTACACCACCTGTGACCACAGAACCACAGAATGAGTCAGGTTGGAAGGGACCACAGTGGGTCATCTAGTCCAACCTCCCTGTTCAGTCAGGGTCATCCCAGAGCACATGACACAGGGTTCTGTCCAGATGGTTCTTGAATATCTCCAGTGAGGGAGACTCCACCACCTCTCTGGGCAGCCTGTTCCAGTGCACCTGCGCAAGTAAAGTTCTTCCTCATGTTCAGGTGGAACTTCCTGTGCTTCAGTTTCTTCCCATTGCCTCTTGTCCTATTGCTTGGCGCCACTGACAAGAGCCTGGCTCCATCTTCGACACCCTCCCTTCAGAGACTGATAGACATTGATGAGGTCCCCTCTCACTTGTCTCTTCTTGAGGCTGAACAAGCCCAACTCTCTCAGCCTTTCTTCATAAGAGAGATGTTGCAGCCCCTCATCACCTTTGTAGCCTTCCACTGGACCTGCACTAGTAGCTCCATGTCTCTCTTGTACCGAGGAGCCCAGAACTGGACACAGCACTCCGGGTGAGCATCTCACCAGGGCCATCACAAAATTTTGTGCCTTACCCAGATCCCTGATGCTGGCAGTGGTGTTTCCTGGACTGACCTTCCCTTTAAAGACCCTCACAGCAGCCGAGGTTGGAGCACCAACACAAATCTTTCTTCCCCCCGACATTTATCCCACATTTTCCATAAGAAGTAGTGGGACCACAACTGTCCCCATAATGACTTTTATATACCCAGTTAAATATGGATATTCCAACCTTCTGTAGCTACACTCTACATCCCGTACCTCTGTCTGTACCCCTACTGCTGCAAGATGCTGAAGTCAGGTCTTAGCTTGGGCAACTCGACACCTTCCCCTTCCATTCACTTGTCCTGTGGCATGTAACAACTGCTCAAGCACAGAGCTCTGCAAAGCCACATCTGAAGCTGAGTCCATGTCCTCCTCCTGTGCAGCTACCTGATTTGGTTAGCAGCACCACTGTGATGGTGGTAGTGCAGACCAAGACTCCAGGCAGAGAGAGACAGAGTAGGTGGTTCCCACATCTGCCCCCAAGTTCAGCAAGCACTACTGAGTATGCAGTGTGCTCCCTCTAGGAAAAGGGTCCCACAGAGATAATGTTATACATTATCTCTGTGTTTTACAGGGCTTCAGTCCCATTATAAAAGTATACAGCATATTATATATTACAATTTGATGTGTTATTTCTATATAAATATGCATTTTATTAAATATGCCTGCATGCATATAAAGTATTACTGTTAAATAGCTAATATTTTGTAGAGATGTAATATTACATTTATCATTCTGGTGGTGACAGGAACTGAGACAGGTGTTTCTGAACCTGGGCCATATTCCTCTTATTATGCTTCAGTGCAGCAGAGCTGCTTTGGCCATGATCCTGCTGTTTGCTGTTGGGAGTTGATCTCCAGGGTTCACTAAGAGGAGAAAGCAGAGCCTTTCCAGAAAGAAGTACTCTTCTGGAGCACAGAGCGATGCCCTTCAGTTCTGTGGGATTGTAGCCTAAAGGATGGGAATTTAGTGCCTGGCTGCAGGGTAATTTTGCTGTGAGATATTTCAGAAGGCACTCTTCTTCATCAGAGAGTAAGATATGTTCCTTGCCTCCTTGGGCATGATGGAAGCCCTGGCTCTTTTTTTACATCCTCTTGAGCTTGAGGATTCCCCATAGGGAAGAAAACGGCGATTGAGAATGAAGGGTTTTCTGTGTATATCTTGTTTTATTTATGCTTTATCTTCAAACAGTGAAGGGGGAAATGGCATGGAGGTGGTCCCATTTGGGAGTTGGGGCCAACAAGATAGTGATCAGCCTAAGAGTGCTCAGGCCCAAGGTCTGCATTGGACCAAGAGGGAGGAAGGCAGAGAGCAAACCACCCCAGAGCCCTCATCCTACAGAGAAACCTCTCAAAGTCCCTTCAAAGCAGGGATGATGGTCACACACACAAATAGTGTGCACAATAGCACCATCTGGTGACTTTGGCCATCAGACTGTGTTTCCATGGCACCATATTACCCAGGGGACAATTTCCTCTCCAGTGCCTGGGCTGCTGCTCTCCATGCCCTTTTCATAAAATCAATGGTTTCGGTTCTTCTGCAGAACAAAAAACAGTAGACATGGCAGAGTCTTTCAAAACCACTCCTGCCAAACTCCCATATTGTTGCTGGTAGGACCCTGAATTTTATCATTCTTATGTTACAGTAAAATTTGGTTTACATTCTTTTTTTATGTGTTTGTTAGATATTTGGCACATATAGCACTACCTACCAGATGCTAGGAGAACTCTCACAGGCCAGTTATGAAATGAAGCATTTTTCTGGCTTTCTTGATTGTTTGTTTCCTATTCCTTGGAAGCAATGTGTCACTGCACTAACACACATTTCTTCAGGTCAACAACCTCACCCTGACCATGCTCCACTACTTCTTCCACTGCCACTAACGCAATATTCCAAAGAAAATCCCCCACTCAAGAATAAGCTTCGTGGGAAGCCAGCCATGTTGTCACCCTTTTTTGAGTGGCACATATAAAAGCCTTGAATAAGCAGTAAGAAGACAGAAACACAGCCCAGGACTACCATGAAGCATAAATGCCCAAAGCGTGTCCTGTTTCCTTTGCCTCACCTTTTCTTTATCCCTTGTTGCATGAGAAAACAAGCAGTGAGAGGAAGTTCTTTTTCATACTCCAGAGAGGATTCTGAGGGTCTTGGTTGGTTTGAGGCAGCACTGAAGTAAAACATAAACATGTGAGCCCAGAAAACATCCCTTGCTCCACTCATCCAAAGCAGAAGGAATTCTGTTTATGGATTCCTCTTCTCAACCAGCTGAGAGTGATGCTTGCTCATGGCTCTCTCTGTGACATGTGCCTCTCCTTGGCTGCCTGCCTGTGCCTGCACATCCCACTACAGTCATGCTGGTGACAAATGTGTCCCATGTACCCTTCCACTGTGCTCTGCAAACACCTCCTGACTTTTTGTCCTGAGACATCCAGCATGTAGAGTTCCTACCAAGATCCACCTTTCCCAGAGTAGTTCAAGGGCACATTAGCTCCAGACTTTGCACAGCCTCATGAGCTTTGGCTAGCTCACTTTGTGTGGTTGTTCTGTGCTGTAGCAGCAAATTCATGGACACCTGCACTACAATGTATTCACTCTGTACTGCAAATTCATCTTACAAGGATGTCTAATATTACAAAGTCATCATTATAATTAAATATATTTCTGACTACTTGTTAGGTTATTCTGAAACATTCTGTTTTGATAGGACAGTGGGTAATGGTTTTAAACTAAATGAAGATTGATTTAGATTAGATCAAAAAAGAAGTTTTTTACAATGGGGGTGTTTAAATGCTGTTATAGGTTGCCCAGAGAGGTGGTAGATGACTCATCCCTGGAAACATTCAAAGTCAGATTGGATGGGGCTCTGAGCAACCTGATCTAGTTGAAGATGTCCCTGCCCATTGCAGAAGGGTTGGACTAGAGGATCTTAAAGGTCCCTTCCATGCCAAACTATTCTGTGATTATCAGACACAACTGAAATGGCACTCACATTTCCTTTATAGATGACCAAAGCGCATTTTGAGGTCTGTCTTACCTGATGTTTTGTTTATGCGCTTGCTTAGAGTTTGAGGAGAAATATTTGCAAAGAATCATCCAGAAATTAATACCAAGATGCAGAGTTTCCCATCTAATTACATATGCTGGATGTTGTCATTGTAAGTGCCTCTGTAAGTTAAGATACGAAATGAAGTGTGCATCCTTTCTGGGTAGAGTAGAAGCAAACCGCTACTGCAGAAACAATCCCTTGGGTGTCTGTTTTTCTCAACTTCTTTTCTTGTATAATATTTTAAAATTAGATCAGCAATTTTTTAAACTCCATTCTTCTCCACAGATAGGAATCATTTCCCATGTACCTTACCAGCATCCTTTCCTGTGCTGAGGACTACTGAAAGGGCCAATAAGGAAAACCTGGCTGGGAAAGATTACCTCAAGCATAATTTGTTTCCCCATGTTTTCAGTGTGTGCTTTGTTTCAAAACTTGTGGAAAAGCCAGCTTTTCACTCACGGAAAAAAGCCTCAGAAGGTGCTCTTGGTGATGGTGGTCAACAAATAGATCAAAGATAAGATCTCCCCTCCCAAACCTTGCTGAGTCACCTGCCTTCAAGGGCTCATACCCCAGAATTTCCAGAGAGAAAAGAAAAGAAACATCAGCCCCACTTGCTGAAACAGCTTCACTTGGCAAGGAGTTGCAAAAGATCATGTGGACCACAGGGAGAGAGCAAGCAAGAGTGCTCTCAGCCTCAGTCACCTGCCCAGAGAGGGACTTCGAGGGTCTCATTTTTACTGTAGCATCTCTTGGTACAGTTCCTGAAATGACTAACACACAAGAATTAACTGGTCACCAGAGCACGACTGTGGCCCTCCCCTGCCAAAGTCACACAGAGCACAACAGGTGCAGACAGCACTGGCCCAGGCCCCTGGGCCACGTGGCTGGAACAACATCCAGCCTAGGAAACATGCCAAGGTGTTGTAGGCTGCCAAATGGAGGTGAGGGGCTCTTCAACAGGGAGGTGCAGAGTTTTAGGTGCCTTAGGGCTTGGCAAATGCCAGAAAGAAGAGTCATGGTTTTGGACTTTGGTCAAGAGGTCCTTACACAGCATTAACAACTCCCTGAGCTCCTCAGTACCAGGATCTTAAGTCCCAGGCAGTGGCTTAGGGACGCAGCATGGCTCTCCTGGCATAAGCAGCCCCATACTGGCCACAGGTGTGTGAGCAGTTCTGTGGACCCACAGCAACACTACTGTCCTCTCCCAAGTCTCTGCCTGACCCTGGTTTCTCAAGCCAAGCCCAGTCCCTCAGCCTCAGGTTCCACATTATTTCCATGTCCTGTTGGCAGGAGGCTGCACAGCAGTGACACCTCTGAAGGAGGCCCTAAGCAAGGCCTTCAGCCTCATCCCTTACCTGTTCCCATGCCTGGGGGATCTCTGTAAGCAGGTTGCCCATCCCAGTTTTACTGCCTGAATCCACTGTGGTGGCCAGGGAGGGATGTTTCACCTCCTCCAGCCTGTGCTGAAGCTCAGGTCCAGGGGCCTCACTAGAAGCAGAGGTCAGTGACCATGAGGGTGCCTCTGGGAGCAATGGATGGACTCCTTACCTTAGATGGCAAATTTCACTGTATGTTGTCGTTGCCAAGGTGTGGGTGCTCCCTAATCAAGACACAAAGTGTGCCTTCTGAGGCCACCCCAATGCCAGCACTGAGTTGGGAACACATTGGCATAAGGATGATAATTCATTCCAACTAGTTCCAGCTAGACCTAAACATTCTATTAAATCTTTGGGTCAATATGACACTTTAAGGGTGTTTGTTTCTCTGCAGAAAAGTGTGTCTGAAAAATAAATGGAGCTTAAATTTGTATTGTCTGTCATATTTTGGTCTGTCAGTTTTGATAGGGCATTTCAGCAGTGACAGGGGACAACAGAGTGATGACACCAGGCTAGACCCCATCCCTGTGCCCACAAAGAGCTCACTTTGTCCAGTTTCTAGTATCCAGCACACCAGACTGCCTCTCCAGACTTCTTTCTACCTAATGCCCTCTTTCCTTCATAGCCAGCCCCTGATTCTCTGCCCTCAGGCATCAATCAGAGACTCAATTGCTGAACATGAGTCAACAAAACCCCTGTCCCAAGACCTCTCACCATCTTGTCACCCCTTGTTTGTTACCTGCTTCACCTCCTGGTCCTTAAACACGGGGCTTGCAGAGCTGTTGTGGTCCTTACTCAGAAGAAATAGTTTTTTTGGAGGTCTTTTACTAAAGCATAATTGGTAGCATGGCTGTTTCAGAGGAAAAGGTGCAGAAAATACTATATTTGGCTTGGGCTCTCTAATGTGTTTTGTGAGTCTGAGAGAAGGAATATCTAAAACACACTGCAGAAACCATGCATAAGAAGTGAAAGAAGATTCCAAGATATAAGCAGAACAATTCTGAGTCATGCTAGAAGAAAATGCTAGAGGTAGGTACCAAGGAGAGGATTTTGGTGCTAGAAATATGGTCCCTGTTGCAGAATCATTGATGAACATGTACAACTGATTCAATATGAGATACACAACTCTGGAAGCACACATTTCTTTGACCCCTTTCAAGTATTTTGAAAGACAAGAATTTTCTCCCCCTCTCCTTGTGTGCACCAAGAGTATGGCTCAACTCTCAAATCCTTTCTTGTCTTTACAATTTGCTCTTAAACAAATGGACAAACACAAGCTTGTTTCACGATGGGAAGGAGCTTTCTTGTATCTAGGACTGATGTAGCTAAAGTGTTCCAATCTAATTACACCTTCTCCTTACCACGGAGGTCTGAAAGGATTGCTGTTCCCAGCACAACCAGTCCAGATAGAGCCCAAGCAGAACCTAACAGAAAGAGCTGCTGCCAGGACATTCTTGTTGAGGTCCTCAGCTTACTTGAGTGTAAATTCCTGGCTCCTCAGGAGCCAAAGCAGGCAGATAGATAGTCCTTATAGGTGAGCAACAAGGCCTATTCTTCCTGGGGACTTGGGCAGTGAGGACATGCTGTGGATATTGGGGTGATGGCCCACAGCAGGTGGGCTTTGTTGGTAGTCTGACCTGTGTGTGGCCTGGACCAGAGCAAGGAATTGCCTCCTGCTGTTCAGAGTTTATTCTAGGGGGGCAGCGTAAGGGTCTGTTCCTGCTGGTACTTTGTGGCTGCATTTTTTTGCCTATTCCAAGCACGCTGCAAAACTTTGCTCTCTTTTTTGTTGTTCGGGTTTTTTTCTATTTTGTTTTGGTTTGGTTTGGGGAGGTGAGCTTTCAGGGTTTTTTTCCCTTCCCTTCCCTTTCCCATTCCATTTTTTCCTCTTTTTGTGTACCTATGTACAGAAACAGATTTGTCTTTCAAAACAAGCTGAAAACTGAATCAGGGAAATTATGGAAAGTATAAAGTCCAAAAAAAACTGGGTCACTAATGAAGACCTGGTTGAAGGAGAAACTATGAATGAGTAAAGGATTTTATGCCTGAGTTACATCTGAGTGTCATGCCTGAGTTACTTCTGTCTCAGGGATGAGGGAAGTGTGGTTTCCCCAGTGAGAAGGTAGCAGCAGGGTGGCTGGGGGTGATTCCCCAGCAGCTGGGGTTGCAGCAGGGGCAGAGTCAGCACTTCTGACACTGGGTGTCCCAAGGGCCCAACCTGTCCCCCCAAGCAGCACCTCAGGGAGAGTGGAGAGGGTGAGAGGTGCCTTTCTCAGGAGCAGAAATACCAGACACCCTCGACCTCTGAAGTGGGACAAAGGGGCAGAGGAGAAAGGCTTGTCCATGAGAAGATAGAAACAGGTCAGTTTTCCTCATGTTTCTGCTCCTGCAGAATTATCGAATGAAAAATACTGGGCTAGACCAAGCACTCAACTTTTTTGTAACTATAAGAATAGAAAAAGAAAATTCTTGTGATTTGCTTGTAAACCAAAGTGAGTTCTTTTACAGTGCACCTTTTTGACAAGTCAGGAAAATGTAGCTTTTATCTAATGAACACCCTCTGCCCCCCTCACCCCATGCACCATACATAGTTTCTGAATCCCAGACAACTCACAGCTATCAGTACAAAGATGAAGGCAAAATAGTCATTACTTGCATGGCTAGGGGGCATCTGATGTAAAGTGCATTCCCTGGGTTTTGGGTTAGGGTTTGTAAAGAAGTGCAGAACACTTTCATCTCCCCTTTCAGCCCATCTGTGGCTTCAGTTGACAGGACAAAATGTGGCACAACAGAGCCAGACAATAAACTATTGTACAGTGGAACAGGAAGCAACAGGTAATGTTTAGAGGAATTAAATTATTTTTGGATCTGATACTGATAATCAGTTTAGGCGAGGGGTATCCAATGCAAATTTATACAACATTTTTAAAGGACTGGGAGCACTCAAGAAGCAGATAAGTTAAAGTGCAGTATAAATGAACCATTCATGAACTCTGAGGATTCCTTGCCTGCATACAAGGCATATGAGAACAGACCTTGTTGCCTGTCATCCAGGACTTTTTTAATTAACAGTTGTGAGCCATTTTTGTGCAGTATGTCTGATACTGGTGAGACAGCTTTGTACCTTTAGCAGAACATATTAATATGACATTCTTGGAAATACAAAAAAATACTGAATATCATTCCATCTTCAAATATCTGTATTTCATCCGAATGATAATGTGAAACCTCCACATGACATTCATCTATTAAAAACTGAGGCACTGGAAGTCAGTCTAATGTGCAGCTATTTAAAACAGCTGCTAGAGCAATGCTTATTTAATTAATCTAAGCTTTGTGACATCCCAGATGTCTGTGGAATGGTTCCCATCCAAAGCCATGACACTTTTTGAGAGTAGCCCCGTAGAGGGACCTGAGATCCCATCACCTGTTCTAGGCAAAAAATGCTGGGATAACAGCAGTGTGGGTCAGTGCAGTTCTCTGCTCTCATGGTGTGTGTTTATTTAGAAAATACCTGGGTCTGCAGTCCTTGCTTCAGGTCTGCTTGGCAGGACCTCTCCCCTGCAAGGCTGTGCCGGACACAGTCACTGGCCAGGCAGCCAAAGGGGAAGCAGCACTGACGCTTCCTTTACAAGAGGGCAGGGGATAAGAAAGAAAGCAGGCTCCTCTGGTTATCTGGCAAAAGCAATAAAGGGCTTTCTACAGCTGTCAGGATGACCCGAGGAGATCTACCAGGCAACATCAACTCGACCCTGCTTTCTGTCCCAAAGCCAAACAGTTGACACACCAAAACCTTGCCATCAATTCCTGCCTCAGCCCAGATCTCCATGGGGGCTGATCCTGCAAGGTACTGAGCACCTCCGAGCAGAAGCCTGGAAACCCTTTTGTCCTGACAGCAAAATACATGAGAAAGTATTATTTGCAGTCAGTGGATCCCAAAATGGACTGTTGTTCCCATGGCCCCTGTCATTCTGCAGTGTTTGCACTTCATACAGGGACATTTTCTATGGGGTGTCACCATTTGAGGTGCCCTGTCACCTGCTCAAGGCAAAGCATTAGCCTGGAACTACACAAATACCTAAGCTGAGTGAGGAGCAGCTCCAGCATCTATTCCATCTAGCTCCAAACAGCTATTACAAATAAGGGGAATATTTGTTTGTGTGTGCTGTTCTCATCTGGCCTGGCCCTAAGATATCATCAGTACATGTATATGGAGGAAGTTTGTCAGAACTGAGCTTGTGCTGTTGGGGATACTGAGAAAGGAGGGGAAATCAAGGACAGAGATGTAAAAAAACAGTGGTGGGGGGGGGTTTGAGAATGCAGGGAAAAAAATCAGATCTTTTCTGAGGATCTGTTGTACCATGTCTGGAGACATCCCAGGGTAAAACAAGAAGTTTAAATTCTACTTCAAGTGAAAATCTTACCTCAAACTTTAACATGGAGCTGCTACCAACATCTTCATTTTATAACATGTAAGCACACATGCCACCACAGAGCTATTAATTTCCACGCACAGAAACTTTTGAAGGCACAGCACCAGCTGCTTAAATATGTCTATAATTATTCACGCATTAACACCTACTGAATTAGCAGCATTAGCACCTACTGAATCATCTTGTATGCATTTAAATAAATTAAGGCTGGGATTCAGTAGCACTGGCCTGGGAGGCTGTAGTTGCTGGAGTTATGGATGTGGTGCTGCTTGACCTGCAGAGCAGGTGAAAGGTGTTGCAAAGGCCTTTTTGGAAGAGACTGCCCTCTAATTGGCAAAAGTGCAACCCATATGGCAATGCTGATTGGCACTGAAATATATTTTCTCTGATTCTTTGTTTTTGTTTCAATTGAGGAAGATTCTTATAACCCTTTTTTTTTTTGACTCCTGCACTCTTCTTACTAGGCCCCATTAGGAAACTCACATTTCTCCATCTGTCTCAGAGCTTATTTTATGTGGAAATATTTCAAAACTCACGCAGCTCTTGTTCAGCTCCATACAATTGAAAGAAGTTCAAAGCTGGGCAGGGCACCAAGTCAGCAGACATTAATAACATTACTTGCAACCATTCAAAACCTGTCATTTGTTAAGTCTGTCCCTCTCATTCCAATAGGCATAAATCATGTGTATAAATGAGCCCCTACCCACAAAGGAGAGCTGATTTTAACATCTAAGCCTGCGCTGTCGCCATCAGGATTTTTTCTTTCCACTATTTCATTTTTGAGTCCAAGACCAGAAGGGAGGTGACTCAGTGCAAATACACCTCAGGCACAGTTTGGGAAAAGAAGTTAAGCAATTTCTGCATGAAAACTTCAGCTTTTCCCACTCAGATCCCACATATACATCCAGCATAGCAGAAGCATTCCACTGCCAGCATGTGTATCAATCAGGTAGGGAGGGGAGCTGCCCAAGGGGAGGGCAGTGGGTGTCCCTGCTGCCAAAGATGGGCCTCCAGATGGACCATCCTCCCACACAACCTATCTCGCTCTTGCCAACTCCTCTTCAAGCGCTGACAAGTCTGTGTCCAGTGGTGTCCTTCTGCAAAAGACTTGTCAAATCTGAAGAGAAATTAAATCTTGACACCACCACACCAAATTGTCATGAGGCTGAGGGCTGGTGGTTATAGAACATCCCACTCATCAGGCAGGCCCTCATTCCTTCCCTCACCCTTCTCCTGCAGGCACCAACATGCTCCTTCCTGAGAGCCTCTCAGGCACTGGGGACTGACCTCAGAAATTGAAACACAATTAATTTCGTGTAAAACATATGAGAAAAACATTTTTCTCTGCAGGGTGGTCAAGCTCTGGTACAGGCTGACCAAAAGGTGGTGAAGTCTCTCTCCTTGGAGATATTCAAAGTCTGACAGGACACAGGCCTTATCAACCTGCTGCAGCTGATGGTGTTTGAGTAAGGGTTGGACCCAATGATCTCCAGAAGCGCCTGCCAGCTTCAGATATTTTGCCATACTGTGACTCTGTGACTTTGCCTCCCAGCTACCCTCAGACAACTGTATTTCTGCTGTGTGCCTCCCAATTCAAATACATCCTTAGTCCAAACCATCTTGCTGTGGCCAGAAAATGTCCTTTACTGTGAGGCAACAGCCTTGAGAGCACATTCACCCAGGCAGGAGTGCCTGCTATCCTATGGGTCATGGGAAGAGAAGAGGCATCCTTCCCTTTTTATGCATTATGTATATTCCTTGCTCATGCCTGGTGCCCATAATTAGAGCCTGGAGACCAGGCTCCGGAAGGACGTGGTGCCCAGGGCTGTGCACAGCTACAGCCCTGCAGCACTGTCATCTTCCCACACACACAGCGTCTCAGCAGCACATATGGTTGTCGAAGATCATGGCAAGTGCTGTCCAAACCACAGGCTTCCTGCCATGAGAAATCATAGTGACTGGGAAATTGCAGCTTTCTGGGACAAGCCATTATAGAGAAGCTCTTTAGAACCTACTTGAGTTTTTTTATGCTCAAGTAGGCCTGAATCACTCTGGCTGGCATTTTTTTTTCATACTCTCACCCATGAACCTGGGGATTTTAGTTTTATGTAATCTGCAAAAATATCTAAGGATGATTTTTGCTTCAACAGGAGTTGTGGAATCTCACTCCCTAGGGGGCACTCCCTTTTTTATATCTCTGGAGCTAGCCCTGGCCCCTCAGGGCTCTCGGTTATGAGGAAACTAAGAAAGTGCTTAACCAAATCATATTTGTCACAGTAAAATCCAGGAACTGTATGACCACTGTGACCTCCATCATCGTTCTCAGAGTCATAATGCATCCTCTGGAATCCTCACATCAGCCTGTTTCTGGCTAGAACTTTCAAACCAATCAGAAGTTTCATTCAGTCGCAAGTTGCTTGGGCTCATTCCTTCTAGTGAATATCATGTGGCATACAGCAATCAGGCTATCAAGAACCTCAGAAAAGCCTTTGCTGATTTAAAATGCTGCACCTAGGTGGCTTCCCAAGATGGGGAAATGCTTTGTAGATGTTGTCTTCAACAATTTTCAATCTAAGGCTTGTCCCGTTGCCTTCTTGGGAAACTTCCAGACATTGCTCTCATTTTTTTGCAAAGCCTTCAGCTCATATTTTATACCCTCTTTTAATTCCTTCTCTGACATCTCCAGCTGCTTCAAGTCTTAATTCCAACTGCAAAGTCTGTGGGTCTTGTTTTAGACCTTGTCTGTGATTTTTTCTTTCACTAATTCCAGACAAGTAATTTTGATATCTCCACCATTTGGTTTTTCTCAGTTCAATGGCACCAGTATCTCACAACCCTTTTGCCATGATTTCTTTTCTGCCTGGCTCCTGGTTGTGCTTCCCAACACAGGCAGCACTGGGAGTTCTCCAGCTCGTTTCAATTAAGAAAAGTAGATGGCAGAATCAGGGATTTCACTGATGTGATCCCACTCAATTACAAAACTAAAAAAGAGAAAATATGTTCTACAATCACATTTGGACTCAAAATAGCAAGATACAATTTCTTTGCTATTTCTATCCCCCATTCCCAGGCAATACTCTACTCCAGGATCATATTACAAACACTTCCCTCTGGCTGTCTTTAGCTGAATGCTGCCATTTTTGCCTACTTTTCTGCTGACCTGGCTTCATTTTTCATGTCATGGTTCTACAACAAGTAACAGTCAGTCACGGGCTACCTGCCCCCACTGAATCCTCTCTGCCCACACAGCTTCCCTCCCACCACCCCTGCATGCTGTCCACTGTTTCATCGATGGATTTTTTTTTTGTTTTGTTTTGCTTTTCCCATACTTGCAGTAAGCTTCCCCATCTCTTGCAAGCAATGTATAGGATGATTTGTGTTGGTTTCTGTTGCAAATAAGCCTAGGAAATGTCCCTGGGTGAGCAGCACCTTTCCCATCAAGCAGCTGTGCCCAACATGCCCCCTTTCCTACCACATCGGTAGAGGGAGAACTGCAGGATACTCTCAACCAAAGGTAGCAGTGGTCTCATCACTTTTTCTCAGCCATCCTGACAGTTTCTGCTTATACTCCCTGTCTGAAGTTCTTGGGTCCTTTAAATGAAAACAATCTGTGGCCAATAGTAACTGATACAAGGGATGAAGACACAGAGGATGAATTCCATGTGAGGGTGAATTTATCAATCATTGTTTGCGGTGTTCACACCAACTTTCGGGGGTATCTTGTGTGTCAGATTTTGTGGTCACAGGCTGTGTTTGGACAGTCTGGGTCCAGCCAGTCCTGAGGCATGGCCAGGGGGAGTACAATGGGAAAGAAACTTCTCAAAGGCAGAGTTTCAGTTGACAGGATGACATGAGCACCTTCCATGACAAGCCACTTCTGCTGGGCCACCCCACACCCACCACCTGCAAAGATCACCTAATGCTGCTTCTCCTCATGACCTAAAGCAGAACTTGGGCTTGTTTGGCTCTACTTTGGGCAGTAGTAACAGCTTCCAGCTCCTCACTCAGGCTATGTGCATGCAATCCTGGAGCCCAAAATCAGGCACTGTCATCCCAGTCCTGCTACTGCCTCCCACCAAGGTGGGGCCCCAAATCCGTGTCCTACACTTGCGCCCCTCACTACCTGTAAAATGCAGGAGCACATCTCATGCTATCCTCACCACTCACCTCCTGACTACTTACTACACTTTTTCTTTAGCCTCTGAACTCAACCCATCCTGGTTCTTACAGATATGGATGTGTATACCTGCAAAGGTCAAGGCAGCAGCACCAGCTCTGTACCCTGACAAGGCACCAGCTTTCCCTGGAGATAAAGAACACCTGCCCAGCAGCATCTGTAGGAGCCTGTATCAGAGGCAGCAGCATCCATTACTCCTAGCTTTAGATATGCTGCTTAGAAGTGCTTTGGGGTCAGTTAGGGATCTGTTTTGGACACTCTACTTTCCAGCAAGCCAATTTTTAAGTTTTTCAAAGATTAATATATTCCCAGAGCCAGATGCACATAGCTGTTACAATATCTGCATTTTTGCTTTACTCTATATCCTGTTCCTAATATCCAAAAAAATTAAAAGTCAATTGCTACTGTCCTGGGAAACAAGAAGCTGACTGCAGACCAGTTAAAACTTAGTTGGTTTTTTTTTTTCTGAGACATTATCAACAAAGTATTGAGTTTTGCATGTTTGCAAGGTTATCAGAAAAAGAGTATCAGATGCATACGTAGCTTAAACACTCCTCTTCCACCCTCACAGGCACACACAAACACACCCAGAACAGAGACCAGGAGGAACACTAAAAAGCTCTGTGGAAGTATTTATTTTAAATGTAGAAGCTATAGTTCAGCTCCACACTGACTTGCATGACAGTTACCTGTGCTGATTATTTGCAGGGGTGTGTGAAGTGCTGCCTGTAGCAGCCAAACAGGCCGATAAACCCCTGACAGATCCTGCAGGGTTGGAAGGACTCACCACAGTGCTTCTCACAGCCAGCCAGCACCACCACTCTATTGACATTGGCAGAGCTGCACAGGTCCGTCAGAGGGAAACTGGTGACATCATGTAGCCTTCATCCCTCCATGGTGACCCACATCAAAGGCAATTTAATCACTGCCCAGAGGAATGGACATTCTGTAATATACCATGAATCATGTTTTGAAGTCCTAGGAGGTCATATGCAGCTCCTGGCAAATCCAGTGGAGGAAGGTGATGTGGATGACAGCCCCTTACAGCAGATCCCAGAGAGATTGTAACTGATGATGAACTAGCCCCCTCAAAGGCTTAGCCCTGCATACTGTAATGTATGGACATGGACATACCAGTAGCTCTGCAGGGACACTGCTATGCAGATCATGGTTATCCCAAGTGTTAACACAGCTCGAGAAAGAAAACCTTGCTGTAAGTGCTCTTGGTCAGAATTATTAGGATGATTGAATCAGTTGAATGTCCATGTTGTCGGATTTAGCTGAGCACAGCTTTGTACCCCAGCGTTGTTCTAGGCTGCCTTTCCAGTCCTATGAATTCAGGTCTGCTGGGCAAAAGCATGTTCCTTTAGCCATGCCTTCCACCAGCAGCCAGGTCCCTTTTCTCTTCCTTCAGCAGTACTTCTGCACCAGCAAGGGCGTAATGAAGGACAATTACTTGCTTAGTTAGCTCTACCCCTGAGCTTGAAGAGCTGTGTAATGTCTGATTGCATCTCAAGGCTAACTTGAAGCTATGCACTGATATTTAAAGAGTGCTTTTTGTTGCCCACTGTTACATGTACCAATTTTTACTTACATTGCTACACACAGATGCACACTCATATATGCCTATAAAAATAATGTGTCCTTTATGCTCAGATATCCAAAAACCAAAAGAAATTCAAATGTTTGTGAGATTCCCTTGCATGCCTAGGTCTGCAAAATATAATTCAAAGCCCAAAATATGCAGGGGGATG
The DNA here is from genome assembly GCA_020086605.1 of Lanius collurio. NCBI lineage: Eukaryota > Metazoa > Chordata > Aves > Passeriformes > Laniidae > Lanius > Lanius collurio. The sequence continues at coordinate 44,354,486 of JACBWW010000003.1, forward strand.
TAGTATCCCTAAAGTTCAGTCTTATTACTTACTGTTAGCTAGGGCCTATTCAGAAAACCAGGACTCTCTTTCATGTGAAACGTGGAAGTCAACATATTTTATTTCTTTGTAGAATGCAATCAAAAAACAACATTTTCCATGCATGTTACCATGAAAAAAAAAAAAGACTCAGAAGATATGTGGTGGTCCCACAGGTGATCTAGATTCTTTAGTTTAGCTGAGGGGGTTGAATTTCAGTCTCTGATATTCCAGGTTCTCTCCAAGGAAAGGTAAAATTCCTTCTGGATGTGAGAAACTTACTCAGCAGCTTCATTTAGGTACTGCTGTGTTTTAGCAAAATGTTCCACAATTATATTTTTGGACGGATCTGTGATTCTGTGAAGCATTTCCCACTAAAAACCTTGTTCAGCTGGATAACAAATGTTTTATTCTGGTTAGTTTTACAGATGAACTCATTGGAGTCACACCTTGTCTGTCCATGGGTACCAGCTCCTGCTCCGCTTTAGTGCATCTCTGGGAGGAAAGATCATAAACACAGAAGAGGCGCAGTGGGAGTTTCTGGATATCTGAAATAAATTGAACATGTGTGGGGAAACTCTTAGGATACAAGTGGATCTGCCTGCTGGTGCAGCTACCCCTCTCAAGTCCAACCCACGCAAGGCCAAGGCTTGTTGGTCATGTACAGCCACCATGTGCCTCTGACCCCCACCAGCTCTGCATTCTCAGCATCTGACAACATGTGCAGGTACTTCAATATACTGCACACAGTAAAGAGCAGGACATTTGTGAACAGCTGCCTGGGACACAGAGGTGAGTGAAGACCTTTGCCTTTTTTTATGAGCATATTGCAGCTGCTGGCAGGTCTCTGTTCACAGTGGACAAAACAACAGAGGAAAACAAAGGAGAGGAGGAGGCCTGTGTCTGCATCTGCAAGGCATTGGGAATCCAGAGATTATTCACCACAGCTGCAAACTTCACCATGGGCAACTTCAGCAGGAAGAATTTTCCTACTTGCCAAAAAGATCACCTCAGAGCATTTAGTTGTCCCAAGCTGTACTGAGCAAAGTAAAAATGTCATTATTTTTTTGATCAATAGTTCAAAGTGGTACCCAAAATGCAGAGGCTGTTTGCAGACTCATTTTTAGCTGAACCTAAAAAAGGTAAGGTCAGAGCTTGTTCAGAACTGAGAGTTACAATGTGAGGTTCCACTCTCCTAACTAGGTTCCAAAGAGAAAGGTGAGGATTTTCTCTAAAAACTTGGCAAGTCACAGATTTCCTGAGTCAAGTGAGAGAGCTGCTATTTGCATAAACCTCTTTCAAAGTCCTTGTATGAGAGAAGAGTTTTTTTCTAGTCTGAATACAATCAAATCAGAGCATGGAACTGCTCAGCAGACTCACTCAAACTCCTCTGGCCATCTCAAGGGCAAAGCTGATGGTTTGAGGGGAGCTAGGGACAGATTTCCCACTGACATCACTTTCTCAGCTATGACAGGAAACCACAATGTCTTTATTGTTCAGGTGTTTAATGCACTCAGAGCAGTCAGTAATAAAAATAATGACTGTGTATGTAACACCGACCAAAATCCAGTGATATGTGATTCTGTGCAGTCCTCAGGCTCCTTCCATAGTTGTGTCCTCTGCTGTGCAATTCTAAAATGTCTTTTTCCTATGAAATATAATTGCCTGTGTCTTTTCCTGAAGATGGTGAGAAGATCTCTCCCATGTGCTGCAGGATTCACTCTGTAAGGACCTCCACAGAAAGTGATCATTGGAAAAAGTATCTGTGATTATGCTGCTCCAGGCATTCCAAATCACACCTACCTGCTGTGTCCACTGAAATACTTTCTCAGAGCTCATGTTTTCTACTACTACTGGGAATCCTCCCACCCTTTCTTCTTTCCTGTGTGATTTAGCCAGCTTTCTTAGAAAAGCTGGTTTGCAGGAAGTTGTTCTTGAGGGCATGCTTGCACTCCTGCTTAGACCTAGACCAAATCCTAAGGCCTACAAACAGTACTACCCACACTGCAAGTTTGGGTCTGCTACACAGCACATCTGTCACTAAGCCCCAGGGCCATGCCCTAGGCAATGATCAACACTGTGCCAGGAAGCCTTCTGCAGTTCTGGAAAACAGCCTCAGCTCCCTTTTGGAGATACACTGGATAGGATGTATGTTCGGGTTTTGATACAGTCAGTTGGATTTAATTGCCTCAGCATTGGTCTTTAGGGCTATTTGAGATGCCCCAGCCAGTGTCACTTGGCCCCAAGCAGTTGGAGAGTAGAATTTCCCATAAATCCTCTCCCCACTGACTACCAGAGGACGTCTTGGTGTGTCAGGTCCTCTCAAGTGTCACTAGATACCTACAGCCGGGAAACTGCACTGGGTTGGTTGGTGCCTTCACTAGGAAACTCCCAAGGAGAGATTAGAACACAAGTCTAAATGCTTAAATAAAGACTAATGGTTTATGGCTGAGCTACTCATTTTCTAAAATGTTTTGGAAGTGATTTTGTTTTCTGACTTAATTTGTAAACAGCAGTGCATCAGCTTACATATGTGGATGTGTAAATTTTGTTCTCTGTCTGTGTGTCTGTCAGTGAGTGTGTGTGTACCAGTTCCAGCACACAGGTAACACTCAACAAGCACCTGAAGCAGGTGGAGGTAATGTAGGTCTGGCTTGGTTCTAGGTCTAGATCTCAATTCCTTCAAAGTCAGGAGGTGACTCAAGGAAGGATCTGAGGTTTTGCAGCAGACAGAGCCTTGAAAACCTCAGCTTCACTTGCCCCCTCCTTCTGTCTCCCACTGTGAAATGACAGACAAAAGCAGACAAAGCTGATTGCCAAGCAGGCACAACAATGCCCAAGGGGAAAATTCCTCCTAGTCTCTGCAGGGGAGTTCATGTCTACTCTGGTGCAAAAGGCCTACTTACCTCAATCTTTGCTTGTCCAGATTCAAGTACAATTAATTGGCATAAAATTATCCAGCCATTTTTCAAATCCTGACCCATTGTTTGAATCAGTGCTCTCCTGCAGTACCAAATTCCACAAGTTGACTACATACTGTGTGAAGTAATATTTCTATCCATTTACTAGCCATTAATTTCTGACCTTTGAGAAATCTGAAATATGTATGGTCATGTGAAGGATCTTGAGCCATTCGTAGTTGTGTGTTGTGCAAAACACATTTGTTCATTTAACTAAGCCCCGATTTCATTTGGCCCCAGCTTAACCACCAGGCAAGACAAATTAGCCCAGAAAGCAAGAGAAATAGCAAGAAGCAAGCTGCCAGCTGTTAGACGAGCAAGCGGAGAGCTGTAGAGATTCCCAGGGCCAAATTGTTATCTTATTTATGCTACCATAAATCTAAAGTAATTGCACTTAATTACCCTTGATTTATCCTTCTCTAAAAGAGATCAGAATCTGACATCCACTTTGGAAATTTCCTTCCTCCAATTTCCATTCTTCCTAGAAACAGAATGAGCCACCATTTTGTCATAGCTTTGTCAAATATTTTTTTACAGGAAAGTATCAAATAACCAACAGTTCTGAGGAAAAACAAAATCTCTTGCAAAACTTTCTATAATCAAAAGATATCTCTCAGTTTTACAAATCCAGAGGTCACAATACCAAGAGAACTAGACAGAATTAACTTTTGAAGTGTCCTTTGTCTCTTTGGTCCCTACAGCTGTCTGCTTCTGTGACGTTCAGTTTTGGGTCTCAGTCAATCCTAGCTGTGAAACTGAGTTTAATCAGTGGGAAACACAAGGAGGAAGCAGGAATGGAGATGTTGCAGATGAAAGAGAAAGAGGTGCAGGCAGGTTTGAATGTGCTCTATAAATTCAAGTGCCTTCTTGTTCTTTGCTTTTTTTCCTCTTCCCATTGTCCCTTACAATTTTATCACAAGGTTGCTGCAAGAGAGAAGAAAAACACAAATATTGCAAAAGAAATACAGAACAGGCTAAGCGATATAATAACATGTTATTATAAACCAGCCTGTCCTGAAAAGAAAATTACTACTTCCCTCATTTCTAGTAAAGTCCTCAGTATATTTTTTCTCACACATACAATTTTATTGCCGGGGTGTTTTATGCGAGATGTGCTCGATTTTCAAAAGCAGTTCTGAAAAGTTGCTTAAATTATTACCTTGCAAAACAGTCTAGGATATTTAATTGAAATGGCATCACTCTGTTTTAAAACATTGTAGTGTTAAATAAACTTGACCTGTAGCACCAAAGCACTCATTTTTCTCCAGCTACGTCATACCCTTGAAATGCTTATGCATGTGTACAGCACCCTGACTTGTCCAGCTGAAAAACAAATGGAAGCCCCCATCAAAAAATAATGACACTGACACCTTTCCTCTTATCACTGAAAATGGAGGAAGAGGCTCTAAGAAAGAAGTGGCCTCATCTGAATTACCAATGAAGATTGAATGAGACGGCTATTTTAAGTATACAAGTGTGATCTGAGTCCGAATCCCACGTCTGCAGTCACAGAGCTCTGCCTACAGCCCCAGCTGGCAGCCAGTCCTGCCTGCCTGTTTTCTGGGGTGCAGATGGAGGGAATGGGGCAGAATGATCTCACCAGGAATGTGGGGTCAGGGCCATGGGCAGCAAGGGGACAATGCTCCTGGCAAGACATGGGGCAACCCAGGAGAATTCACCATTGCACAGACAGAGTGGGGATGGTCTCCAGCTAACCCTGACCCTCACAGGGGCTGTGGACATCTCCAGCAGCCTGCCAGGAGCCATGTTATAATTTTTGCAAAGCTCAGGAGAGCACAGCCCCTCAACCCTTCCCCCTCTCTAGACTCTGATGGCTGTCTATCCTTCAGCACCGATTTTTTTGGGGTCAGAATTAAAGAAGAGGAAGACACAGCTCAGTGCAGTTACCCAAATTGCATAATTGTTCTGTATGTGTGAGGACCAATAAAACTAATAGCTGCTGGCATCAAGCCAAGAATCCATTAATGACAAGCTGGTATCTCTCCAGGAATGTAAAATGTTTTACTAAATAAACATTTAAACCAGGAAGCTTTCAACTTCTGTCAGTAGGTAAAACTTCATTGTGACTCTATTGGAAGGAGGGATAGACAGGAGGTAGGCAAGGAAAGTTTGTTGCACTGATAAAAAACTATTTAGTACCAGGAGGAGCTGGTGTGATGTGTTTTGCAGTGGTTTACAAAGCATGATGAATGAAGGTTGATGCTTTCATGGGATCAACATGCTGACTAGCTGGAAAGGAAAGAAGGCAGTGGTATGCACAGGCAGAAGGGTCCATCACGCAGGGTGATAGGCAGAAATCAGCTTACAGAATTTTGTACATTTTCCTCTGTGGCATCACTGTGCTGTTCTTTACAGTTTTCCAGTGAAAGAGACCCGAAAATTGGAAATATAGACATTTAAGTTCTCACAATTCACAGAAAGCTAGGGTCATAGCACCAGCCTGACAGAGATCAAGAAGCATTTGGACAATGTACAGAATCACATGGTGCGACTCTTGGGGAGTGTCCTGTGCAGGGCCAGGAGTTGGACTTGATGATTCTGATGGGTGCCTTCCAGCTCCACATATTCTATAATTCTATGATAGCTGAGATACAGAAGGAATTAATGTCTTGGAATTCATGAGGAAAAGAGAAATCTCTGTATACGGCTACTTCCAGGTCATGCCATTGAAAGGATTATGGTGTACAGAAGGTGGGATGCAGGATAGATATTAATAAGGCTAAGGGGAAGCTAAAGATAAAAACACATTATAGGAAATTTTGAAGGCTTTCAGTGGCAAGACTCTTGCAAAAATCCTATGGTTCTTCTAAACTCATGCAGAGTCAAAGTCATTGCAGGGAAGCAGTTAAAATGTATATGCTGTCAGAGAGAGCATTGCATAGAGATAAGAGAGCCAAAAATGTGTTGTGAGGGTCAGTGTAAGCTCTTATCACCCTTCTTGGAAAGAGTGTGAGATATCCCACAGAATCTGAAATCTGTGATGACAATACTGGGTGTGGCCTCAGTGGTGCACTCAGCTCCAGGAGTCTCGCCACATGTTTCATATTCTACACAGTTTTGTCTGCACTGCAGCCCAGAAATCAACTTGTCTGTTTGGTAACTGGTGCCCCAAATATACACAAACTCCATGTAGGCCTTCCCAAAGAAAGAGACCTCTTTGGTGAGTTCAGAGCCCCAGATTTTAGCTTCTTAGCCCATATCTGAAACCGTTCCTACAGCCTTTAGAAATCTTCCCAAGTCTATGGTTCTTATCCTCTGCAGAAGAAAATCAGTCTGAGACTGAAGCAGGTGGGATGTGGTCTCAGTAGCAGGCTGTGTATGAAAGGCATCCATGGCACACTTCCATCCATCTTCCAAGGCCAGTATAAGAGTCGGTCTGAGGAGAGTACTCAAGATAGAAGAAGGCAGAAGGAGCAAGTCTGCCATCCCCAAAGGCAGCTTGCTTCTGTCAGGGTGAGGGCAGGAGCTACTGCTTGAACAGAATTTAAGAGGCAAGGGCTCGTAGGGCTTGAGGGGGGTATCTGCAAGGGGTAGGAGGGAAAAGACTCAGAGGGAGAGTAGAGCACAGCCTGGACCAAGTCCTGTGGCTGTTGAAATCCTGAGCTCAGGGTGCAGATCATTTTGGTGTGCTTTGGGCTAGAGGCAGGGGTTAGCTGAATGCTGCCGTTCTGTGCTTGAAATTTTACTCCCCTTTTTGCTCTCTGTTGGTTTTTATGCAGGATGCTCATCTGCACAGACATACCAATTGGCTTGACTACAGCTACATCTATGAGGAAGAAAATGGTATAGAGCCAGATCCTCAGCTGGAGTAAATCAAGCAAATGTGGACTCAGGCCAATTGAGACCATGCGTGAGATCTCCCAGTTTCTCCTTTCAAAATGTTATATTAAACTAAACATAAGATACAGTAGCTCCTTATCATTGCCTTGTTTTTGCACACTGACATTTTGTCCAACTTCATGTGCCAGGGTAAATACAAGGAAGGTGATCACATGAAAATAGTATCCAAATTGTCAATGACTCACCAGCTCAGACAACTGTAAGGAAATATGGGGAGACTTGTCATCACACACTGTTTTAGGAAAGCAGAAGTATAATCCATGAGATCCTGCATAGATTCAGACCTGGAAGATCTTTACAACTCTACACCCCAGTGTACAGGATCTAAGAGCCAGCTCTGCAGGTGTAGTGGGTTGAATCTGGGTTGATAGACAGATTTTTAGACCAATAACGCTTCTTACAATTTACACATTTAAACTGCACGGAAAGGCGGGAGTTCTTGTTCCAGCCCGCCTGAGGGAGGTTGGGCAGCCTTGGAGCCTCCAGGCCCCGCCAGGCCAAGGCCCCGCTGGGCCGGGCCGGGCCAGGTCGGGCCAAAGCCCTGGCCCCCTTCCCCTCTCCCTGATGCTGTGGCACAGACCCTGGGCAGCTGGGGGAGGAACCATCCCAGAGCCCAGGCGGCTAAACCCAGCCATGGACTGCTAAACCCAGCCACGGACTGCTACACAGCTGGAATCTTTCCAGAGCGGCTTCTTGGGACCAGCAGGTCCCCCCTGCTCTCCACATGGAGCTGGGGGGAGCCGACAGGAACCTCCTTTTCTGCAGCCAGCACACTTCAGGCTGAACTGAAGAAAATACCATGCAGCCAGCAGCACAAAAAGAGCAAAGTTTTCTTCACCATAAAGCCTGAACAAGAACATTCTTCAACATAGAGATTTCGGAGTCAGAGAAAGAGAGTGAGCCATGTGAGACGGAGCTGGAAATGGCGACAGAGAAAATGGGCAGTGCCGTGTTCCTCGTGCGGAGCTTAAAAATACTTCTGGCATGAGGTGGTAAGAAACTGTAATATCTCAAACTGTTTGTCTCTTCAATCCATTTGAAGTACATGGGGGGATGGAAGACTCACGTGTGGCCCATGAAGATTGTGAAGAGTGCCTATGCCAGGATATATAGAAACAGTGAGAGGCTTTTAAGGATTTGTAGCAGAAAAAAACCTTTGTGTTCAGGCCAAAATGACCCATCCTTAAAAAGATTGATAACCCCATGAGATGGCCCATGTGTGGCAGGGTGAAAAAACTGATATTTTTTCATAGAAGAGATGTATTACACCACAGCAGATTGTTTCTTTCTGGGCCGGGTCTGTTGTTGGGGGCAGTTTGAAGAACCACGCGAAGGAAGAAGAAACCCTTTTTTCCTTAAGCATGAAGAGAGAGACTTTTCGAGAACTGTAACACTGACTAGAATCCTATGTTGTGTTATCTTTTGTGCTAGTTAAAAAAGAGTAAAGTGCTGAGAAAAATGGGGGGTGGTGTTTGTTTTAATTTGTTGATATATCTTTTAACTTTTAATTCTGTTAGTAATAAAACTTTTAATAAAACTTTCTCCTTGTACTGCAACCGTTTAAGTTTGAACCTGTTTTGCCTTGCAGCTATCTAGTTTTTCTCGATGTTTTCTTATTTTGTTTTCATTATAAAATAACTGATATTTTAGATGCTTGACGCTTAGTTGTGTCAAACCACAACAGCAGGTCTGCCCAGGAGCCACATGTCTTGAAGCTCAGTAATGAAGAAATGCTGGTGCCCCACAGGACACTGCCCACAGGAGACCACCTGATGCCGGAATAAGAATGCAAAGACCCAGCAGCTCCCCCTTTCTGGGGCTTCTACAGGATGCCACCAGGTCAGTCTCTGTGTCACGCTGAGCCACCTGAAGGCTGCTGTCACTTGTTTGGTAGTATTTGCAGTGCTTGGTGGGCTCTGTGAGGTGTTGGTAGGAGGTGCATTGCTGCTGCCTTTTCCACTAGCACACCAGTGTGAAAGGGACCATTATACAGATCATTTAAAAAATACAACAGGATCCCTCAGCACAATGGGCACCCTCCACTAGTCAGGCAAGCCAACCAGAAAGGTGCTTTACATAAGCAGACAAAAGCTTCAAGTAGCCTTTGCAGCATTGTGGATCTTGTACTTGGAAAACCAAGAGGAGCCACAAGTGCTCCAGCACACCATGGCCTGGGACAGACCATGGGCACTCCCATCACCTGCAGTGCCCAGAAGGGCACCCCACACCCCATCCCATTCCTCTGAGACTGGTTAAATTGGCTTTTACACCATTTTGAGAACTCAGGTGTGCTGCACAATAAACAGCAGCTCTATATAAGGCTTAAAGCCAGCATCAGGCCCCTCAGCTCAGATTCCCTTGGAACATCTTTCAGTGAGGAAAAAGTTGTAGATAAAAATGATAGTGGTTTTTATTTTTCCCTCTAACAGCCTCTAAAAACTACAGAAGTATGCATTGGCCTGGACTTCCTGACTCCATAGAGATCATTCCTGTGTACAGCCCATCTAATAAACTGATGAACAATGATTGTGGCATCCAAAGGTGGCTGGTGACTTGCTGGTCTGCAGCACTCAGGGGAGCAGCTCTTTGGGTTCCACATCTGGGCCAAACTCTTAACAATTGTGCAACCTTTCAAAATCAGAAGAACTTTCCATGATACACAGGCAGGCAAATATTTAAGTCTGCAGAGTTACTGCAGAGTTACTGCAGTGGGTCATTACTTACTTGTCACAAACACAAAACTCAGGAGAGACAGAGCAGTCCAAAATTTGGATAGCATGTCAACTCTTCACATTAATGCACTTTCTCTGTTATTAAACAGAAACATTGTATTTCTCCAAGAGCTTAGTCAGAGGCTGGGTTCATAGGAATAGATATCCAGCTCCATCATCCCAAGGTATCGATCAGGGTTTTCCCACAGCATCTGTGTGTTCTAATTCCAGATAATCCTCTCCCTATAAAAACAACTCTGCTCCTTGTCACAACAATGCTGAGCACTACTCCTCCATAAAGGCCATGGAAATCAAACCTTGTGTTTCTTTCCTGTGCCAATAGCAACACATGCACCACACTTACTTCCCCACCAGTGCAGGTGGTGTCAGCCTCTTACCACCACCCACAGTGGGCCACAGCAAGGCCTGCCACCAACTTTGGACAGCTTCTACCAGCCCCCTTACTCCCAGGGTCACTTCAGTGCAACACAAGGTATAAACCACACTTTCCAGCTGGGATTGCTCTTCCTCATCTCTTGCCTTCCTCACTTTTGAACAGGGGCTGTTTGCAGAGCTCCAGCCTGCTTTATTGCTCTGGCACACAAACCATCACCTTCTCATGGAGCATCTGCCACCTCGGAGAAGTGGCATGCTCACTTTCTTCAGCTTCTCCCCATCCTGAATGGGCAGCAGAGATATCCTCTGTAAAGTCCAGGAACTGGGAAGGGCAGGAAATGCAGATGGCAATGAGCTCTTTGAACTCACTCTTCTGAAGCAAGGCCCTCTCACAGTGACTAGACACATTGGAGAGCTGTGACCACCTCCATCAGCTACCCCAGGGTCCCCATGAATGCCTCAGGGGTACAACATGAGCCAAAACCCAGAGCAGTGTTCACTACACCTAATAACAGCTGCTGTGGCTTGTTTGCTCACTTGACATTTACAAGCAGCTCCATCCCTCACACACCTCTGGGCCTCATCACTGGTTTGATTACAAATATCCAGAGCTGGGGCTGTGCTGTTGAGCTGTTGCTACTCATGTAAGTGACATGACCTCCTGTTCCCTTCCAGCACAAATAAGAGGAATAAGAACTCTGCAATTTGTTTTCTATGTCGCCTTTTTATTATTTTTTTTTAATTTTACATTTTTATATTGTGAATGAAACTAACATTTTTAAATACAATGGATTTTTTTGCCCATTGAACCAAAACTTTGCCATGGTTGTGCACAAAGGGGACAGGAATATGCATAGAATATGTTGAAAATTCCAATGTATAAAGACAGAAAATGTGTTGCAATTTCCACACCCTCCAGGCAGGACAACATCTATCTTTTTTTGCTGTTTTCAGCCCTTATTGCAACCTGAAAAATCTTTTAGAAATAGTCAGTATAATTACAGCATTTTCTTCATCAAGATACATGCAAAAGGGAAATGCTGAGCTGCTCCAGAGTCTCCACCACGGGAGCAACCTATGCCTGCCCTCACCCCATATACATATTTCTTTGCTTCCCACAGCCTTCAAGGAGGAATCTGTCTGAATCTGTGGAAACAAGAGATGGGTTGCACCATGTCAGTTGTGTCACTTTAGATGAATTAGGAGCTACCAGCACACTGGGGAAAAGCCAGTGCAGCTGAGCATGGTGTCTGAGTTTATTGCTCAGCTGTGCCAGGGAGGTGTGCTCGGTAGAGGAAGGCACAGTCCCTACTCCTGGTGTTGCTGTCACTTCCTATGGATCCCCAAGGCACACCAGGAACCAGCACACTCGCCTGCACCTGGTTCCTGCAGCACTGAACCTGCCAGGTCTCTGAGCATCCCAGTTGCCCCAGCCACTCCTGCTATGGAAAGGAGCAATTGCTGATTTTGTAAAAAAACCCCAAAACCAGAATGCTGGGGTGTGAAGGGTTACTAAGTTACTAAGCCTGTAATTAAATGAAAATATTCTCTTTGTTAACTCTTTAGGATTTTATCTTTTCATATTTCACTTGGCACATGGTATCGAAAAAATGGAGAAGGCAGAGAAAAAAATGACAGAAAGTGATATTATGTCTTCTTCCTTGTAGAATTTTCTTTAATCTCAACAGTGAAATTACTTTCAGGGATATTTTTTCCACATAAAAATCTCTTTCATTCTTCTTAGGAATATGTCTTTTCCACTGAGGGGGCAGAGCTTTGCATCATAAAAATTGTAGCCACTTTTATGTAAAAATAAGAAAGCAAAAAAAAACCACTGGGGAAAGCAATTTTTTTGCATACTAGTCAGCCTCCACTTTTGCTATGAGCATTGTGCCAGACCAGTCTTTGGGAGGTGGCGTGGTGTGAACTGAACTAGCAGAATTGCAAGGGTACAGTGCACCGGAAGAAAATGAAAAATTTGTAGTTATGACAGTGATGATATACTTTAACTCTGGTAGTACGAAGGGGTGACTAACATGGAAAAACCACAAGTGGAAGAGAGAGAGGAAGGAGGAAATAGCAGATGCCATCATCTCCAAGGGGCCAGAGAAAGGACAACATTCAGAGTGGTTATTAGCTGCACAAGGTTTTGAAAGTAAAATTAAGTGCAAGAGGAGTAGAACCTGCAAAAGAAAAAGCAGAGGGAAGGGTGTGAGAGGGGAATATTGTTAGCCTGATCACAGGAGAGAAATGGTTATTTACTCACTGTGCTTGGCTGGGATGGAGCAGAGTGATGTTGGAGCCTGGATGGGTGCAAAGGAGCAGAGCGGGTGATCAGCAGGCAGGGAACAGTAGCATTGAAAAGGATGGATCACTCCAGGGCAATGGTTTATACTTGCTTCATTATTTAAAGTAGGCTGAGGCAGGTAATTACTCATGAGTCTGACCACGAGGTATTTAACAGTTGAACCACAGAAGAAGCTGTATGCACAGCCTACCTCTGCCTGGCAGAAGGCATAAGTTGATGATTAATACAGCATATGTCACATCTCACTTCTCCCATTGGCCATTGGCCAAAATGAGCCCATTTTCCTTGAGGAATAGGTCTGTCATGTACAACTGAGCTCCTGCCTGCTTAGGGATGCTGTGAAATTATGCCTGCACCTTGCCAGACCATACAGGACCCAGGCAGAGCTGCAGCTTCTCTGTCCAAAGACACTCATCGCTCCCATCGAGCTTCTCACTGCAGCACCACAGCAAGACTGAGTGAGATGTGAGCTGTAGGTGGGTGCTGCACCCAAGGGGACCTCCAGGTTCAGGGTATCCCTGGAGACATGGGATGCAGCCCCAGAATCAGAGGCTGTTGCCTGGAAGAAGTGTTGCACCCTGAGGCAGCATGGGCGATGTTTTCAGTGGGGACAGGAAAGGGTGGAAGGCATGGTCATCCAGCCCAAAAGCAGTCCAGCCTGTTTGCATGATGGCTTGTCCATGTGTACTTGTGGGTGTAGAGCTCAGCAACAGCTTTTCTTTTTTTCAGTTGCACTAGGCTCATTGTGATAACAGGAGGCTTAATTCTGAACAGCACTATGAAACCAGTGAAATAGATGTAAGTATTAGCTGATACTCAATACCAGGAATGACCTGTCTTTTATGTCCTCTCACTGTTCTAGTAGAAGCCTACCAGAATGCAGGACACATGTTTTCCAACTCAATAGCAGGTATCCAGCTGGAGAAATGTGTTTCCCTGAATTATAGCCATATGCTATATATCCCACTTCAACATATCATATCATGTTCCATCTGCACAGAATTTGACACTGCATAAAACAATCTGCTTTGAATTTAAATGCATATACTTCCTCACACAAAACAAAACCCTCTAGCTAGTCTATGAGTCTAAATGCCTTGGAGCTTCTTCTGCAGTTCGTGCCACAAGCAGAAAAGACAAGAACCAAAGCTGTAGGGAGGAGAAGGCACTATCACTGGGCTGTTTCATCTGAAACAAATTTTAACTTTGCATCAAGGAATTTGTACTGGTGGTTGCTGATAGTGAACAGAGCAGAACCCAGAGCAAGAAATATTGGCAAACCCTCTAGGACTACCAAGCAGTACAAAGCATAATGCTCAGGAGTACATCGTCCTGGCTTTCTCTAAGCTTCTCTAAACTTCTCACATGTGTAACAGCGTGGTACTTAAGGGGCAGCTAGAGAGTAGGTGCTTCAGCAATTACAATACAATAGCTCTCAATAATTACAGAAAAATTCAGAAAAAAATGTCATGCATGTTGAAGACAGCTCCTCCTTTCACAGGCCAACTGCTATCACAAGTCACTGAAGCAACATGGAATGGGTTTTGTTGTTTTCAAGCAAATGTGAATGCTTTCCAATTGTTTGCCACATTTCTAATGGCCCCAGGTCAGTCCCATCTTCCTTGCCCTCTTAGGCATTCATCTTGACATAAAGAGCACCCTTCTTCCTGAGATAAAATGTGAAGTCAGAAATACTTGACAAGTCATTAAATTATGAACACTTCTTTATTTCCTCTTTCTCTCTAAAAATCTTTCAGCCAGACCTACAGTAGATGCTTAATGTTTCATGGCTCTACTGCCTGTTTTGTCAGTCATTATTTTGTTTGCATTTTCTCCCAGCAAAACAGCCTTTGGCAGAGGTACATCCCAGGTTAAATAGGTTTTTAGACTCTAGTCTATAAGAACAAAAGAAAGAGCAACTGAATGATAGAGAAGAGTCAGTACAACTTCAGTGCTGCTAATGAAAATATTCTGCTTGAAGAGTATTGACAATAAGGGACAGGAGTATGTTTTACAGAATTCCAACTCTAGATGATGATAGTAATTTATGTCTCTCCAAAACAACAAAGCAAACAAACATTTGGGAGCTTGTGTCACACTGGATGTTCATCTTCACTAATCAAAGATGTATGTGAATGGGTTGATTGGCAGGTATGCTGTACTCAGTTCACAGCTGTGCCAAGGGCCTGCAGACACATATCCAAGAACTGATTCCCCTCATGTCTGCAGGGTTTCTGGTTCAAGATGGGCCAGACTTTCCATTGCTTTTATTTGTCAGGTCACAGTAATATCCAAAAGTCCTCTCTAGAGCTCCAAATCTGAACCAATATTAAATAAATGACCAATAGAACAGCAATGTTAGATTAAAACTCTTGAGAACACAAAACCTCATTTCTGAAAAATATTTCAGTGTCAGCTGTAGGACACAGCTGTCTGTAGAACATCTGCTGGAAAGTGCAGATATGGTTTTAGGCTGATTGAGGTTTGGGAGTTTTTTTGACAAGAATTGGCATCAACAGAAAATTGTGCCTGGTGAATTCAAAGAAGCACATTTTTGTCATGCTAGGACACATTGTCTGGTTTATGATGGCAACAAGAAACTCTCATCCAGTGCCAGACTCCATCAGAGTGGAAGTGAACAAAGGGATTCTGTCGTTCTGAAGCATTCATCTGGCTGCATTAAACAGAATGCCTTATATAAAGTTATGACAGACATTTATTCCACTCTGTCCAGTACTAATGACATCTCAGAAGGCATATTGTCCAGTTTAGGTGCCACAATAGGCATCACAATATACCCTCCTTTTCCCATTTCAAGAGCAAAGCTCAGACCTGTATTTCTCCAGGGAGATAATTGCAGATGAGTGTGTAACAGTTTTTAGTTCTCCTCAGTCTCAGGCAGTTTATGACAAAAAGATCTCAAGTGCTGTGGCACCGCAGAGTTCTCCATGCAACAGCATCTTGGGAGCTCCACTCCCTCCTCTCTTTAGGCAAGGGATTGAGCAAGGCCCACCCTGGCTGACATATCTGAAAATATTTTTCAGAACACTCAAAGAGCAAGCTGGCCGTGAGTGAGTCTTACGTACATGTCTGTTATGCCCAGATATCCTGATGGCCCAGGTCATGTTAGTCTGTGGTCAGCAGACTACCAGTGATCCAGAAGATGTCAGAAAATGATCTGTTAGATCATGATGCCTAAAACTGGGCACAGCATTTTACCTGAGCTCTCACCAGTCTAGATGTCAGAATATTTCTGACCCCTAATATCCCAGTTGTTATACTCTGGATCATCCCAGGCAACTGAATCATTCATTCATTACCTTGTATTCAGAATTCATTT
Source organism: Lanius collurio (assembly GCA_020086605.1). NCBI lineage: Eukaryota > Metazoa > Chordata > Aves > Passeriformes > Laniidae > Lanius > Lanius collurio. Next base: position 44,370,080 of record JACBWW010000003.1, read on the forward strand.
CACTATACAGCCTAGGTTCTCTCTTGTAGAAACACTATCAGCTATTTTTTTATATATTTTGCTTGATGTTATCCCTTCTAAAGTGTAATATTTTGCATAAAGTGCTTAAGTGTGTATCATTGCTATTACATTTCAGTGTACTTATATCAAACTGTCACTTTAATGTAGCAAAATCATTTTGGAAACTTATGTGCTTGAGTCACATGTCACTCTTACCAAGAAGAACACAAGACTAACTGGATATGATTTGTTCTGGATAAATTCACACTGGATATTTTTATCACATTATCATTCTGCAGTTGCTATTTTATGAAGCACTTGAAATTTTTGCAGTAATTCTCAAAGCATTGGAGGTATCTGAGACAGGTTATATGGTCTGTAATTCATGGTACCTTTTAAATCTACTCTGTGTTCTTAAATATACTTGTTAATATTTCAGAAATTTCTGTGGTTAGTTCTCTGATTATACCAGAGTAAACTTCTCCAGGACCTTCTGCTATCAGTATATGCCCTTTATTCAAAGGTTCCTTCACTTCTCTTCTGTGGGCTGCATTTTGATTTCCTTGCTAGTTCTGTCTTCAGCCTCTCATATCAATTGTCTCCTTCTTGCAAAGGTGGTGTTCCATTCTTCAGCCCACTCCATCATTTGTCCTTTGTTCAACATCCCCATGAATTGATAACCTTTTTCCCATTTTCCTAATTTATTTTTCTGATCCCTTTTGCACTCTTTACACTTCAGCCTTCTCTTTTACTTATCCTAGTTGTGTCTTTGCTCACTTTTTGTATAATGGGTTTTTAGATAACCACACAGCTTCTGACTCAGACCCCCTGTCTTTGTCCAATGCTGTCCTCCTTGCCAGCAGGATAGGTTCCTAGGAGACGTTTAAATAAGGATTTCTTCTAAGCTGCCTGTTTTCTCAAGTCTTTCTCCTTTTGCTCCTCCCTTCAGAACTATACCTATCAATTGCCCAAAGTGAGTAAATTTGCCATACAGGAGTTATTTGGTCTTGCTCTCCCTCCTCCACAGACACATGAACTCAAATTGCCTGCTAGCAAGTTTCTCTTTATTAATCATATCTATCCCATAACTGCCTTCACTCTTTGAAACAAAGAGTTTTCCAAACACATTCCAAAAACTTGAGGAAGTTTTTGTGCTGCACTGTGCTGTACTGTTGGGGTTTGTTTTGTTGTTTTTTTAATTTTCTTACAGCAGATAATCTGGTTAGATAAAGTCCTTGATTACCACTACCTCATATCCTCAGGATACTCCCAGTAGCTGTTCAAAAATGTGACATCAACCTCCTCCTCATTCAGTAATCTTTTATAGAGTTTTACTGTTCCTCTGTTTCATCTCCAACCACTTTGTCTTTCCCCCTCTCTGGCCTTCTATACATTCCCAATACACCAGAAAATACTCTTCCCTTTTTTACTGCCTCTACTTCCTACACAGATTATACTCTCTCTGCTAATATTGAAGTGCCACAATTTATTTCACTGAGCCTGTGTGATGCTGATTAAACTGTAGCCTTTGTTGTGTCCCAAGACTTCTTGTTCTTCCTGTTTATTCTCCATACTCTTACCATTAGAGTGAAAACATCTCAGATGTTTGGCAGGTTGCCCTTACATTATCCCTTTCGTTCTTCTATGGCCCTCCTGCAATTTCCCACTTCCACCACAGCAATGAGCTGTCAACCAGACCTCTACTTTTCTTACTCACCTGAGGTCTCCTGCCCACTCACTCAAACTCTGCTGTCCTAGGAGCATTTTCACTAATTTTTCTCCAGTAATAAAATTCTCACATTCTGGAAAGCAATGGTTTTTTTCACTGATTTAACAATGCCCCATAAGATGGAGATTCTCCTTAGGGTCTTCCTAAAAAATGGTGCAGAAAGTTGTTACTAGGAAAGCAGCTTTATCTGTCCTTATCTGTGACCTCTGATAAAGGTCCACAGTCCAATTTCAGATTTTTCAGTTCCAGAGAGGGGGTTGACAGCATTCATAGTCTAAACAAATGCTAGTTTTATCAAAATGTTAGCACATTTGCAAATATGAAGTCCCATACTCTGCATCAGACTGATGCTATGCAAAATTAGGTCTGGGTAAAACCTTGGGAAAACTTTGTAATTCCCAACAGCATAATACACTAAATAGTGATGTATATTAACTAAGACAGTGGTACTTTGCAAGGCTGCAGTCATCAAGGAATAGGCAGATGATGAGTGCAGCAGGGACAGAATGTTGATTCTCCTCCCTCACAGTTATGAACAGCTGTAACATCCTCAGTTTACAATGGGTCTGACACTGCAAAGAAACAAGAACAAATATTTGGAAATCTAATCACATAATATGGCTGAATGCTGACAAGAGGACCCTGCTCTAGGGGAGTATACTCCTTTATAGCACATGGCTGCTATGTGAGAGAACAAATCACACATTATTGATATCTGCTGTCCTGCTGCCCAGCCCCTGAATGATTGACAAGGCTGAATCAGTCACTCGACTTCCTCAAGGCTTCAGATGTGCTTCTGAAGCAAAGATAAGAGGCTATGAAGGAAGATGTTTCATACAGTGTGATCAGCTCAAATAAAATTTGAGGTTAAACATTGAGTTGTTAATAATAAACATGCTTATTTTATAAATGTAGTAAACAGACCAACCTCTCATCTATATGGAGATAACAAGGAGGAAGACAGGATCATGGGAATTTCCAGCTTTTTTCTCCACAAAAAAACATTTTCAAAAGTACACCCCTCCCTCAAATAAATATAAGAGGTACTCTGTGGTCCAAAACAAGCTTACTGATAAAGTAAGGGCTTAAGTCCCATGCTGGTTTTTTCATTCATGTATTCAGAATTTGTGCCAAAGCATATCTATACTTCAGAGATGAGTCAGTGGTTTTCTTGTGCTTGAGTAGCACAGCCAGTGTGATGGATGAATTGTGTAATGTCTGCTGATAAGTATCACACCATCAGCCAGACCAACTTCAGCTGTCTTCTGTCCCTTGTTGTCTATTCCCACTATTTCATAGATTCTGCTCCCTCTTCTGGCCAACAACATAATAAAAGAAATAATTTCCCCTTTTTAAATGTGATTTTGAGCATGGGAAGTTGAGAAATGGAAAAGAAACTTCATATTACTTTGGCAGGACAAAGAGACCTAAGCTGTGCATCCACTGCATTTCCATATTTGGATTTCTCTGTAACAAAGGCTTGCAGAATTTGTAGTAAAAAAGCAGAAAAAATAATTACAGGTGTTTTTTCCTACATTTTCAATTTAGTGGTAATCTCTTGGGGGAGGGTAGGAGAAAGGAAGAGAAGTACAAGGAAAGACAGACCATCGATCAGCTTTGCTGTACCTGTTCACTTCTCCCTCTCAGCACCATATTGCTCCTTTTCATGTTTGTGCAAAAGAATACTGCAGACCTTAAAAAGGAAGTGAGCAGAGATCTCATCTTTAGGAATAGCAGGCTTGCCAAAATGGGCTCAGATAATTTTATATTACCTATAGCATGCAGAGAACATGCTCAAAAAGGCCAGTGTTTTCTTTCAGTAAGCAAAATCCAAAAGGTGTACCTCCAAAACAGTTCCTGCAGTTTCTAACAATTTTTGCCTTTTTTCAGGTTCTCTTGCTTCTATTGGAGATTACTGACCACAGACATCTGGGACGAAGGGCTGGCAAAACTTTTCTGGCCATTAAAGACATCACCAAAAAGTCAGCTAATGTAGAAGAAGGTACAAACCACATTACAATGTACATCCAGGACAGAAAAACATTGCCTCTTTAACAACTTCCTTTGATGGAAGTTTTCTGAGGCCTCCCACAGCTGAACTTTGTCTGATGAAGCTCCCCAAAGCCATGTCTGAGGCGGAGCAGAAAGGACAACTCAGTGACAACACAGCTTGCCACCAAGCGTGTGATGAATGGGCTTGCAACAGAAGCGATATTGGGTTTTACATGGAAAGGAAATTGCATTGAAAATCTCAGTGTAGGGTTTTAGCCAAAGCATTGTCTGTACACACAATAATTCATTTGCTCAATAGACAGCAAAATAAAGAGATTATTCATTCAGCCTTCTCTAGCTGAGAATTTTGTAAAATTTCAGATTTTTACATCATGTTCATTTCCAGTTGACAATGTCTTACATATCTCATTTACCTTGCCTCAAAGAGTATATTGCAGCTTGTTGGGCATCATTTGCTCATTCTTTACCTCATAAAGAGAGCAGAGGCTTGATCCACAGCAGAAGATAGAATTGGTGTGGTCAGAACAGCAACCAAAGTCTGTACCAGTCAGAACTGCATGTGGTAAACCTGGCTTTAAAACCAAAGTCCTTTTTAAAGCTATAATTTCAGAATCTACTATTAGTAATGAACTTGAAACACTATCAAGTACTAGAAAGCAATATTCCTCTGGCAGTTGCACCATCTCTAAGGCTGCAGTCTTCTACAGATCTCTTAGCTGCTGCTATTCAAACACTCGGGCCTGATTCTGCCCTCCTTTGTTTAAGCACCAGTCCAGGGGAGTGAAAGCTGGTCAGAGAAAAACTTGTGGGATCAGATCTTGTGATATGGCAAAAAAAATTCCACTTTCCATGAAAGGAACTTTGTTTTCAAACACATTCCACAAGGTGAGCAGCTCTTTCAGCCCTTTTGCATATAAGATGAGGATTTTATTTTTTTCCCTGAGAGTGGGGCTCACAGCCCCCAAGCTGCCTGTTCCACCTCTGCACACACCACTGAGAGATGATCCTTCTCTTGCTGAAACAGCTACTCATTGAATAGTTCTTCATTATCTAAGAGATAGCCAGGAAATATTTAATAAATATATTACCCATTGCATCAAAATAAATATCATTTATAAAACATTCATTGTCTTTTGCTTATCATCATCATACAGTGTATATTAATGTCCCCAGTACAGATGAGATTTACAAACGTTTGCCTGAAGTTTTACCCTTAATGCATTCTCCCACTTACAATAATCATTGCATAAAATGCATAAAAACATGATGCAGCTTTATGCCACTGGCATATACCAAAGATGAAACTAGAGATCTTGTGAGAGTACAAAAAGTCTTCAGACAGGAGGAATGGCTTTAGGTACGCCTTCAAGTGGCACTTGATCCAACTCAACTCTGCAGCATTTTAGAATTAGAGCCAATATTTACTTGAGAATTCAGAATTACTTAATCAAATAATAGAACATATAAAAGCAAGCTGACTTTTTGGAAAAAAGAATGTTTAATAATACAATAATAGTTGTAGTATCGTCCAGTAAAGGTGTATTGTAAAAATGTTCTGAATATTAATTTACCTCAGATAACTTCAGAGTTGTAAATACTTGCATTATATTGAGGTAGACAGTAAAAAAAAATCTTTTCTCCATTATTAGCACAGAATTTAAATCTTGTAATAATATCTTAAGGAAATGATAATGTTAAGTAAGGATGAAATATTTGATTAATGCTTAATTCTGTACAACTCAAATATAAACTTTAAAAAATATTAGAAATTATAACATTTCGAGTGCATATCATGTTTTTTACATTAAAAAAGAAATGCATGTTGTTCATCTCCATTTTGCACTTTTCAGTCTGTTTAAATAAACAAATATTTACAACTTTTATATGAACAACAGTGCATCCAAAGCAAAATGTGCATTTTAAATTAATGCTCCTGGTCGAGTCTTTTTATTAGCATTTTATATTATTATTCTCTTCTCTTTTTTACTTTTTTTCTTCCACAAGTCTGTGGCTCTGCAAAACCAGATAAGCCAACAATTCTAGAAATCGGTGGGGAAAAGCCTGAAACTACGAACATAATAATTACATTAAGAATGGGCTAGGCATAGCTTCGAAGTGCACTTTCCTCAGGTGAAGCCACAGCTGAGACCAAAGGTGGGAAAGAAACAGAAATCATACAGAAAACGCCTTTTCCAGCACAACATTTGCGTATAATACTGCTGCAAGTTGCGAGGGCTGCCGAGACAGAGCTACCCAGAGACCTGGCAATGGCATCCTTGCACTCTTCGTGAGACCCGAAGGAGTTTCCTTTCCAATCCACCCCGGTTGTGTTTTCTGCAACACTTCGCTCTTCACAGTTTTTCTTTGCTGTCTTAAAATAAAACCTAGCTGGTAATTACAATCTTAAGCAATTCTCGATTTGGTGGTTTGGGTTTTTTTTCGCATTTTCTCTTTCTTTTTTTTCCCTTGGG
>JACBWW010000003.1:44376692-44397796 GCA_020086605.1 Lanius collurio
GGGGGTGCGCCCAGCTCGGCGCGCAGCTCCCCGAGGAAGCTCCGCCGCCGGGCGCGGGTGAAGACCACCAGCAGCGCCCGCTCCTGCGGCGGCCGCGGCCGGCGCGCGAAGCCCAGGCCCCGCAGGTCCAGCCAGCGCCGCGCCCCGCGGTCCGCCGAGGCCCGCAGCTCCAGGCACAGCCGCTTCCAGGGCCGCTGCTCCCGCAGGCCCTGCCGAACGTCGAACACCTCCCAGCCGGCGGACGAGGCCGCTCGCGGGTCCAGGGCGCGGGAGTCCAGCGGGCGCGGCGAGAGGCAGGCGGAGAGCTGCACGTGCGGCGGGGCGGCGGGCGGCGGGCGGCCGCGGGGGGCCCGGCGGAACAGCCGCAGCTCGGCCCCCACGAGCTCCTCCGTCTCCGAGAGGGTCGACACATCAAACACATACTGCTGCCGCCTCAAGGGAGCGGGCGAGAGATCGTCTGCGAGATAAAAATAATTACAGTCAGTTGTGCTCGGGGGGATCTGCCGAGAGGTCTCTGAGGCGGGGAAGGGAGGGAGCACCGCCGGCTTGGCCGGCCGAGGCCGCTCCTGCCCGCCTCACCCCCCACCCCTAGCCGGACCGGGACCAGGGGAAGGTAGGGAGAGAAGAAAAAAGGAGAAGGGAAGAATATGGAAAGGAAAAGTAGTGTTGAAAGACCCGCACCAGACAGGAGACAGGTCTCCAGCGCTAGAGGCAGACCCTGCTCCACGCACATCCGCTGCCTATTAGCCCCATATACAGGTATCTGTTCTTCTCTGAGAAAATCCTGGACTTCTTTTTTGACACATCAATGTACAGAGTGCAGGGCAGAAAGCAAACCAGATTCCCCTGAGCTGCTTTCCAATAAAATGTTTACAACCCAGCAAATACAAAAATTCCCAAAGCCCCTGTGTTTCCCCAGAAGCTAGTAAAGCTTGTGTAGATTTCTATTGTAAAAGTGTCACTGGAGCCTCTGTTCAGCAGCCCCTCACCGCTTTTCCAAAATCAGCCCGCCCCTGGGGTAGAAACAGAGACTAAAGAAATATACACCCGCCTGTAATTTATCGATATCAAAGGTCATTGCGATTCCTAATCAGCATGTTTCACAACCTCGGCTCTACCTGACAGGTCTCGGGGAACCTCCTCGGGGCAGGAGAGACAAGAGGATGATTTATGCAAACCAAAACCTTCAGACGGACCACGGCGATGTAAAAATCAATGCAGATTAACGTGCAGTTAATCAGTGCGGATTAGCACACTCGACAGTCGCCCTGCGTCGCTGTGTGTTCCCCTAGACGTCAGCAGGGAGATGGAGCGTGGAGTGCAGCAGGGACAGCGGGAATTGCTGGGAAAAAGACCTGCCCCGCAGCCAGGCCACAGGATCCTACGGCGGAGCCTGGCTGCCTGCCGAGCGCGCCCCCCCCTCCCCTCCCGCAGGGAGCCGCCGTGGGAGGCCCCGTCGCCCTCCCGAACCGCGCCGCGCACCCACGCGGCATCCCAGGCTGCGGAGCTGGGCGCTCGCCGAGCCCCGCACACCTGCCCTGCTCCCCGGGCCAGGCGGCCGGAGCACGGCCGCGGTCCCTCCCTCGCCCGGCGGGGCACAAGGAGTCAGCAGGGAGAGGGAATCCCCGAACCGGAGCTTCCCCACCTCCCCGAGGCTGCTCGCCGGCAGGAGCCAGGCGGAATCGGTCAGGCCCTTCAGGCATCCCGGGGAATTTGAACCCAGGCCTTCCGCATCCCTGCCTCCTCCTCCCTCTTCAGGCTTGTCTGCTTCCTCCTGGTAGGGCTGCTCTTTCCCCAGCGAGGGGCGAGAGCCAGCCCGGTCGTGCATCCCGCTTGGGGAGGGCGGGAGGAGACTGAAAAAAACACGCGCAGAGCCCGAAAAATGCCGTCACAGACCAGGTGACGACAACAGATGCTCTATCGAGCTGCTGAAAATAAAAGTGAAACCTATCGGGAGCTGCCTAGAGGTGCTGGACACCAGCACTACAAGTACAGAGCAGAATTCGGTCCATGAGTCTCTTGTGGGTTTTGGCGGGGAGTGGGGTTAGTTCTCCCCTTCACAGGCGAGGGCCATCGGGGCCAGAGCCTGAGGTGCACTTGGTTGCGGGAGGAAGGTCCAATAGCTCAGGAGATCTCTGGTATAATTGCCCCCTCCTTCAAGGGGATCTTAGAAGCTTCAGACGGAAGAAGATGCCCACCCCTCGGTTAAGAAAGCGCAGGTCCTCCTCCTTCTCCTCTTTCTCGTCCTCTTTGGAGTTTTTTTCTGTGTCCCACATCTGTCAGACAGCCGGGCATGCGACAGGGCGTAGACGGACCTGCCAAGATCCTTCATTCCTTCGTTCAAGGGTTCCAGAGACTGTCGAAGAAACTAGATCAACTCCTTCCCCTGTCCCTATTCCCAGTTTCGGGGTGTGGGGAGAGTCAGGCCTGGGCACAGATTCGCTTGTAATAGCTCTCGTTGCTTAGAGGATGGAGAGGCGGGTGTCATGCTTGGTTTCAAAGAGAGATGCTCGCTCCCTTTGATACTCCCAGTCGCCATGGGGTGGGGATGAGGAGGAGAGTGCTGCCTCCAGGCCGCTGTCCCTCCGGAGAAGACATTCCACACACACGCTACTCCTTGTCCTATTCTTGGCCAGCGCCACGGTCCTGGGGTCCCCCACATCTCTGCCGGGGTGCAGGAGCAAGGCAGCACTGCCCGGCAGACTTAGCTTTCAGGGAAAGGGTAGCCCTTCCCCGAGGGATGACGGGGGACACGAAGGTGACAGCGCCTCTCCCCTTCCCGAGGAACCATCACGCAGGTGGCCTGTCGCGGCACAGGAAATCCCATTCAAGGGTAACATCCAGGCATGCAGGTTAGACGGGAAGGAAGCGGGGGAGGCTGAATTCCCCGCGTGTCCTGGCTGCTGAAAATGGGATTTAAAGGGTCTGCAGACCCCTGTCACACGGCGGTGCGGGAGGCAACCAGCTCCGGCACTATGGGTGCCAAAAGGCTTGCTCAGGGATGCTCCCCAAGCAGCATCTTTTGAGATTCCAGTTTGGCGAGGGTTTGGGCCGCTGCACGGCTGGTCCGGGTTGCTGGGTGGCATGGCGTGCTGAGGACACTGCCGATTTGCAGAGAAATGTGTCCCCGGTCAAGCGGATCTCTGAGACCGATTTCAGCAGCACCGAAACTCTGTGCTGAAAAAGTCGCACTGGCTCAGGCGGCTGCCGGCTCCCGTGCCTCTCTCGGGAGGGCAGGGAAAGGGGCAGGGCTGCCGGTTGTTTCAAATGAGCAGCTTTGAATCCGATCAGATAAACGCTATTTATTCACTCTTGTAACCTAATAATTCCAGATGAATACATAATCCTAAACCAGTACTGGCTCGCTCCCAGCGCAGTCGAGAGGGTGGGAAAAGCAGCGGAGGGCGGGGAGGGAAAGCGGGAACTCCGGAACTCCGGAACCTCCACAAAACGGGGAGAGACGGGTCTGGGTTGGGGATCCTTTGTTCCAGCGAAGCTGCTGCCTTCGCAACACACAAAGAGCTGCAGCAGACACGGCGTGGAGACACCCTGGCCTCTCTCTCCCTGTGAGCAGTGTACACGGAGAAGGGCTTGTCCTCTTCAGTTTTCCTTTAAACCCAAGGAGCGACCGGGGTGAAACCCGGGGTTTCTAACAGCCAGCTCGAGATCTGCCTTTTTCTCAGGCCAGCTGAACCTGTCCTTACAGATATTCCCGTTACCGAAATACTTGGTGAGAACAGCAAAGTCATCCCAGTTGGGCTGGGGAAAGCCACATTGCAGAAAATGCACCGGGGAGGTGTGTTTAAATTTGTAACGTTAATGTAGATGAATGTTAGTTCCGCAGTAAGTATTATTTCTATTTCGATTCTCCGTAGTTTATTCTCTTTTTCGGGAGAAAATAAAATATTAGGAGCAGGAAGGAGGGACAGAAGGCGGGAGTAGGTCTATTTAAAATTTAAGGATGCGTCAGTGGCGGGGGGAGAGAGCAGCCCTGCTCCGCTCTACCCCTCCCGAGGAGCGCGGGCAGCGGCGTGCCCGGTGCTCCCGCGGGCGGGCGGGCAGGGCCGGGGGGGCTGCGCTGGGCCCCAGCCCGCCTTCCCCCACGCTTTTCTCCGCCGTGCGATGGCTGCGGTTTCAGCATCTCCGAAGCTAAATTAATGACTGGGCTGGGACATTTCCCTCAATTCCCTGTGCGAAGCCTCTCCCGCTTACCGGGTCGCTTCCTCGCCGCAGTCTGGGCTTTGAGGAGAGACGGGGGTTAAAGAAGGCTACACAAAGTTTCCCTTTTCATGGCAGATCAGGTACTGGGCTCCCAGCCAATTCATCAGGGCTCAGATCTTAACTTTACATCACTGCAAATTATACCCAAACCACATTCAAGAAGAATTTTCCCATTCCCAAATTCTCTTTCAAGCCATATTTAAACTCGCAAACCAAAAGCACATTTTTAGTTTAAAGACACTTTGCAGACACTCGCACAACAATAATCTGGAAATTAAAACATATATTGTCCCTAATTACGAAGGTCTGCCCACACGTTGTCTGCAGAGTAGCAAGGCTGACAGGTATTTCTTTCGGAGCATTACCCAAGCTATGGAAACAAGGGGCTGGCTCTCCATGTGTGGTATTTTTTCGGGTTTCAATTCCACATCTCCCAGCGCCTGCCTCGCCGCGGCTTTTTATTACACCGAGTGACTAGATTTAAATGTATCGTTCACTTCGCTATCGAGTAACCGAGAAAGACCACACCTTCCTCGGACGAATTCCCAATCCTGCCAAAAACGCTAACTAGTTGTTGGAGGGCTGTTTCTTTTTTTTTTTTTTTTTTTTTCCCTCCTCGGAGTGAGGAGGCACCTGGCTGTGATGTACCTTTGATCACCGCTGTACCGTACCTGCTCCGGGAAGGCTGCCTGCCCTTGCCCCACTCTCCGCTTTCCGCCACCTCCCCGCTTCCCACGGGCAAATCTTGGCCCTCGGGGGCAGAGGGATCGCAGCAACACCCAAGGGACATCCTGCAAGGCTCCGGGCCCTCGGCTGTCGGCGTCGTCCCAGGAGATGCGCCGAGGCGCAGAGGAGCTTCCTTGGGGAATTTCTACCTGCTGTAACAGACCTTAACCCAGTATCTTTCCCTTTCCCCATTTGCGGCGGTTACGCCACCGGAAATATTTCGACGGAGGAGAAATAATTCCTCCGAAATTATTCTTGTTGAGAAAATCGGCCTGAATAGTCCCAGCTCTTGGAGCTAAGAAATTAAGCAAGGGGACGCTTTGGAGGATGTTTCGGAGCGATATATGTGGAAGCGTTAAGATGCAGCAACAGAGCATACAGATCTGGTCTGGCCATAACTAGCAAAGACTGAAACGTCCTCTTTCGCTCATAAATCAGACTTCAGGCACGGGAGGAGTCCTAACCTCAGTTTCAGCCTGCCCCGAGATGGAAAGGCAAGGAGGGTTTTCTCCGATCGACCGTTTTGAGGGTATTTTCCACTATGAAGGGAGGAGGTAAATGAGGAGTGCGAGGCGCCCCGCAACCGTGCCCAGTGCCGAGTGGCCCCGGCCTGGGCCGGATTTTCTCTCCGGGGGCCACTCGGCTGCCGGTTGAGGCCAGCCCAGCTGCGGCACAGCATCTCCCCGCGGGCGGCGGAAACTCCACAGCTCCGAGGCGGAGAGCTCGGTCACCCGTCCCCTCCGCATCCCCTCCAAAAAAATCAAATGCAGCCTCTTAGCAAGCCCCGCAGGAGGGTTTCTGGATTTAAAAAAAAAACAACAATAACGAAAAAAATCAGGACCAGGTCCGAAATGAGCCACCGGAATGGTTTGATAGGCGTTAATTACTCGTCCCGTTAGCAGAGCGGCTCCGCGGCCGCGCACCGCCCAGCCGAGCTGCCTGATCACGGAGCTCCCGGCGTCGCTTCCCCGGACCGCCCTCCTGTCCTGCGGCGCTGCGTGCGCGAGCCCCCGCGCCTTCTCAAGGGACAACAAACAAACGAAAGACAAATTTAAAAATACTTCCCCTGCCGACAGCCCCCAATTTCACTGGGAAGAGGAGAGAGGTGCAGCCCCAGCCGCCGAGGGGACCCTGCGCTGCCCCCCGCTCTGCCCCGGCCCTGCGCTCCGCTCCCTCCCGCAGCTCCCGCGGCGCGGGGGGTAAAACACCAAGCACCAAACACCTCCCGGCACAGTCAGCGCGGAGCCGCCGCGCACGCCCCGCCCGCCCCCGCCACACCGGCTCCGCGGGCGCGGAGGCCCCGCCGCTCTGGACCAGGCCGGGCCGGGCCGGGCCGGGCCGCTCGCTCCTTTCCCGGGTGCGCGGCGGGGATGTGGAGCGGCAGCTCGCTGCCGCGCTCCGGCCGTCTGGTCTGCATTAGTGTTTTTATAAGGGGCTCAAACAAATCGAATACAAGGTCACCAAATAATTAACAGTTGTGAATTCCCTCCTTTCCCATTAAAATACTTCCCTGTTTATATTTCATTTTTCCTTCTGCCAACGACAACACTGCCTGGGCAAAGGCGCTGCACAGATTACACTACATTGCAGCTTTCGGTCCACCCAGAAACCCGCTGTTTTGCATAAATATGTTGTACTAGATGAACTTCAAGTTGGATTTACACTCTTTTCGTTTGCCACATACACAGCCGGGCCATTTTCAGTTTCTGCACACGGGACCCCCCTTCGTCCTAGCCCTCAATTCACCACCCTCACGACCCTCATGGCAAGAGCAAAAGAACGATGTTCGGATTCCTGCCCATGCGAGTCAGCTGCCTCCCAATTGGAATGCGAAACTGCACAAAGAAAACGGGGAGGGAAAAAGGAGAAGATCTCGACCTATTTCGATTTCCCCGTCCCTTAGGCGCGGACTGACGCATTTCGTATGCGGGAGCCCTGCCGTGGTCCTGGTAATGCGGGCTGCTCTGCAGACACAAAAGCGAGAGGCAAGGGGCACTCGCAGCAGCCGGCCCTCGTGGCAATCCCTTCCCACGGGAGACCCTTTCGAAAATCGCGCTCCCTCGCACCCGGGCTATTTATTTTTTGTTTCCGATTTGTTCCCAGTCGTGCCGCATAGCTTTGGGATTGCTTGTTTACAGCTCCCTTCTCCAATTCCCTCCTGCTCCCTCCTTTTTTTTTTTCTTTCTTTTTCTTTTTTCTTTTTTTTTTTTTTTTCCTGCCTGGTGGAGTCCTTGCAGCTCCTAATTGTCCTGCCTTACTGTGGAGCTCCAATGCTGGGGGTCCTGAGGCCAGTGAGAGCACCATCTGCGTTTTAATGAGTTACTTCATGTGCCAACAGTAATTTTCCTACATTCAGCTAAGTCCTGTCTGATCTTGCGACCGTAACAAGGGGGAGCGAGTGGGGGGCGGGAGGGGGTGGAGAAGGGGGAAGCGCAAACTCTTTCCCCCCCCTCTTTCTCCTCTCTTTTTCTATCGATGGGGGAAAAATATATATATGTATTAAGCGGTAGCGTGGCTTCACTCCCTCTCGAGCTACCCTGAAAACGATCTTATTAGCGTCAAGCGGGAAGGGAAGAAACGAGTCAAAGGGCGGCTGTCGGTGTCCGCACCGAAATGCTCTGCCCGCAGCCTCGGAGGGCGGTGGGACGGGCGGGCTTGGGACTGCTGCGGCCAGGAGCTGCTGCCGGTCAGAGCCGAGCGCCGAGCAGCCCCGCCGGCCGCTCTCATGGACAGGCAGGCACAGCAGCCCGCCTCGTAGGGGAAGGGTATTTCTCGGCAGGACTAAAAGTTGCTTCCCCCTCTGCTGGCTGCTGTCCCCCCGAAATGCTGCCGTGCAGGATGGCGTGCGGCAGGTGGGACGGCCTCCGTCATATTCCTCCCGGAGCTGCTTCTTAGGTGAAGAGCAGCCCATCTAATTGGGTCAATTTGGGCGGCTATACTGTCTGCAAATGAATTGACAGAAAATCTGCCCCCCCCCCCTTCCCCGCTTTCCCTGAGCAAAGACTGTTCATCATCAACACAACTCCAGCTCGCCAATTAACTGGGCTAGGAGCCCACGGGGAGGTGGGCAGTAAAATAGCTACCACTTCAGAGGAACGGAAGCTCTCTTGAAGTTTTTTGGTGATGTGCCATTGGCTGGTCCACTTCATTATGGGAGACTAGACAATATTTGATATGTTATGACATGAACACTCAATTAGATCACTGAGTTGAAATACTCCAATCAGTGGCTTGATGCTAAGCAACCCTCAGAAGGTCCAGCAGAAGGTCACAGCCTGTGACACATCAAATCAAAATCAATGGGGAAAAGTGAGGCTTTTTCTTAATCAAACCAGGACTTCTGTTAGCAAATCACTTCCACCGAGGTAGAATCTCACATGCAGAGAGATGAGCTAAATTTGTTAAATTAACTGTCTTTCTTCTGGTTATCAAGAATAAGATGATATCGAGCGCGGCTCCATTTCCTGCGGCTCGCAGAACTAGCTCCCCGTTTCCTCTCCGTCAGGGGGGAGAGGTCCAGCTCCTTTCTGACGGCTGAGTTTTCGAAACCGTATTTCTAGAAAGCGAATCGTCTTCCCCCCACCCCCGAGACGAAGGAAACAACCCCCATAAGGCGAAGGCGGAGAGAAAAACCTCGTGTCCCCTTTCCCCTCGAAAACCTCTGCGCGCCTCCGACCGCGAGGGGCACATACTGTGGGCGCTTCCACGCACCCTTCCGCGTGGGAAGGGGCGCGACGGGCACCGAGGCGGGAGGTGAAGAGCCCCGCCGAGCTGCCTCCGTTGGAAAGAACCCCCCCGAGCCAGGGCTTGCGATGGGGCAAGGGGCTGAGCCTTGGGTGCCGTGGGCGGGGAGAGGCTTCCGGCGCGGGGAGGCGGTGAAGGGGGTCGGTTTGGGCTCGGTTCGGTTTGGGGCGATCGGCTCCTGTACCTCCAGGGAGCCGTGCGATTTTCCCGGCGCTCAGTTTTGCCCTAAAACGGCTGGGACACGGCGGGAGGGCGGCGAGCTGCCCCGGGTCCCGGCCCCGGCAGGTACACCAGTGCCCGGTGGCGCGGACGGAGGGGAGGGTCTTCAGATGTGGGAGAGGGGGAGGAACGAAAGCGCAACCTTCATTAAGAACCTGTTAATTAGTCTGTTCTTAATGGCTTACAACCAGGGTAACGAAAAAAAAGGGGGGGGGAATAAAAGGGGCGGGGGTGTTTTTATGGTAGGGAAATTTTGACTCTGGATCGACGAGAAACGTGTACCCGTGGCTCTGCGTACGAGCGATACGACGAGAGAAAAGCAAAGGACGGCCCCGGACAGGACTGCAGGTCACGGAGGGGTCCCGGGAGCTCCGCGGCACCGACGCTGCCCGGGAAGATCTGCGGCCCGGGGTAGCGGGCCCCGCTGCCAATCCTAAGCCCGGGGGTGCGTGAAGACCAACCTCACAAAGGGCTCAAAGGATGCGGCCCCGGAGCAGACGTGAAATCCGGCCGCCCCTCGCTGAGTCCCGGTACCGGGAAGTACCTGGGCTACACGCTGTCCCCGTAAGCGGAGCCGGAGGGTCCCAGACCCAGCGCGCTCGGACGGGGCGGGAGCTCTTCCAGGTAAGCCCGGTAATGGGACCCGAGGCGAGGGCAGCGTCAGGCAGCAGATGATTGCCCTCGGTCAGTTTAAACTTTTTGCCGTGCAGCCGCGTCGGTAAGAGCTACCCTTTCTACGGCGGGTGGAGAGAAACCATAAGAGGGATATTTAATTTTTTTTTTCCAAGGTTAAATTTACACCCAAATTCCGCCTGCAAAGCTGGGGCGTGTTTTCCACCACCCCATGACGATTCGGGGAGGAACACTCGTGTTTCTCGTACGCAGCACTTAGGGCTGCCGCGGCTCGGGTTCAGTGCCGCGGGGCTGTTTGCATTAAAATAAAAGAACGCGGCTCCCAATTTACGGAGAGATCGGCACTTTCCTGCAATGCCGGGGCGGGGAACAGCACCGGTGACCACTGCAGCGCGCTCCCCACCTCCCCAGCACCAGGCTCCGCGGGACGGCAGCCTCGTACGGCGGAGAGCCGCGGGAAGGGGCACCCGCAGCACCGGGGGGACCGTGAGGAGCAAGGAGGGGGCAGAACTTACCTCGTCCCCTGTCTACAAAACTAGTGATGGTGTTGGCGGATTTGGACGACTGAAAAAAGCTGGCGTTGATGCCCAGTTTCTCCGCAATAGAGTAAGTCCTGAACAGAGAGAGCATGTACTCGTGGGGTTCCGCCCGTGGGAGCGCCCGGCCCATGGCGTGTCCCCCTTGCCGCGGGCGGTTCTCCCGTGGGGACCGCGGCACTCTGCGGCTGCGACCACCTTTGGAGGAGGCGGCGAGCTCCGAGGCAGCAGGGAGGGAAGCCGGGAGGCAGCAAGGTAAATCCCAGAGGAGGCTGGCGAGCAAGGCGGCGGAGAGCAGGGCCCGGCGTGCATTCATAGCGAGAGGCGGCGGCGGTGGGGAGGAAGAGGAGGGCGGCCCGACGTGCGGCTCCGGCGGCCCACGGAGCGGCGCGGGGACTGCACGGCGGCGTGGCGCGGAGCGGCGACTGCACCCGGGCGGGCTCGGCCCGCAGCCGCCCGCCCCGCCCCGTGGGTACCGCCCCGCCGCGCACCGCCCTGTGCGGGCACCCAGCCCGCCCCCGCGGGGCGGTCCGCGGCGGGGAGGGACACCCCGCGGTCGGGTGCTCGAGGGTCCCTTTGCTCCCTCCTCGCTGTGTACTTCCCGCGGGAAGTGGACGCGAGGGCCGGAGAGAGATGCGGGGCGTCTTGCTGCCACCTCTCGGGTACCGCTTCTTATCAACCCACCGGTGCTGACGTGTTCAGGTGCCTCACAGGTTCTCCGGTGCTGAGTAGGGGCAGACTCATGCGAAGCTAATGATTTTGCTTGAGGCTCTCTGTGTTCCCGTGGCCTTGTGCCTGGAAGCTTGGCACGAAGCAGGGGTCTTAAAAGAAAGAGAATTTGGTGGAAAGTGAGGGTGTCACCTTGGGATGTGCCCGGGCCCATCTAGCTGGCAGCCTTCAGGCAGGCCCTGCCACCCATCAGAGAAGGAAGGAAAAGCATAGGAAGAGCCAGAGACCATTGTCCTTTGCCTTAAAATCTGCAAATTGGCTACCAAGAGGGCACCAGCCCAAGTGGAGCACAGTGCCAGGCTGGGACCTGGCAAAAGGCAGCGCCGGGCACTACTGGGCAGGCAGCACTGTCAAGATAATCAGAGTAGCCTGGGGCAAACAGGAAAGATTCTTCAAAGCAGGGCACACATTTGCCTTGCGCTGGTCATGCAAAAGACAGCAGTGGAGCAGAAGGATTAGGATTCAGAAATTCACCCACCCCTTTTCATTCGGTTTTTCAAAGATGCATCCTCCAGCATGAAACTGGTGTCAGTTCTCCCATGGTTTCATCCAACCACCTGTCTAGGGTTCAAAGCCATGAACAAAGCATGATAACATGCTTGCATTTCTCTACCCGTCCTGATCACTCCTTGCTTCTCCTTCACCTTGTCATTCTCCTGCCTGAACCATGGCTCTGCTGCTGCAGGCAGCCATAAACCACCCTCCTCCACTTCCCTGTGTGGCTTTTCTCTGCCCTGTGCAGAGCTTTCCTTCTTTTCTGTCCTGGTCTCCCATTGTCCACTTTTTACCTCTCCTGTCTGCTACAGCTCTGCCACTGGTGGACTTTCCTCTCATTCCAGTAAAAGATCATGTATGCTTTGCTGGGAAATCTTGATCCATAGTAAATAAAGGGAATCTGGCATTCATCCCACATTGAATCTGAGATCTCTGACCATGCTTCTCCATCAGCTGCCATTTTTCATGCAGTCACACACTGGACTTGTCTTTTTCTTCCCTGTTCTCATTTTCTGCCAAGAGAGAGCAACTCATACCTGGGCTTTTGGCACCACTCCCAGTGCAGCACAGGATCAGTGAGATGAGGCAAACCCTGACAGGGCATATGGAGCAGGTTTCTAGCCTGGCACATTCCAGTGTGCCTGTAGGGTGCTTAGTCCCACTGTGTTCCCCATCTCCTATGGAGAGATGCTAGGGACAATGAGGAGCATGAGGGGAACATTCAAGGCAAGTGACAGGCTCATTTTCCAAGTGAACCCGGACGCATCTCTGCTAGCAAACGAGAATTCCAAGACAGGAGCTCACACTATCCTGCAGCCCTCCATACATGGCTTAGAGACCTCCCTGGTGTGGTTTTGGCCCATGCCAACTAGTGTTTTCCCAACCAGTACCCAGGCCTGTTACAAGTTAAGGCTTGTGCCAGGGGCTGTCCCTAGATGGCCATTTGGATGTGACCATGTGGATGTGGGACACATCATACGGCTGGGATTAGAGAATGGGGCCCGTCATTGCCTTGACTTCTTTTTAGCAGGATAGATGTACTGTGAGATGCTGGCAGATGAACTGTGAAGAGACAGGGCTACAAAAAAGTATCAGTGACAGTGCAGAAATGAGGCAAGTGTTCTGCAAAACCAATTCCCACTTCATTCCATCCCATTTCTTCACCTCCTTTTATTTATTGTGCTTTCACTCCTCCTGCCTATCCTCTGGCTTCACAGACACTCTCCTGACCACTACCCTCCCTTCTCATCAGCTGCTTTCTGCACTGGGAACCTTCCCCCCTCCTCCTGTCCCTTTGCCTTCACTTTTCTGATGCCTTACTTTTGTTACTTCTACTCCCCTTTGCTACTCCCATCGTTGCTACTCTGTAGCATTTTGGCTACTTTTTTCTTGCCATGACCCAGTTCCTTCCGGAGCCTTATCATCACTTTTTTGTTTCCTTCTGCCCCTTTTGTGTCCTATTCACTTATTCCATGCTCCTGCCGGCTATCTCCAATCAGCTGCCCAGCTCCAGTTTCTCCTCCATCAACTTCTGCCCAACCCTAGCCCCCCAGGCTCTTTCTTTTCTCTCCTGCTGTATTTCATTGTCCTATTTTTCTTTTCTGATATTGTTCCCACTTCCCACATCCCCTCCTTGTGGTCCCAAATGCTGCTGCTGCACGGCTGCCCTTTTCCACTCTCACTCTGCTGGTTTCCAGGGTCCCCTCTGGTGCTCCTGGAGTGTCTATTCCCTTCCTGCCTTTGTCTCTCAGTCTGTCTCTCCTCTTCCTTCTTTGTTCTCGGCTTTTTCCTCCCTTGGCCTCCTCCTCTCCCAAGGGGAGGTGGTTTCATACTAATGCAAAGCTGCAAGGTCCCGAGAGCAACTTCCATCAGCCTGATTTAATTTCTACCTGCTGCTTTTCATGTTATAACACATTCTCTAAAATTGACTTGGATGGCTGCTTTGCACTGTCACTTCTTTATCAGGGGCCTGAATTGAAGCCCTCTGCAGCTAACAGGGGCCTTTCCTCTGGCTCCTGTGACCTTTCAGGGAGTGTGGAGTCTGAGGCCCTGCTAAGGCGGATGCCCCTGTGGTAGCACCCCAAGACAGTGTTGCTTAGCAGGTGAGAGTGTACACAGGTAGTGGTAGTAACAGCCATAAATCAGCAGTGCTCTTTTCTGGCCTGTTTCTCGAAGCTTTAGGTTGCTCAGGGTGTTCCCTTGCCATTTTGGAAGACAATGCCATTGTTCAATACAGCTAATTGTCAAGACAGTCACTTAAGGGAATGACAGAGTAGGGAACTGTGGGGATATAGCAGTTGTGACTCCCCATGGAGCTACACAGTCAGGCTACTGCGAGGGACTTGAATATATTGAACCATCTTAAGAAGTTTTGGGTTTGATTGCCACTGAGAAAACTGTGTGGCACTGGACCTGGGAACTGCAGGCAGGAGTGGGCACACATGAGAATGAATCAGAGCCTGTGAGACACTTGAGATCCCCGCTTCAGTGCACGGCAAAGAGTGTAATAATGGCAGCAACAATAAAAAAAGTAAAATAATAGCAGCCACCAGAAAAGAAGAATAGCATTTTTTAAAATTATTTCCTTTCCGGTTTTCTCAACAATAAAAGTTGGCCAGATTTCAGTGTATAATTGCATTATACATATTTTGTAACAACATTTTAATTTCAAATATGTTTCTCTGAACTAAAGCAATCTGGAGACTGAAAAAATGCAGTTTTAAAACCAGTTTTATTAATTTCCTTCACTAGCCCACATATTTTCACAGTTTTCACATTTCTTCTTTCTGTGGATTTGCTGTTCTGGGGAAAAGAAAAATGACAAATTTGAAAGTCAGGAAGCAATCCAAATTAGATGTGATTTTTTTCATTGGGAAGTTTAATGGAAATTTCTCTTTCTATAACCGTAACATGAGCAGTGATGTTGAGGAAGAATGTCAGAGGTTAAAATTCATCCCTGCAAAGTGGTCAAGCCAAGACATAAGCACCACTCATTTCACCTCTGTTTTGTAGCCATTTGCAAGAGTTACTGCGGTGCATAAGGGGTATGAGTGCACGCTTCATCCATTTGTAGATGTTCCTCCTTTTATTTTTTTCCTTTTTTGTGTGTGTGTCTAGGTTGATGCTTGTTTTAGCATGATCGATCTGTTGTAGGATTTTTGTTTCTGTGAACCAAAATCATTCTTTATTAGGATGATTAGAAAATGTACGCCCTCAAACTATGGGCTTTCCCCTGCTTCAGCACAATGGGCTCTAAAAAGGCCGTGGTTACACCACACAATCGGGGAGCAGGGATTCCTACCACCACAGCAGTTAGCACATTTTCCAAAATGCCCGCATAGTCCATATGTGCTGGTTTTCAGGAAAACACCAGCCTCCACCAGCCTGACCTTTGAAAGTGGGAACTGTCTTTCAAAGGCCCTGATTCTGAGGCATTAAATTCTCATCCTTTTAGCCTCAGCATTTTTAGCACCTCTAATCTTTTCTGCAGTGCGTCCGAAAACGTTTTCAGTGCTTCATACTGGCAGGAATTTTTCAGTAGGTTTATTTTGACCCAGGAGTTGTTTCCCCTTCCCCAGATGGATCTTCCCTTTTGGGTAATGGGCCAGCTCCTCTCCCTGTCTCCCTCCCAGCCAGGCTGCCCTCTTCTTTGCTGAGAGCATCTTCTGAGATGGAGCACCAAGCTCCTTCTCTGCTACCTGCATTCTAGACCATCACATATATACATACATATATATCACAGAAAACCATAATTTTTTTAAACATAATTATTTCAGCGTGCCCCATTTCCAAAGTGTCAATATACACCTCAGAAGTGTAAGTAGATGAAGATTTTAGCTGCCAAAACTATGGCATGTGAACTAACAGGAGACAAAGGAGCATACCCAAATAAACAGGACTGCTTTAGGAGAGTCTGAAGTACCTCCCACACTGTGGTACTCCAAAGAAAGTTCTGTTTCACTTTCCAAGCATCCCGCAAGGGATCTACATCTCTCCCAGTGCCCCACCGCCCGCAGAGCTCTTCCAGATGAGTCCCCCATGTTCCGGCTCAGTGGAGGCTTGTGCAGCCCCACAGTGTGGGGACAGGCTTTCCCATCTCTCTTCCTTTCACTCCTGCTTTTGGCTGTTAGTCTTTTCACAAGAAAAGTCGGTAGAAGGAGCAGGGCTCACCCTATGCAGCACTGTTGCTTTTTACAGTGTTTTATTTTGCCACAAACCAGTGGCAACTTTGCTTCTCTGCAAGATCTCGGCATTTTTGTCACTGTCTTAGATTAGAACCACATTGTGTCTCACTTACAGTTGAAAACTTAATATATGGAAGTGAAGAGTGAAACTACTCCTGCATTCTTGGTGCATCAAAACACATCCTGACACTAGGAAAACAAATTGCAGTGTATAGATCAGGAGAAAGGGAAGAAGAAGAAGCAACAGTGATTCTGCTTTCATTTGCTCCGGTGCAGAAAATTAAAATGGTGTAGGAAATTGTTTTTCCTGTTTAGGATATATTTGATTTTGAAAAATTACAGCTAACTTTGTAAACATTAAAATAGATGCAATAAAGATGTGAAATTTCACACAGGGGATCTACAATGTTTGTATAATTATAAGCATATGGTTACTTTACACGAAGTCTCTGTTATACTTTTATTTACTAGTGCTTGGGGAAAACAGAGGTTCTCAAATTCAGTGTTTATTTACATGTATAGGGAATGTCACAGTCTCCATTAACCTGTCATAATCTGTATTTCTGTCTTGGAACTCCAGCTATATAAAGCAAACCCCCACTCACACCATCATTTCTCATTTGTTCAGCCACTCTGCTAAATCAGACAATTTCTGGTGTTTCTAAAGAATGTTTATCCTACTGCTGGTGGCAGGATGAGAACTGCTTACCAGCTCAGTACATGCTTGTTTCAGCTCTTGAGGGGGTAAAAGTGAAAGCTGTTGCTTCGATGCAGTTCTCTTTGTTCTGAGGAATTTTGTGTGACTTTAATTTGTTGTTTTCTTTTCAGTCTGACTTTCCACAAGGCTGTGAACCAGCCCTGGAGGATAGTCAGCATTTTTTCTTTGATATACACAATTCCTGATTTTATAGGACACAAAAGGAACTCAGATCCAGCAGGATTCAGCCCTCAGTTTGTGGGCTGAATTACATTACTTTTGTCTTTAATACTGAGTGGCCATATATCTAGGGCTGTTCTTTGCCTCAGGAAGTGCAGGAGCGCAAATATGCACTGTAACTTCACATCTTAGAAAAAAGGTGAAACTCTTTGCAGATTTTTTTTTCCCCCTTTTCCCTTCTATGTAAGAATACTTTCAGTTTTGATAAGCTAGATTTAACTGTGCATTTGGGTTTTTTTGGGGGGTAAATAATTCAGCTCAGACTTCCAGGTTTGGCTTCACTCAGGCTGGTGCTATTAAATTATGTGCTTGCTGTTATGAATGATCATAACCACACGTTCTGACTGAGAGGGACAAGGACATACAGCAAATTTCTTTCAAAAGAAGGTGAAGGAGTCTGTACAAAGTGTTGTGTCGCTGCAGTTTGGTAATTTATTTGCATCCTTTTATTTTACAATTCCTTTCTCACACATCTCTTTTTCCTTCACTTCCCTCTTGTCACTTCAGAACAACATAGTCACTTGGAGCATGTCAGATGGGTTTTCTCACAGACCCTGAGATGGCTTCAAGATATCTTGGTTACTGTTCAGTTAACAGTTCTGGGATGCAAATGAGCACTTATCTGACACCTCGAAGATGTGGGTACCAATCTCATCCCTACTCACACTACCTCAGGAGTGTCACTGCATCTCTCCTTAATGTTGTTTCTGCCTCCTTCCTTGTTTCAACTACAAACCCTGCAGGACAGGATCTGCTTCCCACCATGCCACTGCTATTTATTTTTTTCTTGATAGGGAAAATTTAATTTTTCCTTACATTAGTTCAAAGCAATCTACCAGTACTAGCTCTGCCAAGCCCACTGGGTGCTGCTTGCTGCCTTCCCAGACCAGGACCTGCAGCCATTTGGCCTGGAGAAACCCCTAAGGAGCAATGCAGGAGAGTCACTGCATACGGGTCCAAACCAGGGGGGTGCCAATGGAATAGTCCCTGGCAAACAGAACAAACTCATGGAAGTATAAAATTCATTTTAACCCTTGGCAATGCTTTGATACTGGAAGGAGATGGGTTGCAGCGATCTTCAGGCAGGGGACATGCCCTCGTCCAGGGAAGTTGTGCCTGCAGATGGTGGCAGGGGTGGGAGAGACACAGGCTGAACTCTGTGATGGTGAAGCTGTCACGGTAATTCCACTCTTTTCCCCTTCCTTTTTGTTTGGTTTACTGAGGAGGGAGGGAAATGCATAGAGGGGAGGAGGAAGGGACTAAGGAAAGACAGGAAAAAGCAAGCTGATAGTGATTTTATAGTAGAAGATTAGCTGTCAGCTGGATCTCCCCGACTAAATGAAGGGACTTGATGTGAATTCTACCCCATCTCAGAAGACATTCCCACATGCTGCAAGTGTTTCTTTCCCTTTACATTTCTTTTCATGCACTTTAAAATCTCTGCAATTTTGAAAAGTCACTTTTCCTATCCCTGTCACAAGAGAGGCAGGCACAGCAAATGGAAGCTGATGACTTGCCCTGGAGAAACAGTTGAAGTATTTCTCCAAGGGGCAGTGCTAGAACACAGTCCCATGCCTGCCAGCTGCCACCGGGAGGCTCCATGCTCCTATCCTAGCCAGCCATCGTGGCCGTCCTTTATAGATCCCAAATTAACTCAGCTATTTTTCTCAGTAACAGATGATTAAACAAGCAGTAAGTTGTTATCATTAGAGGCTTCCTATTAAACTATGACCATAAATACTGGCACAGGAAGGATAAAGCTTCCTCAAGCTAAGCATGTCAGATGATAATATTGCCTTTAACATTGTCCACAAGATGCATTGGTTGACCAAAGCGTTTATCAGTGCTATCTTCTAGGAAATCAACCAGTTTATTTTCAGTTCCTCTGACTGCTTTATATTTAATGCAGTAATGTGGTTACCTATTACATGATACTGCATCATTATATAGATTGCCCAAACCGTTTTCAACACCACAAAGGCAAAAGTCTTACACAAAAGAATGCAAAGGCTCAAAAAGACACATGAACCAGCTAGAACACAGCAAAACCCTCTTGCCTGTAGCATGTTTTGTTTCCCTTGCAACTTTCTCATAATTCTGAATTCCCTTATTTAAAATGTTTGTTCTGGGATTAATTAAATCAGCTGGTCTGGTCCTTGAGCTGCTGATGTGTACATTTATTCTTTCTTCAGGTATGGTGGGTTTTTTCCTATATACAAGAGCAGTGGTAGCCAGCCAGAGCAATGCCAGCATACTGTACCAAACAGGAGCTCTAAAGCTCTAAAGCTCTAAAGCTGTAAAGCTCTACACACTCTAAAGTGTTGGAGTATTCCTCCTCTCCACTGATGCCAATGCTGCCCTGGCATGGGAATCACTTCCACACCTCCTATCCACGCATGGCTGCTGGTGTGGGCAGACACCAGAGAGTCAGGAGGGAGCTGAGAGTGATGGTAGAATAAGAATATTAGTGCATTTACAAGTAAAACATCTGGGCATGGCCTTTATCCTCGGTATTTTATCTGTGCCAATCATGCAGCAAAAAAGTCCTTTATAAAAGCCAAGCTGAAACTGTGCAAACAGTGTAGATAATAACCCTCATGCTTGCTGTGGATCAAACAGAATAGATGCACAATAGTCTGGGAGGTGCTGCCTCTGAATTTCTGAAGTTTGGAGAGATGTGCTCATTTTGAGCGTGAACCCAAAGCCATCTGCAGGCAAGGGGAGTCTTGGCTGGGGCAGGGAGCTGATCTTTTTATTGCAGGGCTGGTCTGTGGTGATCAGAATATCCCTGCTGCCATTCAGTTTGCATCACCTTTGCATCAGAGCTGCTCTCACTGACAGTAATGGGAATTATGGTTGCAGCTTAACTTTCTCATGTGCCAAGGTATCCCACAGGTGTATGTACACAAATTAGTTCTTAAAGCTGCACACATTTCTCCTCTTTATAAAAGAAGACCAGGCACTCTGTAACTGCTAAGAACAGGCTGTCTGAAAGGTGTTTTATTAACTAAAGTTGGGGAAGAAAATGAAACTGAAAAGAATACGACCGCATATTAAACTACATGAAGTGGTCATGACAACTGGGGATCACAGTATCATAAAATTTTAACAGCTGGATGCAATCAGTGGGGATTTTCTATTTTTCTTTTTTGTTAAGCTTAAGGAAGAAAAAGAAGAAGAAGGGGAAAAAAAAATTAAAATCTTCATTTTACTCAAGCAAGATTTTTATCCAGCTCAGCTTTCTTTGCTTAATATCAGAAGTTGTCTTTACTTCTCTATAAATCTCAGCAATGCCTGTGCTTAGTTGACATCGTCCTTTTCCCGGGGCAGGGATTCCACAACTGGAGGTGTTCAATATCCCCAACAGCAGCACAACAAGGAATGGAAACCAGAGAAATGCATGTTATAGGGAGACTTCCCCCGTGTGTATGCAATTTTCAGAACTTACCAAATAATTAATCAAAATCAAATTTTGCCTCACAATTCATCAAGACGCAACTGTGCCTGAAATCCCACAGTAGTTCTTCAGCAAAAGAACTAAGTTCCACTCTAAGTCAGCAGAAACATTTTAATGTTTGTCTGGGCATCTTCCATTTCATCGCATGTAATCTCAGCCCAGGCTTTCACTTTATGTACATTTCTTTCTGTAGCATTACTTGCTTCCTGCTAATGTCAGACCTTGCCCTGAGGTAGCTGAAGAAACATTTCACACACTGAGCTTTATCAGACCTATAGAAACAGAAGGCATTACCAAAAATAATGTAAGGGACTTCTCACCCTCACAAAAAGTGTATGTTTAAAAAACAAGTTCAGAATTGTATATAATTTACTGGAATCGTATTCCTTGATAGCTCCAGTGAGGACTGGCTTATTTGTCCAGGGAGTAATGGAATATTACTCACCATAACTAAGTTTGATGGCTCTCTGTCTGACTTGTACGGTGTTGCTCAGGCAGCCTTATACACAAGCATGTTTCCTTAGTTCATTGTTTTTTCTGTGTCTGTTAAAATGCAAACTGACTCCAAACTTCTGACTTCACCTTTCAATGCTTACATGTGCATTTTTGTTTACTAAAATAACTTCATTTTTCATTTACTGATGGCTCATGAAACCTACAACAGCATCCACACATCTGAAGAAAATTTGCTTCTCTCGTTGCATTTTCAGCCTCCCCAAATCCCACTTGTCTCCAGAGTCACAGGTTTTCCAGAGCAGAGGTTGCATTCTGAATAAACTCCAAAGCCCTTGTTTTGAAGACTGTGGATGGGCTTTGCCTCTCCTGTGGGACTCAGCACTGCACATTTGTACTGAGGGTCAGAGCAAGGCAGGATGGAGCACTGACCCTGCAAAAAGAGTAGATGTCACCTAGGGAATTTTCACCTTCAGTCTCCCAACTCCTTCAGTGGAGTGCCTTAAATTATGTTTTCCATGTTCTCCCACAAAATAATTTGGAAACACCTGTAGAAGGGCCAAAATAAACACTAGCAGATGGTGTTTGGAAAATGTCACGGGCTGCCCTTTGATGAGGGGCCTGGGAAGGGAGCCAAGCACATCACCTGGCAGTGCCCGTATCAGTGAGCTGTGGAGAAAACTGATGGGCAATGAAATTCTGGCTAGAGCTGGTGACCTGGGATGGGGACCTGGTCTCTAGTTTGGGGGGAACATGTCTGGACTATGAAG
>JACBWW010000003.1:44413469-44444267 GCA_020086605.1 Lanius collurio
TATCTCTATCAATAATTGAATAAATACTGGGAAAATTACAGCATAGTGATGTATGCACAACTACAAAAATTGAATTGATAAACAGCTCTCCAGAGGGACTGTCCTGAGATGACACCCTGCCTTGCAGAATCAGAAGGAAGGGAATACATACGGCAGCAACACTAACCCACAGCTGAAACAATGCACAGGCCGGTCAGGAACAGGACTTGGAGCCTGGGATGAAGCTGGGCATGGAACATCTGTCAAATTGGGTCTCTGGTACCTTTGTGCTGCAGGAAATAGAACAGCAGGGATCATCCCTACAAACAAACACATCCCTGGGCCATGACATACACAGCAGCCACAGCCACAGCAGATTAAACATGACGAAAATATTTCTGGCAGCTGCGAACTCTAAATTAACGTGTAACTAAAAGGCAGTTTTCTCTCCCTTGAAGCTCACCAAGCAAACTTCTACAGTGGCCCAGGTTTACCAGGCTCCTTCCTCCCAGCTCAGCAGCAGTGCAGCCTCCAAGCCAGCGCAGCACCTGGCTTCCCCTGCCCTGGACCCTGCAGTGGAGACTTCCACCAGGTTCAGCAAATCATGCAAGCGCTGCCTGTTGCAGCGGTGGGGAGGAAATTAGAACGTTGTAATTAGATGTGTTGTATGCAGATGTCATCTCCAGGCCGGTGACACCCATGCAGGACCCCATCCAGCAGCACCGGAGGCCTCTGCATTCCCACAAGTGGGTGGCTCACCAGACAGCAGCCATGTGCTACGGTCTTACAGCAGCCACAGTTGGTGTCCACTCGGACACAAACTCTTACTGCGGAGTTGTTAGCATCATAAAATATGTTCTACAATAATTTCTGAGAACTCCACACTCACTATGAACACGTCACAACTGAGACTCTATTCCTGCAATTGTCCTTTGCTTGCTAAAACATTGATTTATTAAAGACTTGATCCTGATCTTGTTTCACAGCTATATAATTCCATTGCCATGATGTTATCCCTAAAGACTTTAAAATACAATGCATAAATGTGGAAAAATTAGGAGGATTGCCAAATGGTTCATGGGCAGAACATCCCTGGATTTGATCTTGATGCTGAAGACCATAAGCCTGATTCTCCCTTCTTGAAGACTGGTAGAAACCAGGGCACGTGTATGTTGCAATTGCAAGGGTAAATATGTGAGGTTAATTAAAATAATGGCTTATATCACAGATCAATGTTGTCTTTAATTTGTTTATATTCTAAAAACCTTTCAATTTCTGTGTATAATCACCACGGATGAGCGTTGGTGACAGTGCTTTATAATGAAGCAAGGTTGTCCAGCTCCTTCCTATAAAGGATCAAGTCAACACTACCAAGATCTGTACTGCTAACAAGGACTGCCCCACTTCCAGTGCAAAAGCCACAATTGGTAGAATTGAAAAAAATTTATGGCAAAAATTAAAACATTTATATTTTAACATCTCCAGACTTTATTAGGTGTTCTTTATACAGTCATCTGGTGTGTTTAAAGAGTGAGCAATCATATAAAAGGAAATATGGTCATAACTGATTGAAGTAATAAAACCCTGAAACTAAATAACATCTCATAACTCATTACACAGCATATATTAGATTTCATTACATCAGTACATGACTTAGTAGTAAATTCTCCTGTTGGTCATAAACCTCTAAAGTGTTGTCATCCTGAAAAATGAAATTAAAAAAGGGAAGAAGACAATGCCAGGACGTTCTGGCGGTGCTTGTACTGTTACAGCACAGCCCCACCTTGCGTCAGGGTGAGCTGACCTTGATGGGTGATGCTGGAGTTGGGTGATATGTTTTTCCCCACCGTTATCATTGTGTCCAGGACGAAGCCACCCCTCCACCCAGGGCACTGGCATTGCCAGGGGTTCGTTTTTGTGTGGCTGACCTGCTGCTGAGCTTGTCGCCCTTGTGTGCTGATGAAGCCACCTGCACCTCTGGCACTGGGCAGCTCTTGCAAGGGTGGTGGCTGAGCACACCCTCCCTGCCTGCACCCCTGTCTGCACCAGGGGTCAGCAACCCTGCTGAGCAGGTGGAGATGAAGCAGCAACGTGCTGGTCACAGGGGCCAGAGCCATGGGCTGGGAGCCTGTGCTCCCTCTGCCATGGCACTGGGCAGCATTGGCTTCTGGCATTGTTTGCTGCTCACCAGCCCAGGCAGGACATGAGGGGGTGGTGGCTGCCCACCCAACCTCCTCACCCTTGCCATGTTTTCACCTGCCCTTGTTCACAGCCTGATGTACTGCTGCAAGCTGGCAAATGTGGCTCTGTCCCAAGCGCTGGACTGCAGGGAGCTGGATGGACACCTCAGCTACTCACCACTTGGAGAGATGACATGGCTGGAGCCCAGGGGGACTGTGTTCTGTGGCTCTCAGAAGGGACCTTGGAAAGGCAGTTCACCAATTCATGTGACCCCATGGAAACCCCAGCATAGGGGATTTCCAAAATCTCCTCTCTGAGGCCAAAGCCTGCCCCAGCTGATTCCCAAAGGCTATTCAGGATGCTGGTGCCTTCCCACGTCCTTCAAAGGTCAGAGCAGAGGGTCACCAGTGACCTGAGCTTGCTCCTGAGCCCAGTGACCTGCTGGTGTGTTTAAGGGAGGTAGCAGTCACTTGCAATGAGAAGAGCCAGGGCTCATTCCTGAAATAAGCTCACCGTGCCCATAGCTTCTCTGTGCTACAAACAACAAATGCTTCAGAGAAATGGCACAAAAATGAACCTTTGAGCTGGGGACAGGCTCTGGTAAGCGTTTGAGGCACCCAGCTACAGTGTCAGGGACCTGCTCCCCATCTTCTTGCAGCTCCCAGAGTCTTGAACTCTTGTTGTGCTGCAGCACAGCACCAACACCTCATCTGGGGCTCCATCCTCCAGCTGCACAGGCCAGGTCTGAGCAGGGAATCGGCCCTGTGGCTGGGAAAGTTATTGTCCCCCAGGGCCAGCAAGGTGGCAGTTTTTACCCAGGTTCCCTCTTCCCATTTAAGTGTCAGTGCTGGCATCTGCTGCCTCAGGATCAGACGGGCTTCTGCTAGCGAGGTGGGCTGCAGGTCCCTCATTCCAGGCTAGGAGTTTCTGCTAAAATGATTTCTGAGCAGAGTTGCTAGGATCAGTCCGCAGCAAACACCTTGCTGCAGGGCTCATCTCTATGCAGCATGCCATAGCTCAGGCCTAAGACAGGTTCTGAGACATGTCCATGATACCGGTCTGGCAAAGCCAGGCATAAGCAGAGACTGTTGTGGCTCTGGGTGTCAGCTGTGAACAGTGGATCTTTCTCTCTACAATTCCCCAAAAAGCTTTTATGTTGTTTCCTCTGAGAACCAACCTCCCCTCCTCCATCTGACAGTTTATAATTACCCAGAGCAACTGATCAGCAACTAAACCATTTGCAACATCTGGGAGATCTTAAGGCAGATCCCAGTCCAAGCTGCACTGATGTAATTGTTTTGCTGGGTGAAGGATGATAACTCTCCCCGCTTATGATTATACTCCTTCAAAATAATCCAATCGTTTTTTTGAGGCTCACTTATGTCAACACGTGCTTTATTGTGCCTTATGTGTTTTTAAAGTGCTGGGTGGAAGCAGCTGGAGGAGAAGTCCCCTTTCAAAGCATGCGTCCTCATGTTCTTTTTGAAGTAGCTTGTTGAATAAGGCTTTAATGGTTGTTTTGGACATGCCTAGACACACCCCTGGGTTTGATATACTTATGAAAAGCTAAGGATGGAAATTCATGAAAGAGATCCCCCAGAGTTCCTGAGGGGAAGGTGACTATACCCCTCCTTTCCATGAGAAAGAGCAAGAGTCTGTGACCAGGTAAGAACAAAGCTGTGTGAAGCCAGGCACTCTGCTATCCAAGCTCTGTACCAAGAACCAGCTCTGGGGAATGGCTGCAAAACTAAAAGTCATCCAGCAGAACATGCTGCTTCCAGCAGTAGTCCTGAAGATCTGGGCAACAGAAGGGGTGATAACAATGCTCTTTGAGGTAAACATGAACTACTTCGTACAAACACTGAACTACAGCTCTAACTGTCTGATCTGTCATAATTGCATCACCAGTCTTTTACTGGGAATAGCTGCCTTTCTGAAAGACAGCTGTACTTCTGAAGGGAAGTATGCTCTGTTGCTTTTGTAACTTTTTCCTGAGAAGTTTTTTTTTGCTGTTGTTGCTTTTTTAAAATATATAAATAAAGCATGTCTAGTTGCTGTCAGTGCAGCCCCATGTCCTGACTTTGCCCTAGGAGCCTAAGTGCTCCTAGGCAGGGATGACTGCCCCGATAGAGCTCCAAAATGAGCAGGATGCATCCTGCTTTTTATCAGAGCCACCTCTACACTGCCATGACAGTCTGGTGAGCTCCAGCAGGCAGGCTGAGTGCGGAGCACTGCTGGGGGCCCACTCGCACATTGATGGAGTTTTAGTCCATCTTCTTCAGGATGAGAGACTGTAGCTGAGAAACATGGAGAACTTGGACAATTTTTAGCTAGTTGAAGTAAACCAAACAGATCAAGCTGCTTTTATAACTATTTCATAATAGTATCTTTTTAAACTAATACTCCACTGGGGAACACAACTTGCAGACAGAAAACCCTCTGAAGTGCCTTGAAGAGATCTGAGCTTTGGGCTCTGAACTTTGCTGCTTATAAACAATAATTTCAATCTGCTAGGCCACAGTGGGAGTATGAGGCTTCATAAAAGGGCTTAGGTGTTGTAATACTGAGTGCAGCAGCGCTTAACTCCATGTCTCACTATCCAGCCTACCCTTGCAGTCCAGAAGATTTAGACACAAAGAACCAGATACACGCAGGCCAGTGGGGAACTGCTTTAGGAAGGGCTGAGGAGAGCACAGCCCAGCTGTGCTGAGTTACCTCCCTCTGATCGGGTTTCAGGCTCCAGATCCTTCCCCAGCACAGGAACCAAAGCAGCACACTCATAAAACAGCAATTCCAGCACTTGCTTAGGCTTTGGAAGAGAAAGATCCAGGGCTCCTCTTTTGCTGCAGAGATGTGAGCACCTGAAACTCAAACCTACCCCGTAGCTGTGGGGGCATCTTCTTGAAGATGTTCTGGTTTTCGTGAAAGAAACGGATGAGGTTGGGCCACAGGAGATGGACACTTAGGCCATATCCAGGCACCCTGGAGGCAGGACAAGGACAACTTGGGTTCCACTCACAATAAGGTTCAATGGATGATCTTTAAATATTCTTTAGGGAAAACTTAAGCCTCAATGAGTGCCATGAATTTGGCATTCCCAGAGTTAGGACACACAGGTGTCACCCTGTGCAGTGGCCTGAAAAGCACCTTTGCCTTTGTCAAACCACCTCATACTTCTCTCCACATACTCATACTCAGTGGTCCCATTTCCCAAAATGCATTAAACCATACATTTGCACCTAAAATGCACCAACTCCACCTCATCCTCACCATACACCCCCAAAGCAAGCAAAGGGGATTGAGGTCAATTTATTTTCCTTATATTTCCTTCAGATCCCGGCACATGGTTTCCTAATCTTGGGTCTACCTCAACCCCTCCCCCACTCTGCATTCCTCACTCAAGCCCTTGGCATATCTCCTTGATCCAGTGCCACAGCTCAGGCACTACAGGAAAGAGCAGGGCAGAAGCTGGTGGGCAGTTATTGCCCAAGCAGACATGTACCTCTAGGCAGGTGGAGTCAGACATTGCCCTTACTTTGAAGCAGCTCATAAACCAGCCTAGAAAACAGCTCTAACCAATTCGAGTCCTGGTACAGTTTATCTGTCTCCTGGTACAGTTTATCAGATCTTTCATAGCAGAAGAGAGTCAGCCAAAAGGACTAATAGCCCCACTTCCACCCCAGAAAATATGTAAAAATATGTAAACATGCACAGAGAAGGGAACTGTGAATCCACACCTTTTGTGAAGAAAAAGGCATTGAACTGACAGGCTGCCAGCATAAGCTAGCATTAAATCACCAGTGGCAGAAGACATTGAGGGCTCCTTCTACAGACATGTCTTAACAACCTTGCCAGGAAGGCAGAGGTGCAGATGCTTTCTGGCACCTTGGGACATCAGACTTGCTTGTCACCTCATCACAGCAACACCAGCAGAGGTTCTGGATGAGTCAGGGACTACTTGACACTGAAGGAAGCTTACAGCTCCACATGGCCTGGAGTTTGAGGAAACAGTTTTGGGATCAGGCCCCATTCATGGGTACTTAGATGCTAACACAAACTGTTTACAATGAAGTTCGTGGGCTATTTTTCAAGATGTTAGCCCTTTGGGCCATAGACCAGCTAAGAGAAGCTATGAGAAGCCACTCTGGTGTCACTCTGGAGGGGTTGCCTCTGCCTGTTCTGCGACCCAGGAGCAGCCCCTGCCCCAGCCACAGTTTCAGTCCATGAAAACCTACCTCAAACACTGTGGAGGAATCCTGAAAGCCATCTTTGACCTTTGCTATCTAGAGAGAAAATGCCTCAAGTCAGAATGTGTTTACCATATTAATGCTAAAACACTTCCATTAAAATGACAAGTGTGATGTTCCATCAAAATTCTTATGGGATTTTTATCTGCTGTAGCTCTCCTTCGGATGGAAGTTGGATGTAAAACAAGCATATGTTTCTTGTTACAGTGCTGAAAAAAATCCATTGTTTTGGGGTGGACCAATTCAAAATTTAAAGAAATCAGTCTGATATAACAAGCATGATCTTCAGCAATCAAAACGTATTCTTATATTTCACTATGTACTTAATAAAAGAACTTCAAGTGAAGCACAGGTTTGCTCAAAAGTGATGGAGTAATTTAAACTAAAACTGTCATCAAACTGCAGGATTAGTAATGTCAGGTCAGACTCTTAATTTTACGCACATAATCTGGATGTAGTGAACAAACCAAAACTATAAAAATACCTCAGTAATTTATGGAATCCCTATAAAATTTATATCCAAAAAACTATGTTAACCAAGATGAAGGCTTCAAAATCAGGAATAAGGAAAGGCAAGATTCACTGTTGCATGACATGACCTTAAATTGCAGGTTCACATTTTACCCAGTAGGCACCCATCTCATTTAGGAATTCTTTTCAAACCTCTTCACTGCATGACTCAGCCTTGCTTTCTTAAAGTTATTAGGTACAGGCCACAAATATGTAATGTTCTACATGTTTGCACTTCCCACCAGAGAAATAAGGATTGTGAGAATCCCTGTGAAATTTGCTCCTGGTACCACCACCTGTAGTAACCACTGTGTGTATGGATAAACACCAAACCTTGCACCTATTATTTTCAGAACCAATGAACTGAACCCAGACATAGATGTGATTACTCCGCACTTCCACAGATGTAGCTCCCAATACCTAGATATTAGGAACTTAGCAAAATTCTTATGGACCTTCTGTGAACCAAGTGTCTTGCTTACTATTACAGAAAAACCTTGTGACAGCAGAAGATAGAAAATCCAGTTCTCCAAAGCAGAATGCTCTTTCCTTCCTCGTCAGACTTTTTTTCTTTTCACCTCTAGCTATTTGATCCCCTTTACCATTACCAAACTTTTCCTCAAAATGAGGCAACTTCGCAGACAGGAAGTAAATGGCTGCACAGGCTGGAATCTGTGGTGCACCCGGCCTGCACAAGGAATATGACCCATTTTTAGATACTCCTGAACGTTTCAAATACACACCCATCTCTGCCAAAAAATGGCAAATAACAATTTCCTTACTAATAGCCTTCTAAGATACAACTAGATGATAGTCAGTAAATTTTTAAAAATACTTCAACAGAAGACTACTGCACATAATGGAAATTTAAAGTTAAAAATTATCAATCCAAGTCAGAAGCATCTAAATACTCATGTAAATGAAGTCTCAGAGAACAGGCAAGCTCTTAACATGGCTTCCTTTTTCCTCTTCCCCTTAAGCTGGTGTAAAGATCACTTCGAAAGACTTTTCTATTAACTTCTACTACTCACCCCTGCCTCTTTGAAGATGTTACATCTGAGAGTAAGGGGGTCAGTGATTTCAGATGCTTTAGGCCAACTGGGGCATGGCTGCTTTGCACTTCACTCAAAGGTCAGCCTATTTTTAAGTGCCTAATGCCAACAAAGCCCTTTTGTCTACAACTAATTTTTGAGAGACTTTTTTTCTTAATTCAAACCTGTGCTGAAATAAGCAGACACAGTCTTTCCACAGAATTCTAGCTTTTGTAAAAATTTGACCAGCTATGCTTTTCAAGTACTATTTTCACTATATAATTAAGTCTTCTAATATAATTCTAACAGATAATGAAATACTTCTAATTTCACTACAAAATGTTATTCTAATAATTCCATAAAGAGAAGAGTGAAACTTCATGCTCTATTTGTCTCTTGGAAGAAAAAAGTGAAGTTCCCCAAAATACATCAAATTATGATGATTCAATCATTAGATTTCACTACAGGAAAAAAAAAAAAAAAAGATACCTCATATTCTTAATACAATCTCCACAGAGACTTTAAAGGAATATTGGCAGTGCAGATGTTTTTGCAGAATTTTGTTTTGCCACATCAGGATGTCAAGTTTTGAGGTATTTCTCCCAAGGATCACTTTATCCATCCTACAGATATAAGGGACTTTAGCTAACAGCTGAAGGTTAGAAACAGAGTGATGAGCAAAGCTAAAAGCTTCTAGTCCAGTATTTTATTTATCTAGTCATACCAATTTAAGACTGCAGATGCAGTTCGCTCCTTTTTCTTTTGGTAAACCGAGTGTTGCATTTGGCAGACAAGCACGCATAACAAAAGGAAAAATGCAAACCTTGAGGCCATCATGCATGATTGTGTACTTTGTACAGAAGGTTGCATGAAAGGCTTTGAATTGCATGTACAATATCAGTATCTGTCTCACATTAACACTACCATTAAACTATGGAGGACTAAACTCCACGTCTTCAGCCAGTAAGGGCCAGTATTTTCTGGATACTAATAACTTGAGCATGCTTTAGGTGATGAAGAAAAATGCATGAGAAGTTAACTATGTAAAGTGCTATGTTGTTTAAAGCACATCAGAATATTACTTTTACTCTTTTCAAGAATAAAAAGTCTCAAAAAGCTGAAGTGAGACAGTCATTACAGTTTACATGAAAAGAGTTTCTAAGGCATAACAATGTATATGGTATAAAAAGTTAATCAAACATTTCCTATTTTATGATTAAGGAATCATCTTTATTTTCCATTTTTACAATACATATCTGCTTGCACAGAACACTACATTCTGCTGTCTCACAATACTATTTTAACATCAAATACTGGTTCAGTATTGTTGCCCACAGTGACAAGTGATGAATGAATACCAAATCTTTTTTAGTTTACGAGAGCAACTAGCATCAACAGCCTTGAACATTTCTTACCTAACTCTACTACTGCAGAAAACAGCTGTATGATGAAAAGAGTAAGAATCAAAAGCTGGACTGAAGACTGCATACCACTAATGTGTAATGTATATGCTCACATATGCTCACAGGAAAGATCCGAACATTAGCTTGTTAACATTTAGAAAGAACTCTTCCAAGATTTTTATAGTTCGACATGTTTATTTTAGTTGGATGATCAGACTCAATGAATAAGCTGAAACAGTATTCCTCAGCCTCACAACTGCCTCCCTATGGACTTCTACAACCAAATGTTTAAAAATATCAGAAATACACGGATATTTGCATGAAGTAGTTCAATAGTTACTTCTTGTTCCATGCTTCCCTTTCATGTCTCTCACGGATTACTTCTTTTAGGTATGGTTCAAGATAATGGTGATCCTGAAAAAGAAGAAAATAAACTTAGAGCGAGGTCCAGAAACATCTCAGGTCCTTCCTACAGAGTATTTGTTTCTCATTCCTCCCCAGGTTTGACTAAACACCAACCTATCAAGAAAAAAAAAAATGGAAATCCAGCCTTAGTTACCCTGAAAAGGTGAAGTTTTTATCTGCCAAGTCTGCAACGACAAGTTCTCTACTGCAGTAACCACTAATACCTAATGCCTCATCAACATTAACAGGCAAAGCGATGCTTCCAACAGTATTCTTTTGGCAGATAACCAAACATACAAGATCCACTTTAATTAGTGAAAAGTTCCACTACAGCAACGTACAACAGCCACTTTGAATAGTTCAAAGCCCAACAATAACACTCCAGATATTCTCTTTTTGATCTTAACTTCTAACCAGCACTGTAAAGTTGTATAGGATAGAACAACCTGACCACGTTTAACACAAACCAAACTGCTGCTTGAAGAAATAGGCAACCAGTTACTCAATGCAGCAGTTACCTAAATATGACCTGTGAGACCACAAGAAACAGCCTCTGCTTATTCAGAGATGCATTAATACCTTTATACTCTCCTATAGCCAAAAGTTTAACAAAAAAATTCCTCTCTGCCTGGTAGTCTGGAGAAAGCTGAGGTGGACAGTGATGCAAAATCTGTTAATCAATTCACGACCAAAAAATATAACAGTAGTTACATCTGATAAGGAAACTGTAGTTTGTTTTTTAGATTACAAGATGAGACTTATTTTAATGCAAGATTTCCCTTCAAATTATTCTTCCCTGGCACGTTCATGAATAAAAACCTTGGCTCAAGATTTTCTGTAAGATCAAGAAATTAATCAGAAAAGCAGGAGACCTTTTGAAAGAATTCCAAAGCTATTTACACTGTATTTCTTTAACTGATACCTTAGAAGAAATATTTTGCCTAAATGCAAACAAACGTGCTGTGATTCTGAGCTGCAGCTTGAGCTTCTGCCATCTTGAGAAAAATTTAGGAATTTGTACTGAAAAACAGATTTTTAAACTGCATTCAGAAGTGTTTTCCAGAGGTATTCCATGAGATACTGACTAATTTACCCACTATAAAGGACATGTAAGCATGTGTCTCCTCAGGGAATGAAAAGCCCAACCACCAACCACAGCAGTGCCCTTTAAGACCTGCACCTTGCAAACACCCCATGCACGTACCTCTTCATACTTCACCCACTGGTCTTTTGGAAGGATCTGATGTTTCAAGCTTAAGTCTAGCGCTCGCTTTATGCGAAATACTCTTTCATTGTAAAGATGTTCTGGAAGTCTCCTCAAAGCCTCTTTTACATCATCATCTTCATGCAATGTATCATCTCGCATTAACCCTGCACCAAGAAGAATTTACAGTATCACTGAATAAATGTTCTTCCAAAGATTAAAGATTGACTCAAGTACCATGGGCAAAATACTTCCAATGCAAAATTATGAAGAAAAACCATACCAAACCAGGAGACCCACCAATTGCTCACAGAGAACATGCAATCCTAAATGCTGACTTTCACATACTCTATTTACTTTTTTTACTCCTTTTGCTAAAGAGGAATAAGGAAAATGGGTAATTAATTCAATGTGTTTTGTGAGAATATACATATACAGAACAAAACCTTCTCTGGATCTAAGGGGTGAATTACGGGCATCTAATTTTATATCTCTATTTATGATGACTGTCCACGTTAAGGCTTTTTGAATCAATCAGCCACAGATGAGACTCCTTCAATACTGAAGAATTTTTCTCTAAACTCCTCTGTTCATAATAACCAAATCTCTGCTGACTATATGAAGCTATGAAAACCCGGAGCTCTACGTTGGTGTTCGAGTTCCAAATCAGAAGTTAAATCAGGGAGACACACCCAGTCTTCTCAAAACCAAGAACAGTCCCATACATTTTGTGGAACAAAGGATTCTTAAAATTCAACCAACTTTTCTGTAAGGTTCAGTATTAACAAACAGGACAAAACATTACTTCTGCAGCATTCCAAGATGATGCAGATTACTACAACATAACTACAGACTTGTGGTTAAAGGTTTTCATCTCATGTGATTGATTTGGAAGTAGTGTCTCAATGAAACAAAAATTTCCTTTGAGTCATGTATTCTGAAATTCAGCTCTGTAATTTATTTCAAAGACACAGGGAGCACTGCTGCTAGTTTAATCACTATATTAAATTTGGTGCTTCTCTAATTTTTTTACTTGCATTTCCAGAAAAGCAGCAGAAGTAAGAATTTCAGCAGACAGGTATTATCAAAGAGGAATTAATCACTGCATCTTTGGAGGAAGGAGCTGAGGTTACTCATTTACAGTTTTCTTGTAATTTTTATCTAACTTCCTCAGGGCAGGTATGTTAACTTCATTTAAAAGATTTGCTTGTATTATGGTGAGCATTAAATTGCAGCATCTGAAAATTCAGATTCTTGTCATCCAAGAATATTCCATTCTTGTCATCCATCCAGTCTAAACAGTTGAAACAAACTTGGTAACAACTCTGGATAAACTGAACAAAATATCATTAAGGCAACCTCCTCTCCTTAAGGGCGCCCTGTTCTGACACCTATTCCACCACTGTGCAGGCTGGAGTGATGCCAGCTGAAGTTACAGTAACACAAAGGGCAGAACTAACTTTAATCTTATTTGCACTTTGGATACTTTACATAAGTGCTGCAGATAGGCTGACTACTATCAGTGGGAACCCCTCCAGCTTCAAGGGCAGTCTTTGGGTTAGAAGACACTGGCCAGTGAAAGTGACTCAGTAATAACTGAGCTTTCAGGACTGCTTTGTGAAAGATTTTTCAACTACACAGTTGAAACTGTTACCTTAGCTGTTTTAAGTTAAGTCACTGGAACATGAGAAAACACCAAAATAACAGAAAAGGTATAAATCACAAAAATTGAATCTATTGCCAACTTTTTTCCCTACAAAAGTCGTAACTAATTTTGATCAAAACCATGCCAACCTGCACGTACCTATGGCAGTTATTAACCATAACTAGTTTGAGAACTGTTACATTTGCAGCTTTTAAAACCCAATGGAACACTTACCAAGTTTGTTGAACCCAGCTGCATTGTAATACCACTTGCGAAGCCTGTCTATCATGCGACCACCTCCTGCAACTGAATGTGACCATCATCAGTTGCACAGCAAGAGAAAATTCAACATTCACACGTTACTATGGCAGATTGCAAACATTTGCTGGCTTCTTCCACATGTATTAATGTAACACTGCATTAAGTTTGAATCTGATCATATATGACTTGGCCTCTACTTCTCAGTCTCCCATAACTGACACTAACCAGTTTGAAGGACAGCCATGCAAGAATTTGACCCATTTCAATAAATTTGAATACTGGGCTGCTTTAAGACTTGGAAAAATGCTACCAATCCCTTGTCAAATATAGCAACAAAACTTTCAGGCTCTGTAACACTTATATGAGCCAAACCCACAGTGTCTACATAAAGCAAAACCATCAGGCTTTTCAAATAATTTATCGAAGTTCCCCTACTTTCACTATGGGTCAATGCAACTTCAAGGCCACTGGTTATTATACTGTTAACCTTCTGCTCTCCTCTCCAGATACTTGAATGCTACTCCTTTTTCAAGGAGCTGCCAAAGTCAACAATAAAACCAACACCAAAACCTCAAAAAAACCCCAACAAAACCACCCAACGAAACAAAAAATAAAACATCCACACCACATATAGCATGTTTATCTTTCCTTAAATGTGGTTTGAGATGGCAGAGGTGCTTTTACACATAATCAAGTACCTCGACAAGGGGTCTAGAAGCCCATGAGTGGCACAACACGGGCAGTGCACCGTGGGCAAGCTGTTTTGTGATTTTTAAGCCGTTTGTGTTACCAAGCCACCCCCCCCCCAAGAAGTCCCAGGGCTCCGTGTGATACCAGTAAGTCATCAGAGCACTACCTCAGCAGGCTACTTAGTTATTCCTTCGTCCCTTATGGCCAGACAAGGAATAACCTTAGACCAACTGTGCGCAGAGTCGGTATTCGCGCAGGACAGTGATCCCCGAGGCCCCTCATGAGCAGGCCAAGGGTTCCTCTAGTGCTCCCGAGCACTCTGCACTCAGAAAACACAAGAATCGGAGCCAGGCTCCCTCCGCTGCCACGGGAAGGCCGGCGAGGAGATTCGCCTAGGGCCTGTGGCAGCGGCACTCCCTGTCCCTGTCAAGGGCACACGGTGCACACTAGATCCTCGGCTCCCCCTCTCCCCGCCATGGCCCGCCTCGCTGCCCGGCGCGGGCCGAGGCGAGCCCAGCGCCGCAGGGAGGTCGGGGTCGAGCCCCGCTCCGCTGCGCACCCCCAGCCCCGCACCGCCTCACCAGACGCCCTCGCCGCCATCTTGACCTCGGCGCGGCGCGCGGCCTCCTGGGTAACGCACGGGGCGGAGCGGGCCCGCCCCTGCTGCCCCCGCACCCGCGCATGCGCCGTGGAGGAGGGTGGTGGGTGCGGGTGACAGCTAAAAGTAATAAAACAATAAAATTTAGCTTTGTAAAGCACAATAAGCAAAGCACCAATCGGCCACGCCAAGAAGCAGAAAGCTATCTCTGCTCAGGTATCGCAGGCGCCAGGCGAGCGGCTCTGCGCTCTGAGGTACAGATCGCTGCCTCTCCCCCCCCTCACTCCTTCAGGAAGGGACCACTGCGTTCTGAAAGAAACAAAACGCGGAGGTGGAGGGCGCCCAGAAGTACGGGGTAGGCAGCGCAGTGGGGGCAGTTCCAGTCAGGAGAGCACAGAGCAGAGCCCGGAGTGAAGCCGTACCGGACCCAGCGAGCCTCGGGGCCTGAAGGCGCTCACTCGCAGCCGCCTCTAGCCCTGGCCGAGAACAGCCCCCTCTAGTAAGAGGAGGTGGGGCGGAGGGAGAATTCCTGGCCAAACATTTCTCCTAATGATTTTTTTTTTTTAATCGCAAAGCCACCAAGGTTTTGGCATAGTTCACCAAAATTCTTCTTTCCTCTCTCCCCTTACTTTTTAGCACTTCCATTAAATGTTTTGCTTCTATTCTTCGTCGTGGTTCTGGGAAGCTATTTTGGCAGAAGCTTGTGCATTTAACATTTCAAAGAAACTGGTTTAGTTCTGGCAGCACTCATTTCTACATTCAAAAGTATTAAAGGAATTTAAAGCTCAATGTTCAAGACATTCAAAATACACACACTCTGTAATGTAATTTCTATTACAATGGTTTAAGGCTAGCGGAGCAAATCTGCAAAAGTTAAACATGAACCCACA
The DNA here is from genome assembly GCA_020086605.1 of Lanius collurio. NCBI lineage: Eukaryota > Metazoa > Chordata > Aves > Passeriformes > Laniidae > Lanius > Lanius collurio. Next base: position 44,428,514 of record JACBWW010000003.1, read on the forward strand.
TACTTCCTTTTAACTATAAACATTATTTTTTACAAGGTTGTTTGAAGATTGCAGTTTTTATTAGCATTTAATACAATCGAAAATCCAAGTAAGCATATTGGACTTGGATACTTTTATTTAATAGGAGGAAATGGGGCAAAGTGCTTAGCCATCACATTACAGCCACCATGAAATTTGTTACGCATCTCCACCAAGAACAGTCTATTTAATAGAGGATTTCAAGCAATTGCCCCAGGCCAATGGAATAGGAAACATGAGAGAAAAAAGACAAAAGAGAGCAGTTCCGATCTATATTGCAGACAATGAATGTGGTTTTTCAATGTGTTTCAAGCACTTTTTTTTCAAATTCTTCATTTGGATAAATAAGAATTTATTCAAAGGCATAATCCAGAGCTTTCTGCTATTCTCATTCTTTAAATCTCTTTAACCTTACTTTATTTCCCACCTGTTAGTAAAATTTAATCTTTTTAATTTCATTCTGCTGTGTGTATAAAAATTGCTATTTTTAGCTTCAACAATGAAGTTTTGAAATGTTGAGGCTTTTTCATTAAATAAGCTTAAATCCAAATTAAAACATCTGGATTTCAGTTTCCTGAACTGTTTTTATTGAAGGAATGGAAACTTCTAAACAATATCAGACAGTTTGCATGTGGATTTAGGCAGCTTTTTAATTTTTCCCAAATACACTGTGAAGCATTTGATAATTCCATATTAATGTGCTTTGTTTAATGATAAGATTAAGTATTTTTAATACTCCCATGATGTCCAGTGTCAGCATTTACTTCAGCTTTTACAACAGATTAACTCTATCACTTTAATGTATACTACAGCCTCTTTTCATATGTTTACTTGTATATTAAAGCCACACAAATCTCATTGGTATGTGGCGGAAAAAAACTGAACAAGGGGAAAAGTAATTAAAATAAGGTCCTTCTAGATTTCAGGGACACTAACAGTTTTATTTTCTTTCTATAATTTGCCTAAAACCAGTTTGCTGATTTTTTTTTTTTTTTTACATTGCTAACCAGCTTTTAGGATACTCACTTCAGCAGCCAGCTTCACAAGGAAACACCTTTGTAACCTATTGAAAGAGTGCCTTTCTGTATGAGGAGCTTCACACATGTAATGGTGTGATTCTTTCTACCTTACAAGGAAAATAATAATATTATTACCTCAAGCAGTTAAACAAGAGTACTTCACTACCGCACTATCTTCCTAACTTTTGGGGAAGAGGGTGAAAGAAGACAACAGAGGGCAAGACAGGGAATAAATCACTAGCCAGTTTTCCAATCTCCCAAAACTCTGCCATTATCAAAAGAAAAAAAGAAGAATCCATCTGAATTTACCTTTCAGTTAGCATGCTGCATCATCCACTCTGAATTGTTAGTGATTAATTACAAGGCTTGCATTAGTAGCAATCAACATAATCACTCAATCCTTCTGAAAAATGTTTTTAAGTTACTACCAGTATTACTGTGAGCCTTTACATCCTAAACACTTCTTAAACCAGTAATTAAAAAGTTGAGACCTTAAAGGGAAGGAGTTTTATGAAGTATGTTTATTTCCTAACTTCATTCTCTAATTAGTAACATATGTAAAAAATTAAAGTGTTTTTAAGAAATTTTCGAAGTCCTGCATAGAAGCTTTGGCAATCTCTGTACAAAACACCTCATCAGGCAAGGATACCAGCTGATCCAGAGAGATGTAGCTGGGTTGTGCTGGGTCATACTGGGCTCTTCCCAAGAATGCAAGAAACATATGCCTTTCTCTGATTCGTAATAGCTTTGAGTTGAAAACCTAAGAAGAAAAAAGGTAAGAAGTTTTTAGGTTGTCTAAATTTCAGATTCTGAGGCATCAAAAATAAGAGCCTTTATAAGACAAACTAAAATCAAGAAAGAAAAATAATACACTTATTTTCCTTTATTTTATGTCAAATACCACATAGGTTGGATTTATACATAAATTATCTAAACTCTAAAAAAATACTTCAATACAATATGCTGACATACAAACACAACAGAAAATGGAGTGATACAAAAAACCTAATGTGCTTGAGAGTTGTTTCTATATAACAACAATATTACTTTTGTGTAATCACAGCCCAGAAAGTGGAGAGAGATATTCAGAAACAGGGAGCATTTTGCCTGTAGCATCAGACAGATTCAAATGAGCATTGTTACAAGGATGAAATGAAAAGGTGACCACATGGCATAATACAAACAACAAAATAGCACAGTGGCAAGGGTAAAGGTGTGTGGCTGTGACTCCTGTCATCATAACCCAGCCAAAAAGGCACAGGGGGTGGTTAAATAAAACCCCATTTGTCTTCTGCTGCACAGCAATGCCTACCTTTGAAGACATCTGCCACAAAAAAAAAATCTAGACAGTCAAAAATGAGAACAGTAGTAGGGGAAACACAAAAGAAATCAGCAGACCATCTAAGAAGAGAGGGAAGTGTGGAAGACAAGATGCACAGTTAAGTCATAAAAGCAAAGATCAAAGTTCATTTCTGAGCAGTACAACTGAATAGAGATGCTGTAGAGGAGATAATGGTGCAAATGTGAATGCTACACAGAGTGAGCAGAGACTTTACTAAAAAAAAAGAGACTACATTGATAAAAGAAGAATTCTATGAGGATGCAAACTAATTTGAACAAGGAGGGAAAAACAAAACTACTGTTCCTCCTCTGCCTTCCTTGAATTTTAAGACAAAGTCAGAAGACAGGAGAAAAAAAAAACAAACCCAACACTTAACCACCATTTATGGTGATAGCTAACAGAAAGAATGGTTACAAGAGCAGCTGTAATATCAGAGAGAGACTGATGCAAAAATATCCTGTATACTTCCTATTTTCAACATGACTGTCATTCAGGATAGAAGCAAGTACATATGGAGACAAACACATTTGTGAATGCACAAGTTAAAGGCCCAACCACACACAAACTGACATGCACTACCTGTACCCTGGAACTCGTTTTTTGAGGATGAAAGGGAAGAACAGGAAAGAGAGGGAGTGACTGTGCCAAGAACAAGGAAGAGAGGAAACTCTTCACTTAATGAGGCAAACCACCACAAAGCCAACAATAAGACAACTGAGATGGAAGTGAGCAAAACTTGTGGCCACTTACAGATAAAAGAGGGCAAAGTGACACAGATGAGCATTAGAACAAGCATCCTTGTTAACTAAAGATATATTAAATAGCAAGATAATCAAAATCCTGAGGAACAGTTTTATTCCTCCATACAATTTTGGCTTTCTAGCCACTTAGACTGTCTATTGGACTCGCTTTAGAAAGAAAATTACTACTGAGAAGCTGCAATTTGTGCTTTCATTTTTACCTGGTAAGAAGATAGTGCAACTGCATGTCAGCATTGAATGAAGTGACTAACACATTCAGCTTTTAATTTGTGAGGAAGTAACAGTAATGAGGAGGTAGAAAAAAAAAAACCAAAATAGTAATCAGGAAACTAATCTATTTTTAATCCTGTGGTATTTTAGCAATTGCTGCAGCAATAAGAAGACCAATGAGAATCTGGCTGCCTAATGGACCTTTACACTGTATTTTCATATCCTAAAATCTCTAAAGCTTATTTTTTAAGAAGACAGACCTAAAAGAAATATTTATATATGCGTGTGTATACATATATGTTATTTAATGAACAGATCTTCTGCATAATCTGTCTTCTCTCATGTCTCTTAGGCAGGATTTCAGGACAGGTAAATCCCTAAGCAGGCAGTAATCTCTCTTGCATGAATACAGAAGAGATGAGCATCACTACCTCTGTTGAAAACCTAAAAATTCACAAGACTGGGGATAGTGATGTTACATATACTATGGGAAAAAAAAGCAGCACTTCCACACTGAGATCTTCAGTGGTTTCTGGATTGCTAATAAAAGTTATCCCAATTAAAAGCCACAGGCTAGCTGAAGAATTCCCATATGTCCTGCATACAGGAAAGCTCCATCTTTAGCACATTAGTGAAGTGGCTGTGACAAGAGCACCTACAATTTATTCCCAGATTAACAGCTCACCTGAGGAAAGCGAGTAAGCATGTGGTGGGGAATGCCCATTATGTTGTGTAAGTAGTCAAATGTCTGTTTGAGTCTCTTTTTACTTGCAGTTAAAATCTTGGGAGTTTTATACACAATCTGTTGAATTTCATTACGCTGAAAACCAAGTTCAATTTGACAAACCTGAAAAAGAGCACAATTTTATCTTCATAAATCAGCTACAGCAAACTTAGCTTATTTTAATGCACTGAAATAAACTAACGCAAAATTCTTCTACCCTTTGTCACATAGCAACAAGAGTGCAAACCACAGTAGTATCTGCCAGTCCAGTTCTTCTCAAGTCAGACAATGTAAATTATTTATCATTCTGGATTAAAGGGTAATTTGTTTATAGAATATCCCCAAAATAAAGATGACTTCTGTGAATGTTATGTATTTTTCAGCTTGTCTGAGATATGAACAAAAAAAAATGTGTCTCCATATGTATGGAAGTTACAACCATGAAAATTCTCTCCTAGGAGTCCTTTATAATTTTCAATAGCAAGCTGTCAAGAGACTTTCTTTTTGTGGAGCTGTTGAGCTCTGTAAAACACAGCAATCAAATAGCTAGTGCCTACTTTTGCTAATATGTTGCCTCTTTTGCTAATGTATCCAAGTTACATTTTTAAAATAGGGAGTATAATTTCTATAGTCTTCAACTTAAGATTGCTGAACCTAAAAGAGATGTGTAGAAGATGTGGTGTATTCAATTTATTCTACAGTTCATTAATGTCTAAAGTAAGATGTCTTTTTCAGGGACTGCTTTGACTTCAACTATGAGTTCCCAAAAGGAAAACAAAACACATTTTTTCAATAAATTCATGAGCACTCCTCCCAAAGTGCAGAATGGCAAGCAATTCATTGAGTTGTTGAGAAAGAATTCAGCAGACGAGTATCTGTTAGCTCAGTCATTTCTTCTATCCTCCAGTGACACTTACAAGCAGCTTGTTTTCAGTCATGAAGTGGGTGTGCTTGCCAGTTAACATAACCAGACTTTCACATCAAACTAAGGTACTTCAAATGTCAAGAAGGTGGTGTTTTTGTTTGCCCAGTTTGATGTGCCAACACTGCAGCTCTTTTCCAAAACTGCTTGTCAAATTCAAAGGGAAGGGATGAGAATCTGGGTTTTGAATTTACCTTAGGACTTATAGATCCTTACAGGGAATTGTTTCTAGAGGTAACTATAATCAGGTCTTTTAACTTCTGGTTTGAACTGTTCTGCTTTATAAATATTTGTGCACCACACAGAATACCAATCAACTAGGACTGCTTTCAAGTCTGAAAATAAGTGTTTGCCCATGAGTGGTATCTTCTATGGACATGAGTTAGCAGGGGTAACTTCCTGCATCAAGGTACACAACCAGAGTTAAAACCCCATGTTAAATCACTGCAGATGTAAAGCTGGGCCCACAGCAGAGGTAATTGTGGCAAGAATCTTGAGCTTTTATCTTCTACTCTGTGATGTGAAACAGCTTCCTCTTGACATGATTGGTGAACTCAAGTGTAAGTTGCTTCAACTGCACTGAGTTTGACAGCAAACATATTTAATAATCAATAACTCTCTAGGTCACACATACTAATATCCTTACTGTGTAAACCTCAGCAATACTCAACAAAGTATGTATTATTTCCTCAATAGGCAGTGGTAATGCAAGCTTTCAGGTCCTACCCTGACACTGAATCTCTAATTGTGCTTGATAAAACCCTCAGAGGATGGACTAAGCCATCCTTCAGCACATGTAGTCCATGACTGGTATCTTATGACAAGCATTATCAGCTACTGCACTTTTTTTCTAAATAACAGTCCATTCAGAATGAGGGATACAACCTGATCATTGCTGAGCTGTTGGTATGTGATTTTACTTTCCAAGTACTGTCCCGCCCACCACCAGTTAAGGACATACAGATCTGAACACAGATTCTGAATCCAACTTTCTGAAAGGCTTGAGCTTTTAAGAAATAGTAGATTCCAACAGTGAGGACCTAAAAATCCTTCCTCTCTTTCCCTCTCTCACACATTTTAAAAATAGAGGTGCTACACTGTGTACTTCTTGGTAGAGGAACAAGATAGTCACACAGAACTGAGGATCTTAAAAACACATTCATTTTAATAATGGATCCCTAGCCTTTGGAAACAATGTGTGTTAAAAAAGAAAGCACTATTAATTAGAACAGTCTGCTACTTTCCAGTCTCCTCCCTTACCACACACACATTTCAGATTGCAAGATTTCTAGTGTTTAATAGTTTCAGAGCAGAGAGCCTGTCTGAAAATTATACATCTTGATTCATAGTTATTTGTTATAGGATAATGGAATTTCACAAATTGTTACACTACATCATGCTGTTTGGCCTCAATGGCTTTACAGAACAGTAATTAAACCAATACATGGTTACATTTTCAAAAGGGAAAGGAGTCCCCATGGGTTTGAAGTTATTTACCCAACAGTTGTTAATAATGACCATCTGCTATCAGACAATAGGTGTCAAATGCACATTTTGGCAGACTAGTTACCTGCCGGGAGAAAAATAATCAACTGCACATTTCTTGCTCCTAAATACTTACGGACAATCCAAGAAAAAAACCATAATAATTAAGGGGGAGAAAAAAAGACTGAGTATTTTTCTACTCATTAAAAAATGGGTAACAATTTATGTCATCATATAGCAACTTTTGGCAGGAAGGCACTACATCAGAGTAGAAGACAGAGCAAGATCATGCTCCATGTATTGAGTAAGCTTGCATGCTATAGAAGAAAATAAATTGTTTAACAAAATCCTCAGTAATTTTAGATCACCACTAAAATAATTTCATTAAATTCTTTCTGTGCACGATCCCCTCCAGGAATTTTATCTTCTGACAACTCTTAAACTATATGGGTATACAATACACTTTTAAAATCTATTCATAAGCTCACCTGAAGATTTTCTTTCACAGGTTCTAATTTGCCAGTCAGTAGCCTTGGAAGACGAATTACCAGATCCTTTGTCTACAATCAGAAAAAACACATAAATGAAAGAGTATTACTGAAAGCTTGTTTGTAAATTTATCTGTGAAAGAAAGATTCTAGATAAAATAAAATACATCCCTCTTCCACTGCAAAAAAAAAAGGTTATTTCTACACCAAGGATGAATTTGCATGAAGCAGCAGTATACTAAGATGCAAAAGATTACTCAAATATGTTCTTCTGGAAAACAAAAAATAATACAATTTTTGTTAAGCAGACAGGAAGAGGGAGTAAAAACATGCATCAAAAGGAGAAAGTATGCTCAAGTGGCTATTTTCTGTCAGCCCTCAAGTTGTTTCTTCCCATCTTTTTAGAAAAAGTAAACAACACATTACACAACAGAGGCTATAAAAGGATTTTCCAGTGGCAGTGGAGCTAACTTCAGGATCTGGTTAGACCATAGTTTAACAGCACTACAGGAAATTACTCCACATTCCCTAAGGTGTCTGATTGCTTGTAATCCACCCTGAGTACAAGGTAGTGACTAAACCCTTTTCTGGGGAGTTCTTTTACTTCAAGCATGGAAAGGCCAGCAACAGGCACTGTAACAGCTATGACTGTTCAGCTAATAAAAGAACCCCAGATTCCACTTGGAATTTGGCCTTCATTGCAATCCCCACCTAGTGCAGGACACAACTAACATCGCCCACTACTCCAGGCAAGTCCAGCTACTGCATCCTCTGAAGATCACAAAGCAAGGTGCTGAATACCTGCCAAGCACGTAATGTGGTATGCACTCATGAGCAAACCCAGAGGTCACTCTTGGTGAGCTGAGCGTATGATTTGCCATTTATCTTGATATGATATTCACAGATTAGAGTATTTTTAAATGATGAGTTAAGTATGTTACAGTATCTTAAAGAGATGAAGAGCACCAAATAATTTTCCAGAAGTTAAAAAACCTGCTTGCTGTTTCAGTAATTAATTCAGTCCTCTGAACCACCTTAAATAATAAAACTGGACATACACATGCTTATTTGACACTAACCTGTAGCAGGTCATCTTCAGAAACTGTACTTCAGGTCCTTTGAATGTTAGGTGTCCATATCACTTCCACAGACAGTTAAAACCATGTTACCCTCCTGTGACCCTCCAGTGACATTACTGATTATAACACAGTATTGTTGATAACCTCCAAGCACTTGGAGCATTCATATTGCAAGACCTTACAGCTGTCACTAACAAAATACCTAAAGACTTCAATCTTTACCTTTTTTACACTGAGACCAAGTTCATTTTTGAAGAAACCCAGTCTGTTATCCAGTCTTTCCACCGAAAACAACAGCAAATATGGAGCTCTTGAGACCATTTGAGCAATTTCTGACTTACCAAATTTTTTTGATTTTAGGTAAGCCACTCTAGAAAGAGAACAAAAACAAAATAAAATCCGGTGATGAAAATTTTATTGCCTCCATTTATTCAGTACTTGCTTAAATTCCTCAGTGATATCTTATAAATGGACAGATGTTCTAGCATTAACATGCAACCCTGCCAAAAATAATTAGAGTGAAATCTGCAGTTATTGTAAAAGCAAAATACCCTCCCTTCCAATTAATTAGAAGTAAAATAAACCTCGGAGCAGAATGTCAATACTGAAGACAGATTTTAATTCCTTCCAGCTGTACTTAAGCAGATAACTGTGTTAACCTATGTTTAAAACTACCAGCCTGTCTCCTAGATTGCAAACACATTAATAGATCATCATAGGGTATGGACAAGAAAATATACACAGCATTTTGCTATTTTAATGAATTCCATTTCTACTGCTGAAAGAACGGAGTACTCTACCTCATACATCCCTGTTTTGCCAATAGCGTTAGAGTAGCAATACCATACAATGATGCCATGTGTAGAGATATTGTCGAAAAATACATTTCTACATCAGCTGAAGTTGCGTTTGCTCTAATAGGTCCATACTTTCAGTCACTGGCCTAATGAGTGAGTAACAAACATCTGGTCGTCAGAAAGCAAAAGGAGTTGATTAAAGTTTTGATGTTTAGCAGAGCTTGCTTTCTTATTTTCTTTCCAAGTCAAAACCTTTTCCAAACTTTGTTGAATTCAGTGAAAGTGAAATCCTATTTAAACTACTACTTGCAGTAGATGATTACCATAGCTCCTAGGAAAAAAGGAATGAAGAGGGGAAATACAGCACACAAAGCAAAGAGACACAATTTATCCTCATACCACCAAGTAAACAACTAAAGTACAATTCGGAGAGGCTTCATCTGGTTATATATGAGAGTAATTGCAATATGAGAAGTATTTGCAGTCAGATCAACTCATACACGAATTGGTTTTATCTGGTAGTAATTAAAATACTAAATGGATTGCAGAATATTCTGCAGAAGCAGATATTCAGCAAAAAATGGGCTCTCTATTAAACCATGTCCTGTGGAGAGAAAAAAATAAAATTACCTTCAAGTCACTACAACTTCCCTCATTCCACAAATCCTCAATAATTAAGCTATCACAAGGCAAAAACTTCCAGACAGAAGATATAAGAACAAGCTCTAGAGGACCAATTCCTAACTGAGCAGGCACCCCACCACAGAAGGTAGCAGCCTAGGCTCCAGACAATGACAATGGAACTGGCACAGCTTCCAAGCATCCCAGAAACAGCTAAATGAGCAGATTAAAACCAAAATCTTTCATCTGTCCTGACTCCACTTGTTTTCTGTTAACAAGTCATTAAAATTCACACCTGAAGCATTTCTTCCTGGAAAGGCAAGAAACTTAAAAGAGGGATAGCAAGATTGTAATAATCTGACTCTAGAAACTAGTATGTTACAGGAACACAACTATCCAACCTGGCCATAGTTTGAGATACACGTGTGAGTGCTGGCACCAAGGTTATACTACAGGGATCAGCAGTTCTATGTAGCATGTTAACAGTTTTAAGTCATCATTAACACCAGCATAAAACAAAGCATCTGGTGCAGCTGCAGTACAGACACTGATTTGCAACTGTCAAAATTGTTAGGAATTATGGAATGTTTTGACTTTTACAGTGTTTATCTGAAGTCAAATGCCAAACCTATTGAAATTTGTGTTTTGTTTCCTGGCAACATGGAATCCATAGCAATAAAACATTCCAGAGTGATGTAACCAATACCACATCCATCTGCACCAAACTGTTTATGCAAAGGTGATACTCAGCTTTCGAAAGACAGCTATTTGAGACACACTCACTTCACAGCCTTTACAGCACACTTACTTTAAAGCTTGCAGGAAAGCATTCACCAGTGACAAACTCACTGAAGAATCATACTGCAGACAATTAGCAAGACATCAGATTGCTCTGTTTAGCCCCTACTTCACTAACCAGTCACCACCACAGAAGTGTCACTGAAAATAAAATATGACTTCATGGAAGAGTTAGGCCATTTATCACAAAAAAATACCCAAAACCCCACCTCTCTTCAGAAGAGCATAAGCAATATGCTCTGATATCTAGACTCAAAACTACTGCTGGAAAATGACACAGAGTTTTTTTTTTGTTTGTTTGTTTTGTTGTTGTGTTTTTTGTTTTTTTTTTTAATATTGTTTCTGAAAGGCCACTTACTGAACAGGAGGTTAGAAGAACAGAGGGGAAAGAAGTCAGGTCTACATTATACAAGAGTCTACTCATGTGCCTGCTTCTAAATATTGGTACTTTCAGATTTCTGTTTCAGACAGAAATGCTACGACCTGCAAGAGCCAAGACAACAGATTTTCTTCTCCGGAATTTTTAAATACTGGGAAGTTTTGAGTTCATTAAGAAAGGCATGTACATACGAGTTGTTCTGAAAAGAAACATTGAATTTAGAGTAATATTATAAATGAAAGTTAATATTAAGGACTAAAGAACAGTTAAGGTCATACAAGTGTGAATAAGCACGCACACAAATTAGTTCATTGTAGCGTTGTGTTCAGTTTCAGCTGGACAACAGGAAAAAAACATCACCAAAACCTCCTGCTGCTATTAGATGTCAACACAGTAGAGATCTGGTCTGCTTCGTTTATTGCAGAATTCATGATTTCAAATTGTGACTGAAGAGTTTAATATTGTTCTACAAATTTATGTAAAGCCTCAGGGATGTCATTTTAGAATGAAAGCAGACATGAGTAAAGCAAGTGGCCTAAGATGGCAAGCTGCTTCCCCTGTGGTAGAGAGACAGGGATGGGCAGTAAAATTTGTTGATAGGCAGTTTTCAGGCGGATGAGGGTGCTATGATACCACCACGTTAGTGCCAGCAGATGGGGAGGCACAAGAAAACAGAGTCAGGGATTGAAGAACAGAGGCAGCAGCAACACAGGTTCCTTCAGACAAGGTTAAGCCAACTGGGAAACCAGATCTTCAAGTCAAGGGGCTTAACACCCTGCTGCTTACCTGGCTTCTAAAGATTCCAGGTCTTCAGCAAGGATGTATGGATTTTTGGTCAGAAAAGGTCCCAGCTGATTGTCTTCTACACCCACATCCTTAAGAAACAGAAGTATTTTTTTCACATCTTTTTCAAAGTCCAAGGTCAGCAAGAGCTGACCTGCCTTTTGACGTTTCTCCACTTGGGATAAGTCAACTCCTACAACAAACAAAATTAGAAATTGTTTTAATTGAACACAGACCCTGCTTTCTGTAAATGTTTCACAAAGGCATGTTGGAATTTATAGGACTACTCAATTTTTTGCACTGATTTTGCATACTTTAATTGCTCAACACGGCAAGGCCACAACACCTTGTATATTGTGGAAGGACTCCAGATAAAATAAGCAGTCATTTTAAAAACTTTCGCTGAGTTTATTTCTTAAAGGAAGACATTTGCAGTGAATTCTGAATGTGCCACATTTAGAGACCTGCTCTTGTTGCACATGTGTGCATGAAATTTCCAAATCTGTTATAAAAAAAGAAGGGGACAATTTTTGCAGCGAAGTGACTTTGTATACTGACTCACACACAGCAATTTGTTACCACATGAGGACAGATTCCTCCTCTCAAATAATGATTTCTCCAACCTCTTGCTAGTCTTCCTTGGATGTTTGGACAACAAAGTGGTCAGCAACCTTCAACTCAGGTATGTCTGTAGTCCAAGTGTTTTTTGATGAGAAGTAAGGTTCTCTTCAATCCTTTCCCTCTTGCCTCTCCAGTGTGCTGTGCCTCACTCCTCAGATTATGCATAGCAACCATTCTCTTTCCTTCCTTCCAAGGATGGAAAGCTGCAAATTCTTTTGCAGCAAATTAAAGCATCCTTAACCAGCCCAAAAGAAAGACCAATTAAGTTACACAGTGCTCCCCACCTCCTGAAGCTGTGGGAGATGCCTCCTTCTATCACTCATAGCACAATGGGACTAACACCAGCCAGCTTTGTTTCCCACTAGTATGGCATTGTGAGTGACACAGTCCCCTCTCTTTGTCCATTTACCCTGGATAACATTCGGTTGCGTTTTGCCATTGGTCACTGCTCCCATTTTCAAGTTAACCAGGTAACCAGTAGGAGAAAAGCACAAATTACAAGAACTCCAAAGCTGCTGTCATAGGCAGACCACACAAACAAAATCACACATACCTAGGTGGACAAGTTTCTCAAGGGTTTCTGAGTGATCAACATAATCTCGGAGTGTGGAAGACTGAATGGGGAGAAGAGGTTCTGCAATGATCTGTACAGCTTCTTCCTCAGAAATCACTTCCAAAGCAGATGAAGGTGGGATTTCATCCCAGTCTAAGAAACAAATATAGAAGACCCAAATGCATTTTGTGAAAGACAAAACTGCTCCCAACAAATGCTACACAGATCTCTTAAAATCCTTTTCAAAATGCAGAATACTGTACATGTGATAACCAACCTATTATTTGAAAACATAAAAACATAGACTCTACTCCCAGTTTTTGTCTCTGTTCCATCTTCTGGTCACTGCCCATCAACTTTTATTCCTATGGCCAAACCTGAGAGTAGTACCCAGCAAGCCTGCCTTCAGCGTGCTGCCTAGACCACTGCAGACAACAGATCACATCACCTTCTGCAAAAGATGATCTGCAAAAGGACTGTCTTTCATGTCTTCACAAGTGCACTCTTGCCTGATCATAGCCAGATAAAAGGCTACTGCAAAGATTATTTATTATAACCTGACAAGCCAGCTACTTTGTGGCTTTCCTCAATCTGATGCCTGACATGCAGCTGTTTTAACTTTCATAGCCAGCTCCAGACAAGATATCGTGTCTTATCAATTACAGAAAGGCAGCTGACTGCCACTATCTCTAATAGCAAAAGGAATCATTTCCTACTCACTAAGGTTTCAAAGCGAATATTATTATGATTGTTTCCACTTTAAGTGTTCCAAGTCACAGAACTCAGTGTCTTTAAAAAAAAAAAAGTTCTCTAAACAGATCTATTTTTCCATCGATGGGAGCCCACAGCAGCAAGATTAAGATTACCATTTGCAGGCTGGCTGCTAGCATCCACCTCAATCATCAGTTTGATTACTGATCAGATGCCCTGATAAAAAACTCCTCAGGAAGGGGATTTTCTGTGCCCCATACCTTTGTATAATGGCTTCCTAGAGACCAGGGTAACACTCTTCCATGTCAAGAAAACAAAGGCATACCAAAACTCTACCCATGCAGATTTCAAAGTGATTAGGATGTGCCTAATATTCCAGGAAGAGTTGCACAGACTAGCTCGACAGCTGTTGAAGGTCTTGTCACTTCTTTTTCTCACAGCCTCAGAAATGAAAGCACAATAAAATGTTTTCAGCAACATTTACGCATTAGACAGGAACTCTCTAAGAATCTATAAGGAATGTCAAGTGTTTTCTTTCAACTTGTTGAAGACCGAACCAATATACAATAAACTCAATTCCAGAAGCATGCATGTCTTTTATTGCCACTTTAAGATCTTTATACATCCTATTGGGAATCATACTTCAAGTTACCAAAACCCCCAAGAGTTATCAATTGTGTTTATTCCATTATGTAGACTGTCAGCTGGGCAAAATGCTACACACACACACTCTCCTGTCAGTCTGCTGGCAGATAAAAATCTCGCATGTGGATAAACTGCATCACAGATGCAGCCACACGTAAGCTGGCTGACCCATCACTCTGGAACAGCACTCTTTCAGAACCAGCTACACACACAGGTCTCCATTGCAGCTCTGAGACAGGCCAAAAATAAGCTCTGAACAATCCAAGTTGGCCAGGCTCAAGGCAGAATCTGAACATACAAGGCTGCTCAGTAATTCAGAGCAAGTTTACTCAGCATACTCAAAGTAATTTGAAAGAATGGAAATGTCATAATCCTCATTTAGATACAAGTAGGGAAAAAAAAGCGAGCAAATTTCCTCAGGGCAACAACACCAAGGCAACATTGTATTTATCTCCTTTCCTCAGAAGAAAGTTGGACGAGAGGTTTCACACTGCTGCCTCCTGTTGTTCATCCTTGATCACTCAAACGGCCGTGTTGTGTGAGCTGCTTGAGGTGTAGAATCTCCCAGCCTAGCTCAAATGAAAAAACCAAACACCCTAAAAATCCCCAAACCAAACCCCTTTTGTTTGTACCAGCACATCTGTGAGGGAAAGGCAAACACTGAGCTGATGCAGGTTGGGTTATGAAAAGTTCTTCAAACGGCAGCTCCAAGACCTACACTTCTACCCAAAACATTATAACTTCAGCTCACTTTAAAGGTATTCTTTGTATGCTACATTGACCACAAATATTTGAATTAACTACAGAACTAATAAGAAGTGAAAGTTAGGAACTCCAGATCCCTATTTTAGGCAAGCGGGCCAAAAAAAGGAGAACCCAGCTGGGGTTAAACCGCAGCATACTGAAAACATAATTTGAAGATTCAGGAGAAAAGGTATCCCTTAAAGCCTCTTACCTTCGTCCAGTATTTTTGCATTCAGATCAGGTAATGTTTCTGCTTTTGCTTGTTCCTGCTGTACTGAAGGCAAGTTACTTTCGGGAGAAGAGAAGGATCCATCCCTGGCGCTGTCGGGCGGGGAACAGCTTCCCACAGACACGTGCCTGCATGCCTGCAGTCTCCACAGAACAACCTCCTTTCCGGCGGGCAGCACAGCCAGAGGGGCAAACTCACGGCAGGCCTGTGCGCTGCAGCCGCCACTCCTCAGCCTCCGAGGAAACTCAAAAGCACGGCCCGCGTTCAGCAGGCAGCAGCAGCGGGAGACGTGCCGAGCCCACACAGCCATCATCCACCTCAGCACAGCATCCTGCTGGCAGAAAAGGAGTGCGGAGTGACACAAGGCGCTGCCCGCCTCGCCGTAGAGCCGGGAGCGTGAATCCCCTGGTCGTTACAGCAATTCCGCACTACAAAGCACCGGTAGCTGCCTCAAGGGTTTAAACGCGCGACAAACGGAGGAGCCGGGTCTGAAGGCCAGCGCCCGCCGCCCTGCACAGCAGCCGCTCCCTTGGGAGCCCGGGGGAAGCCCAGCCAGGACCTAAACCCTCCCGGAGGGACGGGACCCTCCGCGCAAAGCCGTCACCGCACACTCGCCACAGAGCGGGGAGGCTGGGCTGGGACGCGCTCGCCGCCCTCCCCTCGCAAGGCTCCCCACGCCGGCAGCCGCTGCGCGCAGCCTGAGGGAGAAGGGGCAGCGCCGCCCGGCCCGGGACCAGAGGGATCCGCGTCACCCCGCCTCACCGGCGCGGCGCGACCCACGTGTGTGCCCCGCTCCCGGCCCGGTCCGGCCCACGTGTGTGCCCC
>JACBWW010000003.1:44444663-44523958 GCA_020086605.1 Lanius collurio
TCGGCCCGCTCGGCTGCGCTCGGCGGGACGCGGCGCGGGCGGCCGGGCTGGTTCGAGCCGCGCCGCCCCGCGCAACCAGAGCTGCGCTGAGACGAGGGGAGAGAGGGGGCGAGATGGCGTCGTGCGTGGGGAGCCGGACCCTGAGCAAGGACGACGTAAACTACCGCCTGCACTTCCGCATGATCAACGAGCAGCAGGTGGAGGACATCACGCTGGAGTTCTTCTACCGTCCGCACACCATCACCCTCCTCAGCTTCACCATCCTTAGCCTCATGGCCTTCGCCTTCACCAGGTACGCGGCCGCCGCGGGGAGCCGCAGCCCCGCCTCTGGGTGCCGGCAGCCCCGGGGCGCAGGGGGTTCCCTGGCAGGGAATGGGGGGTCGGTGCCCGGCCCTGGGTCGAGCAGGGCAGCGCGGCTCCTGCCGTGCCGTGCCGGGCCGTGCCTGCCGTGCGCTCCCCGGGCGGGTGCCGCACCGCTGGGCGCCCCGCGCCCCCTGCTCGGCAGGCCCGTGTCAGAGAGCGGGCATCCTCCCCTCCTTTCCAGAGCGGTTCATCCCCACGGCATTTCCTGAGAACTTGTTAATCGTTTGGAGGATCTCTGTTGAAGTCTCTACTAAAATGCGTGTTTCCAGAAGTAGCCAAGAATAGGCTTTATTAGGCTATCGACCAGCCCGCAGTGACATCACTCGTGTAGGTGATTTACCAGGTGTGCAGTAAACGGGAGTGAGTGTTGTGTGGCATCACTTCTGTACCCCACACTGTCTGTGGCCAGTCTCAGGTTGGCTTAGGCGCTGGCACGGATGGACTTAGCCACACACATCCTTTGGGCACCACACGAAAGGCTCTGTGGACATCACCCCTGCAGTCGTTCACGTCTAGGAACTGTAGGAATGTACAGGTTTTTCTGCTAGAAATGTACTGCTAGGAATGGACAGGTTTTTCAGGAGCCTTACTGGAAAGCGAAGGGCATAGCAGTGCAGTCTGATGGGTATCTTGCATTTTTTTTAAGTTGTACATACTTTTTATTGCCTCCTACTGGATGTGAAGATGATTGCATAATCCTCCTTTAGATTAAATTGTGTCATCTGTAAGCAGTGATTCCGGAGAGGTTTTGGCTAGGTAGTGCAGTATGTTTTAAGCTCATTTAAACTTTTGTGGCATTGTGTGTACACAATCATGGATTTCAATGGTCTTATGGCTTAAACTCTTATGGTGGTGAATCCTCTCCTTAAAAGTGACCTTAAAATGTTCAATCATGACAACTCTTCATTTGATGTAAGAAAATCATTATTTGTCACTAAGCCTGATACACAGTTCAGTGTGTAATCTTATATTTTATTCTAAGAATCCACATGTATAGTTTTCATCAGCTGTGAAATAATGGCCAAACATGGCTTGAGACAGGAGAATAAGGAAAAGCAAAACAGTGTAACTGCAAATGGTCTGAGGTATGCCTTTTCTTGTTTCTACATGTGTATGGCCCGAAGGAAGATGCTTTTGGTGAGCACATCCCTTGTTCTGCTTGAATCCCTTCTTAACTCCAAAATCAGAGACATATTTCTGTGCCCTGCTACAATGTTTAATTACAGACCTTTGCTACAAGTGCTCCTCATGTCCTCATTCCCTTGCCTGATCACCTTTCTCCCTGAAGGGCTAATTTAGGTGAAACTTGTGAGTCACTAAGAGGTTCTCATCACGATGTCATTCTGAAGGATTAATGGAACTGGTTGTTCACCTTTGGGGAAGGAATTTTGCCATTAATTCTTTCAAACAGAGGATGAGCCAAGAAGCAATTTTAGCACTATTGAGTCTCCTAGGCCCAAATAAAATTGCTTCACTTCTGAGATGTTTGGGTTTTTTTCCAAGGGGATTGCTGGTTTGTCTTTCCATTTGTTTTGCTATCTTTCTAACTGACTTCTTCAGTTTCATTTTCTTCCCTCTATCTCTGTCTCACTTCCTGTGTTTAAATACCAGTTGACTTTATTTTAACTCTTCTCTATTTCTCCTCTTCTCAGGTTGTGGAAGGTATTCTGATGTTACTTACTCCCCTCTCTTCCTTCTGCTGTTTTCAACTATTGTAGGAGTTTCATAAATCTCCTGAATGATATCAGAGTGCTGCCTCTGTGCCGTATTTGGGGCACTATCCAAACCATATGCACTCTTTGAGAAACTGGGGAAGGGGAGCTCCTCCCCACATGCTTTTACAGTCTGTTCTTCCAGGTCAGGTCTTAGCTTATTGCATTGAGTCTACACTGACTGTTCATTTTTCCACTTCCTGGGCACAAGGCACTGTAGACTTCCCAGTAAGGTGTCACAAGTGATTCTTTTCTTCCCCTGTGCTCTCAGTTGTTCCGTTCTTCTCATGGTCAGATTGTTGAGTGGGGGATTTTTTTGTGATGGATTCATGCTGATGATGTAAAGTAAAATTTATTTTTTCAGGAACTTAACCATAGACAGAGGAAATGCTGTGTTCCTTAAAGTCTTTCTTGTCTCTTCTATAATTGTTTTGTGTCAGAAGTATGTGGAGGGTTCTGAGAAACTTAGAAAATGCTTTTCCCTTGTATGTAGCAAGCCATACATAACATGAAGTCCTCCTTAGGATCACTGAGTGCAGCTGATACTGTCTTTGATAAGGATGAAACTGAACTTCAGATAGCAGTAATCTTCAGGTACGATGATGATAATAATAATAATAATAATAATCTAGAACAAGAAATGTGTGTCTAATTTTTTTCTATCTTAAAGTGGGGTATAGAGGGTATTCTGTTGTTGAAAACACATCCTTCCAGTGCTTCTGACAATGGCTGCAGCTTCCTTGGTTTCCTGCTCACTGAGCCGGACACAGGCCCCTCTGCTTCCATCCTGCACCTTGGGGCAGAGATGTGGAGTGGCTCTAGCTTTCCCTGTCCTCTTCTACCCTAGATAAAGGTATGGGGCCTTCTCTGAGCCCAGAGGCAACTAGCAGGGGTGAGTGCTGGAGGGGATATTTTGTGGGACACAACAATAGGACTGAGGAAAGAGACAGACTAGTGGCTTCTGGTGTGAAGTTGCAGGGGTTTGTGGAAGCAGGAGTAAGACCTATGAGTATTTAGGGCTTTTGCCTTCCATGTCCCTTGATTAATGGGCTTGATTAAACTGGATTATTGTATATTTAGGTATGGTTGAGTTTATGGAAGATTTTTTTTCTCTCTCCCACATTCCAAATTTAGTGTCCTAAGTTTTTTTTTTCATTGATTGAGTATCCTCTTTTTTTTTTTGTTTGGTTTTTTGTGTGTGATGTAATAACTCACTAGTTGACATTTTTGTGATCTAGTGCTCTGGAGAAGAACAGAAGAGGGATAAAGATTATGCAGTTATTATACAGTTTGGTTTTTATTATTTCTTCTCTTAAAAGCCACAGAATTGAAAAATGCCTTTGTAAAGTGGGTTAAAAATTGAGAGAATTTTCATCTTTCCTCCCACATAAGCATTAGAAACCTTGGTTTTGCTGCATGAATGCTTGTATTTCAAAACCAGAGTCAACGTTTCTGGGGCTAAGTGAGGAGATGATTTAGCACATTTTCTCGATTGCAGCTTGTTGTGATTGTATCTTTCCCTTTGGCATTCCCCAAAACAGTTTTTCCATGTAAACACTATAATTCTTATACCAGCTAGTGCACAGCAGCAAGTTTCTTGCTTCCACCTCTTCTTACCTGCTTCTGGCAAGAAGATTGGGTGTCTGTCCCTTGTGAAATGTATCTGCAAGCCAAAATGAAATGCCTTGCCACTCACTTGGAATGAAATGCAATTCAACACTGCAAACATCTTTGTTGATTTTGGGGGGAAGTGGTGCCAACATGACTAGGACAGCTTTCTTGAAGCTGAGTAGTACTCAGAATCTTGATATGCAAAGGTGAGGACCTTTCATCCCACCTGGTGCAGCAATTAGGTGATGTGATCACAATGTCTTTCACTTCTTTCTTGGCTGTGATAAATTGTTGTGATGAGACTGTAGTTATTTGTTCTACCTAAAAGAAAAAAAAAAGTCATCCTCTTGCTGGCAGCCATGACAGCACATTCCTGTGTGTTTTTTGCATGTGTTAAAACAGGGATATGGTTTTGCTGTCTGAGCCATCAGAGCTGGAAGCTCTGGCTAGGAGGTGCACTGGATGGTGTAAGGCTCTTGGGATTGCCAAGGGAGCCAGAGTTAAGCTCTGGGACTTGGGGTTTATAGCTGGTATAAACCATCAGCATGTGCAGAATGGCTGCTGGTAAATGGCTGGTAAAGCTGGACTCAGCTGGTTTTAAAAAAATGCTCTAGGGAGTCCCAAAGGCCTGCAAGAGAAACCATTCGTGTTTAATGCACTTTTTAGTTCCATACATTTGAACTAACACAGTGCTTAAATGCCTCACAGTGATGAAAGCCTGCTGTGGAGCTCTTAAGGTTCAGTTTTGAGGAAAGGAGAAATAATTTGGCTGAGAAATACCTTGTAACTGCAGCAAGTATCTAATGTGGAGAGCATTTATGCTGTCATGGATTCTTTGCTGAACCATCCAGAAATGTGACAGATGCTCTGCCAGGAACAGCTTTATACCTTTAAAGTTGTTGGGAATTTTTTTGTTCTCATCTTCGGAGTAAATAAAGAAATATACTTAAATGGATAAACTGATCCTAAGTACATGAAAGCTACCCAGATAGTAAATCTTTTACTTCAATTGCAGTGGGTGATACATTATGAAATATTTGCTGTTTATACTGTGATAGTCTGAAGTTTGTTTCTGTTTGTATTACTGAAGTATCCCAGAAGCTGTCTGCTGGTTAGAAGAGTTGGGAAAGGGTTATTTTGTTAATCCTGTTACCATATTTTACTTCCATGAAAATAAAGAGCTCTGTCAAGTTTGCCTTGGCCTTCCAAACTAAATTCATAGGTCTCTCTTCTGGCTATAATGTAACAGTAGCACAAATAACAGCTGATATTATATTCAGAGCTTTGTCCTAATAGATCTAAAAGCAATTTGATATTTTTCCTTGGGTCTTTTAAGTTGTGCTGTGTCTCTGTTACAGATTCTAAGCTGTATATTCGTTATTTCTAAAGACTGATCGTGATCATTGTTTCTGCCCTCATCTCTGGCATTTGGCATTGGAGATAGGCAAAGGGAAGTGAAAGGTTTTGCAAGTAGCATCAAAACAGCAGAGGGAAACCTAGGAATTGCATCCAGGCTTCCAGAGGTTTTAGTTTAGGTCTGTTTGCTGTGCAAAAGTAGTTTGATGATGTTTCTATAAACATTAAAGCAGGAAGATTTTTTTCACCTTATGTTAAATTTGGTCATTGCTTCTACACTGACCTCTAACAATGTTAATGGCTTGCATGTGTTTATTTAATATTTAACCCTCTTGTAAGAAAGGGCCACCCAGAAGTGTAGTGTGAAAATCATTCAGTGCAATTACTATCTTGTTATATAATGAACATGCATATTTCTTATATTTAATTTCCATGTATTCTTTATTTAAATAATATATCTTGAGAGCCTTTGACTTCAACCTTATAATGTACTTTAACTCTGTGTTGTCTGTCTCTTTAGGGATGATTCTGTACCAGAGGATAATATTTGGAGGGGTATCCTCTCTGTGATTTTCTTCTTTCTAATCATCAGTGTTCTAGCTTTTCCTAATGGTGAGTAAAGTTTATACAGCTAATACTTCATGTTTTTTAAATGTGAATTTCTCTTTATTGGCACTGTATTTACTTTGACTTCTATTTAAATACCAATTTTCAGTGTATTTTTTTCTTTACTCTTTTGAATTGCTTTATATTAAGGAACAGTCTAAAATGGTTTGTAGCCATACTGAGCAGAGATAAGTGTTATTTATAGCTTATTATTTATAGTTTGTATTTAACAAGGAAGTTGAGTTCTCATAATCAGTGCCCTATTTGCAGATGTGCAGTTTCAGCTCAGATTGCTTAGTAATGATGCTAACAGACCCTTAAATAATGTTTAGGAGGACTTTGCTTCAGTGTGTTTTAACAGAAGTATAATTCTAAAAATTCTCAGACACAACACCTTACAAAAAGCAGCTTAACCAGAAGATGGTGATAGAAAAAAATGGTTTAAGTTGCATTACAATATAAACCCACAGTTGCTCAGTAGAAGTTAAAGTTGGACAAAAGTTTTGGTAGTTTTGTGAGGAGCAGAAAGTGCAAAAATGTAAGAAAGTTCGTGTGTCACTTAATTCTGTGAAAGAAATGCTTCTACCTGGTTTGTCTGTTTTGGTTTTTTAATTTTTACTTATTGCTGTCAGCAAAATCATGATTCTTTGGTCAAGTCTAAACTGTCTCACAATTGGCAGTGTTCAGGAAAAACAGTAATCGTGTTCAGGGCAGCTTTGTACTACAGAGCTGGGATGCGTTTTTCCCATATGTTAAAAATCCTATATGCACACTTTTCACAAAGTGCTGCCTGAAAAACTGAATGCCAAAGGAAGACAAACTTTACTAAAGAGTGGTCTGCAGTGTGTGCAGAAAATACTTGTTGAGCCATTTCTTGCTACCTAAACATACAATTTGTCTTTAGATGTTTTCCACTTTCACCAGACTTACCTTCTCTGCTCTTCACATTAGCTGAGAAGTTTTTAATCTAATAAATCAGTTTCATCACTGGCTCTAAAGTAAATAAAATTTGACACTGTTAAAAAGCATAGATGTGTTCCTTCTTGTCAGCTGTATATGATGTTCAGTTTGGAAATGTCAGGAGGCCTGTTTGGTAACGTTTCGTGTTCGTCTGAAGGCTAAGCACCATGTTTCTTTGTTAACACAGACAAAGTTGTATGGGATGTCTTAACTGGGAGCAAGCTGCAGTCTGGAAACCAGGTCAGGACATCCTCACATGATACCTGAGATGTGGTGTCTGCTGACCAAACAGCATGCTACTGTTCTGGAAATGACTTCATAAAAACAGTGAAAAATTGTCTTCATGTTACCAATTGGCAGTCTCCTTTTTCCACTCTGAAATCTGCTGTTACTTCTGTTTTTTAACAACACAGAGCTCCAGCTTTTGGGTGTATTACTTAGTTTGATGAAGAACTGATCCATGCTCATGCCAAGTACTCATATGAGATCTATTAAAAAATAAATTTTGTGGTTCTTACTGTCTTCTTTTTGTTTACTGTTTATAGGACCCTTTACACGACCCCACCCTGCTATATGGAGGATGGTTTTTGGTAAGTTTGTGTTCCTGACTTTTGCATTTGTTTTGGAGGACCTGCCTTTTTAACTTTCTGATGAATGGAATGCTCATGAAACATAATTGTGCATCACACTTGTGTGAATGCCACTTCCCTCCCACTTCTGAGCAGTTGCTTATAATCTATTCTTAGTTATGTTTGGGAATATCGTTGTAGTTCCTCTGTGTCGGGATGGTGTAAATGAAATCAACAGAAAGGGATCTCTCATTCTGATACTCTGTTTTAGTCCTGTTTTCTGCTTCCTAATCTCCTTCTCCCACACCTTTCCTATTGTCATCTCTTCCAAGCCCAGCTGCTGCACATACTGTCTGACTTCTAAATCCAGTTGCATAGTTGATTTCTTTTCATTATTGGCAAAATATGCTCTTACTTTATGTGTTTATTAAATTGTATTGTTGCGTAGCATAACATGTATATATTCATATCCTTAACTTATTTCATTAAAAGTACTTGTAAATATCAATTGCCTTCATGCTTTGACAAATAATTCTGTTATTTGCTACAAAACTAACAAAGTGAAATCCTGCTTCTTAAACACCTGAATTACACAGCAAAAACATGAAAAATTTTATTTTCAAGTAATTCAGGGTTCACGGAATATATGCTAGACTGCACATTTGATTATTTTTAGGCAGACTGAATGTTTCTCTCTCCTGCCACCTTGTATCTAAAAATAAGTAGCTTCCCAAAGTAGCTGATTACTCATCTCTTGACAGTGAGAGGATACTGCTGATTAGACAGTACTTGTTAAACAAACCTGCTTCTTGGGAAGTTTGGGAAACACAAGTCCTACTGCTCACTTCAAGTTTCAGCATGTGTAAAGTAAAAGGTCATTCTCAATGTTGATACTGTCAGAGCTTGACCCTGTACTTCTGGGAAAAGGCTGCATACAAAATCAGGAGCAACATTTTTCCCTGTGTAATTCTTCTTGTGGCATGGTTCATTTTATCCTTAGTGCTTCAGTTCTCAGGCCCCTTTGGTAGATGAAGGGCAGGACTGGTGTGTCCCCAACATTTCCAGATGCACCCTGGCCTGCAGGCTGTACTTATGTTAGCAGGGTGACCTCTGTTGCCCTTGTGTTTCTGGGAGGGACTGCAGAGGACCGTGTAAATACTTCCTTCTGAGCAAAAGTTGCTTTCTGGCATGTGCTGGGTGCTACCACCATGTGACTCCTGGTTATAGTTTAAAATGCCTTTTTAGGATTGCTGTGGTTTATCTTGGATGGCAGATCCTAAGTTTATTCATGTTAATCTTTCTGCCTTCCATGACATTGCTGCAGGATACAAGTACACTTGAGGCTGTGGAAATAGTGGTTATACACCTCCTCCAAATGTGGTCTTGGATATCTGTGAACTTGTGAATAATGTAAAGACATGTTCCCAACAACAGCTGCAGCTACCCACAGATCTGCACCTAGGACTCAGCTTGTAACAAGTTTTTCTTTAAAAAAAAAAATCATATTTAGACAGGGAGGAGAGAACTGGTACTCCCAAATGCAATAGTGTTTAATAATTTATAACAATGTGAAAATAAATAATGATCATATTTATCTTTAAAAGTTTCAAGCAGCAAATTTTCCAGCTCACAAATTAACTCAGATTTATATTTATAATTATTCTATATTGCCAGAGCAGACCAGAATTTCCAGGTGGCATTACTAAATTGATCTTTATATTGAAATCTGCATAAAGACTTAGGGATTTGTATTAGTGAGACCAAGAGTACTTAAAGCAAAGGGACAGAGATAACGCAATCCTGTATCCTAATGTATCTCTTATTAAGGAGCTTCCTGATCACAGCCTTGTACTACACATGTCTAAACTGATTAGACTGATTTTGTTTTGATTGGGTTCATGCAGTTGGCTATGTATGATATCACTTGTCAGAGGAGGGGATATGAAGGGCTGAGTGCTCAGGCATTGCCATCTGACTGCTGTCTCTTCAGCTTTTCTGCATAGAGGTGCTGCATATAGCAATTCATTTGTAGAACAACTGTTTGAAAGCAGCTTTTTGGACTCTGTGTTCCAAGCAGTTTTGTGAGTGAACATGGTTTTAAAACTGAGTCTTTTTGCAGGTCTCAGTGTGCTCTATTTTCTGTTCCTGGTGTTCGTGCTCTTCCTTAACTTTGAGCAGGTAAAAGCAGTGATGTACTGGCTGGACCCTAATCTTCGATATGCCACAAGGGAAGCAGATATTATGGTATGTATCCATGCACTTTGCTGTACATGCTTTAGGCATGTTTTATGTGAGTGGGAAGGGATAAATCTGAATTTGCATGAGCAGTTCAAGTTTGTTCCTATACTTGACAGTCAACAAGTCCTTTGTGTCAACTACAATGTATTTACATTGAAATCAGCTGGTGTGAAAAACAGTTTTCTCAGTATTTTTTTTTCTAATGCAGATGTTTGGATGAGTGTGCAATATGATATATGTTTGCAGTGGGGTGACTTTGGATTCCTTTTGGTAATATATATGAGCATGGATACTGAAAACAGATTTAGCAAGGTAGTATCTAAGTGAAGCCTGCACGGTGTGTGTGTCTTAGATCAGGTTTTTTGATGCCACAATGCTGCAGTCAAAGAACTTTGGTCTTGCCTTGTTGCTCTGAGCTTAGTATATTACTGCCGTGCTATGGAGCTTGTGGAGCTTGTGCATGTATGGCAACTGCAGGACTCTGCTCCCTTCCAGTCAGTCAGCTGGCCACTGATGCTGTTACCATTGGGAAATTATTTCCATACACCGTTATCTGGAGGGGCATAGAAAGCCAGGCTTGTTCTTTTGCTTACTGGGCAGCTTGCAAAGAGTTTTCCATACAAAGAACATTCCCCTTCAGGTGGGGACACAAACACAGAGAGCTGAGGTTGTAAAAGGAGACATGGGAGAAGGGTGTGACTTTTATAGGGAGGCAAACAGAACACTGTGAGCAGTTGGGCACCAAGCAGAAGAGGGTTACTGTATGGGGAGGAAATAGTTGCCAGTCTTGCCCTCTTCACTATTGCATCAAATTACTCCTCACCACCTGACCAGCATGCTCCTTGACCTTGGGTTTGTGCATCTGTCCACTATGGTCACCTGTTGTATAGTACTCTTACAAGGCTCATTCCTCATGAGTAGGGAAATTCAGTGGTTGTCTTTCACATGTGGCAATTTACTGCTTATGCAAACCAGTGCACAGCACCTTATCAGCAGTGGCTGCAAACTCCTGCCCTGTAGCACATGAGGGAATGGAAATCATTTCAGTGCAGTAAACTTACATTAGCTGATTGGTAGTGAGGGCTGCGTGCAGCCTCCTTGCCTGGAGGACTGGATGCTTCAGGTATTGCACCTCAGCCTGTCAGCAGTACGTGTTGTGCTACTCCGGCATGAGGAGCAGGATGGTGACTTTGGGCTCTGCAGGAACCACCTGCGGTGGTGGAGAAGTGGTGGCAGCCTGCCCTTAGGACAGGGAGAGGACATGTGGCTAAATGGAGCCCCAGTACAGGTGTCAGTGGTGGTGCTGAGCAACAGAAGGGAGCTGAGACAAGGAGTCTGTTGGTTTGTCAGATTCACCTGGCTCTCCTGTCATTTAAATTAGAAATGGATTCTAAATAGAGGAGGACTAGTATTACTACTGGCATTGAACCACAGTACAGCAGATTCCCTGACTGTAGCAGTCTGCTTTGCAATCCTGACATTGTCATTTAAAGTTGGAGTAAGTTTTTGAAGCTCAGCTGTAACAAAGGCTGCAGCTTGGTCACTTGCACAGGACTGGCAAAGTTGCTTGGGTATAGAAAAAAGTTCAACACATTTCCCTGTGTGGCTGGCAGAACTGCATCTGGAAAGATAAGATAGAGAGGGGAAAGCCCCAGTAAAAATAAAATCAGAAAAGCAAGAGCTCTGGAAAAAAACCCTTACTTTTGGAGTAGCCTCATTGTGTTCACTGATCATAGGTATGGTGGTGTAGCAAGGAGCCTGCATCTTCTGTGGTGCATTCCATGCTTCTTGTGCTGGCAAATGAGCCAGTTTCAGTTCTCTGAAGCTGCAGGTTTGCCATCCTTAGAACAGGTGGTGCACCTTTCTCTGACCAGCAGTACAGGCATGCTGGAGAAAGCAACAGCAGTAAGGATTGCTTATAGTAATGTATATAACCCATAACTGTTCATCCTGTAGGGGGACTTATCTGTCTGCTGATAGAAGATTTCGTGTAAAATTGTGCCGTTTTCTCTTCATGGGGGCCAGGATTTAAATCTTTCTCTACTATCTCCTTTTCATCGTGATCAGTGTTCATTTGTGCAGGATTAGCAGTAGTTCTGGCCTGAAAGTGAATTCTTGGTTCAACAGCACTGAGCTGTGCTGCGTTGTCACCTGCAGGTGGCAGTGTGTATTTTAGGAGGATTGAAGAGCAAAGACTTCTTTTTTTAAATGTATGTTTCCTGTTAGGAATAGTTCAGTTTGTGCCCAGTGACAAGAGAGAACCCCACAGCTGCAGCCTCTTGATGGCGTACAAATTCTTTTTTTTGTTGGGCAACGATTTCTAGTACTTGCTGTGAAACATGTTAAGAGAACCCAATTCCTTTGTCATTGTTGACTATTAATTAATATTCGTAAGGAATCTGCTGCTTGTCTGTGACAAAACAGTTACAAGTTCCCTTTGATTTTTTCCTGAATTTTTTTTTCAGTCCAGACCTGAACTTCCTTGATATGAATGGGTGCTGGGAAATTGCTTTCATGAAGAAAATAAGACACAAAAGATTCTCAAGTAAACACTGACCTGAGTAACATTACATCAGAAACTGGGGAGGATTAGCCACTGATGAGCCACATCTGAATACCAGACAGCATGAATGTGGGGAAAGGTGGTGGTTTCAAATCAAAACTCGAAAGAAAGGCAAATAAGTATTTTCTGTAGCATTGTTTGTTGATTTTGCTGTTATTGTTTTTGTTGCTTCTCTGTTACTTAGGAAATCCATGCTTCCTCAGGCACCAAGGTCTGTTCTGTTTCCCTTTAAATTAGAGCTGTACTGTGGTGGTACTGAGTCTTAATACTGGAATTTTTCTTCCAGAGTTTAGAAGGATAAGAACATGAAATAATGCTAATCTTAATACACTTATAATTCCAGGCTTGTTGCACTGAATAGAAAAATGTTTCTTCTTTCTGAAGTTGTGTCTCAATGGAGTAATTTTGTTCTGGGTTTTTTTCTTTTCATGACAGGAGTATGCAGTGAACTGTCATGTTATCACCTGGGAGAGAATCCTCAGCCACTTTGATATATTTGCTTTTGGACATTTCTGGGGCTGGGCTATGAAGGCTTTGCTGATCCGCAGCTATGGGCTGTGCTGGACTATTAGCATCACCTGGGAGCTCACTGAGGTAGGCCCCTCTTTTATCTTAATTATCAGCAAAGGTACAAGATGTGAATTGTTCTTGGGGGAAGTGTGAATTTTACTAGAAGGATGACTCTCTACTTCTCAGTATAGATTTACATTTTAAGTCTTATAAACCAGATGCTGAGTAATTGATGAAGTTGAATTAGCAGACAATAGCAAGCTGGGCTTTAGGTAAGTGATTTATTACTGCTTGAATAGAAAGGAAGTCTAGGCCAGCCTATTTGTGCCATTCATAATTTATTTTTCTGCTGTTATGGGGATCATGCTACATTTTCTACTTCACATATTTCCTGATTCAGAGCAACTGTTCTCCTTTTTCACCTTGCAATATCTGTGATCTACTGTCATGGTCCTTTTACCTCACAGACAACAATATCACATATTGTGTACAGTTATGCATTACGTACAAGTGAAATGGAGTTGAGGGATCTTCTTGATGTAAACACCTGAACTTAGTCTTTAAAATCAGTTTTCTGTAAAGCTTGCTGTCTTGAGAATGCTTGGCTTATCTGACACAGCATTTCTAATTCAGAGGCATAGATAAGGATCTATCTGTCTAAAATTAAACTTTTGTGTTTTAAAATCCTGGTGCCCTGAGTTCCTCTTCAGAACATGTTTTTGTTCTGTGGCATTGAAGGATACTGTGTTGCTTAAGATTGCTTAAGATAGGGATTTCACAAGTACTCGTTCACAAAAACCACTATAGCTTAGTTATTGTACTCTTTTCCCTCTGCAAGAGAATGTATTTGGATTTGTTTCACTCATACTTTTACTGTTCAACTCACAACCCTTGTCTTCAATTTGACACAGCATCAGGGGTCTAGTATTCCCCTTGTTGAAAGGCAGATTATTGGAACAGACAATATGTTGGACAAGGTTCAACATACAGATATGTTATCACCACTCAAATGGATTTTTCACGTATTAGATAATTCAGGAGAGTAATTAGAAACCTCCAGAAGGTATCAGGGCAGTTACACACGGATTTAGCTGACCAGCTCCTATTAGAATTAATGGATTTCAGCCCACCTCCATGTTCCGAAATGGGAAACTTGGCTCATGCTCCATACTGTTGGATTAAAGTTGGGGTGCAGGCAGACCTTGGCCTCTTATTCCGAGGAAGCAGCTAGAGAACCTTAGAGACTGTTGGGCAAAGGTTGGACACAAAACCCAGAGCACACCTGTGCTCTGGGTTTTGCTGCCTTTTTGTCTGTAACTTCTGGTGTCTTTGCTTGGATCTGACTGACATTTGTAGGCTATCACCCCTCTCCAGTTAAATTAATTAAAAAGATGAAAGGGAAACTTTAGCAAGATAATGAACAACATTTTATCACTTGGGTCTTGAAAAGATATTAAAATTTTCTTTTTTGAAAAGGTTGAAATTCACATAGCTTTGTCAAAGAAAAACAAGTAGGTTTAATACATTTTTTCAAGAGTTTTCAAAGGAGTTATCGTTGCCAGCATTAGTCACTGTAATGTACTGTAAATGGGCCAGCATTCATTCTTGTTGTATACAGAAAACATTCTTCTTAGTCCTTTTCTCAAATCTGATTTTTTCAATACTTCATGCTTACATCTCTTAACAAAAGATACTTTATTACAAAATCATACCAATAATCTTCCATAGCCACAGTGTATGTACATTAACTGACAAGAATTGTACTGTTTTTGTGGAGATACATTTTTTAGTATGCTGTGTGTTTTGTTAATTATCTCCTTGAGCATTGCAGAGGGACTGCTTAATACATGGCTATCTTGATTTCCTGTCCATACATAATTTTTAAAGTCTATTTTTTGGATTGCGGTGTTTTTTCTCATAGAAAAAGAGAACAAAATTATTTTTTCTTAAAGGAGAAAGGCACTGAATCCATTTCTAGTTCTGGGTAAAATATGTTTATATCTTGCCTTAACTCCAGCTAGTTGTTCTCCTCACTCCATCAATAGAGTGCAATGTCCTTTTAAATTCTTGAGCCATTATGTATCAAGTATAGCAGCAAAGCTTGCTGAAATGTTGTCTGAAATATTGTTGAACTCTTAATCATTAAACAGTCACTAAGTTTTCTGAAAATAATAAATGAAAGAGTTTTGGATTAGAAGATCTTAAGTCCTGAGCACCACCATGCTTTAGTACTGACAGCTGTTACAAATGCATCCATTTTACTAGCTGCATCTTGTTGCTGGTTTGGAAAACATACTGCTTAAAACTATTTAGCAAAAATGAAACAAAGATTGTCTTCATTTTATTATTTTGAAGCACGAACCGCTTTATTTCCTCCAAGAAACTCAGTAGTTCAGCTTGTTTCATACATTTCTATTAATGCATTGTGTATCATCTTTGAGAGGCCAACAGTTGATGATATGCTTATGTTGATGTATCCTTATGTTGAGCATAGCCTCAACAGGAAACAGTGAGAAGGAAACTTCTGATGTCTTCTGTGGTTCAATCCAAGGCCTTCTGAAGTTTATGGGAGGATGTCCATCAAATTTCAGTGGCTGTGGCTCATGTCCTTGAAGTATGCTGTGTACAGAAAAGCTGATTTTTGAATGTGTACTTAAAAAGTGAATTTATATTAATTCTGTGCTGTTCCTCACCCAGAATCTTTTTGCTGTCTTCTGTAGCTCTTCTTCATGCACCTTCTGCCTAATTTTGCTGAATGCTGGTGGGATCAAGTCATTTTGGACATCCTGCTTTGTAACGGGGGTGGCATCTGGTTGGGCATGGTAGTTTGTCGTTTCTTGGAGATGAGGACCTATCACTGGGCAAGCTTCAAGTAGGTCTATATTAAAGCTTGATAAACATTGTTTTGCATGTATAAAAATAGGATGGAATCTGCCTGTGCTAACAGTGCTGCAATTTTGTTCTAAACGTTAAATATCAGTCTCATAGTAATGTTTCTGTACAGCATATGTTTGTAAATATGACTGTATATATGATTTCATTTTACAATTGTAAGTTACAAGCATTGATGTCAATGGACAATACAAACTAGTAAAGCTATTTGCATTTTCAGTTTATTTTGTGTACATAAAACTTTGAGGAAGTCAGGGAGCAAAACAAATTGTGATGGTTTTCTCATCATACATTTTTAAACTAGATTTGGGCTCACTGTGGTGATGCATTAGTGTGGCAATCTGTCAGCACTAGCTGTAATTGCAGGGAGGGAGTGGGGCTGATTGTACTCGTGCTGTTAATTGCCTTACTTCATTGCTGACTCTCTAAAATAAATGGAGTACTTGTAAAATAAAGAGGCATTTGTTGTGTAAAAGGGCAACAGTTTATGATCTAGTAAGTGTCAGTTCCTAGCTGTCTAGGTGTGGTTTCTTCCATTCCTCTCCTGCCTTCTTCCCTGCTAGCTGGCAGCAAGCTAGCTGCCACAAGATAACCACAAGTGTGGTTATCTGCCCATTACCAGTGGTATAGTTGAAACAGGATCAAGTGCAGTGAATTGCCTTGAGAAATGGAAAAGGAACTCAGAGCTCAACTTCCAAATTTGTACCTTGTGTGAATCTCTGTACTTTCTTTTTTCACTCACAGTTTTGTTAATTACTCTAAGAACCATCCAGCCTTTAGTCTGAATTCAGTTTTCCTGCATTTCTATCAGAGTTGACGGTCCTCTTATTAGAGAATTCACTGAAAGTCAAAACAACAGACTATCTATGGCACTAGTCTTTACTGTCTTTGTGGAATAATTTTCCTCATGTTCTTTTAAATGCATGAGTAGATTTTTCTGACCTTCAACATGAAAGTGCTGCAAAAATAAGAAGCTTGTGCCCTTTTAGTTCCTTTTTCTTTTTTTCTCATTTAATAGATAGAGATCTTAACGTTTAGAAGATTCTCCCTAACCTAAGCTCTCTCCAGCCTAGAAGAACACAAATACTGGAAATACCAAATCTGAGTCTTCTTTTGTCCAGAAGGGCCAGAGAAATAACAGGGTGAAAACTGACTTCTAGTCCTGCTAGTCTTCCTTCAGAAAGGGAAGCTCCAAGTTTTTCTTAGATTCCCTGTCCTTTGGATGCTGTTGCTCATCTGAATTAATGTTATCAAAAGCAAGAATCAGTAATACATGTCAGATGAGTCTCCATTAAGATCCCCTCTCAGAATGGAATTTAAATGCTTTCTAGATTTTAACAGTGCCATCACACCTCTCCAGGAGGTCCACATGCATCTAATATCAGAACAGCAGGGGTTATATGCACTGGAAGTGTAGTACTATTAAACCTGTGGAGCCAGCCCCTTATACAATTAATGAATAATGAATCTGACAGATTCTTGAAGGACTGATATCAGAGAGCTCTAGAACAAGGAGTGTTTGGGGTAAGAGCAGTGGCAACATAGACTAGGAGGAAATAACCTCTAGACCTTCCAAGGAGGTTGCAGAATTGCTGTCCTTGCTTCTTTGTGAAGAGAATGATAAATGTGTTGTGTAGTTAGTTAGAGTTACTGACTGAGGATTGAGGGTGGACTTTTATAGCAGATTACACACCTTGACTGAAATGCTTAATAGATTATTCTTCTGAATTCCCCCTTGCCTGGTATATAGTTGTGTCTGTGAAGATCTCTGCTGTTGATCAAAAAAAGTGATCATTCAAAAACATCAGTAACAGGGCTGTTGCCTTTTTGTTTTTTTCCTTCTGGCATATTCATTATATTTAATCCAGGCCTAATTTTTTTCCAGGGACATTCACACAACCACAGGGAAAATCAAAAGAGCTGTATTACAGTTCACCCCAGCCAGCTGGACATATGTCCGCTGGTTTGACCCAAAGTCTTCATTTCAGAGAGTGGCTGGAATCTACCTTTTCATGATCATTTGGCAGGTAAGAAATAAATTCTGTGAAGTCAAAGCTGCCATCAGTTCAGTTATTTGTTGGCTATGTTAGACTAAAAAATATTTTAATGCAATGTATGTCTGTTATTGAAATACACAGTTAAATTAATTGATAATGCAGAATTAATTAATTAATTATTAATTAATAATGCAGGTCAGGGCACTTTCACGAGAGTTTCGTGGTAATTTGGGAGTGTAATTACAGAATCTGTGGAAAAAGCCAGTATACTGGCTTTTTGCAATTCACACAGATTTAAAAATTCTAGATAGTGGGGGTTTGGGATGGTGAAATTTTAATTGATTTTGATTTTGTTGTGTTGATGTGGGGGGGTTATTTGATGTGGAGGGTGGTTTTTTGTTTGTTTGGCCTTGGGTTTTTTGGATTTTTTTTCCTTTCCCCATTTACTGTTGAATGGATTAGTGATACTCAGAACAGTGTCATTGATCCAGCAAGACTATAATATGTCACAAATGCACTTAAAACTAAAACTTCCATGATTCTTTTTTTAAATTTCTTAATTTGGTTTTTTATAGGAAAACCATAAATATAGTTTATGGAGGTTTTCAATTTTTAATATATGATCTCTTCTGCTTTTCTCCCAAAATTGCCTTGGTCATTCATACCTGTTTTAAGACATTCAAGTTATCAGAAGACCTCTACAGTGTGAATCAGTGTCTGATCCCTTAATGAGTTTCTAGAAAGAGGGCAAATACTTTTATAGAGATGTCTAGGAGAGAAGTCTTTCTTTTACTAGAGTATTACTTGCTTGTCCTAGAGCAGGAATTACTCTTTCAATGTTCAGTCTAACCAGCAGGACTATTGTAGAATATAAATAGATTTCTTTCTATGTTGTAGTTTCCATATTAGTCTTTGCATATTTTCTGTACTAACTCATTAGGAGTTATATAAGTTGAACACTATTAACCAGCTTTTTGTTTTTTTAATCTAGCTAACTGAGTTGAACACATTCTTTTTGAAACATATCTTTGTGTTCCAAGCAAGCCACCCTTTAAGCTGGGGGAGAATTCTCTTCATAGGAATCATTACAGCACCCACTGTAAGGTAATTTGGTGTTTTTTTCAGTTTAAAGTAACTTAACTTCTAGACATCCAAGAACTGCATATCGTTTGTGAATAAGTATCACACATTTCAAGAAAGGTATGCTTTTGCCACCATGAAATGCAAAGCAATCATCCCTTTTCAATAAAATGTATTTTCTGACAAATAAACTGATGAGGTAAAGTGTGCATAAACAACTGTGTTCCATAGGGATGCAGAACCAGTCTGCTCCTTCTCCTCTTTGTGTAGCATCTCCCTGTTTTGTGAGTTAGCTGCATATGTTATCCTAAAGGGCTGCATATTAAAGTACTCAAATTAATGTGTCCAGTGCTCCCAAAATTGTATATGAGGAAAAATAGAGCTGTTTCTAACAGCTCCTTATTCTGTTTGTCTTCAGGAAAT
This sequence comes from Lanius collurio, assembly GCA_020086605.1. Classification (NCBI taxonomy): domain Eukaryota; kingdom Metazoa; phylum Chordata; class Aves; order Passeriformes; family Laniidae; genus Lanius; species Lanius collurio. Next base: position 44,463,544 of record JACBWW010000003.1, read on the forward strand.
ACTAGCACATTGTAAGAAGAGATCAAGCAGTATCTTATTGTGAGAACAGAACAGTATAGATGCAGCATTAACAGCTGTATAGGAACATGAATCTGCTTTTGGTCATGTGTGCGATTTTACCTTGTTAGCAAAATCCCTTAATTTTCTCTTTTTTTTCCCATTGCATAGTTGGAGGTAGACAGAATGCCCACAGATCTGAAGTTCGAAGCAGAGAATTCCCTATTCATGTAAAAAGTGATGTTATCTTGGGCTGCTAAATAGCAGCCATGAATTGGTTTATTCCTCAAATACTCTTGTATCTGAAGTTATGTGCAGTGATTTCACACTATTAATTAAATCACACTAAACACCCTGTGAGCTCTTGTATAGGTGGACTTCTAAGGTTTTTTTTTTCCTTTGTATCACTTGAACGCCTGTAGAAGTCTTTATTTTTGTTGGAGTAATAACACTTGTCTTCCCCATCTGTCAGTGGAAATCAGAAACTGAGAACAAGAATTTTGATTCCATTTCTTTGGAATTCCACTCTCTAAATTCTTAAATGTTTGGAGCATAGAGAACAGAGTAGAATGGTCTCCATATTGTTTTCCAAATAGTGAAAAATTCTACTGTTCTTGAGAGAAAAATATGTCAGTGGTTAGACCATTCAAACAGGATATGGAATAGCCATACTCTTTCACGATTCAAACCCATATTTCTCAAGAAAATGCAGTTGTTAATAAATAGAAGACAAACTGTGGAAAAAATAAAGGAATTCTCTTAATTCTTTTGAAGCTGTTGCAGTTTGCCTGTAAGAATTGGGGACTCAGTAGAGAGACAGGAGACAAATGTTGCTGGCCTACTAGTTTGGGTACTTTCCCAGTCCTTGCTCTCAGGATTGTTTTCTGTGTTGTCTCAAGCTATTTGATATATGTGATAATCTGTCCTCTAGAATTGAAGCCATCTGGTAGACATCCAGAATGACTGCATATGAATTTAACCATCAGCGCTTCATTTTCACCATAGATAAATCTGTAACACAAAGTTGTTTTCTAAATGTAAATATTCTGGGCACTTTCGACTTCACTGAATAATTTTCTTGCTTCCCTTCTCAGGCAGTATTATGCTTACCTCACAGACACACAGTGCAAGAGGGTGGGAACTCAGTGCTGGGTGTTTGGGTAAGTGTTCTTGCTGCATTTCTGAAGCACTTGGGCAAATGTTAAGTAGGGGTCCAGCACAGGAACAGGCAGTTCCCATGAAGCCAGTCTTTGTCTTGTTTTGGTTTTGCAATTTCAGAGGAAAAGAAAATTCTGAATTTGGAGGTAGAACATGGGAAGTGGTGGAATGAGTAAGGACAACAGAAGGAAGAACTAGGAACTGTTGGATAAAGCTAGGCTCCTTCAAAGTAGCTTTGGCCTTTCTGCCCATATTCTCAGTCAGATGAGAAGGACAAATCTTCTGCCTTTGCTTGATTGTTGTGAGAATAGTTTCCCTGTCTGCCAGGGTGGGCACTGCTGCTGTTAGCAGCATCACAGCAGAGGACAGTGAAACAAACCACACTTATCCACTATTTCTATGAGTGTACTATGAGCCATGGTGACCTCGGCTGCAATCTCTGTCTCTTAGAGGACACCTTTAAATGAAAAGTTTGCATGGTTGCTTCTGAAAAATGGTTAAGGATTACAGAACCCATCATCCTTGGTTCAAAGCTCTCACTGAGCACGTTAATGTCATGTGTGTCAATAAATAGATACCCAACTATGTCTGTACAATCACCTAACAAGAACTGCAATAGAACATCCACCCACAGTCTGATCTAATAGTGGGAAGTGTGTGGAATAAGTGTTCTCCTTCCTACTGCTTACTTCTGTAATCTGCCAGAAAAAACAGAGCATCACTAGGAGTTCCTGTTGATTGCTGAAAAGGAGGAAATTTTCCAGTAATTTTAACAATCTAGAATATAATTTTTGAAGCAATTAAAAGAAGTATATAGAATATTCATATCTGTGGTAACCAAGACAGTTCTAAAGGCACAAATGGAATTTTTAACAGCCTAACTATGTGTGTAATTAAAATTAGTGCCTTTCTTTTGTATGAAACTGTTTCCTTTCAACTTGACATTTACTATTGCCTCACTCTTGATAGATGCACAGTAAGTGATGTAAGGCATGAACAAGGCCAGTGCAACAGCCCTGCTGAAATGGCACTATTTTCATTAAGATGAAGCCTTTCAAAACGGAATATGTTAGGATATTACAAGATCATTTTGACTGAATGAAAACTTGGCATATTTAGTTATATGGAGTACTCTCATCACCCTTCAATAGGACACTAACACCTTTTGCTGTTAGCATGCTTCTTTCTCTTGATTTGCCACTTCATAAACTGTAATAGCTGCCCTATTGTAAAATGTGCTTGACCCAAGTATTCTTGACAGGAATAACAGAAAGAATGTATAAATGCAGGGCAAACAGCTGTTTTTTGGGTTTTTTTGAGTCCTTATTGAAAATAGTCTATTGTTTTGTTTATACCTTTGAGTGTATCATAACTCTATGACATGTTTGTTACCTGATGGTAGTTTTTCTCTTCCTGGTCCTGTAGTTGGTTTAATTATTTTTTACTCTGCAGCTGGATCAGTAAGAATAATATAAAACCAAGAAAGAAAAATAGTTGGTGACCCAGGAGAGTAATACTGCTCTCAATTTTTTGCTAATATGCATCTCATTAATTTGTATATTGGTCAATTGGGTGTTACTTCCACATTTTTAAGTTTTGGCCCCACTCATCATGCTGCAAGTCACATTAACTATACAGGGAAAGCTGTAATTTATTACTTGTACCAGGACCATCTCTGCAATACCAGTGGTTTAGTCAAGCCCACATCATTCCTTCCCCTTTCCTGGGGGAAACTGAGTCTTCTCTGAAAGGCAGTAGAGCCATTTTTGTGAACCAGTTGTAGAGAATGGTGTTAGGGAACATGTTCTGCAGTGTCAAGCTTGGGACACTGGAACACTTGACCTGATGTTAAGTGTATCTGCATGTAGATGAGGATGAGTTTTCATGCATTGCTCAAATGTACAACCCTAAAGTCTTCATTGAACAAGCTAAAAGTATTACACTTTAATAGTGTTTTTCATTATTTGCTTCAGATTGAGATGTCAAATTGAGATGAGTCCGTTTTCTACACTTTTACTGCACATTTTTAGTGTCATGTTTCTATGCTTGTATTGTTAAACAAATGGAATTTTCTCTTCAGGTCCTATACAAACTAAATTTATTTCCATGTCAGATGATAGAAACTTTGGGTACATAAACAAGTAGTGGACAAGTCTTCATAGCTTTGAACCTGAAAAGATGTAAACACCTGGCAGCAGGGAGAGAGATGGAGATATTTTTTTTTATTCTTTTAATGTTAGAGAGGAAAGTAAAAACTGAATTTATTTCCTCTCACATTTCTCCCCAAATCCTCTGAGTTTACAGATAAACTAGAGCAAATGCATGGATTCTCAGAGAATTTGAAATGTTGTTTCATATGAATTTTCTCATATGTGAAAATATGGGAAAGACATGTGAAGCAAACAAAGTAGACAATTTAGAATTGTAGTAAATTTTCATCTAGTTGAGAAATAAACAAAGCACAGTTCTGGTTCATCCAGCTAGGGAGTCTGCTGGATGTTCAGCGTGGAGAAGAAATTTATATCTGGTGAGAGCTGAAGCACAGTGGTAGGCACAAACGAAGATTCTCTGCCATTGGCACACACTCCTCCTTGTTCCCTGGAGCCCCATGGAACAGTCAACTACCAGTCAATCACTTTTTGTGTGCTGTTTATGCTGAAAAAAGTATAGAAAGAAAAAGACATTTTTCAAAGAATTTCAGTTAATGGTGGTGTCAGAGAGGCGTGTGCTCTCTAAAGGATGGTGCTTGTTTAGAGTTGACAGTCTGGAGTCTGAGTTGTGAACGTGTGAGTTAAATCCTCAGTGTTTTTAATCACTCTCCTCCCTGCTTTCATTTACCCACAGGGCAATTGCCTTCCTCGAAGCTATTGTGTGCATAAAGTTTGGACAAGATCTTTTTTCCAAAACACAAATACTGTATGTTGTGTTTTGGCTTCTCTGTGTGGTAAGTGAGATTTCTCATGTGAAACATAAAGCATGACAAAAGCATTGAAAGCATCTAAATAGCTTCCTCTCTGGAACATTGGCAGCAGGGGATCATTGTGGGGGAATGCTGGTAAAGAACTTTTGCATGTCCTAGGAAAAGCAAATGCTAGATTGCTTAGAACTCACTTTGAAAGGACTAGAATAACTCTTTTTCTCATTTCTTGACATAGCAGATTACTGGTGCTTAACAATGAAACAAGCACTAGTTACAGGGTTATCTTTATGAGAGATGATATGAGTTCAGTTGAGCCTGACTTTGGTGGAGCTTGCTGTAGTGCTTGCTGGAAATGAACAGGAGTTAATGGATAGTGTTAATAAGCAATGTGTGTTGTGCCACACTCAAGTCTTAACAGCTACGTAAACAACCCTCATTTATCAAGCAAATCATTCTCACTAAGCCTGTAACTTTCTGTACTTCAGTGTGATTACTGCAAATGCAGCATGAAATGCCCATTTTATAACAGTAAATGGATGTTTCTCTTGCCAGACTTGTACCTCTGATGCCAAACACATTTTTCATGGTCAGTGAAAAATAAGGCATTTATAATGGGATGACAGATAAATACTTCTTGCTTCTAATTGGGAGAACAGTTTCAACAGGTGATGGGGAGTCAGAATTTATTGTTCACTTGTTTAGCATAATGATTTTATTCCTGAAACTTCAGAGGAGAAAAGTATTGAATTGCTTCTCAAATCAGAGCACCATAAAACCAAGTACATAACATAGCCTGAAGCATGGGGCAGGGAGAAAGAGAACATGACTTTCTCCCAGACTGGTTGTTCCTGATAATATACCTACAAGTGCCTACCAACTGCCTTTGTATGATGACTGTGCAGAGTGTGGACAGAAATTCTGCTGGTAGTGTTTCCTGTGGGTGACTTGGATGCATTTTCCTGCTCCCCATGAGAATTGTTCTGCATACCCCATGGTGGCAGAATCTGTGTGTAGCTTGAAGTTGATGCATGAGTATTACTCATCCTGACAAAAGATGCAGGGAGAAACAGAGCATGAAAGTCTAAATGCAGTGTCTCCAGTGACTCTGAGACCTTGAATCAGCAAGGAATTTGGAAAAAGTTTTACAGATTTTTTTGTTGTTTTTGCTCTTTTTCTTCTCCTTCCTTGTTTAGGCCTTCACGACTTTCCTGTGTTTATATGGTATGGTTTGGTACGCAGAGTACTACGGCCACCGAGAAAAGGTACCTATGTAAAAGAAGCCTGGTTTTGTTTTATTCCAGAATTAAAACTCCAAAGCTCCTAGGTATTGGAATTCTTTACCAGAGCTAGTATAAATGGGGATAAGGGGGAACGGTCTAGAGTGTAACTGAAGCCAATAGAAAGAATTCTGAATTCAGCAGGCCTTGGACAGATCCCAAAATACACAGTGGTTTCTAAAGAATGTTGTCCTCTTAGTTACTCAAAATGAGGCTGTAATTTTAGCAAAGCGTTCAAGGATGAATGGTTAGCTAATGTTCCCATTGTACAGGTGGAATGCTAGGGGAATATTAAGAATACTTAGTTACACAACAGATCACGTGGTAAGTGGTGAGTTCTTATTGTATCATCTATGTGGTGCCTTCTAACTAGGAAGGGAAAAGCTCCAAGTGCTGTCTGAATGTTTTATGAGGACTTCTGCCACAGTTTATAAGTCCAGTTACAAATGAGAGGAGTACTGATGACAAGAACCACCAGCATCCCAATGACACGTGTCCTTGTTTTTGCAGACCTTATCAGAAAGTGAAGACAGTCCATACAGTCCAGATGCTTCCTGGCTTCATTCTAAATTCAGCAGAGGTATTGGTACTTCTGTAGTTATACTCCTGAAATGGTATTATTAAGGCTCAGCACTAGAAAATGAGGCTTGAGAAACTTACCAAGTTTCAGTTGGACTTATTTTAACATCCCTGCAGGAGCAATGCAGATAAATCCTCTGCAAAGTTTTTTTGCTTCACTGCCTTTTTAAAATTCTGATTCTTGGAAATGTATTTATTTTTTAATGTGTCAACTGATTTTTTCTCCTGTTCCTCCAGGCCATTATTTTAGGTGTAGGTGCATTTCATAACTGTTGCGGACTGGTTTTCTCTCTGAACATTGCATGTTTGATTTGAAACACATGAATGTGAACTGTACTTTTATTTTTTGTTGTTAAGAAATAGTCAACAATGTGCCCTGGAGCTGGTATTTTTACTGACAGTTACCTTGTCAGTGCAGTGCTGTGGTCATAAGCTGCTTTCTCTGCACTAAGCAAAGGCAGCTTCTTTCTGACTACTTTTCCCTACAGTAGAGGTCAGTTATCTGCCTCCTCCATTGGCTTTCTCAGGTGGTCTTGCTTATTGAACAAATATCAAAAATTCACACGTGGAAGTTATCTGTCAGAGTTTATGTTCCAGTGTTTGTATAGTTAAATATATTTCCTATTTATCATCTGCTTGAAAGATCCTTAAAAGACCTTGCTTACATAGATCTTAATTTCTGATAGTAGTACCTGCCACTAAGAAAAATGTGGAGGTTTAATTATTGATATGATTTAAAATGGAAGATGTTTCACCACTATACGCTGCTATAGCAAACTTCTGGGGTTTTTTGGGGGATAGGAATTTTACAGGAAAATGACTTTAAAAATAATAGGCCACTAGATGGAGTACAAGTATCATCCAGTTTGTATTAGCCTGAAATAATCCACACTGTAAACATTTTAACTCTAAAAAGCCTTACTGTCTTTCAGATAGCAGCTTGTCAATGTCAGCTATATAAATATGTATATATATTAAATAAATATTTATTTCTCAGCAGGTGCTGACAATAGTCCACCAAAGCATTCAATCAATAGTGAAAGCCATTCATCTAGAAGGAGGAATCGACACTCCAAATCAAAAGTATCAAATGGAATTGGCAAGAAATAAGGATAGTATCTAAAGACATCCTGCATTGTGACCAGAGGTGACAAAGAAGATCAGACCTAGCTCTGAATTACCAAATGGAAGATCAATTTTAAAAATAAAGTTTAAAAAAGGAGGTGTTGAAGAAAAGGATGATGAAGATGAAGCCACCAGTGTTGTGCAGGTCATTGCCTGATGACACTTGCCATTCACTGATGTAAATCCAGTTTCCTCAGCATGTGGCACCAAAAAATTCATGAAGGGTATAGTGGAAAAAAAATGATGTTTTGTCATAGCAGGTACTCCCTATTTTGTGTTCAGGTGTCGCAAGTTCATTTTTAATATCTTAGTTAAGGACTTAAAGGTTAGTAAACTGATAGTCAGTTGGCATAATTGATTGAATTTTTTGGGGGTTAGTTTACTGTGTTTATTGTTTTCTAGAAGAGTATGCAACCCTTTGACTAAAAGCAACTCTACCCTTCTTTCTCAGTCTCACAAAAAAACTTTTCCATACAACTTTTAGTAAGTATTTAAAAATTTCATATTCCTTGCTTTCCTTTAAAGGGTCTTTAGGCCTTGTGTCAGGGTTTTGCCAGGAAGGAAATGGGTCCAGATTTCTTGTAAAGGATGTGAAATTGGTCTTCAAACACAGGAGGTTTTTTTGTTCTACATTGTCCATCTGCTTGATTCGCACACATTCAATTTTTTTAACGTTTTTAAAATACATCTATAAAAATCTGCTTCTTAGTAGAGGGCCATGCCTCCTGTCCTCAGAGACAGAGGTCGTGTTATTTCATTGTTTTGCCTCCTCTATTGTAGTATGTTCTGCATTTTCAAATGTAAATATGTCGTTTGTCATCTGTTCCACATTGTGTACAATGTTTCTTCCTACTTCCTTCTATTTGCTTCCATCCCAGCCGGACCCAGAAATCCTGTTGTCTTCAGACTGATATCAGAAACTGCTTTGAAGGCTCGCATGCCCTACTGAGCTTGGTGATAAGGCAGTTCTTTGCTGAAGCTGAGTTGCTTACTATCTCCATAAACATAATTAATTGTGAAGACTTGCTGTAGTCTTTGGTGTCTGACAGGCAGCATGATGTCACTGTGATATACCCCATTGCTTTGGTGTTTCCTATCATGCATCAGATACTCAACAGCAAAGTCGCTCTTTCTTGCAGGTTTTGGTTTTTTGAGAGGGGTGATTTACTTTTTGTCTGGGTGTTCTTTTGAGTTTTTTTAACGTATTAACTGTGACATCTAGCAAAATGGAAAATTCTCCAGCAGTGAATGTAATGATTAAGTCAAGAGGTAAGCAATCATGAGCAATCAGTTTCTGTATTAAGTTATCAAAATGTTTTAGTGCCAATTAAATTTTGGGACTCAAGGCATTCAGAGGGGTAGGTAGCTTAAGCAAGGATAAGTAATACCCATTAGTTACCTACTCTTTATGAGAAAATGAGATTTCCTTTTTCTTTGAGTAATGTTACTGTGATTTGCCACAGGCTAAGTACTAAAGAAAAAAGGCAGCAGAGACTTTATACAAGTGTATGATACTGTAAATAGAAGAAAGTGTCCTGTGTAATCCATCAATTCCTATGTGCCATAGATGATCAATGTTTTCAATGCATTTAAGTGTTGCTGCTGAGCTCCTCAGAGGCCTTTAATTTCCTACCCTGCTTTTCAATCAAACATGGAGTGTACAACTTGAAAAGTAATGAAGTAGAAGCTGCTATATCATCATTGCTGCAGTGACATTTAATGTTACATGAAAAAAATATGTTAGGAAGACTTTTAGGCTCTCCTACAACTACTTGGTTTTCATTCATGCTATAGCAATTCCATATACTGCCTTCGTATTTGTAATGTACTACATATTGCTGAATGTATTTGTAGATTTCTTTGGATACTGAGACTTGTTATGTTTTTATTTCCTTGGTTAAAAACTCAGTCTGTGTAAGACTGAAGAATGGCATTGTAAATTTTCTATTGATTCAATACCAAAGCAAGAGATTTGAAGTCTGATGGTTTAGGTATTTTAAGTACTGTGGTTTTCAAAGGTGAGAACCTATTTTGTACATGCAAGGGGTATACACACCAACTATGTATACAAAGCTTAACCATCTGTAAACAGATGCTGAAGTACCGCATCTACCTGCCTGTGGGGACAAGCACATATTTTGTAAATGCAGACCTGGTGCTCACATTGCTGAACTGCACCCTAAAAATACTGAAAAGAGAAATATGGAAATGTCATCTTGTTGGAAGCTGACTTCTGTATACTATTACAACAGCTTGGCCTTGAAAAAATGTTGTTTGACAACACCTTTAAATTATTTCCAATTAAGACTTTTTACTTTAAATTTCTGTGTTTTGTTGGGTTTTTTTGGTTGTTGTGTGGTGTTTGATTTGGCAGGGGTTGGGAGTGTGTTGGTTTGGGGATTTTTTGTTGTTTGTTTTGGGGGTTTGTTTTCTTGGGTTGTATTTTTTCTTTGTTTGGGGTTTTTTTGTTTGGGTTTGTTGGGGTTTTCTCTTTTAAGAGGGAGGTGGCTAGGGAGAAGGGAAACTTAAGTAAACTATTCACGTGCTGCTTGGAAAAAGGCACTTTGTCTCCTCTATCAGCAGTTCTGGCTGGAATTCACATATGTTCTCACAAGTCCTGCACTGACTGACAACTGTATTTTCAGCCCATCACTTTGGACGTGAGGTTTGCGCTGGAAGGCGTTGGAAAGGTGCTTTTGATCACTGCTGTAAAATTAGTGATCTCAGTTTTGTCAGTTACTGTGCTGTTGCTGAATTCTGTATGTGTGTAACACCTATAATGACAAATCACTGAGCTGTTAAACATCAAGCATCCCTGTGTGAGTTCTGCTGCTTGAACAGTGTTTTGTAGCAGTCATGGATGCGCTGTCCTGTTCTTAACTACTTGTTCTGTCACAGCCTCTTACTCCTACTTCCCTGCTTCTGATGTTCTTTCCTTTCTCTGCCCTCTAGTGATCTCCCGTGCTGCTATGGAGAGATCAGAATTGGCCCTCCAGAGGCTGTCCAACAATGTCAGTCATTGAAGGGAGGCTAATTCAAGGCAGTGTGGTGTAAGCAGAGGGTAGTGGCAAGAACTTGAAGTAGTAGATTAAATAAAAATGGGGAGTTTTAAAATACAGGTATACAATGCACCAGAGCTCTTGTTGAATACTGAATTCCAATATTAATGTTGCTGCATAGATCATACACCACATCTAATTAAATATTTGGAGTATGGTTTTGACCAATATTTTTGTTACTCTTCTGTGAAGATCATCACTTCATTTTCCAGCTGTTAAAACTTTAATTTTTTTTACTTTGTTATCACAAGAGAACACGGATGTTACCACATATTTAATAATTTTTGAATATAATTGCTCTGTATTGATTGCAAAGTATTGTATTTTGCAATAATTGAGTAAATCAACCCATGTCACTCAGTGTGTGTTTGTCTGTACCTGTAAGGCGTAGGAAATGATGACATACTGCCTTTAGAAGCTATTATTTTTATTCTAAGTAAATGAATTTTGACAAATGCAGTGGGTCCTGAGCAGCCTACAATGCACTCTAAGATTTTGCTGTAATTTATTATTTTGGAGCAGTAGATCTCATAACATGAACAGTTGCACTGTCCCTTCTGAAGTTTTTCTAGTGTACAAGATAAGTTCTTGTCTTAATTGCTCTTTTTGGATTTTTTTTACTATTGGATGGGAGAGCTGAGTTGCAAGATGGTGTCATGATGGACCTTCAAAGAAGAAATGAGGCCTTCTCTACAAGGACTGTAGGACAGGTTGTTGTCAAGTAAACAGCCAGTATAAAGGTGCCACTGAGTATCTAGAAACTCTTTGCTTTGGCTTCCACTGCTGACAGTTCCCACAACAGCAGTTTCCAATTTTGTTATACCTAGAACCTCTTGTGAGGTGTTGATTGTTCTTCAGAGCCAGATGTAAGATGTATAGTTTGTAAAGCAGCATGGCTTTCCTTTTCTTCCTTGGTTCCTTCTCTATATAGACAATGAATATCAGGACTTTATGACTTGCTGGGAAGGGCTTTTCTTCAACATGACTTATCTTTTTGAATACTGGAGAGGCCATAAATTCTGAGGCTGTAGTAAAGTTAGGAATAGCCTGACTTAATGACTTCAGCTCATTCATGGTCTAGGAAGAACAGGTAAAAGTCATGTTCAGTTTGTAAACCTCTTCTGAAGGGTGCAAGACTGCCTGATTAAAAAATTTATGAGAGTGACCTCTCTCAGAACACTTTACTACATTGGGGAGGGGGATGTCTATCTTTTCATTCTTCACTAAAGCATTAAATATTCTGGAAAAAAAATTGGAACAGTGGAAGAAACTTTAAGAAGCAATACTTCAAAAATTTGCTCCTTTAGAAGCATGGAGCTCTACTACATTTGAAGGATCAATCTTTGTTTTATGTCTTCTTTGTTGTTGTTGAGGATGTTGCTTAATCAGCAGTGTCAGATGGGCCTAATGGCTTCATCTGTACTCAATCGCCCTGCGGCACACATTGCACACTATTAAGATCATGTGATTTGGCACAGATTGGAAGCTGGAGCCAAAAGCTGGCATCATGATTGAAACAGGCATTGGTGTGCCTACTTTGGTGTCTGAGTGCTCACACTCAGCTACATCCTGTTAACATAGGCATGGGCCTAAGCACTACTCTCCTGAGCTGCCTCTTCCCTCTGGTATATGCTGGATCACTCTAAGGAACACAGGTTTAACCAGAGGTTTCTGACCAGGTTTTAGTTCTTGTGTGCTCAAAATACCTCCTGCAGTACTCTGGCTCCCTTTGTCTGAAGTGTGATCTTCCTTCTTTTCCACACACCACAGTTTTGTTCTCTGGAGCCATGGCAGGCCCTGGTCCTAATTCAGCACCTTGAACTAGTTCCCTAAAGGTGCAGTTTCTTAGTTGAGTGGAAATGTGTTTTGACAAACACCCTTGCCCACATTACTCAGTTTGCTTTAGCTTTAGTGTGGCTGGTCAGGAACTGGGCACGTACATATTACTGAAAGAGAGCAGGACTAGAAAACCATAGGCTCTTCATACAGTGGGCTGAAAAGTACAAGGACAGCCCCACTCCTGGCTTATGCCCAGCAGGGTACCTAGTCTGTTATTTTTATGCCTGCTTACTCATCTGTCAGTGCTGTGGCTGCAGGTGCACTTCAGGTGCCTTCCCCTGCGCTGGTTTCATTTGTATGAGCCCCCTCTGAAGCCAGCTGATAATCAGGCTCTGCTACTTCCAGCTTTTTTTTTGACTAAGTGATAAACCTTTCAGACTTGTCAGCACAGCTTACCATTGACAGTATGAAGATAGTGAGTAGGCTTTCAGGCTTGCTCACAGTTATTTTGTACCAATGAAGCCAGTAACCTCCCTGTACATGACAGCTGTATGCATAAAGCATGAGGTTGGCTCTAGGTTTGGGTCTGGAGAAAGTACTTCTGGTTGCTTCTGGAGGATTCTAGATCTGCTGTTGCTTTTGGCAATATGCTATCCATCTGAAGAGCATCACAGAGTAGATCCTGCACAAGTCTTCTGTTTTATGTTTGTCACCTCTGTGTACACTTTGGACAGCTGCTCAAAATTTATCAAGTTCCTTCATACTCTGAGTCCAAGTCATGATTATCTCAAAGGACTTTGGAAATTTGGGGTATTAATTTTTATTTCCAGCTCCTTCCTGTGTCTTTAATTTTGACTATCTTCTGTTTCTGTCATTTCTCAGTGAAAGACAAGAATTGGTCTCTCATGCTTGGATTTTATTTCTCTCACAAAAGAGCAGTCTTGCCCTCAACAGTCTAAATTATATTATGGTAAGACAAAACGAGTTTTTACTTCAATGCAAAAAAAAATGCAAGTGTGGGAAAGAATGCAAATTATAAACATTGAATTTGTATAATCAGCAACAATGTAAGTGCCAGACTATGCTAAGGATACACATGGATTCAATTTTCATCGTTTTTGAGGATCTCAGTTTTCAGATGATCATGAAATAACTGGATGGCTTATTTAATGTTTTTAGAGTAGGGGAATTTACGGCAGCAGCATTCCTATGGCTGTGTTCCAAAGTATGTTCTGCAACTGCTGTGCCCTCCAGTTCAGTATTTTAGTGGTTCTTGCTCAAAAATCCATGCATAAAATACTTGTGTGTGTTTGTATATGTACATATAAATCTACCCAGTGAGCTTCCTCATCAAAATGCTCAGAGCCTGGTTCAGTACAGTCTCTGTGACAATGACTACAGTACGCCTAACATTTGGAAGCATCCAAGTCTGTCTGTACCCCTGGAAGGACCAGGAGGAGTAGGCATTAATCTCAGCAGCCCCTAGGTGATGCTGTAACACAAATACAGAGAATGTGAACTGGATTTTCAAATGTTGCTTCTAAATTTGGGCTACTGGCTTTAGCCAGCCTGGCTCGGTTTTAAAGATTTCATAACTCCCGTTGACTTTAATTACAAGTGCCATGGGCACAGTCCTGCAAAGTGCCAGTGTTGTCAAACTTGCTACAGAATAACCAAAGCAAAATAAAATCAAATTAGTAGCTTTGAGAAGACTTTAATTAAAGTGTTAAATGATAGCTCTAGTCTTTGGAGAGCAAGAGCAATAGACTTCTATTCTGGTTTCCACCATACACAGACTACCAATTTCTTCTCTGAGTACATTCCCGATTTGAAGGGAGCACTACTTTCTCCAGAGGATCTTTGGGATGAAGCTCTGGGCAGGGTTCTTCTGGCTTTCCTCCTATTCCCACTGGCCTTTGTGTAGGGCACTGGCTGGGATAGGATGACTGCTGTTTGAAAAGGTGGTTTGGTTTTTGCTCCCAGGAACTTGGCTGAATCCAGGGCATGATCTCCAGTGCTACCCATTTCCTTGAGTTTGTGTCTGTAGCCATGAAGTTGTGAGCTTATCTCCTTGCTCAGATGAGCCTGTCCCTCATCCCCACCACTCTCTTTGGGACAGGGAAGCCACTGGGTGCAGATTGTTATTGCTTCATGTGTTTATGTGGCTCAGAGTTTTTGATGGCTCAGAGTATATGTCAGCAAATATTCAGAACTTCATACCATCTGCAGAGAATTCCCATTTTTCCATTAAGTGCAATTTTTTCTAAAGATTTGGAAAATCCTTCTGGTCATAAACCTCAACAAGGCAATCCGCTTGTACCAGTTATTACAGCTTCTATATGTTAATGTTAAGATGGCTGTTGGGGGGGGGGAAATCATTTAACTTTTGTATGGTCAGCTGGAAGATGAAATTGCAGCCCTCATTCCTTGCAGCAGGAAACAGTGTCCTTAACACTTCTCAGTCTGGTTCTGCATAGGATGGCCACTAATACAAGCAAGTCTGTATTGGTTTTGTTGTACCTGACTTCAGTACGTAATGGAGAGGAAAAAGAATACATGGACAAATATCGCTAAGAGATACGTATCTCCATCAAATAAATAACCTGGAAAAAACCAAGACTTTTTATTACATTAGCTGAGACATTGCGTTTTTTTCTTTAAAAAGTGCTGTAAGGCTTGTAAGATGATGCAAAATTATGCTTATAACTTCTTAAATATTATTTCTGCCCTTCTGCTGACTTTGCCATATTTGGCTTCCAAATCCACATCTATGCATTCCATTTGCCCACGCTTAAAATGCATCTGGAATAGCAGGACAGAGGTTGGGTGTGGAGAAACCAGATAGAGCTGAATTGCAATTTCCTGGTGACATGTTCTCTAAACATCCCAAAATATCTCTCAGGGTGAAATGTTCCACTTGGTGACTTTAGGTTTTCACAGCACACACTGTTCATTCAATTTCAGTGCTTCTTACAAGGATGGTAATGATCTTTCATGCTGTAGAGTTTTTTTTCTTGTACCCCTTCTATGTTGAAGAAATTTCTTTGAAACAATGCATAGGACATTGCAAAGCTGATGGGGGGAGTGGCCAGTAAGTTCACGTTAAAGAACAAAAATGGGGACAAAGGGTAAGTCGCTTGTCTGCATTTCCTCAGGAAGCTGAAGACAAAGAGAAGAGTAAAATCCCAGACCTTTGGGTTCCATGCTGTTATGTGAAAATTACCATGGGACTTCCTGAAAAAAAGGGCTTCTGTAGTAAATCCAAGAATGTTATCCATGTCTCTTAGTCCTTAGAAATGAAAATACAATGCAAGATGGAACAGGAGCAAGGTGATATCCCCCTCCTTTCCTGTATTCTGATCTTCATTTTATTTTGTTTCACTGGCTAACTTTGATTTACCTACCTTTTCCAGTGAGCTTTCATGACCAGTATCTTGGCTGTTGATATAAAATTAGGGTTTGCTAAAGGTGGATCAACACATGTAAGGCAAAGTAGGTCTTGTCTACAAACTGGAAGAACTCATTGAGAGCAGTCCTGTGCAGGAAGACTTAGGGGTTCTGGTGGATTAAAAATTGTACATGACCCAGCAGTGTGTGCTTGCAGTCCAGAAACCAGTTGTGTCCTGGGCTGCATCCAAAGCAGCGTGCCCAGCAGGGCAAGGGAGGGGATTCTGCCCATCTACTCTGCTCTGGTGAGACCCCACCTGGAGTGCTCTGTACAGTTCTTGGTTGGACATCTCCAGATAAACCTGTTTGCTGTGGGGTTTTTTTCCCAGGCATGCAATGCCTTCCTTCATGAAGAAACTAATTTGTAAAAGTGGGTGGTTTGGTAAAGCCCTGCCACTGACACCAGGACCTTAAGGCCCTCTTGGTTTTGGTTTTGCATTTATTGTAATTGCTGAGTGAACTGATCTTCTTTGCATCAGGGTGTTTTCTCTGTTTTGTTATAGCAAGAATTAAAGAGATGATGACCCAAGTGTCTTTGTACCAGGTTAAAAATTTCAATTTCTTCTTTTTAAATACTGTTCTTGAACCTGTTCGGACCCTGGTGTTTGTTTCCACTAGCCATGCTCTTCCGCCTTGACACATCAGAGATCTTTTATTAAGGACTAATTACTTTTTGAACTTGATAAGTGGGTAACAGCCATTTTAAAGTGAAAAGAAAAATTAACTAAAATAAAAGCCTTTGTTTCTGAGCTGGGTTCCAGGCTCATCTCTGTCATTCCACCTAATATGGTCCCACAAGTCTTCAGCTTTCAGTGGGTGACAGATGTGTCCTGGTGACAGTCTGGATCAGCCTCTGTTCTGCTCCCCTAACAATTACTTTTCACTCCTCTCCCTCAGCAGCCATGTCACTTTCCGTCATCCCAGCAGCAGGATGGGATGCTTGAGAAGAGCCTTAATTAGGTGCAGAGTCCCCATAGCCTTCCTTGCCAGTTAGGAATATTCCATAGGCACCTTCAAAGAGCAAGGGTGGTTGTAGATGGTTTAATCATCCTCTGGAGTTGTAGGTGACCTCTGAAGGAACCTTCACTGCTGAGAGCAGCGTTGTAGCTATATAAGCCTTCACACTGCATCACCTGCAAGCACCCAAATTACAAGGGATGGGTCGAGGCACGTGCTCCCTTTGCTCCACTGATTTGAGACATCCATCTCTTTTGCCCATTGGTCCTCACAGCATGATGCTGTTTTCCAAATGCAGGAATACTTCAGCAATGGATAATTCCACCTGATTAGATGGGAATTACATGTCTCCTCTTTTCCCAATGGTGTGCTTTTTGGATGCTGCTGATACTCTCAGCCCATTACAGCATAAAAAGGAAACTAAGGGTTCCATGCTGGAATGACATTCTTCGGTTTTCTTACAGGACCTGCTAAATTTGAGGCTTGATTCTTACTACTGTGATAAGTAATATTCAGCATGGCAAAAGATAAGAAACAAACATTTCTTTCTTTCTGCTTTCAACTCTCCCAAGCTGTAACTCATCTTCTCCAGCTTTCTTCAGCTGCTAGAAGAGGGTTAAACAACCTCACTAGGAAGCACAGAACTTTATCATAGCTAAAGAGGATTAATGCATGCATAATCCCCTTACAAAGCCACTTGCCTTCCAACTCCAGTGTGTAAAAATAAAAAGGGACTGGATCAATGTTATTTTTCTTATATCTAATTCCAGAACAATAGAGCACAATAAGTAATTAAAATGTTCACCTGTAAAGCACTTAAAAGCAAGGCTGCTGGCAGATATATCATTCGCTCCAGTTAGCTGCTTGCTTGTCTACTTCCGTTAATTTACCCAGAGTGGGGTATTTGTGCTTGGAGCTTTATTTAGAAAGCTAAAAAATTTATTTAGAAAAGTATTTATTATTGCATGAAGTAGTGCAGTAGATAGGTGGGGACAAAAGAGAGAAAAAACAGAAATTAGATAATTTACTGAGCCAACACATGCTAATATAGGCTATTTCAGGTCCTCCTTCTCCATCTTCAGTTATTGGCAATTTATCTTTTGTCAGAACTACAATTCTTAATAGGTCGGGTGAAGCCACCCCAAACATTACTAATTTTCTTGTGTTGTCTTTCTTCTGCAGAGGACCCAGTCTGTTCTGTCTGTCTCTGCACATTACATAAAAAACTGTGGGCCTTCAACTTTCTTTAAAGGAAGGATGACTTAGAAAGGGGCAGAGCTGTGCATTCCCAGATCATGAAAGCCTTCTGAAAACAAGGAAAATATCAGGACTACTATCTGTACCATTTTCATGGATGCATGTGAAGGAGTGAAGAGCAGGATTTTTGCCTGGTTTCCCATGCCACCTCTGCCAGACCCCTAACTGCCCAAAAGCCTGGGGCTGTCAGACAGCAGGACAGACAGACAGAGACCTGAGTGGATGGAAAGGGAGAGGAGAGGAGAGGAGAGAATGGCAGGCTGCAGTTAACAGCTCCCTTGCCATGAGCTACAGGCATCACTGCCCATGGGTCAGGATGAGTCGTTTTGCATGGTTTTTATAGTGTTTGAGAAAATCTGGCAGCACTGAGGAAACAAACCTTGGGAATGATTTGCAGTTATTTATTGTTTGTCTGTGTGAAGGGGTGACTCTACAGAAGAGCCCACAGAGAGTGTTTGTGATCTGGATAAGACATATGGGAGGCTGGAAGAGAATGACTGACACCAGGGAGGAGGGGGAAATATTATTGTACTGATGTTGTGTGAGCACCATAGAGGGAAGTGAGTCTCTAAAGTGTGAAACCTCCAGCACTGGAAAAGATAAGCAGTGCCTGCAGAAATCAGCTTGTGGGATCTGTTTCTCTTGCTAAGCTGCCTTTGAAGACTGGGGGGTTGCTTTGCTTTCAGTACCCCCAGGGAAGTTTTCCCTTCTTTCTAGTCTTGCCATTGATCTGAGCTACACTCCCAGATCTGTAGGTGTCTGTACTCCTGTGGCAGGCTATGATAAAGCCAGTGTTTTTTTGAACAATGGAAATGATTGTACCTCACCTCCCTGTAGGTCTTGAGTTCAATGGCCACAGGAGACTGAGCCTGTCAGCAAATGAGCCCTTCATGGCTTCTGCTTTCTTAGTGAAGTGTTGGTTTCATGGCTCCTGACAAGTGCATCTCGATGTAAAAATCATGTGTGCAAGTTCACTGTCCCCCCTCCCTTTTTCTTTTTCCTATGGAAAACTGTTCTTTGCTTTCCTGTATTTCCTCTCTTTCGTAGGGATCAAGGACTAAATCAGTGCCTGCCAGCTCCCCTGCTGAGTCCAGGGCTCCACCTTCCCTCTAGGGACTGCATGTACTTTAAGAAACTTTCAAGTGGCCTTGGACAGACTAAAAATCTGGAGAAGCTCCTCCATCACAAAATCATAGAATATTCTGAGTTGGAAGTGACCCACAAGGATCATCAGGTCCATCTCTTAGCTGAATCACAGCCTTTTCAGCTGTCAAGAAGCTGGAACCAGATGTGGACAGCTGCTGATCTAGGACAAGGCCACCAAGGCTGGGGGACTTGTACCAAAGGTGGATCCATCCATATGCATTCTAAGGCCAAGTTACTCAGGTCACCTATTTACACGCACAGTTTACTGGCTTTGATTCAAAGGATGAACTTGAAGAGGTACTGTCCTGTCTCTTTCAAACCTGTTTCTCTCTGCAGGGTGGTGGGGGAAGTTGCTTAATGCAAGGTTGTTTTCTGGCACCTGTGACACTTGACTGATATCACAGCTCAATATCTCCAGCAGCATCAGAGCTACCAGCTCCACAGGGATGACGACATCAGCTCCCCCAGCCTACAGCCACACAAATGCCTTTCCTTGTAGAGCAGCTGCTGCCTTCCTGAGCAGGCCCAGCCAGAGTGGGGGACACAGCCGTGCCCAGAAAGCTTGGGACCTCCTGTCCTGCCCTGGGGCTTGCACACCCCCAGCACTGCAGGATGTCACAGCCTAGCTGCTGCTCCTGCTCTCAGCCGGCAGCCAGGCACATGTACAAAGCCTTGAAACTCAACTCAGCCAACATGCACAGGGGTGGAAAGAGGACAAATCTCAGATATGTTGTTTTCCCCTTCTTTTCTGTCCCTGAATCTTTCCTCTGGCAGCCTGTGTTTGGCTAATAGTGAGTCCACATCAGCTAATCACAGCGTGTCCTCAGTATCTCCAGCTGTTCCTCGACAAATGGTGAAGAAAGTGGCAGAGCTTGAACCTCATCAAAGAGACCCCTGGGCTTCCCTGTGACACGCTCAGCCACTGTCACATGCAGACATCCTCTCTCCAGCCTGGCACACGGAGCTCCACAGCAGCAGTGGGGAGTCCTACTAGGAAGCCCCAAATCAGGCTTGGGTTATTCTCCAGGCCTGATGGGAGGTGGCAGGAGTGAAACAGGGTCTTATTGACCAAGCAACAGAGCCAGCTACCTCAGGGGTGGGTAGAGGTGCTGTGAGTGCTAGAGCAGGCCGAGAAACCAGCCAGCTCCATCAGAAATGCCTATGGGAAGAGCTGGGTCAAAGCAGGAACTTGAAGCCGCATCTCCAAATGAGAAACTATAGACCCTGAGAGATTGACTCGGAAATGGGACAAAAGGTAGCAATTGTGTTTGTTTGCCTCTCCCTCTGACTTCACCCTTCCTGTTTCAGATGGGTCACCCTGACCTCGTTTTCAGACAAATTTTCAGATTTCATGGAACCATAACTGGGTAGGTAAGATCACTGAGGGCTTTCCTGGTAGGTTTGCAAATGCATTTGGGCTTGGATTCAATGAGGTAGAAAAAATCTTCAACTGTATTTCTTTCCCCTGGTCCTGGAGTATGGTATTTCATTTACAAATCTTTGAGGCTGCTGGCAGGTTGCAGTAGTGTGACCAAAAAGGCCAGTACAGGAGTGCATGGGGTTGTGGCTGGAGAAATCTGATGTGGAGTTTTCCATTTGAGCTAAATCTCTTCCTCCCCAGCAGGGTTAACGTTAACTCAGCTGTGCAAACTCATTTATATTCAGCCGCACGTGGCTATAAATGGTACTTTTTGTTCCTGACAAATATGAATACAGTATTTGCTCTAAAACGTCACCATTTCTCATGAAAAATCTTTCCTCCTTGCCATTTGTCTCCGAGATGTTGAATTTTACTTGGCAGATGGACAGTGCAGGAGGGTGGCCAGGCTGCGTGGGAAAGAGTGAGTGCCTGGGATATGGGGCATCCTCTTTTCTTCTGAACTCTTGTGCAAGTTTTACTCATTTAATATGGTGAAATGCAAATGGCAAAAAAAGAGCATTCTTACAAACTGTTGAGAATGAAGGGAAGACATCATCCAGTGAGAGGATAGACAGAACAGTGGGTGATTCTGTCCCTGACAGAAAATTTGTTTCATCTTATTTTCCAGCTTGGATTTAAATAAGGGAGCTGTCAGGACTCAGAGCTGTTATTCAAAGGTGTAGTGTATTTTTTCAGCTGCCCTTTCTGTACTGCTGGGTCTTTACTTGATGTAACGGCCTGGCACACAGACTTTCCTCACTAACTGGAAGAAAGCACCCACATTCACTCAACTGGTGGTTGTTACCAAAGAACATCAGTCGTGACCAGTATGTCACAGGACTCATTATATAACTTTTGATAGCATTAAAAGAGTAATATCAAACACATCTTTCAATTACTCAGGCACTTTTGCCACTGCAAAACAGAGCTAGTTGGAGCAGGTCTGTCTCAGTCTGGAAGTTACTCAATGAAGAGTTTTTCAAGGATTTGAAATTTTAATTTTTAAAAGCTTTCTACTCTCAAAATCAGCAGGCTCTGGCATTTCCTTTTCATTTTTTTTTCTGGAATTATCATATCTATCTCTTCAAAACTATAACATTCTCTACATAATGTGAGACAAACCCATCTAAGATATTTCTGCTTGAGCTTGAGAAATAATGGAAAAACTCTCCACATGAATATTTAGTGTTGTAATGTCAGAAAATACCTATATATAGGGGGGTGGGGGTGTATATGTGAACAATTGCATATCATTTCCCTTGCTCTGTGAGCTGGGAAGATAATGAAGAAAGATTATTAGATAATATTATGCTGTTGTCCACAGAGCTGGTGTTCTCAGCACAGAAGGGCTGACTTTACATTCTGCCTGTTCACATTAACCACAGGCACAGAACTAAGGAGCACAGGAGAAATGGAAAAGCTATTCAAGAAGCTGGCAGTTGACAACAGGATCTTGAAAAATTATTTCCTTGGATTCAACTAAATTTCTTCTTCCCCCTTTCCAGACAGGCCTCTGCTAGGAGACAGCTTGGTTCACTGTGGTTGAACCAGCTGTTGAAATCCCAGCCAGCTCCTGAGTGAGCG
This sequence comes from Lanius collurio, assembly GCA_020086605.1. Classification (NCBI taxonomy): domain Eukaryota; kingdom Metazoa; phylum Chordata; class Aves; order Passeriformes; family Laniidae; genus Lanius; species Lanius collurio. The sequence goes on from JACBWW010000003.1 coordinate 44,485,249, forward strand.
AAAAACTAATCAGAAGCTGCCTTCAGCAAGCTTTGCTTTCCTGAGCCCCACTGTCTCCTCACTCAGGCAGTGTGCTGCCAATCACCAAATTGATAGGCATCTCATTCCTGCTTGGCTCTTGAGCAGGTGCCTCTGCCTCCTGGCCCTCTGCTATGCCCTGACTACTAGCCGCCCTGCCACTCCCTGCCCCCCATTCGGTCCCCTTGAGGCATCCGCAGCAGTGAAAAGTTTCTTATGCTCTGGTGGCTTAGACACTAGACTTCTGCCAGCACAAAACTGTTGATCTAGGACCAGAGGTACTTGCAGCCCTGACAAACAGGACATCTTTGACCAAGAGACCCAGGGGCCATGAGGCAGAGCCACCTGCTCCAGGCTTTGGTTTGATGATGTGCCATGTATGGCCTGGGCAAAGAGGTGGCGGTGCTCAGGGAAGCAGGGTTTACTGAAGGCAGTTTCTGATTAGTTTATAGCTCATTCAGGAGTTGGCTGGGATTTCAACAGTAGGTTTCAAATCCTATTCAAGGACCTCAATTCTGTCTGCTCCTTCACCTTAGTGTTAAGTGCATCTGTGCACCTTGAAGGCCAGAGCCAGCTCTGGGTTCTAAAGCTGAGGCAGAATTCAAGCCCTGGAAGTACAGGCTCTCGCTCCCATTATCATTTTTGGCAATCCCATTCCCATGTCCTCACTTTTAACCAAATGGAGGACACTCCAAGGCAGCAGTACGACACTGCATGACCCTCTCCATGTTGTTGCTTGCAAGACCAATCTGGATTAAAATGGTACTGGTGTTTCCCTGCTTGGCGGCCCACCCTTGCTCACGGTGTGGGTGTCCCCACCATGGCTGAATGGGACACTGTGAAGCCACCCCACCTCTTCCAGCTGCACAGAGCCAAGCTCAGCCTTGCCATGCCATATGGGTCTGCTGCTAATTGTGTGGAAACTGCAGAGGCTAAGGCAGGACATGTGGTTTTAGCAGTTTAAACATAAGCCTAGCTAGGGCTTGCACTGAAGTCCTGGCCCTGATGGAGCACCAGACACGAGGACACCTGTTGTGTACATGGGGTCTTCCTGCTGCAGAGGTGATCCCAGCTAGAACCCTCCTGTGGTCTTTCTCACTCACATGTGCTGCAAACTCTTCTCCGATAATTAGATAAGAGGAATTGCCCATTGACTTTCATTTCAGTTGTGCGTGACTGGATCAAAGGATGTATGCTCTCTTTGCTTCAATTACATATTTTGGGCTAATGTAGTCCAGATGGCTATTTCATCTCAGCCTTTCTATTTATTCATGGCCTTTCTATTTAACTTTGCTAAAACAAATACTCACTTGTAGGCATATATTAATTCAGGGAAAAGAATTGCCTCGATCAATATGTTGAGGTTAAGTTTTTATACCACAATAGGTCCTGTGTACATAATTTCTATTTTTATTACCCCACTTCTAGCCTCAGATATATGAGCAATTTCTTTAAAGGTTTACTTTGGCTTTTTTACAAATTTACACAAATTACATCTTCTCTGATTATTAGATTTACAATATGCAGATATTCTTTCATTGACTTTTTAGTTAAACCCTTCTGCAAACTTTGGCTGAATATTAATAAATTTACAAAAATACCAAGGAGCCCAAATGTTTGCCCAAATTATATTGCACCGTCTCTGCAGCGTGCCTGTCCAGCAGAGGATAAAATTTGTTGTTGAATTTATGTGCAATCTTGCAACCAATGTGTGAACACAAAGAGTGGAAAAGCTCGAGAGACCAATGAGACAAAAAGTTTTCAGTTTGCATTTACATTGTCTTTTAAACTGGATCTGCAGGTTGGGTGTTGTGAGTTGGCTCAGAGGCTGCTGGTGGAGAGCCCAAGGCAGTGCCTGGCAGAAGGTGTCCAAGGAGGGGCAGTGCTTAGCTGTGGGCTCAGCAGAAGGGAGGGGACATGGGAAGCCACATTTTAATCTGTCTGGTATTTGATTTGGGCTTTTGGTCTTTGTCTGGATAACAGGATTGCAATTCCTCTTGGTACACTTACAATAAGAACATCTGAAACTCAGCTGCAGCCAGGCAAGATTTTCATTTTGGGTAATCTGATTTTAGCTTTGGTGATTAGCTGCTCTATTATCAATGGCCAAATCTAATTGTCATTGTAGTTTCTCTTCTGGATCCAACAAGTATTAATGTCTTACAAGCTGGGTTTTACTTCACACCTTCCCTTCTTAAGCAACCTCTTCCAAAGCGTTTGCAAACAGAGGAGGTGATTTCAGACCCAAGCATGAGGAAAACGGTAGCAATCGCTTGTCAATTTTTCTGTTGCATGAAATGGACACATTGGGTCACCTTTTAACATTCTGGGTATTAATACTGGCCTGAAAATCTTATATATATATTTATATTTAGCATTCATAATATAACACACTTTCCAAGACATAGGTTAGATGAAGTTTTCCAGAACCAAATCCTCTTCAGCATTTTACACCCATATTTTTGTGTGTGAGTGTCTGCTCCAGTAATCGGTGTGAAACTGGGACAAGACAGCTCTCCAAGTTTTATTAAAGTTTTTTTTTTTTGTTGTTAGTAAAACAGTTTACTCCAGAGTTTGTTTGATTTAGAATAAAAGAAAGGGATGGTGAAACAATTTATGACAGCTCTTCTCTTCCCTGCCAACCCTGTTAAATCAAAAAGACAGTTAGCAATGTAGAGTTAACCTAAGAACAAATCCTTAGCCTGAGAAGAAAAGGAGACAGCAATGATAGTATGAAGACAAGTGTTTTGTAATGCCACTTTCCTTTTGGTTGGACTTCCGCACCAAATGAAGCTAAGGTTTAGATCCATAACCTGGCTGCTCTTGGAGAAAATATTTGAATCTTCTCTAAGGCTAAAAGTAGGAATAAAATGCTGTGATGGCTTGGAAAGGCACATGAAAGACAGCCTGCTCTGCTGTGTGTGGAGGGATAGCATTGCCAACGCCACACATATATAAAACAGCATCCACACACTGAGGCTCAGCACCTTCAGACTCTCTGCCCATGGAGCTCCCTGGGGGAACCCTCAAAAGCCCCTCCCAGTCAAAAGTCCCTCACAGTCTATGCTTCAGAGAAAACCCCAAAAAACCCCACGTGAGATACTGAGTGCTTTCCAATGAGATGACCTCAGACTAATTGGAAAAGCAGGAACAGTATGTGATTTCCCTCAATGCAGTGATATTCAGAGTCTACCTGCACAAATTAAAGTCCACCCATGTGTCAGTATTTCTCCAGTTTCTAGGCCACTGATGTGCTTGCTTATCCCCAGCTCTGAGCAGCCCCAGCTGCTGTGGGTGAGCAGATCCTGTCTGTGGCTGCTGGGATGGATGGAGGCAGGACCTGCTTGACTGGGTGCCCTCCACACCAACCTGTGGAAGTTCCCAGGTACCTAACCTGCTCCTGCCCCACTGCTAGCCAGCCTGAATGAGGTGTCTTGTTTGTATCCAACAGCATGGGTAAGACTGGGGCTGGCCACAGGTGCTTGACCCTGGGCAACATTTTTCCCTTCAGTTGAGGCCTGCTCTTCTCACTCCCATTGGTTCCCCATGAGGAGTAGTTGCCACGGGCAACTGGTAAGTCTTGGTGCCAGCACATGCAGAGATGGTGCGGGAACAACAGGGAAGAGAGGATATGGCATATTCAGCACTTAAGAGATGGACTTTCCGAGGAAGGATAGGAAGATTGTTTCACTCCAAAGCTGGCAAAGGTCTCAGTGAAGAGCTTTGGCTAGAAATTCAAACTTCAGCTTGGTTTCAGAGTCACTGTGCATACCTTGGGCAGTGCAAATACTTTCAGTTACTGTGGATACCAGAATTGTTAACTAGTCAGTTTTCTGGGTAAGCAATAAATACAAGTATTATGATAAAATCTGGCCACAAATTTGCTTGTTTGAGTTTCTGTGTCTTAAATAACATCTTTGTGAAGATGTTTTTTAGATCCTTTCCCAGACTTCCCCATGCCAAACTACCCAGTACTTCAGAGTGTAGTCTTGCACAGGGCCAGTGACATGAGAAGTCAGCACAGCATTTTGGGTTATTCTTAGCAGTGCCTGCATTAACAGCTGACATCTGCTAGAATTTGGCCTGTAAGTATTTGATGCTTCTTGCATGCACATGCACACACCCCTGTAATGATCACACAGAATTTTCATAACCATTTATGGTGTTGAAAAGAGAAGCCAGGTTTCTTGCTGTTTACTGTTATGCATATTATCTCAGATCCACTTTCCTTTATTGCTGTAGTTTTCTTTCCTCTGTTTTAACTCATCCGCATGGGCTGTCTTTAGCCAGATTACTGACAACTGATTTAATCGGTGTTATAGGGATGAACTCTGAGAAGGTCTGATGGCACAGCATGAGCTGCCTGGAGCTGGCAACCAGTTGCAACATACCCCAGGTAACTATCCTTTTCTATTTATTTTTGTAGACTTGAGTGATGATGCTCTTCTTCATAAATGAATTGGTTTTGGACAACAGGATGCTCAACTATTTTGAGAGTTTGTTACTGTTTTAAATAAACACCACTGTAGTACCAGGTGGGAATTTAACTCATAGCTGGAAAGCAAGAGGCCATCAGTCCTACACCCATCTTGGACAGGCTGAGTCAAATCTTCTTTTGGGTACCTCTTTATGGAGTAAGACACTGTGAGTGCTGCATGATGGGGCTGGAAACAAGGCAGGTCATTAGGGACCTTGGGTAGGGTGCTGGGAATGGACTCTGCATGGGTCAGCTTGCACCTGAGGGCACATTTGCCTTCTTCTGGCAAGGTGCTGGCTGGGTGGAGTGATGTATGCGGGTGGCTCTGAGTCAGTGGTGTTACCAGCTATTCTGGCATGAGATCACTATTCAGGAAGCATTAATTTAGCAACAGAACGTGACTTTGTGTTGAGGGGAAGTACACAGAGAGCTTTGAGTAAAAAGCACATGACTACAAAGGAGTGTGATTACTTCCGAATTGTGAAATAAATGAAAGTGGCTTGTGTATTGTCTTTCTGTGGTGCTGCTTATAGATAGCAGTTGTACAGCAGCACTTGAGTTTCCTTTCTGGAAATACACTGCACACCACAGGAAATTGCTACGTCTAAATAAATGGGTTTATTAACTAAATAGGAAAGCTACCAAGTCTGGACCCCTTGCGATCACATTTCCCATTACATTCTGGTAACTTTGAAACTCAGGCAAAAATCCTGAAACTCCAAATAGTAGAAGCTACATGGCCTGTTCCTGCCTTCAGCAGAACTGCATGAGGATGTGAAGAGGGACTGAAGCATGGGGTGATGCAGCCTTAGATATCTCGTCCAGTCTTCAAAGCATGGGATCTCAGATGGCTCTGACTACACACAATTTTGGATTGCAGCTCTCCTGTTTCCTTGCCATTTTCTCAGTTCCCTTACCTTGAATGGAGACTAAATTTGCATTAAAGAGATAATCGCTTCCGGCAAGTTGGAATAGGGTACTGCCATGTGCCAGAAATTGCTGCAGCCTATCATGCCTGCTTCTGAGATCCCACCAAAATTACCTGACTCACCTTGGAAACACTGCAGGTAATGTCAGGACTGTATAAACTTAATACTGCCATGAGGGGATAAAATGAATCCCACGGAGGCAGGCACAAGAGGCTGCTGACCACAAGACATAATGGAAAAATGTCATACTGAAAAAAAGTTGGTTTAAGGTCATTTGATTCACTGGTTTCCTCTTTGAAAATGTAAAAGAAGTGGAGAAAACTACCTTAGAGGTAGAAGAGAACCCATAATGAGGAATAAGGAGGAGCCTTTTGATGCCATAGTGTGGGCAATGATTGACTAAATACCATCATCAAAGGTTGGTATCTGAAAACACTGTTGGCCAGTATTTCTCTGACTCTGCACAACACTCCATGAGACAGCTGTTGGATGCTGCCAGTCATCCTCTGCGAACACAGCTGGTACCATAACAGATGGAAAATCACAGAGCTTGTAGCTTCCTAGGAAGTTGGGTCTCTCAGGTCCAACAACTCATTGAAGTCTTTTATTAAAAGGATCAAGCTCCATCTTAAAACTCATCAGCTTATTTTGTCCCTACTGCTTGACTAGGAAGCTGACTCATGACCTCCACGTCCTTGGATGATGCTAAGGTAAGAATTTACAGAGAGCAGCTGCCAAGCTCTCACTTTGTTATGCTGAAGAAGCCAGCCCCATGCATTCCTGTCCATTAAGAGGAGACTGGGACAGCCAGGAAGTCAGAGGAGTGGAAATGCTCTTCAGAAAGCTTTTGAGGTATTATTCCCTTCATTACCAAGGTCAAAGAGCTGTCTAGCTGTGCTGCTACTGTCCTGACCAGCTGTGCTGGTGACATGCTGGCTCTGTGTCATCCCATGAGCACATGGCCATGGAGGGCAGAGCAGGTGCCAAAACAATAAATAAAGCCTGCTCACTGAACAAGAGGAAGTGTCTGACTCTGCCAGGGAGGAAACGAGTTCAGGCCCTAAAGACAAGAGCAGCAGGTCACTCTTCCTTTGTGGAAGGAGCTTTAATGTGCAGTTATGATGTCCAGTTATCTCTCTGTCCAGTTAAGAAGCAAAGCTAGTGAGGGCTGTCCTGCAGAAGACTGCTGGCCACTGCCTGAGCCACTGCACCGGCCAGAGGCGCAGCTCTGGGAATGAACTTGCAGGGGGACTTGGCTGATGGACACCCAAACATCCTGCAAGCCCCTCCTGAGCCAGCCCCTCCAGCAACGTTTTAATGAGCTGAATCTCAACATAAATTTCAAAGGGGGGTTGAATTATTTGCAATTTTGTATTACAACTACATTATGCTTGAAGGCCCAAGTGTCCATGAGGACACTATGCTATTTTTTGCTTCTGCAAACAAAGGAACATTTGATACCAAATGAGTGACTGTATCCCCCAAGTATACTGTCCTGCCTAAATATGGTGATAGTAGTAAGCATTTGTTTTCATTATCCGAAAAAGGCGGAATTGCTATTTCAATTTTTTTCCAGAATTTTTAGAAGAAAAAACTTCTGGATGAGGACAGTTTTTTATTTTCCCAAGAAAAAATATTTCTGTGTATGCGATACTGGCCTTGCTTCTGCAACAAAAATATTCTTTCAGGATATTTTGATTATGTCCCCTGGGGGGACATCATCATCAGCTGTTTTCCAGATGTTTTAGTCTTTCTTAATCATACTCTTTCACTAGCCACAAGATACGATTCAAAGCTGAAGAACGTCACTCCATCCGGCACAGCTCCTCTGAGTCCCCAGGAAGTATTTGGGTTTTGCAGCTTACAGACATGAATTTAATTAAAAGATAAACTGAAACAAATCTATTTACAGTGTAGTTATGCATACGACACACCATTGCCAGTCTGGAGCTACCAGCATTGCCACTAGGCAATGCATGTTCAGTTTATATCTCACTTGTTTCATGCATCAGGTTGAACTTTATAACCCTGCCCTGGGAAATGCAGGGTGCCTTGCTATCCTGAATATTTACTATCATCTGGCAATGCTCTCATCTTGCTGCCCACCTCTCTGCCTAGGTCATTTGTGAGTCTACTGATCGGCAGGTGACAGCACAAATTGCTAAAATCTTTTGGTGACCTTCCTCCATTGTAAAAAAGTTGTGGTTTGTTTCCTTTCTTGTAGCCAAGCCTGCAGTTGCATGAGGGCTCTGGTGAGGAGTATTGTCAGAAGCCTTTGGTCAAGAAGCAAGGCAGTCTCATTCTTTGCATCTGCCCACAGTCAGTGCACAGTGGTTTCTCCACCAGCTCCGTGACGCAGGGGTCTGCCTTTACCCTAAACACCAAACTTTGGCTTTTAGACTGAAGATCTCCATGAAAAAGACTGTTTTCCCCATTGCTCCACTCTGTCTAGTCATTTGTTCCCACTCCCTAATCAAAACCATACTTTCCATATCCATTTCCTATTGTATAATACTAATACTAACACTAATACTAATAATGACTTACTGTATATTTCTGCTCTTAAAAGTAAATTGGCTGTGCATGTCTCAGGGAGTTTATGCAGGGCCTATTTTGGAGGGGTCCAAGCTGTGAATGAGGCCCCTGGGTTCTCCCTGGAAGCTTAACATGGAGATGACAGCCCTCTTTGTAACTGGAATCATGTCTGCTACACACATGACCATCCTGATACTCTCCGTGCTCCATCAAGGGATGTAGTCTCCAACCAGCAAAACAAAATGTAGGAGAATTTTTGAAAAAATTATGTTCTGACTATTTTTTGAAAAGAAGCTTGGGGATTTTTTGAAAAGTAGTTTTTTTCCATAATTCTGTAAAAATGGAAATACTTTCTTTTCATTGTTCTTACATTGTTTCTCTGGGAATCTTTGTTTTAAGTCATGTTGAATTCAATTAATTTCTCTTGTTTTCATTTGTAAAGGACCAAGTCCTCCAAACACCAGGAAAGAGCAGAGCTTTGTGGGAAGCAGACATATCCAGCTTTGTATGCACTCTTGCTCTTGTTAGCTTCCTAGAAACATATCAGCCAGTATTTTTTTTTTCTTTCAGAAGGGAGGGGAAAAAAAAGATCCTGTTTATATGGATGATGAAAATAAATATTTTTTTAATGGATGCCAAATGTTAGGCTAACAACCTTGAGAGCTTGATCACACCTCCTAAAAATGCAGATGAAGGCAAAACTCTCTAAGTAGTTTTTTCATGTTTTATCCTGGATTTTCCCAGTTATCAGACTCCTGGGATTTGCATTTTCAGGAGGAATGATGTTGTGTGGTCCTCTTGTCTTCACAGAGGCTGAGAGTGCATGAGGTGTCCTTTTGCCAGACTGAAGACAAGACTTACCAGCTCCTTCCCACTTCCCTGTCCCCTGTGCTGGTTAGAGCACATCAGAGAACAAATCACACTGAGGTCACAATGCCACCAGCATCCTAAGGTGAGCCCAAGGCTCATTACCAGACTGTTCTGAGCACACACACTGTCAAGGTTTCATCCTCCCCAGCCACCTCATTGTTTCTCCAAATACATGTTGCCAGCCAACTGGGAGAGCAGGTCTTGTTTTGGTGTCCGTGCCTCAGCATTTTGCTTCTGCCCTGGGATTGTGACCCCATCCATCCTTGACTTGCTCATGACAGACTCAGACAGGAGGAAAGAGCCCAAGCATAAAAATTCTCAAAACTGTAAGGTAGAATAATTTTTCTTCCATTTATTCTTGTCTACTGTCTACCACAGCTGTGAGAGAAGTCCACAAAAGTGAACAGCAGAGCAGGTGGATTATACAAGCCCATGGGCTGTTTCTGTTACCACTGACCTGTCTCCAGGGACTGCAGAGTCCCACAGAGTGGGAAAGGGAAGTTTTCCTGATGCTAGAATGCTTGAAATTGTTTAGGCACCTGCTCACATACTTCCACAAGTCTTGGTTAGAGGGAGGAAGAACCACAAAACAGAACAAAACCATATACATTGGAAAGAAAGAATTGGTGGGGTCTTTATTTTTTGCTTTTGTAAAGGAAGTGGATGCAGGTAAGTAAAGAAATGTGGATTCTAATTTCTTGGTATTTGACTATTCAAGGAAATACGAGGTACAGCAAAAAACCAACATGCAGTTTGGCAGAGTACAATACCATTATCCCATAGGAAGTAAAGACCATTTATTTCAGTACTCTCTCTTCCTGATTTATAACTCCCATGTAAACTTTATGCAGACTTCACAGAGCAGGATTGTGGCAGGTTCAAGGAGTAAGGTCTTTCCTGTACAGTTACATTAAAACAAACCTTGTATTTGCCAGAGGCAGCCTCCAGTTTGTTTTCATAAAGAGGAAGTGCAGTGAACTTCTTCATGGAGACTTCACTTATGATCTTCCTCATTTTATTTCCCCTTCATATTAAAATAGACCTTTTAGGTGAAAGTTGATGGTTCCACTTTGTACATACAAAGCATAACAGAATGGTGTGAGGTGAAATGTAGAAGCTAGTCCAGAATGACACAAGGAAGAAAACAGCTTCAGCTGCAAGCTGAACCAGTCAGGATGTGGGAATCATTTATCTCCTTCAAGCTGAAACAAAAATGTAGCAGAAAATATAATGTCTGGGTGGCATGAGCAAAAGTCCTGGCATCAGAACAAAAAAAAAAAGGAAATTGTTTAAGTATATGAAGTTTGTCTTGGGAGCTGTTGGAGGGCAGAGAGGAATCATTTGCTAATTGTGCCATGCATTTTAGAGGTTCTCCTTATTTATTCTAGTCACATACATATGCACTCTTTTACTACTGAGAACTATTTAGCCTGCAGAGAACCACATTTCAATGTGCATGCATTGTAAAACCACTATAGGAAGAGTGTTTAGTGAGCAGCTAATGACTTCCTTAAAAGGATAATACAGTTAACAGTTGAGAGGATGTACAGCTAAATATGGCCCTTGTAAAACTTAGCAGATTCCATTAAAAAACAGACGTGCAGGAAGTGTCTAGTTCCTATTAGAACTGATTGTACACAGTTGCATGGGAAGAAATAAATTTAGTGTACAGAATTTTACATCACATCCTTTGAAAGCATTGAAATTCTCTGGGGTCTGCAAATCTGTGCATCTGGTCCACATACACACACATACACACACAAACAATTAACTGGTGTGCAATTGCTTTAAAGGAAAACGTGCATCTAAAACTCAGAGTCTGCGCATCCCAAAGTGAAGGGCAACATCCTACTGACTGCAGCAGGCCTGGCTCTGGTTACACCTGAACCTGTAAGTTAGGCTCTCCCCTTATGGATACTGCACTCACCCAGAGGCACTCCAGCTCTGTGTAAAGGAGGGGCAAATCCATCCCTGTAATTTCTGTGTTAGAAAAGCAATTCCATTTTCTTATTTGATATAATTTTCTATTTTGAAAATTAAAAGAGAGTTAATGCTAAAATTTCCTTCATTGGATTAGTCATTTATTATGAACAGCAATTATGCACTCAGTCTTACTCAAGTTAAATGATTTTATGAGACTCTGTGTTTATTTTCAAGGTGTTTTCAAGGAAAAGATTTGGAGCTGGAATCATTTAGCACTGAAAAGTCGCTGGTCACAGGAACCTGAAAAACCTTTCTCAACTGTATTTGAAATGATTTTTTAATTCATTTGCAAGGACATGAGAGAATCAATTTGCCTCTAGTTACAGTCCTGACGCCAGCGGGTAAAGCCAAGGAAATGACCCAGAGAGCATCAAGATAAATCCCTGATGAAATCCAAGGCAAAACTACCTACCGGAAACCTAATGAACCGGACTCAGAGGGTATTCACGGACCCGAACAAAAGCTTTTTCTTCCCCCAGAAAGACTCAATTTCCATTGACAGGGTGAAGCATCAGGCTTGTAGAAATGGGGATGCCCCAGCTGAGTTCAGGACCTTAGGAAGGAGTGAAGTTTCAGGCATCTGAGCAGCAAGGGCTCTCACTGGTTACTTGTGCTGCTCTGCAGAGCATGGTGGGGACAAGACTCATGTGAGGTTTCCTTGCTCCATGCTGCCCTGTGGTCTGGCAGCTGAGGAGTGATCAAGGAAAGAAATGTTTAAAATAAATAGTTTTATAATTGTTTATGTTGGAAGAGACCTCTAAGATCATAAAGTCCAACCATTAACTTGGAACTGCCAAGTGCACCATTAAACTAAATGCCACATCAACACGTCTTTTAAATATCTCTACGAATGGTGACTCTACCACTTCCCTGAGCATCCTGTTCCAATGTCTGACAATCCTTTTAGTGAAGAACTTTTTCCCAATATCCAATCTAAACCTCCCCTGGTGCAATTTGAAGCCATTTCCTCTTGTCATATAGATTATTACTTGGAAAAGGAGACTGACCCTCTCCTCACTACAAACTCCTTTCAGGCAGTTGTAGAGAGTGAAAAGGTCACACCCGAGCCTCTTTTTCTCCAGACTAAACAACCCCAGCTCCCTCAGCTGCTCCTCACAGGACTTGTGCTCCAGACCCTTCACCAGCTCTGTTACCCTTTTCTGGACACCAGTGTTTTGTGTAATAAGAGGCTCAAAACTGAACACTGAACTGAATTCAAGTTGTAGTCTCACCAGTGCCCAGTACAGGGGGACAGTCACTGCCCTGGTCCTGCTGGCCACACCATTTCTGATACAAGCCAGAATATCATTGGCCTTCTTAACCACCTGGGCACACACTGGCTCACATCCAGCCACTGCCAGCCCAGGTCCTTTCCAATGGGTCACTTTCCAGCCACTCTTCCCCCAGCCTGTAGCACTGCCTGTAGCACTTGTGACACAAGTGCAGGACTCCTCACTTCATTTTGTGGAACCTCACACAACTGGCTTTGGCCCAGCCTTGGCCTTCCTACCTTCCAGCAGATCAACACTCCTACAGCCAAACATCCTTGAAACATCTTACTCTGCAGCACCCCAAAATAATTCCCTTTCTCTGGTGCCCACTCCATCAAAAACAGAGAAGTTAACTCAGATTGACAGAAGAAAGCAGCAGCTGTCACACTGTGGAAGGAGTCCTTCTTTGGCAGGTTAAAAACAATGCACCGCTGATAGCAAATATTTTTCATATTCCAAAGAGAAAATTAAACCAGTGTGGCAGACATGTCAGGGCTCTCAGTACCAGTAAGCAAGAGGGAAGTGAAAAGTATCACTACTGCAAAGAGGAAGGTTTAAAAATGAAGAGGATTCTTCACTGTGAGGCCTGGGTTTTACGTTGTATTTTTATTACTACAGATGGTTTTGTGGGGAATATGATGGCTATCCCGCTGTGATAGAAGAATCACTTTCTATTTAGAAGCCTGAATTTCCAGTCTACAGGTTTTGAAGGAAATAAATAAACAGTTTCACACAGGAAATGAGCAGAAGTCTCTCTGTGGCACACAGCATTTGCACATCATTGATTTGTGATCTGATATTTAATGGACTACCTTGTGTTGAGAATATGGCACTGACATAAACTTCACAAACAGCACCAACAACCAGCTTCCAAGAGCCCAGGAAAAATGAGTGTAGTCCCCAGCATCTCTTGTCATCCCTTTTCCAACTCTGCTGAAGTGCTTGGGCTAACAGCCACTCTACCTGTGACTTTTGTACAGTTTGTCCAGAGCTGGAGTGATACACTTATTTTCTTACACACATAAAAATATAAGCAGGTTATAGATGTGCAACTTAGAAACCTCTTTTAGCAACAGAATCATCACAGATGTGCTTCTGCTGAGTCTGAGTCAAAACCACTTAAGGGCTAACATGCGCTGCTGCACAAGGCAGCCATTGGCTCTGGTGGGCCTCTTGTAGGGCTGTGACCAACCCCTTCCTTGCCCTTTCCAGCCTAACTAAAAGGTCATTAATATTATTATTAACACAACATAAATCCTAGCACATATTAAAAAGAACTTATAATTTGCCATGTTTGCCCAAGATGTCAGTGAAGGCTCAACAATGTCTTGCTTCCTCCTTCCCAGAATTGGTATTTCTGGTGGGATTTAGGCTCCTGCTCCAAGGGCAGGCAGCAGCTGTCCAGTCTCATGACCTGAGAGGCTTACCTGGTGTCATTGGGGAGGGAGTTCATTAGCTCCGTTCTGTAACGTCACATCACATCATGTTCTCAGGCATAAGATCACCAGCAGCCACAGCTGTCTCTGGAGCCTTCTCAGGCAGAGTGGCTGTCTCAGGAGCATTTCTTCCCCCTCGTGCAGTCTGAAGAATTTGAAACTTTGCACATCCAAGGTGACATCCTCATACAGCCTGAGCAAACACCCCCAATCACCTTCTCTACTTTCTGTGCAAATGTTCATCTTCTTTCCAGCTGATGGTTTGTTCACCCCATTTCAGCATTCTCTGTTGCTCCAAAGCAGCAGCCCTCTGGGCAACGAACACCACAGACACCCTCCAGGCTTATGACATGCTCTTCACAGCACCCTTGATGGGTGGAGCACCTGTAGCGTCCTACTGTTGCCTGTGACTGCCGTGGAGCCCGTGGCTTCTCGGTGCCGGAGCACGAGGTGTTGTGACCTTCCTAAAAGCGTCTCCAAAGCGAAGCCGCTCGGCAGGACCAGCACACACTCACACACGTGTGCTCGCACACACGCACGGAGAGCTCCAGGAGTGCATCAACGACAAAGAGCTGGGAAGGGTCTCTGCATGAGGTTCCATGGACGAGGATTATTACAGCCACGCCGTGCAGGGTTCCAGGGACAAAGAACAATGGAGGGTCCAGGTTTAAGTACGGGAGCGGATCGAGCATCAGGGACCAATGATCTGAGGGTACAGGGGCGGTACACAGGTGGGACTGGGGGAGTGGTGAGGGGCAAGGGCCAGTGGGGGGAACAGGGAGTGGAGAACTTTCTAGGGCAGGGACATAAGGGGATACCAACTGGCCATCAGGGAAACAGCACTGGGGATTAACATACCAAAGCAGAGCATTCTGAGGGAAACCTTTTGTGTTCACCCTAACCTGGGGAGGCTCTCTGATCTTAGGGACTGTCCTGCCAGTGGCCTCTCTTTGTCCCTTGTCTCATAGGCTCAGTGGCCACCATGTATGACTCCGTGTAGGGCAATGTAGCTAATTCCTAGCTTGTACCATCTGGTGCTGGTTTTGTGTGCAACTCCAGTTCAGGCTCCCTGGATTTTCTGCCTGATGCCTCTTTTCTGACAGAGCTGTAGCAGTGCCTGCTCTGGCTGCAGGACCAGGTCAGCCTGTCCTCTGTAAAGTTAATTCTGCACTGAGTGATTTCCTTTGCCTGTCACACATTAAACAGGAGGCTTCCAGCTCCCTACTAAAAATGTCTTCAAGGCACAAGTCCTCTCAGTAAAGATGATCAGAAAAAGATGGGAGTAGAAGGGTTTATCTTTATAGCAAGGACGGAAGGAAGAAAGAAATTACAACTGTAAGATCTGAAGATTTCTCACAGCCATTTTTATACACCAACACAGTGGCATGTTGAGACTCATGAAGTTACACCACCACACTATAGCATTAACACCACAAAGAGCCATCAGCCACTGTTCTCTCAGTAGCAGTGGTTGATCTGGTAGGGTCAGTCCTTCAGGAGATGCCCATGCTACCTGCTGGCAGCAGGAGCTGAGGGAGGCAGCCATATGATCACTTCATGTCTTAAGATCACACCCTTGGGCCGAACTGCCCAGATGACAAGTTGTAGGATGACCCAAGTGATGTAATCCTACAGAAATCTCAAGTATATCTCCAGGGGAAGGATATTCTCCAGCAGCCTCAGCAGAAAGCACAAGTACCCATCCTTCTCCCAGACTAATCCACCAAGATTGTCCCAAATCCCCTCTCCAGTTCATATGGACACTGACACCAACATCTCTTTAGCATGTCCTCACTGTTGTCAGGCCTCTTTTAACTATGGCGATGGACTGCACCATCTCAGTGATTTGGTAAAGCTGTGAGGCCACAAGGCACCTTCTAGAGGGCTGTTTTCCCAAGAAAGGCTCCATCAACAAAAGGAAGAGCCAGGTATCAGCCAGGTTCAAGACACCTGTGCTGGTCTGGAATGTGCTAGGTAAGCAGGCCTGGAGATCACACAGAGGGCTTGTAATCTTGCCTTGCTTCCTTCCATCTGTAGCCAGTGCAGTGGATGAAGGTGTTGATTAAACCAGTTATTGCAAAGCCAGCATAAAGCAAACAGCCCATCTGAGAGCTCATTACCCATAAAAGAGGATGAGGAACGGAAAGTGCTGGCCACTGGTGGTGATCTGCAGCCCAGGCTCCAGGGCTTGGCTAAAGAGAGCCTGGCACTGAACCAGAGCCTTGCTCAGTTCCCTGATGAGCTCTGGGAGGAAAAGGAGATGAACAATGTCTGAGGTCTCTCCCGGAGTGTCCGAGACACAGACCAACATGCCACAATGAGTCTCCACTAGCAGTTTAATTGGGAAGTAGGTTGGAAATGTAGTGCACCAAAAGGCCTTGACTGATGGCAGATATGTTAACTGTGCATTTAAGTGTGGTCATCTCTTCTGTCTTCATCTTACTTTTACACTCACTCTCTCTTGCTTGCAATCCCTGAGTAAAGCCAACCTTTGTTGGAGTGGGAATATAAACACTTATTTTTATGCATATAAATTCAAAGACAAATCATGTGGCCATAAAACTGTAGACAGACAGGACATACCATGACAAGCAAAGAGATGGGGCTCCCTTTCAACTCCTCAGAGGTCACTGGCTCCTGAGAGCAGTAACCAAGGGGAAGGTGGCACATCCTGCCAGCCACCCTCGGACGTGCCCCAGCACAGCAGCAGCAGCAGCCCTCAGCCAGGGGTGACCGGGCCTCCTCTCCACCTGGTCTCAGTGTCCTCAACCCTGCGTGCCCAACTCCTTGCACCCGAGTGTGGACAGCAGGAGCAGTGCTTCACCTGCAAACTTCAGAGCACAATCACGCACAGGGGGTTGAGGGTCTTTCTCAGGGAACCACTAACAGATTCCTCCAAGAGCAAAATAGCTGCAGCAGTGCAAACCAGAGGCAGATCAGCCACTCAGGTGCCACAGCAGCACCTCTGCAGCCTGTCACCCACATCGAGTTCTCAGGGATCACATCAGAGCTGGCCCTGGCTAATTACTGGTGACATCCATGCTTAGCAGGGGTCAAGCCCTGGCCCTGTCTTTCTCAAAACAGGCTTAATAATTATTAACTTCAGGCTGGATGAGGAAAAAACAAATGTTAACTAATAACCTTGATTTCCTAGTACACACAAACCGTGGGTTTTTCTAAAACATTGGCTCTGCTTGACTTTCTATTTGCCTGGGAAACACTGATTTGATGCTTTACCCCCTTCCTGCAGTTTTATACCAAGGGAAGGACAGAAAATCTGGTGTGATGAATCAACAACAAAAAATGAAGACACAGATGTGCCCAAGTCAGCGGGTATATGGCTGCACTGACAGAACCAGGACTTCTTTTCTTCCTCTTACCTTATGAATTAATTTGCCTTCATGTCAGCTCACTTGTAACTAAACTGGCTTCTTTTCATCCTATTTCTTTAATGACGCACTCTTGCAGCGCTTCGTGTAGCCTGAGGGGCTCGAATGGCATGTAAATGGATATTGCCCTGCAAGCTGCACTCTGCCATACAATTGCTATCGCCTCTTAAGTCTTAAAAGCCTGGACATGATGTGAATTACAGGCTTTTCTTCTCCATGTGGGGCTCACAGCTTATAGTCCTAAATTACATTTTGTCAGCCTGTTGTCAAAGCAAGATAGAAGACCATTAAAAATAAGCTGCAGTTATGTAAGTGTTCATGAGTGTCTAAATATTAATGTCAGGACTTTGCATAATGGCAATGCTCTAAATAGTCTTTTTAGCCTTTGTAGTTTAATCTTTGTTCATATTTTATCCATTAGTTAACTCTAAATAGCATGGTTCTTTTGATAAGTAAGAGGCTATGAATAACATTTACTGAAATTTCAGCAATCTTGTCTTTCACTGGCACAATCGGAAATGACTGTGTTCCTGGGGCCACTTGCTCTTTGGTATTTTAATTGCAAATGAACTACACAACCTGCAGCAGTTTAAACAAAAAAAACCTCAAACCCAAAACAAAATTTAAAAAAAAAAAAAAAAGGCAGACATCCCAGTCCCCATCTCCTGTTTCTCCCATTTGAAGATGTATTTGAAATCTCATCCCACTGGCAATTAGGATTCGCACCACTTTTCTGAATAGTGTTATTTACTGGCTTCTGAAGCTTACCAATAAAATGCTGCCTCCATGACAAGGTGATGAGATAAAATGATAAAAGGCAGGAATTGAAAGTTTCACACTGTGCCAAACTAGCTGCCAGTGTCCCCATCTGATTTGTTGTGCCAGTGAATTGCTGGCCTTGACTGGAGGCCCCGGCAGTGGGCACCATGGATGCTGTAGCACCCAGCTTTGGAAAAGCAGGGTTTCATTTATTTTATGTGATCTTGATATTGTATAATTCTACCCTACCAGGGATTTCATGTAGAAAAAAAATAGCGATCGATACCTGGGTGCATGCTTTTGGTCAGGGAAAAAATAAATTCTATAAAAACCCTAGCCCTCCCTTTCTCAACAAATGCAATGAGAACCTCATTGCTTCACTATTTTGTAAATAGCCAACTATATCAAGAAAGTTTTGAAATTTGTTTCCAAAATGTTCTCTAATTCTTTTGCTAATTTATATTGCACTTACCCAAATAAAAATAACCAAGAAAGAGAGATTGAAAAGCTGCAAGAGGTCTTCCAGCAGGAGAACTGTTACCATTTAACTCACTCCACTACCACTGTTTAGGGCCACAGACTTTCTCATGTCCCCCCAGTGTCAAAGGAATGCCACGCAGACAGCTGAGAAAAAAAGTTAAGGAATTCCTCACCATTAGATTTGTGAACAAGGTTATTTTCTAGGCTGAGACAGTCTCATGTCTGAAGATCCTATTGTGCAAACTTTGCCACTGCAGTTGGGTTCTAAGGAAGGTCTGACACGGGTACAGGCTGTTGCGAAAGCACTAAACTCTGGTGCTGAATGATTCATGGTATCACTCGAGCCTGTTGCAGAAATAACTACTGATAGCAGAGAGCATCCCAAACTCTGGCCTACAAAGCAGATCCTACAGTGTGAATCACTTGGGAGTGATTCTCTCTCCTTACTTCCAGATTCTAAATTACTTAAAATGTTGCTAAAAATATGGCTATTGCCCAATATTACCCTTATAACTAGTCTTTTCGCAATAGCATCTTGCAAGCTATATGGGGAAATTCTCCCACCCATGTGACAAATACATTTGATAACTCTTCAGAATCTAAATATTCCAGAATCTAAATATTCACTTTCCCTATTTTAAGCACATCCTTCCTAGTTTGGTTAAATGGAAATGAGCATTAGATCATCAATGAGGTGAAAAGGAACCCTAACCTTCACTTTTTGTTAGCTCTGGAACCTGCTGATGTGGGGAGGACTTACAGGGAGGATGCACTGCCAGGCTTTGCTTTTCCATAGCCTGGAAATCCTGCTGGGCACTGGAGCTGCTCAGCCCTCAGCATGAAGAGCTGCAGAGCAGAGAGGTGGGCATGGCACAGTGAATTGCTGCCTGGACCCAAAATGCCTGGGGATAACTTTTTTTGGAAATACCCCTGTGGAATAGCTGGTTTTATCTTACATCAGAGCTTCTGTTAATGGTAATGACTCATAAATTTTCACTCCTATTACCCAGGCTCTCTGAAGCACTCCAGTGTCCTGAACAAAAGGAGAAATAATTAGGTACCACTGCAGTGGCTAAATATTATTCGATTCTGAACATCAGCTTTAAGGAAATTGACAAAAAAATTCAGCTTTCTAACCTTTTTTGATAATGCTTTTGGACTGCTAACAGAGTACTAAATTAAGGCAGCATTTAGAGATTCTGCACAATAATGTAGTTTGTAACTAAATTATTTTTTAGTATCACTAAACATTTCCTCAAACTTTGCAGAGGGGTTGCAAAATTATACATTTTTACATAAATGCCTAGAAACTGCTTGTGCATATGGTATTTGCACAAGGTTAATAATTTTTTCTGGTTTTGCCTCCACACGTGTCCCTATACAAATGTGGGTGTGTATGCAGACACATGAGGCCAGTTGGTAAAAGAAATCTACATTTTTAATATATTTTTTTAATACTTTGGGTCCAGTGGAATTGTCTTACTGACATTTTGACAGTATTTGGACCACTGTTCATGCCTACAAAAATTCCATGGAAGTTGAGGATGAGCTGTAGAAGAAATGTGTCTTCGCATCAGAATGGCATTGTTTTCTATCTGCTGTTCTTGCCTCTTCTCTTTAAAATACTTCAGCCATCTAATCCAGGATCAAAAATGACACTGTATTACTTAAATTCCCAATTGCACAAAGTAAGTCCTGAATCCTGAGCAGCTGAAACAAACAAACAGAAAGTTTGTGCACAACCCACACTCTACAAATCATGTGTTCAAGAAATTCAGTGTCTGCTTACAAATAACAAGCGCCTCTGAAGAAATGGGTGGGGGCTCACAAGCTGACCTGCTAACCACCATCCAGGGCAAAGGACTGACATACCCCCACAACATCTGCTTTACTATCATGGAAAATTTGAATGCAGCAATTTCAGAAGCTCTGTATTTATCTCAGCAGGAAATGGGGCCAAAATAGGAAACAAAATACTTCTAGGGGAGTCTGCAGTGACGTCTCTGTGTTGCCTAATATTTTGAATGGGGTGAGGTTTTTGCAGTCTTTTCCTATGAAGCTCTGATATCACCCTGATGTGCTGCTGCCTTGGGGAGCAAGGCTGTGGGAGAGGGCATGGCCAGACACCATGTGGTCCAACATAGCTGAAAGTGGAGGAGGAATGATGCTCACTTCATGCTTTTGGATGTTTACAGCACTGTGTAGGATGTTTTGCTGGGAAATGCTGGCAAAAGGTACCTGGAGACCTTTGCAAGAGGCACAGAGATGAATGGTGAGAGAGGAGGGATGCAGGAAGTGGTACAGTGGCATGGGCATGGGAGCAAGAGCTATTGCCCAAGCAAGGGCTGAGGCACTGTACCCATGCCCCAGGCCAAGGAAACTGCTCCTTTCCTTACCACCATGTCTTACACATGGCCTGCAAAAAGCACACATAAAGACATATGGAGTAGTTCCTATTTTCAGCAACTGCTGTATGCATGCCAGAAATAGGCTTTTAGTTCTTTGCTGGCTTCCAGTTCATGCTAACAAAATACAATGAAAGCGATTGCTGAGCAAAGGCAGAACTGGAGGCGGATGCAAAGGGCTGGGAGACTGTAAAAATTGAATGGCATCGCTGCCCTGCTACCCAGCAAGAATCACTGCATGGTATCACTGGGGTTCTACCATGTACAATCACTGACCAGGCATCACATATTTTCCACCTCTCTAAGCAAAAAAAAATTTGCTATTTTCTCTTTGAAATCCTTGGAAACTCTGCTAGAATAAACTCTCTAATCCTGTTTGAACAAGTGTGATTTTATATTCTCAGTGTTTGCTTTGTGTTGCATTACAAACTCCTATAGCCACTCACTTGAAAAAATGCTTGTGGCTCAAATACATTGAATAGTCAAAACCAAACACTGTTTACTCGTCTGATTGAATTAAAAGCATTCTATTTAAAGTGTTTACAAAATCTTCTACATGTAATAGGGATTCACTGCAAAGCCAAAACAGCACTTTTATGACTTTTTGAAATCGTTGCTGAGGAATCATGGTAATTTGATTATGTTAGCAAGTCTGGTTAAAAATTCAGGAAATTGGGTCTCTGTTCAGTAAAATGAAAATAGGTTGTAGGAGAGAGATACTTGGGCATTAAATGCTACAAGACGTTCTGCTGTAAATTTCCAGATGTTCCCACTCGGTGAACTGAATGTAGGGAAACGTTTTGATTGAGGATTGCAACATGCAGTACAGAGTAATCAAACCTCCCTCAGGCAATGGATTGAAACTCCTCGTACCCTGCTGGAATTATTCAGTGCAGAAAGTTCCCGTAAACTCTCAGCTCGATGCATGGAAGTGGCTCACACAAACAACTCAGGTCACACAATTCAGAGTTTGTTGCCTTGCGTCTCATCATCCTGTGCATGTGCTTCACAAAAGGTACCAGTTCTCGACATATGCTTCTCATTCAAAGTCTGCCTGTGTGCAAGAGCCATTTAAAATTAAAATTGCTGTGAAATAAGTCCTGAGGAATTTGGGTTTGTACTGGATTTTTCACACTTGGGATACGTAGAACTGCAGTGGAAATCCATCAGCTGGTAACAACAATGTTGCATAGGTAATTTCGGGCACAGCAACTCCAGTTGCTCTGGATGGCTCTTTCATTTTGTTTAATGGTCAAAAGGAATTTAGGTGACATTGATGAGGTTACACATTCACTCTTCTGTTTTTTAAGGAATGCCACAGGATTGATCCTTGACCTGGAGGGCAACACAGGCGACCTCCACCTCTGACCTCCCTTCCTCCAAAGAACCCAGCTGGGTGATGGGCAGAGCAGCAGCCTGCCAGCCCTGTGCTGCTCTGCCAGTGCCACCCTCAAAAACAGGATTTCCTGTGATTCTGAAGCAGATTTTCCCACCTGCCCGTGTTTCAGTTTTAGTAGCAGGTATACTGAGACCCCTGGCTGTTTGACAAAGATGTATCACTGGAGGAACAACAGGGGGATTTTTACGCAATAGTCACAGCTGGAGAAGATACCAATGCACTGAATCCACTGCAATTTTGGCCCCATTTCCTGCTGAGATAAATACAGAGCTTCTGAAATTGCTCTGCACCAGTATGGTTCTTCAAAGGGCAGCACCATGGGCAGAGTGTCCAACAGGAGCAGTGCAGTGGTTCATCTGCTCTCTTGAACCTTACCTCAGGGTCTGGTTCTCACACCAGAGGGCAAGTGAGGACTATCTGAGCTGGATCAACACTGAAATCCAGGAACCACTAAGAAAGGGTTATTCTTCCCGGAGATAGCTGTGGCCATGCTTGGGTCTCCCTTGAACCCTTCTTGCTGGTGTCAATTTCCATGGGAGACTGAACCTTTCTCTTCCCTCAGGTGTACAGATTTTGGATCAGATACAGATCTGCAGGAAAAAGTACAGTTTCCCTTAAGTCAGCATGCCAGCCCTTGTGCCTTCCTCATGTCCACCATGGTGTGAGCAGGCATTTCTGGCTCCACATGATGCTCACCCACTCTTTATAATCACAGTTAATCCCTCACTTTTGTAAAATTTTGTACCTGTTAATCCTCCACTTTTGTAAAATTTATTGTGAAGCTGATACAGATGTGAACCTCCACCCAACAGGTGAAAATCCGTACACTGTTTATACCTCCCAAGCATTCTTCTTGAAGCACTTTTATCAGCAGCACATGTGGGATCAATTTCAGATTTACATTAAAAAGGCACACCCCTCATCTCTTGCATTGTCACTACTTGGTACAGCTTTCTAATAATCTTCAAAGGGGAGGTCCAGACTAGAAAAATGTGGCTTTTGTAGTATGTAGAATATCCTTTAATAGTTTCACCACAGAGGTGTATCACAGTGAGGTTACTTGTCTTAATTCCTTTTTGTTGCTGCCGTGACCATAAACTCCAGTACACTCCTGGGAGAGGTGTGCAGGCAGGGCAGGCAGCTCAGCAGAGCAGGCTGCAGACAAGAGCAGGAGGTCCAGTCTCCAAGGCTGAGCTCATACTGTGCTGCACCGTGCATCACACAATGCCTGGGAATTTCAGAGGCATCAAAATGCAGCAAGAATTTGCAAACACAAAAGTAGCTGCATGTTGGCATCACAGAAATGTGGGGGTGCAGGAAGCTGGTCTTGGATGTTGATGTGAGGAAAAGCATCATTGTGAGGCACTTGTGGAGTTCAGCCATACTCTCTCCTGCCATTGACTCCAGCCATTTAGCAGGTTTGGGGTCTCTTTAGAGAGAAAGGACCCATAGTATCCTGTTTGGAGAAGGACTCTCTAATGTTGTAATGGGGAATCCTTACAACAAGTATAAGACAGCGATGGACTTGGAAGGAAAGATGAAGTGATATTTTTTCAGATGTTCAGGGATGATTTATTCCTCCAGCCACATGGCTGGAGTTCCCAGGCAGACCCCAGTCATGGGACCCTGCTCTCTTCCCAGGCCCAGGCCCCAAACCAACCAATCAGGAACAGGCATGGGGCACACCTGACATGGGGACAGGGACAGGGACAGACCCGTACCCTGCAGGGTCCCTCCCCCCGGGACTTCAAGGGAGAGGTACCTCAACAATTCATCCTTTCTTTTTAAATAAAGAACATCGGAAACATAACAAAACAATTTCAAAAGAAAAGAAGCCACTATCTTGAGTCCCCAAATGTCCAAACAGATTTTCTTTGGAGCATCAGAAGGGAGACAGGACTTGAGCATGCTTCAGATGGAAACTGAGTCAGGAGAGGGTTTTTTCCTTTCTGTACCTGTTGGAATCTTAGAAAATAACAGTTAATTTCTTCCCTCCCTCCTTTTCACCTCCCCATCGGCATTGCAAAGGGGTTCATGGCAAATGGAAAAGCCTGGTTTTGTGACAGGAACCAGAAAGGGAAATTTGGGCTGGGCATATATGGAGGATAAAGGGGCATGGGATAAAAGGGGAAGGTGGGATAGGTGAAAGGGTAGGGATTATGGGGATATTGTCCAGTTAATCTACTGCCTTTCACAGGGGCACCCCCAGGGCCTGTAACATATGCAGCCTGTGGGCCCTTCCTTCCTTGCACAATTTTAAACTCCACCATTTCTCCTTCTTCTAAGCTTGGAAAATCACTTTTGGGGTTATTTTTCACAATAGCCGATTTATGAACAAAAATACTTTCTCCTGCATCACTTCGCGATAAGAAACTGTAATTTTTCTTTACATTATACCATTTTACAGTTCCTAAAACCTTAGCTGTGATAACCTTCTTCTTTTCCTTCATTCCCTTGTTCTTGCTTTCACTTTCAGTTTTTCTTGCTCTCATGCTGGGGCTGCCGCAGTACGGGTCTGAGCGCTCCCACCGCGTGGTCCTGGCTTCCCAGGGCCACCTTCACGGCTGTGTGGGCTGGGCCATGCCGCGCTGCTTCGCTCTGCCGGCTCCTCGGCCACCTCTGGCCACAGCCCATGCGCCACCGCCTCTGCCGGGCTCCCACGTGGCTGCCCAGGCTCGGTGCGGCCCCGCGCTGCACCGTCCCATTAACCGGGCTGCCCTGGTGACCACCGCTTGCGTGTCTCAGGGCGAACACCGCTGGGCCCGTGCCGCCAGGCCGCTCCTGGTTCCACTCCCGTCACCACCGCTCTCGCTGCCACCCCTGCTCCCGCCGTGCCTGGCCTCACTGGCTCTCCCACACGCGGGAGCTCTCTCGCTGCCGCCCGCAATGCACTGGGCACCCACGGCCAGGGCCGCGCGGTCTCCGGGGTGCCGGAGGAGCCCACTGCAATGCACACACTGCTCGACCACGTGTTTGCTGCTGAAACAGCCGATATTGCTGGGACACAGCTGATATTGCCCAACAGTCTCTGAAATCAGGTAACATTCACGGAAATAGTCTTGCATCGGCACATTTTTTGATTCAGAAATTAACTGAGTCCAAACATTCTCCCAAAAGTCTTCAGTAAGAATCAAATCCCAAGAACCATAGAAGAAGTTTTTAAACAACCATGCCAAAAAGTGTCTTAGTTCTTTCTGAGCTTGAATTAAGCTAAAATGTACATATTGCTGTTCCAGAACCTTTTTAAGTTTAAGGTAAATGTCTCTTTGTGGTTCAGACAGCCATGAGTCTTTCCATGAGTCCTCCATCGTTCAGAGATGGGACAGTAAAACGAAAGTAAGAAGAGATATCGAGAGTTACACACGAATCACCAAATTACCTTCTCCAGGGATCGTTTGCCAGCATTCTCCACCATTTGTTGTAATGGGGAATCCTTACAAGTATAAGACAGTGATGAACGTGGAAAGGAAATTTGAAGCAATATTTTTATAGATGTTCAGAGATGTTTTATTCCTCCAGCCACATGGAGGAATAAACTCCTGCATGGCTGGAGTTTCCAGGCAGACTCTCCAGTCATGGGACCCCTCTCTTCCTGGGCCCCGGGCACCCAATCCAACCAATCAGGAACAGGTATGGGGCATACGTGACATGGGAGCAGGGACAGGGACAGACCCGTACCCTGCAGGGTCCCTCCCCCCGGGATTTCTGGGGAGAGGCACCTCCACACCCTACAGGGACTGGCCTGGCCTCATCAAGTCAGATCCTCAGCCATCTACAGGTGGAGGGACTGAGTCCACCTTGGTCTTCCTCCTTTCCTGTCTAAATCCAGCATGATCCTGGCATCAAATCCATGATCCTGGCAGTAGCTCTTTCTGTGCAAATCTCTCCAGCTGCCAGTACCTGAGTAGGGTTGAAATCAAGCTAAATGTGCTCATTCAGCTTTATCTTCTTCAGGCAGGACTGACTGCAGAGGTTGGAGTCATGCACCATCGCTGCCCGGCACCATGACATTGTGGGCTCAGCACTTTACAAAGGCCTTTGAGGGTGCTGATTATGTGGTGCTCCCTGGGCACAGTGATATGCACATAGCTTCTCACTGGTGTGATACCAGAACACCAAGAGACAGCAAATTGAATTTAGCCTCTTAATAGCATTTATTTAGATTTGCTTTAGTAACGGGCAAGAATAAGGGCCTAACAGCCCAGGGGACTATAATCCTTTTAGACTCTCAAGCTCCTGAGCAGAGTGAGGTGAATCTTCCAATGTCATGTAAAAGACCTGAGAGACTCAGAACCACAGGAAACACAGGGAATCCTGTTGCCTCTGAACGAGGCAGCAGATGATAGATGGCCCAGAGGTGTTTTTCTCTCCTGTTTTTTTGGTACTGCTGGGCTGAAGAACAGCGGTCATAAAGACAGACTGAACTGGCATGAAAATTAACTTTCTAATATCTATAACAAGCTGTATCTCTTTTCCAGAAATTTTGTGAGAAACAAGAGATTTTGTTAAATCCACATGTTGGCTATTAAGGCTTGAAGATTTAGTGCCCTAAGCTGCTGGAAAAGTGTCAAATCCTTCAGCAAGGGATTTATCAAAACATTTAAATGAACTCCTTATAATGTGGGGCTAGTATCCTTGATAATATGGTTTCTTATGAAGTAAAATAATAATGTAGGATTTTTGAAACAATTCAACTCTTGGAGTCTACTACTGTCACTGTGCTTTTTCATCTCAGGAAATTTCTGGGGACTATAACTGGTGAAGATTTATTTCATTGTGCACTTCTGAGGAAAAACCCATGTTAGAAAACACAGGCTTGAGCTGTGGCAGATGGTGCTTTTCTGAAGAAGAAATTAGTGTTTAATAAGGATTGTAATAGTGCAAACCAGATGTTCATCTCACATTTAATCTTTGAAAGGATTTGGGACTATGCCATATAGATACATATGCGCATCACAGATCTTGGAAAAACACACAACTGGATCCCCAGGGGCTCATTAAGGGAGGAGTAACTTTCTGTGAGACATCACACTCCACTGAAAAAGCAAGGTCTGTTTAAACTGTGACTAAAGATCTCCTAGGAACTCCCTTTCACCTCTCACGTGGACAGAGCAGCAGTCCAGAAGAATAAGGGTAGCAGCAACCTGGTTTTCCAAGGAAAATGGTGACTCTAGTTTCATCATTTTGGAAAATAATACTTACCTAAGGAAGGAAGGCTCATCAAGAAATGGTACTCTTACTGGGCTTGGTCTAGCTCTGCATTGGGATGCAGATGTGAGTTCTTAAACAATTATACTGTGACTTCCAACAAAACACAAAGGTGTAAACACTTTGCTCCTGCTACATGACAGCCTCTCAGCCTACAGTGAGCTGTCCCAGTGTTAGTCCTTCCACCTGCAGCTGAGCTACCTGAAGGCTCAGCCTCACAGTAGGTGCTCCTGGCAGGGCAGAGGCCTGAGGTCAGAGCCCCCAGCCTGGTGCTGAGCTCTCACAACAAGACTGTTCTAGGCCACATGTGCCTGTCATTCCCCTGCCTGTGCCACGGACCCCTTGCACAGTGACACATGGCCTCAGCTTTCTGTGGACAGCACAACTGCCTGTACTTCCCCACAGGTACAAGCCCCTCCTGCCATGCATCCCCAGGGCTGGCTGGTGTGAGAGTGGCTTCACTGGCAGTGGTGTACAAGATTATTATCCTGGCCTTGTTTCCCTTTTGCACTTGCAGTAAACAAGGCCTTGCTTCCAACCAGATTCTCTGCCTTAGTATCTTCACTTAGCAAAACCACACCTTGCTGTAGAAAAACAGCCATGGATGGATAAATGTCTACCCACCTGGGGAAAATTCAATTAAAAATGCAGGTGGCCAGTACTCCATCTGCAGTGCAGCCCTGCAGCTCCAGCAGCTCCAGCAGCTCCTCCCAGTGCTGGGAGCAGTGTCCTGGCACAGAGGCACCCATGCACCCTCTGAAAAGAGTTACTCCTTTGGTTGTGCTGCAGGCCTGGCTCCTGGCTCCTCACAGGGTGGGTAAAACTCAGGGGTTTTATCTTCCGTCAGGGGCCTGGAACTACCCATGGCTGCTGACTTGGGAGTGAAAAGAGCTGGGAGCCCCATGGGAGGAGGCTGCTTCTCCAGCAGTGGCTGCTGACCTGCTTCAGTCCTTACTACTGCAGCAGCTAGAGTTGTTCTTTATTTTCAGTTTTTTAAACAAGGATTTTGTCGTAGCACTGAAATAATGACCAAGAGGCTGAGCATTTTAGTTAGGTCTGCTATGATTACAAGTCTCTTTCCTGCAAGCCAACAGAGAGACCAAGTGGCTACATGCTCCATCTGTTGAGGAAGCACCTCTGAGTTCCTGCTGCCTTCCTTTTTTCACATCTCTGCAGGCCTGCCTCAGCATACAAACAAATTCAGAAAGCAAGGATGCTCAAGTTATGAGAGGCACATTGGAGAAGCACAATAAAAATATCTTACTTAAGAGTCCATGGTGGATGTAATTGCCAGTATGTTTTTTCTGGGCATGGCATTTATAGTTCTGCATATTGGTGGGGCATTCAATGCCATGGTTGTTTTTGCAGTCAGAGTTCAAGGTATACTACATGAAAAAGCTTCCAATATGTATTCTATAAACACCAAAAAATTACATTAATTAATAGGTTTTTAATTAAGAGGATGAGATACATCTTGCACACTTAAATTATTTTTAACTGATTTACATAAATTTCTTTCCTATTATTAATTTGTAAATCAATTAAATATGTCCACACAGGTTGATATAAAAGGCAAGAATGATTCTCAGATTGCTTGTACTTTCATTACAGTTCAAGGTCTCTTCGCAGTGGGGCCAGACACTATCCTGTAAACAACAGGGTTATCTTTTCCAGCTTATTGTTTTCTTATGACTCAGATACAAAACTGAACTACTGTCATTCAGTTCTGGAGGAAATGCTTTAGTTTAAAATGCACCCACCAGAGTTCATGCTGAGTTGCCTCACCTTGCAATTACAGCAGGTGAGGAGTGCACATAAATGATTATTGACGTCTTTAGGAGCTCAGCTGATGCAAGGTTAGTTGCTTAACTCATTTATCTGCTGGAGCCCTTGAACTAAAATAAAGGTTATTCTCACTGACAGCATCTTTTGTGTGTGCAAAAGCACAGAAGAACTCATTAAGGACTTTTTTATTTGAAATTCTTAGGAGTTGCACCAAAACGCTGCAGCTGCTAAATATGTCCTTCCAGAATTAGAATTTAATGAATTTAAAATGTTGTTCACATTTTCACGAAAAGATTCTTTGTTCACGAAAAGAAGAAAGAAAGAAAAATCTTCAAGTGTCACTGACTAACATAATTGAAGAATTTGGAAGGCAAATAGATTTTTTTTTCAATGTGAAGATATTTGCAAGTTTTTCCAGCTTTCCTGGGGTTCTACAGAAGCATTGCATCTTGTACTGTCAAGCAAATCCTACTTTTGTAAGGAATTTCCTATGGACAATAGTGGGAAAGCACCTGTGATCTGAGAAGTGAGGTTTACTTTAGAGAGGCCACACCAGTATTCAGAGCCCCCCAGCACAGGCTGGGAACATGGGCTCATTTCTGACCAAGTCACAGCTGGCACTACACCTGAAAATCAGCAACATCCTCTACCTCTTTAAGTCTCTAAGGCTTAAAAAGGACAATATGGTTCTCCTTCTTCATGCCTATTGCTGTTAACATGGGAAAGTCATACCAAATTTCAGCTAACTGGTCAAAACAGTAGAAACATCCCTCTGTGCTCATTCATCCCAGATGTCCCTGTTCCTCATTCATGAAACATCTAAGCAGTGAACCTTGTGGGACAGAAGCAATGATTTTCCTTGTGCCTAAAGAGCTGTTGTAGCATTTCAGGCAATGTCTAAGCAGATAATTCGAACAGCATTGTGTGTTTATGATTTTGTTGGCTGCAGAAGAGCTCTTCTTCACCTTTGTCCTGGATCCTGTCCTGAAGGACTCCAACACTGTGCAGTGTCCAGTGCAAACTAATGTGCTGGCACAGGGCCTGCCACTGCAAGCTGGCGTGCAGAGGAAGGCGCTCGCAGAGCAATCCCAATGACGCACACGTGGGAATATTCAAGGGACTTCTGTTGCTCATATGGGTTGCCATTAACAAACATGAGTCTTTATCATAAAGTTTATGACTGTGCTTACTACCCCTTGTAAAGAAAGAGGGAAAGGAAGAAAGCACCCACTGTCTTTGTCAAGGTGATAATTCCCACTCCAATGAATATTAGTCTTTTTTCTCCCTACTGCTTGCATCCTTCTCCCTCCCTCCTATCCTCCCATTTCCTTCCGCTACTACAAAGCCCTTCAAAGATCAAAGTCATCATTGACCATGAGTTTCTACAATGCTTCTGCTTCGACACTGGCTGGGAGCCAGCTGGCATGTGTTAAAAACTATCATCACAATCTGTTTAATTACTGTTCCCAATGCAGTGTTTTAACAAAATACTGGGATGGACACAGTTCCAGCAAGCTGATGCCCAGTGATGAGACACTGCAGCAGTGCAGACATGACTTCGACATTTGCTGTTTTAATTCTTTTTTATTCCATACTATTAATCCATTTTTTGGCCTGTTTTGAAAAGATGCCTTTGCAAGAACAGTAAAAGGATATGTCTAATATTTTTCCCAATTTAGTATAAATTTACTATTAAAATAGGTCCCATGTAGATTTGGATTCAAAATACATCACTCACAAAAGAAGACATTCTTTCTACTATGTCTCCTTGATCTGTGACCTGCTCTTGGATAAGGACACTCTCCTGGATAAGGACACTTTCCTGACTAGCCTTGGAGCTGCATGTTGGTGTGACGACTGGCTGCTCCAGGCAGTGCTTGCAATTCATACACTTGTTAAATTAAGCCCATTGTGGCTGCATCTAAGCCTTTTCCTGACCTTTGATATATGTCTTGACTTCTGGTCCTGCCCAGAGCCACTAGGTGGTTCCTCTGGCTCACACCTTCTCTGGGTTCCACCCTGATCCAGGACCACCTGTACTTGCTGCCTGAAGAAATCACAGGCAACAGAGGCCAGGCCAGCCACACTCCATGTAGACAGTGGCTACCTTCATTGAAGGGCCTTATGCTGTACATCTCTCTAGCCAATGGCACATATTTCCTTTCCCACCATAGTCTCAAACACCTGCAGTCAGCTAGCCTGGGCACATGCTGCCTCAGTGAGCAACACAGTCTGGCACCAGTGTGATACCATTACCATTGTAACAGGACAACCAAAACCTCTGCCCTCTTCAAACTGTGCAGATGGACATCCTTCAGGTCAATCTGCACATTGCGACTTTGCAGCTCCAGGGATTCTGCCTGTGAGCCTCTGTGGTTACACTCACTTGGTCAGACTTTATCTCCTTGACCATCTGCACTATCCCCAGAATTATACCACAGGATCGACAGCTGCAATGCTCCAAACCAAGCGCAGCCAAACCAGGGAAACTCAAAGATTACCTGGCGTAGGAGAAGTCTGAATGATCTGGTAGCAGGAGAGCATCGATCCCAAAGTGCAAGCGAAAGGCAACAGTTTCGCTGTGCCACTCAAGATGGAAATTACATCTGTGAGGCAGCAGCACCATCCACTGAGAGACATAATCGGAGCAGTCTCTGGCCGATGCACAAGTTATCTCTGTTTTGAGGAGTGAAACTGTGTTCGTATGACCACTTTGACCACTGCTATAACCACCTGTTATGCTTCTTGTCACCCAGAAATTTGAAGTGCAGGTTCCCAGGATGGGATGGCAATGACAAGGCAAGTCCTGCAGCTGAGGACACTGCTGTCCTGGCAGACGTGTCCCACAGCTGAGGACATTGCTGTCCTGGCAGACGCATCCTCCTGTGAGCCAGGGAACCAGCCCTGCTGCTCTGCAGTGGACGGCCTCTTTGGCAGCTCGAGGGACTGTGAATAATCCTTTTGAGCTCCTGCCACCAGTCCCAAAGTGTGATCAGTACACAATGACGCCAATGGCATAGTGTGACCCTTCTCCTGCTTTGAGTGGCTGGGCTTGAACAACAGTGACAAGAAAAGAGCTGGAATGTAAGGGACATTCAAAGGGCTCTCTCCTTCTCATGACAGGAACACAGTCACCCCATCAGATCCCAGGACAGTGTTGCACACAGGTTATGTATTATGGACATACTGTCATGGCATCTTCACCTTGCCCCTGTCTCATGTGCCAAGTACATCTTCTAGTTCTGCTTCCCTTGTTCCATCACACAGCCCGATGTGGAACTCAGCCCTGAGAAGCCTGACTCCCAGCATCTTGCCACAGGGTTTTGCCCATGCCAGGAGTAAATAGCCTGGGGGAAAAATGTGCCTTCAAGACAACCATACTGGACTGAGACCCTCAGCATTCAGGGTCCCCCAGCAGGTCACAGCACATGTGGTGGCTGGGGCTCAGAGCACTGTCCCCTGTGACATGGTGATTTTAATAACTCCTCTGATGCTCCTTCTTGTATACTACTATGCTTCATCTCCTCCATTGAGGATTTAATTGAGGGTTAACTGCTCAGAGACTTTGTTCAAAAAGACATCAGAATCTTCAAGACCTTGGTCACGCTATCTCAGCAGTTAGGGTCTGAACTCTGGGCATTATCCTGAGGATGAGGGTAAAATCTTGCCCTTGGAGAGATCAAATGAGAATTTTACCATAGATTTTATCAAATCCCTGGAGGTGGGATTTTTCCCAGAGATTTCTTGTGCCTCAACTGGGTGTTCAGTTAAAAAGACCGCACATGATGCTGTCTGACTGGTGTTTAACTTTTCTGCTTCCAAGATTTGCTTGACCTAAGACGAGAGCTATGAGTGGAGGGGAGGAAGGGAAGACAGGCTGGGCAGGAAACAGAGTCCAGTGAACTTCTACAAACCTTAAACAACTGCAGTTGGCTGGGATTCAGCATATGAGACGGACCAAGGTTCAGGCTGATTTATTTTATCTGGAATTGTTTCACATCTCTGGATGTAATGTGTGGGGTTGGCTCCCGCTCCAAAAGCAAGTGGTCTTCTGAAGAAGGCTTTCAAGACGATCTCATTTATCGTAGTGCAGCATTTGCCTTCTCCACATTCAGAAATTTGGAACGAATTCCCTGTATGACATAGCATTTAATGAGTTTGTCTCCT
Organism: Lanius collurio; assembly: GCA_020086605.1. Lineage (NCBI taxonomy): Eukaryota > Metazoa > Chordata > Aves > Passeriformes > Laniidae > Lanius > Lanius collurio. Next base: position 44,518,360 of record JACBWW010000003.1, read on the forward strand.
GAATTCTGCAAAGCATTTCAAATACTTTGATGGCATTTTCTCTTTAGTAATTAATGTCTTATCAGTGAGTTTTGCAGAGAACAATGGCTTGATTCTCCTTCAACGCTGTTTTACATCTCTGTAGTGTCATTGACTACAAATGAGTTACTCCTGCTTCACACAGGGGGAGATGAGAATTAAGACCTTAAGCCTACTAGTATTTAATCACATGCTTTGAACTAATTTTCTCTCATTCAGAATCTATCCTTTGCTTGCAGCCCTGCATAATTGCCATTTTACTATCTTAGAAAGCTGGTCATTATCAAGAACGTGTACTAACTACTCTTTGATTTAAGAAACCCGAAATGAGGGATACTCCAGCCTGGGGAAGCCCCACTCCACACTACCTCATGGCAGTAGGTGGCGGTCCTTCTCACCCGGGTACCAGACTTCCCCTGGAGACTGTTCTACAAGCTCTGAGGGACAGTGGTTATTATTTCATTTCACTCCTAATAAGCAGCCTTTTCTACATACCTGAGGAGTTTGCTATTAGACTCAAAAAATAAAGCTTGCTGCAGGAAAATGGAGTTTTTTCTCCAGCATTAAAAGTCCATCTGCATTTTCTCTTGAGAACAGCCAGACCATAGACTCTCCTTGTACTGTAGACTAATTTGTTTTGATGCTCACAGGATGTATATCCTGAAATTGGAATAAATATGCTGAAACATGCATGACCTGGACACATCTTTAATTCTTTTGGCTCTGGATCCAGTTCCATCCTGAAAAGGTAAAAGCAACACCAACAGAGCGAGAAACAGAAATGCAAAAAAAAACCAGATAGCTGTGATGATGCTCATTTGCTATTGGAATATATATTTATTTAAAATATTTTTATATCTGAACAATGAAGTAGGAGCAGGCAAGACGTAGCAGATACTGTTTTAAAATATTTTCATTAATTGCACACAAATCTGGACTAACTTAAGCGTGTTCTGTGAATTAAATGGGCAAGTACTTCAGGATCTGTTTACTCCCATAAGTTAGGAGGTGATAAGTGGTGTCAGCTAATTCTGGTGGAATCTTAAATGTCTGCAAGCATTACTCATATAGGTACAGATTTTCAGGCCCAGACACTAGAAATTAGTTAAATGGGAGATGTTGGGCATTATATATTAAGAACAACATTAAGAAAACCTTTGCTATAAAAACATTTAAGCTACAAAACAAAGTGCTTGAAGTTGAAAAACGTCAAAATTAAGGCTGTCCTTGCAACTAATGCTTTATGATACCATCTTTAATTATAATTGTCACTGTCATTGTCTCCATAGCTTTAAATTTCTGCAACAAAATACTGCTTGGATCTCACTGCTGCATGGATCTTACTGACAACATTATCTCTCACTAAAAAGCCTATTATTTATACTGATCAGACAGTGCAGAGCATTGGGGCCAACAGACATCTTGCCTTTGCTATTTGCTGACAGCAAAGGAAGATGGTGCCTTACCTCTGGTAGTGTAATTTCAAGGTCTGGAGGAGAGCACAGTTGTTCAATGATGGACAGTTATCATCTTGTCTTGGTCAGGACTGCATCCTTACCTTTCTCCTCCTCCCAACCACTCCAGACACTGCATGGTCCTGCTTTCCTCCCTTGCTGCCCCCATGGGTACTACCTACCTAGGGTCTGATGTCCTGGCATTTGCCCCACTGTGCCGACGTCTCCCTCCACCCTCTGTCCCATCCTTCTTCCTCCCCATACCCCCCCTCCCATATCCTCTCTATTCTTATTCTTCTTCAGTCTCCAAGTCTTATAACCATTGACCTTCTCTTTACTGCTCCCCTCTCTTCCCCCTTGCTGCACAGGCACACACAGCAGACCTTGTCTCACAGGTGCCAACAGGAACTCTACAGCCAGCCCTTTTATTTGGAGACCAAGCAAAGAAGGATTTCTGTGGTTCTGGAACATCTGGCCTAGATGGGATTTTTAGATGTCAGAATTTAACAAGCCTGTACTGAGCATGTACAAACTGCAAAGAGAGTAACACTTAGACATGGTACAAAGCTGGGAATAATTTCCCAAATGTGTTGAAAAGAAAATTTCTGGTGTTCAGTTGACTCATTTTGCCAAATTTTTGTGCTTTCCTCCCATGCATGGAGGAAAAACATTTTCTTGGGGAAATAGTGGAGGGAATTTGGATTACCATAGACAAAATAACATACTTTCTCCTAACCTTGCTCTTGGAAACCGATACACCATTCTTGATAAAACTTGCAAAACAAAAATAAAATGAAACAAATGAAGTCAGCTGGATGTTGATGCCCAGTATAGGAAATTTCAGCTTGATGCATTAAACTTTGGCAAATGTATAAGCAACTGACAACAAGATATAATAATGAAAAAGTGTTGGGCAATCATCGCACCTCTAATTCATAACTCCCACACATTTTAAGATAATGAAAATTACTCCTGTTCATCAGGAATTGAATAGATGCCTCTGTTATTACTTGTATTATTCAGTTAGCAACAGCAGCCAAATGTATGTCTAACTTTCATTAACTTGAGCAGTATACCTTGCAGTATTGAAATCTATTTCAATTCAACCCTTCTGTATTTTTCTCCTGATGTACTGCATACAAACCTTAACCATGATATGATCTTACTGGGATAATAAACTAAATCAACAATGCATTTCATTTGCAGAGATCATCACATATGAGACACTTTCAGGTATGCAAATGTCTCAGGCAAATATTGAGCCATGGCTCTAAATGGAACTTGCAGAGATAAAGAAATATCTTTTCTATTTTAAAGGTACATTTTGTCCTAATAAAAAAAAAAAAGGGCAATAGCCTTTGCTAGAATTGTCAGAGTGGTAAATTTTACCCTGTTCAGGAGGCCAGCACAAAGTGACACTGAGTTTCTTACAGCCATTAATCTCCAAAGACAAAGCTTCTGTACCCAGGACAGAAGTAGGTTTTGCCCAGGTTTCATAATTTTTTGGTAGTTCTAGCTGTCAGCATTGTGTCATTCACTTTACTTATGGTCCTTGGTAGGCATCTCCCCTGGAAAAGAGATCAGCAAGGCACTTGGGGCACGTATGTTACATCTAAAAGATTCCGCGAGTCTGAATGAATAGCAGGGGACGTGCCCTACTCCAGGAGTGCTGCCAAAGCTGGACTTCAGTGCCAGGTGTAAAGGCCACCTTTGAAACCAGATGAATGACTGGTTCAGGTGTTCCCCTCTAGGTAGGGGTCAGGACTTCCCAAAAGTAACTCTCCTGGAAAGCTGGCTGACCCCATTCTCAATGAGCACAGAAGACTCCAGATCCCCCTGCTGTCCTGCACATCCCCCTCTACATCCCCTCAGTGGAGCGAAGCCCCCAGCCTGGGTGCTCGTCCTGGTCTCTTTGCATTGATACTCATGCCTTTTGTTGCACAGTGACAAACACAAACCAGCCCCATCTGCAGGCTACTTCTGGACTGTTTCACCCAACCCTCCATCTCATAGAAGGCTGCTGCTTGTGCTTTGCCTTTAATGCCAGCCTTTTATTTTTCTTATTACATCTCCCTGCCACTACACTTCTCCATGAAAAATGAACAAAAAAAAGTTCTGTCAGCTGCATGTTTCTGTTGTCAGTTGTCGCAGGCCAAGCTCAGACTTTCTGCTGCATTCATATAAAGCCCAGCATTATAAACCACCTTATAAACCCCATACAGCCCAGTTGTGCAGCCCCAGTGGTGCCACAGCAGACACAACAAGCACTGGTTGCTCAGCAATGCCCTTAGCTCCAGCTGCGCTGTTGTTTCAGCTATCAGGGATGCCTGGTTTTGTGCAGACATGTTTTTTACTTCATATCTAACCAAAATAAAACTATAGATACAATAAAAATTAAACAACCTGCATATGTCTGTGATTCAGAACCGCATAGCAAAAGAGGCCTCTGGATCAAACAGAAGCAAGCATGTCCTAGGGTATTTTGGGGATGCTTAGAAGAGCTACCCTTTAGAATAAGAGCCTGTTGAGGAAGGATGCATGTTCATGTAATTACACTGTTAAGACCTGATGCAGAAAAGAATCATTCACTGACACGTTGCCAAAAACTGCTGGCACTTCTCCTGTGGTTCAATGGCCCCATGAGAACCAGTCCCATCCTATCACATCCCTGAATTCAGACTATAATACAGAAATGAACACAACTGCACTTACAAATATTACAGACATTTTTACAGAAGAGATGAGCAGTTCTCAAATTGTTCTTAAATTAGAAGCATAAAAATTTGGAAGTTTGGGGATGTGGTAATAAATCCTTTTAAAGTGTCTTACCAAAACATTTTAGCAAGTTTTTTTCAGATCATTGCCAGTGTGAGTTCAAATAGATTTATCGTCAGCTGCTTTCTTCCTTTTCACAGGTTCTGTCCCACTTTGAATAAGTTATTTGAGAAATTTGCCACTTCTTATGATCTTTGAATGTGATGCCAAGGCTATCCCATTCTGGGCACAAATAAAACCATCAGTCATTTACATAACAAACAGCTCTGGCCAACACCACCTTGTCATCCACTGCAGTGTGAGGTTCAGAGCTGTGGGCCAAGCGTTCTCAACCACAACTTGTACTATTGAACAAATCTTAATAGAGAAATGGCATGATTAGGAACTCTCCTCCCCATGTAGACCTCTTTCCTTGGCGCTGCTCGTTGTGCGAGTCACCTGCAGGATTGGCCATGCAAAAATGAATGCTTGGGAAGCACTCAAAAAATTGTGATGCATCCTTATCCTTAATGGTGCTTTGGCAGCGAGAGGCTGGAAAACTTTCTCCCAAGATTTTCCAACTTGCTTTTTTGCAGAGCTCCCATGTATTTCTAACCAGGACGCTTCCCTAAAATTCCAGTAACTTTCCCCTTAAGAGAGACCCAAAATTGAACTTTCAAATTTGGGTGGACAACTGGGGTTTTTCTGTAGTTGATAACCACACAGGACACGCTACACATGAGGTTCTCTTGCATTCTTTCATCAAATAACATATTTCGAAAAAAAATGGCCTTTGGTGAAGTTTGTCTCAGTCCCACCTGAATCCCACTCCTGCCTGGTTTGACTCAATTTCAGGGTACTGACTGGGTGGCCTGTGTCCATTGGAGGGCTGGAGGGACTCAGGGTGACACAGAGGCAACACGGTGAACACTGCCTAACAATCTGCGTAGGAAATGCCCAGGCCTGCAGCTGCTTCTCCACGGGACCACATGAGGAAATGCTCGTAGTGCTGTACGGTGCTCCCAGCCAGAAGACTCAGGAGAGTGGGGAGGGAGTAAGTGGAACCCAAGACAATATTTTTTTAATTTCTGTGAACTAAAAGGGTTATTTGTTTTCTAGTCTTTAATCCTCACACTCATTTTTATCTTTTCAAATCATCTGTCTGGCTTCCAATCTTTAGTTCTCCTCCTTCTAGCATTAATTTGTGTGTTTATCTTCATGTTTGGCATCAGATATCGTCCACACAGAGGCTTAAGAATTTGTGTAAGCCTTTGGAGGTTCTGCAGGTCTTAGCCCCAGATCCTTCAAGGGCACTGCCCATACGTACATTGGCGGTCCATGAGGAGCCCATTTGTTACCATCATCTTTGCCTG
>JACBWW010000003.1:44528956-44568789 GCA_020086605.1 Lanius collurio
CAGAGCACCCTGCCGCCCTCCAGCGAACCTTGGCCGAAGTTTGCCGCGACGACCCAGCCTCCAGCCGGCCCCGTAGCTCCCCCGGTGCCTCTTTCCCTGCCTCCCCGGAGGAGGGGCGGCTGCCCGGCGGCCGCGGGTCGCCCGAGGGGCCGCGGCGCGGGGCTGGGTGCGGGAGATGGGATTGTACCCGTCCCGGACCAGCGCCGAGCGGCCGCCCGAGGACATCGCCGCCTTCCCCGGTTCCGCGGGCGGTGGGGCGGCAGCGTCCCTTGCAAAATCCGCCCTTCACGGCCCCTTGCTAAAAAGAGAAAAAAGGCAGTGACTATGCTTGGCTGCGCGGGTCAGGACCTCCCGGACCCCTCAGACATAAGGCGCTGCGCACCTCCCGGCCAGCCCCCGGTCCCGGCTCCGCGGAGCCCGAGCCTGCTGCGGACCCGGCCGGCCCTTCCCCGTGGGCTTCCCGCGAGGTGCTCGGGATAATGCCGCTGTTTACACTTTTTCCGCGCCAGCAGTGTATTCGCTAACCGGGCCCTCTGCTTAATGCAATTAGCTCTGTTGCCGGGATTTGTACCTCTGGGAAAGCCTCTCTCCGGCGAACGCTCCCACCCTTTCACGGCAGGAGCCGCCGAGGGCCGGCCAGAGGGTTTTGGTCTTTTCCATCTGTGGATCTGAGATTGTCTTGAGGGAAGGGATATGCAAATGACACTGATGCAGTGTTTGGGCAAATATTAGGAAATGATAAATTGAGGTTTCAATACGAAATTAAAAAAATACCATGGCAGTTTAATCCAATTAAAATGAGCCGCTTCACTGAACTAAATAATGTCACTAACTTGGGTTAACTTTTGAAGTTCTCTAGCTATTGTATAAATTAGCCAAGTCACAGCCTTCATGAAATCTGGCTCATCATTAGGGATTTCTAAGGATACAATTGTAAAACACTTCTCTTAAAGACTGATTAAAAAAGGGTTGGGTAGAACAGTGACTCTTGTTTCCACTAAGTTTAACTGTGCTACAGAACCATCCTTGGCTAATGAGGTACAATATAATTTTATGGAAATCCTGTTAGTACAAAATTCTCTGATGGTGGAGTAGCTATTAAACTGCCACAGTAATTAGTAAAATATTAAGTTTGATGGGCTTTTGCCTTAGGATGAACACACTGTGGCGGTGTAAGGTAGGTTGTTGGGGCATACCCGGGGCAGTGGGGAGACTGAGGTGGGGGCAGCCTGCCTGGCTCTGCTGCACTGCCCTTACTACTGCCAGAAAGTTGTGGAGGGGCTGGGAAAATTAAAGGAGGTTGGTGTTTTTCCTTTTTTTTTTCACCTTCCTTCTTTTTCCTCTAACTGTGCCTGACAGCAGCTTCGTGGTCCCTAAAGATAGGATTTTGTAGACCAGTCTGTGGGAAAAGACAGATGCCAAATCTCTTTTCTCTGCAGAAGTCTGTCCTTGTCATAAGAGGAATTCTGTACAGATGCTTAAAAAGCTCCTCTGAGCTCTCCAGAGCACTGTCAAGTGGATTTAGCTCTGAATTTCTTCCTGTTTTTAGATTCTACTATTTGTTATCATTAGCTAGGCAAAGCCATAAGGTAACACTCTTGTTTGTGATGAAGTAAATTATCTATGAGTCTTTTAAGTAGAGGAGGGGGAAGCTGCAGCAGATTTTGTTTCTTAAAGCAGCAAGTTCCCTATGTTTGGTCCACATAACCAGCAAACATTCTTATTGGGGTGGGCCAAGTAGATGTTAGCACTGTGTCAAGAATGTCCTGGAAGTGAGACCTGCCACTGAACCACGGTAATGGTCTGTCGGTGCTGGGTGCGTGCTTCATGTGCCCTGACATGGGCTGTGGCACCGCAGCTGTGCTCTGCTGTGCCAGCGGTCCCAGGGGAGCAGCTGCTTCAGGACGGGGCTGTGATGGAGAGGGTGAGAGGGAGCCTGACCTGTTAGTGCCAGCCTGCACATGGTGGCAAGCGTTACCCGTGCCAAAGCTGGTGGAGTGCAGCCACGGCTTTCCAAGTGGTGCACTGTGCAGTGAGACATCAGATGACAGTGGGGTCTTGTAACCTGTGTGGGTGTGCACGGACATGGGGGATTCACCCAGGCTTGTCTGAATGGTAAAGAAATGTGCTTTCTAGCTACCTTGAAAGTTTCTTGGTTTGCTTATGCAAGATAGAAAGACAGTGACATGAAACTGCTGGTAAGAAAAGAAAATTCTGTGAGTGAGAGGCCTGATGTGTCTTTTAAAAGGCTGAGCCCAGTCCTAATGATGCTGGGAGTCAGCTTTTGCTGATTTTAATAGCACCAGAGAGCAGTGCCAAGCATCCAGCTGTAGTTGTCAGCTCCCATTTGGAAGAGGTTGATAAACCTTTCTGTTCCGTTCTAGTTTGCAACAGTGGGACGAATGGTTTTCCGGAGCTTGTGTGACAGTCTGAGCCTCTCTGCACGCCCAAGTGCACACTGAGAAACTTTGCTGGCTAGCAGGTAGTGCTGCATACTGCAGTCTTATGGGTGCTGCTCTCCTCACAAATGGTTAATTCCATCTTTCTTTGGGAAGATTGTGGAGACTGGAGACTGCTTCGCGTCAGCAATGCATGTATGTGGGGCTGGGTTTAGGACTTTCAGTGAAATAGATTGTCGGGGCATCACCTGAAAGGTCTTTCTGTTTCTTGTGTAAGCATCTGACCGCTGAGTTGTTGGCATAAATGTAATTATTGAAAGATGATCCAAGGGTAATATTCGGTATATTTTTCAGAAGTATTTAGTATTTGAGACGCATGATGCTGTAATTTTCCTACATTTGTTTCTAATGGTTACTTTAGTTTTGGAATTTGGAAAATTGATAGTGTGTTGGAGAGGAGGGATTTTTTTTTGAAAAAGGCGGTTAGACTTCAGAAGTAGTAATTAGAGAAGAAGAAGGGCTGAAGAGATAGCTGATATTTAGATTTATATGCTGTGTGTTTCTCCTGTGTTTGTTAAATTTGTGTTGTCAAATAAATTCCAAAGAAAGGAGGAAACCTTTTCAGTCTTGATTTATTTCTGTCCACCTCCAATTTACATATACTTTTCCTTCTCACGTAATAAATGTTCATCCATTGCTTTTTTGTGGTTTTGCTACACCTGGAATCTGCCATGGCTGCTTCTCTTGCTCTGACTGAACTTCTAGGTTCTGCCATCCAGCAGCTGGCTGCACTGCCATGCACTGGAAATTCTGGGGAGCTCGGGCATTTGCCACTAGTGTCGGGTATTACAGCCACCTCTTAGGTGAATGTTCTCAGGAGCCACTTTCTGGAAATGGATTTCTCTCTCATGTTAGATTACCTTTTAAAAATTAAAGAACAGATGAATCTTGACCCAAGATCAAACACCAAAGTTCCTCTTTTTAGCATCTTAGCCCTGAGGTCTACATTGGAACTGACTTATTGAGGCCTAAAGTGCAGAGATGTTTTCTCTGCATTTTTTACTAGATCTTTATCAAGGAAGTAGATGAGAACATTGTCTTCAGGAACAAGTTAGGACAAATATCTTAGGGTTTGAAGTTGGGTGCTGGGGATTCTGGTTCTTGGGCAGGTAACACCTCTGTGGTAGGTTTGAGACAATTACTGCAGCTAATGGGTGAAGATGATGGACTTTGGAGAGTGCACAGTAAGTCTGGCATTTGCTTGGAGATTTGGTGGCTCTGAGGTCCTAAGTTAAGTGTAATCTCAGGATGACAAGATAAAGGCCTAATTTCTTGACTGGTAGAGGTGCAAGTTATGAGAATTCATATGTCAAACACACAGCCATGATCTGATGCCTCCGGGGGAATGGTGGAGAGCTACCTGCCATCCTCAGTGGGAAACATGGCATTTTGGCAGGGTGTCCTGAGCTTGGTGAAGAGCCTGCAGGGGAGTCAGTCATTTGCAGAGCTCTCTATTTGCACTGCTCTTTATGGCAAGTTGTCGTTATAAAATGTCAAGCAGAGGCATTTATTAATTGCATTTTCTCACCAAACTGACTTCTGCCATAGAGCAGTTTAAACATTTTGCTTATGGCAAAGAATTTCAGGCTTTAGTAAGGCTCAACAACTGAACAAAGAGCTCTTGTCTAGTTAGGGAGAAGTGCTCTTTTGTCTTCTGAACAGATTTGACAGACTATGATTTTTAACATAAATGTTGTGTTTGAGATTGGCAAGCTTATTTGAGGCCTCATATAAGACCCTGCTTGAATCTGAGTCATAAAGATGCCCTCTGTGCTGCCGCATTTGAGAGAGGATGCACAAGTCATGAGCAAATGATTTGGTCCACATTCGAGTCACTTTGCAGTTGGTGGTGTAGGAAGCATGAGGGAATTACTGGAGGCTGTTCTGTGAACAGCTTGTTGTTTGGTTATCTTCAGTTCATGCTTACAAGATGGTAATAAATTTCTATCTATAATCTTTCCAGGACTAGGTTTTTATTTGTAGGTTACATGACACTATTCAGTGATTTGGGAACATGATTTCTCCTGGCCACATTGAAGTATAATTTGCAATCTCTTGAGTACAGATTGCATTAGTGTTTGACCCTGTAATAATGACAGTTCTCTTATATGTTGTTTTCTTGATTAGCTCAGCCCTGGGGGATGCTTTCAAAAGCATACTAGAAATTTAGGCAGAAATACAGAATACGTGTAATCCTCAAAAGTACTGGAATACTGATTGCAGTAGAAGACAACATAGCGTTTAACAACCATTAACAACAAGTGCATTTGTGCTGAGCAAATTATTTTTGTTGATGTCTCAAGCAGGGGTTTCATTTAAAGTGAAATAATGACTAATAGGGTGGTGATGAATCTGCAGAAATTGGCCTTGTCTGTAGATCGGCTATTAGAGTGTGGTGTCATATAAGCCATGCTTAACCTAAAGCCTGAGCTGGACACTCCATCTGAAATCACTATTTTTAGTTTATATATAAACAACTTCTTCAGAAATATCCCTTCTAAGCTAAATTGTTTTGTTCCCAAGGTGAATTGATTTGGGAAAGTTCAAATAAAAACCTGTTTGGCTGTGTTTGAGTTGTGAGCATGAAGATAAATACATTGTACTTTTATTAATAGTAAGGAGACAAAGGGGCTTGCAGAAGGTCAAACAGCCTGTGGTATACACAAGAGCAGAATCAAAATGTTCAGAAGCCAGCACTGTGATTAACAACCAGAATATATTGTCTGTATTTAAATATTATGTTGTCAGATGTGTTTTGTTCCTGTTTGATTAACCATACATAATAAAGCATAATTTTCTCTAGAGGTGCTTCCACATTAGTGAAAGTCACTTGTCACCTTTCAGATCAGTGTGAAGTGACCCATCTCTGTTATTAGAAGTGTATTTCAGAACTGTGATTGTCTGTGTGGACTGAGAGGACTGACTTTCACAGAGCTGTAGGAAAGAGTGCTGCCAAAGTAATATAGCCTGGGAGATGAAATACTTCCCAGGGAGCAGTTGGGTGCATGACCAGTGTAGCCTCAAGACTAAGGATGTTTCAATAGAGAATGAAATATATATCATACTTGCTGCCACATGAATGAATAACCCAATCAGGTCTCCCCCCTCCCACCTTTGAAGGGATCCTTTCTGGTATGTCTGCTTCTGTCCTTCCTTTAATTATACAAGTAGAAGCAAGCTTTCTCCTTCTCTGGGCTGAGCTGCATCAATTCCAGCTGTGTTGATTCTTCAGTGTATGCAGGAATGGCTGGCTGGACATGGTACCTGCAGGGCACAGCCAAACCCCCCGCACTTGATATGTTTTGGCTTTAAGAGCTGAGTCCTGTTTGCTTTTTGGACTGGGGTCTGCAGGGGAAGGCTAGAAATGGGTTTGAATACATGCTGTGTGTTGCAGGCTGTGGAGATGAGAGATGTCCAGGAGACAGATTCTTTCTTTCCCAGGTTGTTTATCTGTGCTCACTCTGGATACGGAGATTCCAGAATCAGTGTGTGGCTTAAACTGATTACCAGGTGAAAGCATCCACAAAGCCTTTCCATTCAAATCCTTTTCAAGTGCAGTTCCACGTTCAAATATGCAGTTACTGAGGTGTGACATTAATTGTGTTTTTATTATTTGAAATGAAAACCTGCAAGGGAAGCAAAGTGGAAAGGTGGTGATAGTTCAAAGTAATGGGAACACACCATCTTTGGGATGGCCAGAAATGGAGCTTCCATTGAATATAAATTTGTGACATTGTATAAATATAGATATGTCTTAGTCCTATAAAAATAATGTACTATTCCTACAGCAAAAATAGGCATAAGCTAATGCTGCTGAGAAGCAGATTCTGAGGATTTTTGTGGAACATGGATTGCAAAACCTTCAAGGTGCTGTCCTGGCTGTGGGACTGAATCTTCTCCCATTTGGGAGCTCAGAGGCACTTGGTACTTGCCACTGGTGACGATGCAAGCACGAAGGAAAGTGTTTGTCCATCTAGGAGATAGAGCAACCATGAAGAGGGTGTGTGAAATTTGGTTGTGTTAGTTATGGCTTGTGTAAATGTCATTGAGAGAAGGTGTAAAGTTCTCAGGAACTGCTGAGGCAGTGATCGAAGTTTGAAGATTAATGCTTTAGAATAATTGGTAGCTTAAGCATCGATAGCATCTGCAACTCACAAATCTCATTTCTCCATGGTAGAACAAGAGCAATGGCTAGTCCTGGAGATAGACAGGAAAAGTTATTAAAGTGCCATGTATATATTCTGAATTCTTGTCTTTGGTGAAAGTGTGTATGATTTTCCAGACATGTGCTCTTTGCTTATTACTCATCTATGAAGGCTGATTTTTTTTTGAATGGGACATCTAAAATGTCATGAAATGAAACCTCTTGGGGTACCTTTGAAATTACATGTTCACAGAGACTATCTTCCACAGAACATTCAGCACTGACCCATCTCCAGCTTTCCAGCTCTAACTTGGAAGGTCTTTGAAACTTTGTGCGTGTATATGTTTTGTATAGAACTTTATTCTATATAGAGCTCTATTTTACATATATTTAAATTTTTTTTTTACTGTTGTATGTGTGTCTTTCAAGTGTCAGAAGAAGAAGAATATGCCCCACAGAATATGCTTCTCAGTTAAATAAACACAACAAAATTGCTCTCAGGATTGTGTTAATAATTTTCTTGGCCTGAATTAGTTTGGAAGGAGCAGCCTCTCTGACCTTACTTACCAGGAAAAAAAAGCCTTAAACAGAAGATGTTCTATCCAATTGTTTTTTTCTTGTTTCTTCACTTGTGATTTAATACAGCAGTTTCATAAATTTTCTCCTATGCATATGATTTGATCCTCAGTAGCTCCCATAGGTGCTTTTGGTTTGATTCTCCAGCACAGCCATTTCTCTGCTGTCAAAGCCTTGATACGGGTACAGGCATAGTCATTGCTGCAAAATGTGAACGAATTGGAAAATTTTGGGTCTAAGGAGAAAAACTGGGAATAGCTGACCTGACCTGACCAGGCTTGGGAGGTCCCACTGGAGCTGCTGTGTTCTGAATGGACCCTTGGCTCAGCAGAAATTTTTTGTCCATGTCACAACTGAATTTGCTTTTTTATTGCTTTTGACCGAAATACTTCAGTGGATGTGTCTGTCTGTCTGCTTCATGGAAGCATGACAGATGTCTCCAGAAATTTCCAGAGAGTTTGGCAGTGACGAAGCCCTCTGGCAAACCATGAGATGGTTTTTGCTGTTCTGGTAGGAGCTGCGGTCCTTCCTGCAGAGCAGCACAGAGCATCCATTAGTGTGCGGAGGGAAGGAATGGCATGAAGGCGTTGGGAGAAGGAAAAAGTCTGCTGACTATCAAAAGATACATCATTTAACAGCTTTAAATAATGAGGACCCTGATTTTTGTTTGGATAATGTTTTAACATCTCAGTCTTGCTTCATGGTCTGACTGTGCAGGGTTTGAGGCTGGGGAGAGTAGATTCCGTGGCCACCTGTTAAAAACAGACTTACTCCTTGAAGTGTGCAGGTGCTGGAGGAGACAGGGCCTTGAAGTTGACTACTTGTCTCCTGTCATGCTGCCTATTGCAAATGTTTTTCTCTCTTGTGCTGTCTAACCCAACCATCTGTGCCCTGTTGAAGAACAGGTCTGTGTCTGCAAGGGGGATCTCTTTGCCTTTGGTGGGGCTCAGGCTCAGCAATACATAGCCTTTCTGCTGTGGTGGAGAGGCAGTCATGTGCCCACGCCACCGTGCTGGGGCTCCCTGATGGAGGGAACTTCTGAGCTCCTGGTAACACCGAGTATTGGATCCAAATGAGACAGTACTCTTACCAGTATTGCTGTGATGAAAATGCCACTTCTTGTCTGTTTCACAACTGTAGAGCATTAGAAAAGAGAAATTATCTTTCTTTTGTTTTAGTTCTTACAGTAATTCACAACCTGAAAGGCTTATCGTACCCCTGGCTGGTTTGGCTTTTGTGCTTATATTAATGTTGCTTGACTGTATCACTCCTATTTAACCAAAAGCTGGTGACTTGGCATCTGAATGTAGGTCTCTTCTGGTGAACACCTGGAATTGATCTTCTGCCTGGTGGCATAAACATAATAGTGATGTAGATTTTCTGATACTGTTTTTTGAGAACCGTGGATGTTGTCTGTGGGTTAAAGAAGTTTTCTGGGTTTGTGAATATTTTGTAATGCTACTGACTTTGTGTCAGCTTCTTTTTTTTTTTTTTTTTTGAGTTCTTCCTCTGACCCTCTCTGTCTGCCCTGATAGAATTAGGAAGCTTTACGTTATGACAGAAAAATCCCCAAACCTTACTTTGGGGAAAAAAAATGTGATGGTTTTATAAAGTACAGGTAGGAATCTCTGTGATGCTTCTTTGCCATTTCTTCTTCTTTGACATAACATCTGAAGCTTGTCTCCTCTAGTTTACATGGGTAAATGTATTTGAATTCAGGAAGCTCTGGAAGACTGAGGAAAAAACTTCTGGCATACACTGTCAGTCCTAAAGTAGGTAGGATGCCTTGTCATGAAGGTTGTTGCTTTACAGACAGTCAGGGCTGGCACAGTTCCCACGTAGTGAAGTTGCTCACATGGCATTTCTGTATTTGTGGTCAGAGATGAAGGGGTCCTAAGGAAGGATTAGCAAGAGTATTTTGGGTGATTTCTCTGTGGCTTCCTAGAGATGCACAGAAAAAGCTAATCTCTCTCTCGCTCGCTCTCTTGTTATTCAATTCAGCTAATCTAATTGGAAAACCTCCTTAGAGCAGTCTTTGGCAGCTAGCTGTAGCAGCTGTACAATTAGTAGTGTCACCTAACAGGAGAGCTAAACAAGGAGCAGTAGGAAACTGGAGTAGGATGTTTCGGTGTATCTTAACAACCCTCCCAAGGACCAAGCTTGCTAGAGTGAATTCAGCTGCGAATTTTAAGAGATAAAAAAAACCCAGGAGAAGTTTGAATTTTCAAAGACTTAAAATTCTGCATGACTTCATGAAGTAGTTTTGAGGTTTGAGCATTGTGGTTGGTTATTTACAAATTGATTTATTAATGAAAATTTACACGACCGTGGCTGGGTATGGGACTGGTGGGCTCTATTGCCCATTCCTCAGGGTATGAGAGGTAAAGCTGAACAAGGAAGAGGTGTATAATTAACTGCCTCATATATCTGGGGACATTTCTTTGACCTTTGCCCTCTCAGCTTGGCTACTGGACTGTGTTTTATTTAGGGAGTGCCCTGAAGACCATCAAGAGAAAGAAGGAGGTGTCATAGAGGAGAGCATCAGCCCCATCAGGAGGTGGTGGAGCCATTGGCAGTGATGTTCCCTGGTTGCACTGTCCAGGGCTGTGCGTAGGCAGAGGCAGGTTTGCATTTGAATCACCAGCTTGGCACTTCACAGCTTCACATCACTGATTACTGAGATGCTAATGCCATTTAGCCATATCTGTATATTCAGGGAGCATTTAGATAAGAGTATATGTGGGGCAAGTAATGATTTAGCAATCTGTGTGGATACATGATTGTCATATTTGAAGTGTGTGACCAGTGGTTATAAAGGTTAGGTTTTAGAAGTGCTGTTAACCAAGTGGCATATGTCAGGGACTGGAAAATCTAGGTTATTTCTAATTATCCACAGGTGGAGAGGGAAGCAGCAATGCACAATACCAATAATAATTATCAGCAGTATAGAAGTTCATCTCTTAAGCTGTTGGGTGTAATGCACTGAAAAGTATTTGATCTGGAGTCTGGCACAGCCTTCACATGGAGCCGTTCAAAGGCGTCCTGACCTAATTTTGCTGCGGAAGTGTGTGAGTCTTTCTTGTTCCCCTAATTTCTTGCAGAAGGTTTCAGTGATAAAGTCTTCATCCTCTACACATGCATATATTTTACTGCAGAGCTTTTGAATAAAAGCAGCCCTTGCAGGACAGGTGGTAAATATAGTACTCAGCTTAACAGAAGAGATGTTCAGTTTGTCAGAGACATGTTCTCCTGTGTTTTGCAGTTGTCAATTAGCTTTCCTTGAGACTTCTTTTTATTTGCTGGATCTTTTTGTGATTGATTACAAAGTCTGAAGTTCAGTGCTGGCTCTCTGTTCTGTGAGTAAAGGCTTCGTATTATGCTGAACTTCTATTTTAGCGAAAACCTCTAAAATTCAAAGCAGCTCATGAATAAAGTTTGCTTTCTTTTCAAGGGAAATCATTAAATTATAAGGCATTGTCCATATAGCTATGTAAATTTATCAGTTAAAGCATAAGTTCTTTGACTTTCCTCTGCATAAATCAAAGCACATATAATGACATGTCTTGATGGACTTTTGTCTTCAAAAGAAAATGGGGAGAAAACAGGTTTATTTTTCAACAGTGGCAAAATAGAGTGTACTGCAGGGATGGGTAGTGCTCTGTGTTACTGTCTGTGTTGATGTAGACTGTTTTTATCAGAAGATAAAAAACAAAGCAACACAAACGGAAAGCTTTTAAATTCTGCCTGACCTGTCACTCGTACAATTTCTCGTGCCATTATCACCGTGGTGGTGTAAGAGTACCAGTTTCCTACCAGAAGTGTTGCTTTTTGTTCAGTATGGGGTGTTTTAACTTGTGCTAGTGATATTTCTGAGCAATACTGCACAGTACATGGTAACTATAGTGCACTTTAGTTGTAATTTATACCTTAAGTTACTTATTTGTTCTTTTTCTTTGCAATCTGTTGTGTTTCCAACCTCATTAGACTGATTTTTTTCTTTCCCTGCTGCTGCTTTTGTGCTATCAGGCACAAAAGGTAACTGTTAGCATTGGCACTGCTCTTCAGTCTCATGTTGCAAGTACAAGATCCAAGAGCAGAAGAAAAGGTAGATGAAAAACTGGGCCAGCTCTGGGCCTTTGCCCACTCTCAGGAATCCTTCTGCTCACTCAGCTCGCAGCAGTGAGAAAGAGAGAGTGGGGAGGAGCTGGTTGTGAGTGACCAAAGTATTGGCAGAGCTGTTGGCAGGAAGGGGATGCTGGACTGCTGACATGTCTTGGCCAGACCTTAATTAAAGGAAAAACCTGGAGGTGACTGGTTTGGGCTGGAAAAGAGTTGCTGTATCAGGGATGCTAATTCCATCTTTGACTCGTCAGCTATGTCTGTTTGACAGCGCTGGAGCACACAAACCAAGCGTTTAAGCAGACATTGATGATTTGAGCACTGCATCCCTCATCCCCTTTGCTTTTTGGAAAGTGAGTGTGTAGAGCCAAAAGTTGCAGCTTGGCATTTCTCTCTGTTCTTTGGATTTTCTTGGAAGACTTCTGTGTTCTCCTCTCTGACTGCAGAAGGATGGGTATGATGGGTGCAAATTGCTCCTCCTCTGATCTACAGCCTCACTTCAAAACTTGCTTTGTGCAAGTCACCATTTGTTTAAGTGATCAGTAACTGTGCTGCTCAAATGGAGGGGGAGCCGTCTGAAGTTGGGACTAGTTGAAGTGTCAGATTACCGAGGGCACCGTAATCAAGGTGACAGCTGCTTTCCTTATACTACACTGAAACAAAATATCCCAAACCATTCAACAGAGCCTCACTAAATACATTAACCTCAGTCCTTTTACTCTTTCCACGACTTGGTGGATTACTTAGCACTCTTGGCTAATGAAATACTGGTGTGCTAATCTCTCTCCGTGGATACAAGAGGGGAAAATGTTAATTGTTGCTACCCCAAGAGTGTGAATGTGTGCGTGAGCTAATGGCCACATTTGAGGCCCGCAGTGCAGGGAGGGAAGAGGTTTCTCCCCGAGGTGCTTGTGCTCCGGCTGGAGATGCTGAGCCTGGCACAGGGAGGGGGATTATCTGTGGCTCAGCAGCTGCCGTGTGGATGCACACGCCTCTCCATACCCTGTGCGGTGAGCAACCTGCTAACCCTGTCCCCCTCCCACCCCTTCAAGGTATTTACACTTGCCCTTAAGTAACCATTTCTTTCTTTGGCTTCCTACGCTGACACACTTTGACATACTCAGGGGTGAAAAATGGGAGGTGCCTCTTGAAATAGCCTTGATGTGCTGCACAGGAGAAGCCTTGTTTGAGGAGCAGGCTGTGAGAGTCCTGACTAAGCTCTATTTTTACCTCCCTTTTAATAATATCAGTTTATTTTATTTTGTTTTGAACAAAAACTCACGTGGGTGCCTTAGCTACAGAAAAAAGCCCCACAAAAATACCTTGCTGAGGTTTGAGTGCAGTTTATTTCCAATAATAAAGGGCAAGCCTGCATAGGGAAGAAGTTTGTGAATGAATGGCATAAATAAGACTATTAGAATATGCTGGTCCTGGGCTTTATTGTGGGACTTTGAGTAAAGTTTTGGGAATCATCATCTGGTACAAAGCCTTTTCTTAATATTCACCCCTTCAGAATTAGTGTATGGCCTGCCAGAGGCTTACTCTGAGAGCAGCTAGATGGCTGTAAACTGTGGTTTCCTTTGAGGCAGAGGGACCTTTTCTCCAGCCTCTGAGGAAGGGTCTATTGTGACCGAGAATGAGAAGAAGAGAGGTTGAACTGGGAAGCCTGAATCTGTAGAGATATCAGAGACTTGGAAATTGCAGGGGATAAAGCCAAGAATAATCTTCTAATTGCTGAGCTGCTCTGTTCAGAAAGCATAGCTTTAGCTGTTACATCCAACTGCCACAACCCCTTTCTGGTTAGGAAAGGCAAGAAGAAGGAGTGAAAGGACTCTGATAAAACCATCTGAGTCAAACTTGACTCACACAGGTCTGAAAAAGGGCACTAGGAATTTCACTGAGTGTATTTTAATAGATGGCTGTAACAGCCTGAGGCAGGTGGAGCTGCAGCAGGAGGGAAGCTGGGCAGCTTCCAGCTGCGGGGTTTGCAGGAGTCTCCTGCCTTGCTCCCTCCATGCAGCCAGCCCTCCTGGTCCACTGCACTGCTTGTGTGACTGGAAACTCACCTACCCCTGACCAAAGAGCCTCTCCGGTTTATGGAAAAGCATGTCTGTGTTACTTCATTTGTGGTCAATTACGTGAAATGTTTCCAGTGCTGAGAGTACACTCTGAGCAGTGCTGATACTCCAGTCAGGGCAAAGAAACGGGATGGGAGTTGAGTTAATGGTAGAGCGCGAACTTTGTGTTTTCTGGGTTGTAGCTGCTTGGCTGTTTCAAAGCACCTAGTTTATCCTTTTATCTTTTCTCAGTCATACCTAACGTGAACAAAGCCTGTGCTCTGCAGAGACTCTCGGAAGACATTAGTTTTGAAGTGGAGAAACTACTCAGTAGTGAGAAAGCATGAACATCTGACAAGTTTGGTACCTCTTAATTTTTGCTCATAGAAGATCTGGAGCACAAGGTGTCCCAGTAACAAATCTCCCATCAGCAGAAGACTGGGTGATGCATCCAGGCTTGCCTGGGGAACTGTTTAACCTCTGCAGGAGCATGGCTGGGGTGTGCCAAATCCCTGCTTGTGCAGCAAAGATCCCACATGCCCGTTGTCCAAATTCTTGAGGATTTTTGCTCTAAAATGTGACTAGAATCTGAAACTGTAAGGCTGACTTCTTGCATGAGGTGGCATCTTCCAGTGGAGAAGGGACAAACCAAGGAAATTAAAGAGAGAGTTGTTTCAGTAAGATTTTTTAGGACTGTTTTGTTTTCTTCTTCGTTAATTATTTTTAATCCTCTCCTGCTGGCAATGTAAGAGGCATCAGAAGAAGATAGTTTGTTCATTAGGTGTGGTGCAGAACGTACGACAACTGACCAAAATGAATAGGCTTCACTGGGTGGTCATTGAGTACATGCTCTGGAAATAACTCCTCCGTTTTCTCTTGGGGTTTGGGAAATGAAGGGAGACTTTCTTTCAGCCCTTCTGCTTATTTAAAATAATATACTGGCATGCCAAGCAGAGCAGGATTTACTTTTTTCTAATGCTGGGAGAAGAAGCCTATGATTAAGGAACTTGGGCAATCTGTGACTCCTGGTTTTCTTGTATTTTTGATGCTTGTGTTTGTATGCTAAGGTGTTCACAAAAGCATATGAAAGTGTATTTTTGGGACAGATATGAAATGGGTGACATTTTCCAAAAGAACAGTGTGTCTCTTGGCAATATCACAGTCAAACAAGTAAATATGTATGTTGGTAAGGAGCCTAATTTTGAGAGTATCTATAGAACTGACCTGTCATGCCCTCCTCACTGTGATTGCAATTCCCGGCAGTCTTGGAAATACCACAGATGTCAAATCCAAGTATTTTTTCCTCCATATTTCATTAATTTAAAATTAGTTTTTAATTCTGTGATAATGGCTGGATTGATGCATAGTAAATAAATACTCTGGATTTCTAGTAAAATCAGCACGAGTTACGGCTGAATTGGCCTTGAACTCCAGTGGTGGTGTCTCAGCACTTTCTGTGAGAAAAAGGTATCAACTTCTGTTCGCTTTTACCTCTCAGCTGAAACTGCTGCCCACAGAGCTTGTTTGGGTGTCTGTATTTCTAATGTGGGGACATCTTCCCTCAACTAATAAAAAGTGTCAAACTGCTGAAAGTTTTGTAGAGGCAATGGTGTAATGCTGTGTTACTGCTGCTGATCTCTTGTGTGTGCAGAGGGCATCGACAAAGTCAGATGGAGAGACACAAGGAAAGATAAGAGCCATAGTGTGACTGTACATGCTGAAAATCATTCTGTGACTGCTCACAACTGTTAATTAATGCTCTTCCAGAAGATTATGCATGTTTTGGAAGTGGCTGCGACAATGGGTAGGAGAGAGGCAGTTTTCCCTGAAAAGGAGGGAAAACCTTGAAGAAAATACATGTGCTGTAACTTTTGATTCCTTCTACTTTTGTTTTTGTTGGGGGTTTTGTTTTGGTTTGATTTTGTTGCATGGAAGATGTGACTACAGTCATTTCCTCACTCTGCTCTGTCCAAGAGCCGAGTGAAGCACTGATGGAGAGTGAACAGGTGCATGGCATTGTCATTCCCAGTACATGGGCCAGAAGGTGAAAGAACTGACTTCTCACAAAACACTTCCTTCATCAGGGAACGTGATAGTGTTGCAACTAATGTTGTGAGAGATGAGGGCAAAGGTAATGGTGGATTTGTTTGTGGGACTTCAGAAAGATGACCCAGGGAAGACGAGGTGCTTGTGTGTAGCTCTTGTGAAAGCAGAGGACCACCTTCACCAGGAGAGATGGGACAGAGTGGCAAGTTGTAGCTGACTGTTTGGATGGGAAAGGCACAAATGCCCCTTGTGGTATTTGACATCTGAACCGATACGAAAATGCATATGATCTGATATGGCTGTCATGGCAATACTTCAGCATAATCTAAAGAATTTCTAGCTCCTTCTGCAGCAACAGTAAATCAGTTACTACTTTGTTATGTTCATGTAAGAAGTACAATACCTGTATTTTATCAGTTTTATCTTTGAACATCTATGTTATTATTTGAGTGTATGAATTAGCCAAGTTAAAGTCTATGCATCACAGTGCATATGGTTATAACATTCTTACTTACATGGTGAAAATTAGCTAATATTTTAAATGAGCTATGAAAACTTACTTAGCTCTTACCTAATAAATATTTATTAGCTGCTAAATATCAGTCATTCATGCCTCATGAATGAGGTTCTCCAGGAGGCAGCTTCAGCTGGAAAGGCATCTCTCTTCCTGCCCTCCCTGCCCGGATCTACATGAGGCAATGTCTTTCCCACCTGCTGCTTTTTGCCTGCTGTTGGAAGGTTCCTTTTCAGTGCTTGTCCGTGGGTCTGGAGATGTGGGTATCTGGCACTTCCCAGCATTCAGAAAGGGGCCAGTTCTCCAAGGCAAATCCTTTTAGAGGTAGAATTTGTTTGTTTCTCAGGGAGGATTGAAATGGATCATCTACTCAAGTGATGCTGTGCTTTCTCCTGATGAATTTAGGTGGATATTATGCATGTCACACAGCTGAGTTTCTGAACACATTTTGCTTTTTAAAATCTGTTTTTCAGTGTCAGTAGACTCATCTCTGAAGCTTAAGCATCCAGTATTGACAGGTGTCTTTTTAGTACCAGAGAGTCTTTGTGGAGAGGGAAGTAGGAAAGCAGTACTAAAGTGAAGCATTAGTCTATTTGGAATTGCTTTTCAGCTTTAGTGTCAGAGGATATCTGGGTGTACTACAGATGCCATTTTCCAGAGCATCAGAACATGTGAATGTGTATAGAGTTGGGGCTGGAGCAGACAGGATTTTCTACAGGACAAGAAAACAGTAATTCATATGTATGTATTATGGCTGTTTGATGGCAAAGGCAAAACTCCATTTATACATGAAAGGCAGAACAAAGAGGAGCCAAAAAAAATTGGCCAGAATTGTATTGGTTTGTTTCTTAAAAAACATCAGATTAGATACAAAGTGAAAGAAAAGATCAGCCTCAAAATTTGATCTGATTTTACTATGATCAGTGAAGGCGTAGCAATCTAGCCTCAAACAACAGATTGGGATGTGTTGCTGGGTCTTTTGAAAAGAAATGATTGGTAAGTGGTAGTTTGCTCATGCATTAAGTGGCAGTTTGCTGCAGGCTTGCCTTAAGGAATCAAAGCAAGTTAGGGACTTCACTTTTTCAAATGTATGGTTCCCATTGCCCAGCAGTTCAGGGCTTTCCATGCATCAGCATGATCTGCCCGGGTTATGGAGACAGATTTAGTTATATACTTTTTACCATATAAAAACTCAATTCTTCTTACTTTATTAATTTCCTTTTCAGTCAGTGTGTTTCATGTGAGATTTTATTTCTTTTTTTTTTAAGAGACTGCAGCATATGAAACTTCGAGGATTAAAAGTAACTTTCAGGGGCCTAATTACAAGGCAGTTCTCTGCTGCATTACACTTGATTTGTAAACTGTAACTGTCACTATACAGCTGAACTTACCCTTTGAATAAAGCCTTATGTACCACCAGAGTTAATATTTAAACCACCTGCTTAAAATTGTCCACCCATTACCCAGTTACATTAAATTAGAACCTCTCATAACAATGTGAGTAGGTTCTTGTTTTATAGCATAAGCTGCTTTCCCACCCTCAGGCAGCAAACTTGAAGTATTTTAAGTCTTTTGCTTGGAAAAAAAAAATAGAGTCCAGTCCTCCAGCTGCACATGGCCATCTCAGTACCACGAAAATAGAAACCGGTGCTATCCCAAATGCATAATTCATCCGGTAGCTTGCAGGCATTCATGCAATGCAGCAAACGGCAGCGGCTCCTTCCTGAGCGTGCTGTGGGAGCACCGGGGCCGCCGTGCCTGTGCTTGTGTGCCTGCTCCCAGCTCAGACTCTTCATCTTGTGCCCAGTCAGAAAGATGATCTAAAGAGGATATGGGCAGCCTGGCAGCTTCACCAGGGCATTCAGGAACTCCTCTGCTTTTGGGGAAGTAGAGGCCGACATTGCAGCTACTTAAGTTAGGGGCAAACCTAACCTGATGTTGTCTTGGTTGAATGCAATGAAAAAAGTTGTAGGAATGAATAAATCTCAACTTTCTGGTATCTCCTGGATGAAAAGATACTGATTCAGGCTTTGTAAAACATGATTATGTTCTGAATATCTATAGGAAAAAACAGTGTTGTAAGCTATATACTGCCATATGATGTCTTTTTTTCTTCCTTCCCTCTTCCCCACAAACCAGTATTTGTTTCTTTCTCTCTATCACATCAGTGCTAGTCTAGTTACTGTCACTAAAACCAAAGAATTGGGATCCAGATAGTGCTCAGTGTTGAATATTAGAGAA
Source organism: Lanius collurio (assembly GCA_020086605.1). NCBI lineage: Eukaryota > Metazoa > Chordata > Aves > Passeriformes > Laniidae > Lanius > Lanius collurio. The sequence goes on from JACBWW010000003.1 coordinate 44,547,113, forward strand.
GTGCAGCATAAAGTAGTTCGTGTTAATAGTATCTTGTACCTTGTCTACTTCTGAGCAAAATTTACTGGAGCATTTGCTGATTTCCAGTGGGATACTTAGCACTGCTTTTACTGTTGGTTGTACCTGAGCAAATGCCATTGGCTTCTGTGAAGTTTGTGTTGTAGGAACTGGAGATCTTATTCTAGATGGGGAAAAAAAAAAAAGGATAGAGCTTTGGAGACACTCAAAGATGGAATAACCTCTGGTATAATGGAGAGTACGGAAAGGTATTGTTGTTTTTCTTAGAGAGTGAAAGCATGACAAAGATAGCTGACCTGTTACTTGTTTTGATAATAAATACATGCACATCTATTTCTCTACTACTTTGATTTATAGAGGAATAAACATTGAGCAACAAAAATAAATATGGTGTGACAGAAAAAGATAGAAGTTTAGGTGGCATCTCAGCGAAGAAAGGAAATGCTTTGAAGTACGTCATGTAAAAGTGCATTGTGACAAGCACGCAGAACTTCATTACAATGCCTTTCAAAAGAGATTTATTTTAAATAGACTTCACCAGAGTGATTCTTAAAAAAAAAATTCCTTACATGCTCACAGCTCTCTTCATTCTTCTTCCAAGCCAAACCATTTTCTGTAGCTATATCTCTGTGTGCACATAGGATGTAGATTTAGCAGAAATTCATTTATATGGGAAAGGAAGGTGCTTTGGTCATGCTCGGTCATGCACTGATAGATGCAAAGAAGTCTCATGGCTTAATGAAATTAACCTCCAAATTAAGTGGATACTTGAACTGGCAAAAGGGTATTCAGAGAATTGTGATCATCTTAATTTCCCAAGTACATCCCTAGTGCATACAGTGGGGTGGACAGCCATCGTACCTGAGCCCTGCCTGCAGCTTCCCCTGCGGCTCATGCCCCAAGCCCCGTTGTCACCTCTGCAGAGGTGGAAGAGGGATGGCTTGGAGGCTCACAGTTCTGCTGCCAGCTGTGTTCTTGCAGGGGAGCTGGGCATGTGGCTGGGAGCCCATGGCCCCTGAGCCTTTCCTCCTCTCATGCCAGGGGCTCTGGGTGGCCCTCTCATTGGCCTGTGATGGCCATGTGGGATAAGCCTGCGGGCCAGGGGCCACGGTATGGCCATGTGGCATCAGTAACTGAAGCAGACATAAATTAGGACACTTGAGGATTTCAGTCATCGAGAGAGGTTGGAATAGCAGTGATTCCTTGTGCAGGAGTCCACATCTATTAGTACATGAGCTTTGCTCTGCTGGATGATGGTCTTTATTTTGCTGGGATTTAGGAAAATCCCACTCTCTACGTGCTGAAAAAGAGTCTTTTGGTTGCATACCACTTAATACTGGTTGATCCATCACCTCACTTGTATCTCTTCAGCTTCTGATGATTGTTGACTTTTAAATAAAAATTTGTGCAACTGTGATATAGTTTGTGTTGTGACAGGTGGGCCCCTGCTGGGCCTTATGTTGAATATGTGCAGTAGGTACTCTGTCTGGAGAGGTTGGTGGTGATGTGCAGGTTAGATGGATCCCAGGTGTTATTCTTTTGTTATTCTTGCCTGTATCTCATTTTTGGACTGCTCAAGTGTTGATGATGTTAAGTAAAAAGATCGTAAGGGTTTAAAATACAAGCACTTACTTGTATGGGGACTAAAGTATTTTGGAGTTGTAAATAAGTAAGTAAAAAATAAGGAGAACTTGTATTTCAGAGCAGTTCTTTTCAGCATCAATTAAATTTTTTTTTTAAAAAGCAAATCAGATGCAATCCATGACTTAAGCACATGCTCTTAAGTTAAGCACACTGAGCAAGCCTGGATGGAGTCCCTGGTGAGACTCTTGTTGTGCATAAAGTGAGACATAAGTGCAGGCATCTGATAAAGGTCCAAATTCAGAGTCACAAGTGCAAGCTCTAATCCAAAAGTCATAGCAGGTAGAGGGCCAAAACTGATCAAATAGGTTCTTTGGAGGATTTGTTGGCTTTATTAAATTGCTCCATGAAGTGTTTTAACAGTTTTGTATTGATCCAAGACAGGCCAGAGAATGCTCTTGTCTGCTCCTTAGTTTATTTATGAATTTACAGAATAATAGAAGCAATTTAAATGTTCTGAAGGGAAGAGAGAATGGTACAAAATTCAGTATAAGCATGGAATGGTATGAACACTTGGTATAACTTTGGTATAACACTGCAACAGGTTGCTTTATTCAGTGTTCTGTCAGTGAAAAGATGGCAGTAAGGCAAAGTCACAAAGTGTTGTGTTGAGAGGAGCAGGCTGAGCAGGAGGAGCTGACAAATGCAGAGAACAGGCAGCTGGCTGCTTGCAAGTTTGTCCGAGGAACTGTTGCTTCCTATAAAAAGTAAATTTTATATACCAAAGGCAGTTTACATGCTGTTTGGCAGTAAAAGTTAGGAATGCAGCTGAGAGGGAGGATGCAGATCACTGCAGACAGACACGGAATTATCTCAGTGGAAAAGATGAGTAACTCCAGAAGAAAGTGCTGTACCAGTGGCTCACTTTCTTTGGTCAGCCCTTGAGAGAGGAAATCAAAATGACAGAAGTTTGTGAGTCTTAACAAATCTTCATTGGAAGAAAGGATGTTTCTTCTGTGTTTCATGTGAAGGAAACCAGTGGTTGTCATTGCCTGTGTAATTCTGTTAACTCGCCATTCCTACGTGTGACAGAATTAAAACGTGTCATATTCCTGTTTGAGTTAATACTTTCCATTCCAAGCTCTCCTTGCTAAGTATTTGTGAAGCAGTCATGCTTTTCTTACTGGGTAACTGTCAGTTGCCTGCCTGGTCTTCTCTATTCCCAGATCCTCCCCCTGACCCAAACTCAAATTACTAGGCACTGTAGGGATAAAACCACGGTATCTCCTCTGTCTCTGGTACTGCAGCACAGGCCTGGCTGAAGCCCAGGTTTTTGGATGGCCTCTGCCTTCCTCTTGCTTGAGGATGCTCTTCCAGGCAAGATCAGTGGATATTTGCAAGGGCTGGAGTCTCACTGTGGCATCTGGAAATCTGCATCTGTAGACTTTGGTCTAGCATTGAGTTGGCCAGCTCACACCAGGTGTAGGTGCTGGTGCATGTGAACACCAGCAACATTGCAGAGTGGGTCCTCCAAATCTGTGTCATGTGTGACACAGGGACTGAGGCCTTAATTCTGTTCTTGTATACACACTGTCCCTGGAAGATGTTTATTTTTCTGATTCTGCTGTTTCCTACCAGAGAAGCTTTGGTGCCTTGTCCCATGTAGATCAGGCACAGATGACTTCTAGTTTATTGAAGTCAAGGGTTTGCTTGAAACTGTGCTCAGCGGTGTGTTCCTCTGAAGCTGGTTGTTCGGCCCTGGCCTGGGGAGCTGGCAGGGTTTGTAGGCACATACTGTTCAGTGAGTGCAGGAAGGTCGTACCTCTGAAGCCTGTAGTCAGTTCTGCTCTGTTTCAGAGGATTTGGCTTTGTGAAATCCTTCCCTCTCTGCTCTTAGGCCTGACAGATGAATGTGATTAAAAATAGATCTGGCTGCGAACTGTTTGAATTCCCAGGTGGCTGGATTTTCGTGTAATAGGACTTTCACCATAATTTATCCTCTTGGGGTGTATTAGCAATGAAAAGCTGCCTTTCTGCAGTCACTGATTCATCATATTTTGTTTTTGCAGTTGCTCAACCTTTATATCATTCATCTTTGCTACTAGGTTGTTTGTGCTACTGTAAAATTTGAGGTACTCTATTGAAGAGAAGCTGTACTGGGAAATTACCCCTTTATTTCACCTGTCCTAGTATATCCTTTCCTTCCTTCCTTGTCTCTCCCTTTTTCTCACTGCTGTGACCGCTGCTCCCACGGGTGGGTCTGTTCTTGGCAGTGAAGGGCTGGTCTGCTCCTGTGGCTGCCTGACCAGCAACACAGAGAGGGTGGCTGGCATCTTGGAAGTAGAAATAACTGGTGTAGACTACATGGCAAAATGTTTTTTCTTTTTGGCAGATCTGCTTTATTTGTCAAATTCCAGCAGCCATGCTTCAGGTGACTCTTGGGGAAGCAGGTTTCCAAATTGTATTGGTGTGGTGACTTAGCTGGTGCCAACTGTTGGTATGACCTCTGTTTGTCCTTCAAAGTCTGTGACAATTGCTCGAGTAATGCTGAGGAAAGTGAAATAGGCAGAGGGAGATTTTCCACCTCAGCTTTTCCAAGTGAGGCTTCAGCTTTGGACCTCTCTCCTCTCAATTATTCCATGGGAATACACCTCAAAATATGTGTGTGTGTTTGAAAGTACAGTGTAATCTGCTGTGTGGTATTTCTGTTAGCATGTCGCCTGATTCACTGGCCTTTTGAAGAACTTGGCGAGGAAAGTATAATTTATAGTTTATGACATATTTATATGGAAACAACAGTATTTTTATCAGTCTCCTGTTTTTCTTTCTCTTCCCTTAACTCGAACTACTCAATTTTAAAAAGTGTATGCATTGTAAATTAGTTTCCTGTATCTATATCTCTTACAAATATTCAGTGGGAACTTTTTATAAAATATACCTTTTTTGACATTGTTACTTTCTATAATTTTTTCAGTGTTGTACGATGCTGACTGAGCATTCCTCCTGTTTCTTGAAGCATCTTGCCTTTGTTAGTGTATAATGTTTCTGCAATTCATTAATCTTTATATGAGTTTCTTCGTAGTGAATGAAAAGAATTGCAGCTATTTCAGGAATCTATGAATAGCTATTTCATAATAAAAGGCTAATAAGAGAGGAGCATTTTTTTCCTGGTAATCTTAGTTTCAAGAGAGGTGGGTACTGAGAGCTCAGTGTTAGAGCCTCCTTGCTAGAACTCGATACTTCAGCTGTGTAAAAGAAGGCTGTAGTCTTCAATGAGATTGCAAAGAGATAAAAATACAGATCCATGCTGTGTCAGAGTAATTCTCGCCACAGCACTGAGTGAGCACTGAGGTCTCTTTATCTAAACCATAAGTGACAGCACTGTTGCCTTCAGCATGGCCAAGAGCTAAGGTAGAAGGAGGGGGACTGGATAACAAGTCCCATTTGAGTGCCTGTAAAAACTAAACAACTAAATTACTTGCAAATTCTATAGTATGCTGCAAGTCCTTCTCTGTTAAGAGGCATTAAATAATTGTGATTTGGAAAGACATCTCAGGATGACCATTTTTCTTTATAGAAAAGGAATTCTGCTAGATTGCTTTGCTCTGTATAGTGAATTGTGGTAGCTGCTGTGAGAGCCCTTCAACCTTAATGCCTTCCTTTTAGGAAGTGGTATTGGTAATGGGAAGTTGTTCAGATTAGGTTATATCAGTGCCTGGTTTCTATCAAACAGCTTTGCAGGAATTGCTGTGTTCTCTTCTAATAAATATGTTCCTCTAATGGCATCTCTTTCTAAATGCAGTCTCAGATGAGATGCTGTAGTACAACTGTTGTTTCATGACTGTACTTAAGAGCATTGCCTTTATATCGTGAAGGCTTATTGTGCTTCAGTTTATTTATGTTTAATTTTTAAGCAGGAGTTCCCTTGAGCTAGGTACTCAGTTTTACTTAAGGCACGTAATAGGTAAGTATTAGATGTGGATAATTGTTTTACTGGCTATGGATTTTCACAGTATAATTAAGGTTAATGTTTTCCTAAACTTATTTGGTTTTATATCCTTTTCAGTTAGTGTCTGATATAAAAGATAGGTTTGTATGCTACCTCTGCTGTAATTTTTTTTTCTAATGTGATTTAATTATTTCTGAGGGAAAAAAAAACCCATCTGGTTTGGCCTCAGTGTTTCAGCAACCTGTAACCTTAGAGGAATGTTCTAAAGCCTGAATTTTTTTTCTCTTGTCAGTAGTTGTCAGGAACAAGTTCCCATTATTAATTGGGCAGTAATATTACCTGTGCTTTGGATTCAGCCCACACAAGGTAGAGTGTCATGATTTAACTGCATCCAGCAACCAATCATCAAGTGAGATCAGGGAGAGAAGAGGAAGGATAAAGGCTGGAAAACTTGTGGGTTGGAGGAAAGACAGTTTAATAGGGAAAGCAAAAGCTGTGCACATAGGCAAAGCTAAACAAGGAATTAATTCACTGCTTCCCAATGGGCAGCCATCCTCAGTAGAGAGCAGGGCCCCATCAGATGTAATGCTGACTTAGGAGGACAAATGCCATCATTCCAAATATTTCCTTTTTCCTCCTTCTCCCCACTTCATTTACTGAGCATGATGTCACACGATGTTACAGAATGCCTCTTTGGTCAGTTTGGGTCACCTCTGTTTCTTTGGTGAGTTTGGGTCCTGGCTGTGTGTCTTCCCAACCTCCCATACAATCCCAGTTCCCTGCCACTGTGGCAGTACAAAGAGCAGAAAAGACCCTGTAAGCCCTGTTCAGCAATAGCAAAAACATCACTGTATTGTCAACCCTGTGTTCAGCACAAACTCAAAACACACTCCCATACTAACTGCTGTGAAGAAAATGAGTTCTATCCCAGCCAAAACCAACACAGTGGATTTCATTACTGGTGCTGAAGACGGGACATCTCTCAGTCAGTAGTTCCAACAAAATAAAGGTGGTTTTTTTTCCTGTTGCCAGAAGCAGCCTTAGGATTTCCCTGTTTAAGAAAGTTACTCCAAATAAGTCTAAATTTATGTGTAGTACTTATGCTGTATCAATTTTGAAAATTATGCTCATTCCTTCCATAAGTAAGAGACATTTGATTTAATGCTGCTGGTTCAAGGCAGTATCAGGAATACACAGATAAATGAATCTTGCCTGTGTATTTGAAAACAGTAGAAACATTTAAATAATGTCTCACTTTACACAGGAAAAATTTTAGGCCCAGATAATAGAGTTCATTGAGTAGGTTTAGACTTGGAACATGTTTTCTGCCTTAAAAGGACAGAACATAGAGTAAGCAGCTTGTTAATGACTTTTAGATACCTGGGACTGTTATTGCAGCAACCACACTTCATGGGAAAATCAAAGACATTTAGATGTATAGCAAGTTTTGTAAATTTCTAAATAAAGATTTTTAAAAAAATCCTCTGTTCCTTCACCCATGCCCCAGCCTGTGCTGGGATCCTCAGGCTGTTGTGAGGAGTTTGTTATTGTTTTCTGTTCATCACAAGAGGTACTTCTATTGAAAAGAAATTAAAAGCCCTTGTGGGAATAGCTGTTCTGTAGGAAGCTGTCAAAGCTTCCTAATTGTATATGCAGTAAAGCTTATATGATACTTTCACAAAAGTTAATTGCTCATATGTTTAATTTAATCACAGAATTCAAGTCTGTAAAGGAATTAAAATCTGGGGCTTGTCCTTTTCTGGTGATGGCTGAATTTTGTGAATGGGATTTTGAATGTGTTTCTTTTATGTGTATATGTGTATACAGGTTTTTAGTTTTTTTTAAATCTAAAGTTGTCCTTTTTTTCCCTTTGGAATTATTGCAATAAAGCAAAATGCCTGTTTTTAATAGACCTGAATGAGGTATGGTATACAGTCGTGATTTTTTCTTTTTGCTTTTTGACTGCCTGTACAAATTAAATTTTACATACCATGTTGCAGTGTGTTAGTAGGCAGTCTGATTTATGGTTGAAGAAAAATACCATTGCTGGTATTTTTTAGAGCCTGGGAAGGAAGGAAATAGGTAGCCTTTCTGGTTGGTCTTTAGTGGAGTGCTCTAAAATGCTTGGACTTCAGTCAAGAGAACAAAAGCCCTCTTGTTGGTTTATGCAGTTTTGGGGTGTGTCTACACCCTAAAAATGTCATAGTAGGATTTATTTTGGAAGCCTTATTTGGAGCTTTCATCACCACCTTGATGAGGAAGGGAGAGCTACTATCGACTCCCCTGTCTGGCCAGTTGCTGACTTAATCCAGCCAAGACAGAAACATTGGTAATAAGGCATCAGTCTGGGCAAATTCTGCCTGGACCTGTCTTTCTGGCCTTGGAGAAGGAATGAGATGTTCACTGAGATTTTTTGCTGCTGTCTGTGCAAATATGGCTGGTGATCTGTACAATGGGAAACTGTGGAATTAGAATATCTACATGTGTTTTAACACAGGCAACTAGTAATGCTTCACTTTGCTGTCTTCGGCTGCTCATCTCATAAAAGGTCCAGTTCGGGATTGCAGCCTTCAAGTCCTTCCTAACATGCTTTTTTCACTATGGCACAGGGGAGGAGGATTGTTCCTTCTGCAAGAAGCTGTGGCTGATGTAGCAGCTTGCCTCCTGCAGCCTCCAGCATGGATGTGTCAGAGGCAGCAGGGGATGAGGGGAACTTAGTGATCTGTAGAAAAGTTCCCCAGGGAGAGTTTAGACATGTCCATTCACTGGTACAGGAGCTGTTGCAGATTCTCAGGGTCCTCTTGCAGATTCTCAAAGAAGCAAGGAGAACCAGTTTAAGCAAATCTAAGTTGTAGGAAGGAGGGCAAAGATTTGGGTCCTTGGTTTTCTAGTTGTTAAAAAATTGTCTAATAGATTTGTGTTACAAAGACATTAGTGTTCTTTTCTTTGCCAACAGGTTACTTATATTTGCTTTGAAAGTTTGGAAACTTTCTGTGCTTGGCATTTTTAGTTAAAAAAACCCAACCTGATGGGGAAAAAAATTCTGAGTGTAGGTCTTGTATTGTGCAAACATGGGGTGCAGAAGTCTAGGTTTATATCTGCTGCTGTGAGGAGCATCTGGGGATTTGGCTCTGCAAGGCTTGCCTTACTTTGCAGGGGTTGCTGTTACTGAAGGGTGATAAGCCAGACTTTGTTTATGTTACAAAGCTGAGCGTTCCAGAAGTGTTTCAGACATCTGCACAGCTTCATTCAGGGTCATTTGTCTTACATGCCACAGACCAGTCCCCAATTCAGAGACAGCCTCCTCCTTCTCCCTGCAAATCCAACCCTCCCAGCGTGGGACACAAGACAAATAATCTTAACTTTTTTGTGACATTTGAGATACCGTCTGATGCTGGGAGGTTCGCACAGTCCAGTCCTGGAAGGTGCGATGGGACCTGCAGGAGGCACATGTCCATCTGGAGCAGGAACTGGGAAGAAGTGTGCCTGAGGCATCACAAGCAATGCTATATGCCTGTTTTTAGGAAGCTCAGCAGGGCTACCCTGGCCACAGCTACATGATTTCCAGTGATTAAAATAGGATTTTGGACACAGAGCTCAGCACAAATACTTGCCTAAAAGAAGGTGTCTCTGAAGCTGAATGCCTCATTTTAAGCCTGGCCCTGTGGGCAGTTTGGGCTCTCCAGGAATGGATTTTAAATTCTCCATGCTTGTTTGTGCTTTTTCTCTCTTCCTTTTTCCCTATCGCTGATGAACAGCAATGGTACTTCAGCTTGGGGCCAGGAAGCACACCAGTATCCTGTAATTGCCTCTCAGACATTTGTAGGGAAGTTGCTTTTGTATAATTGTCTTGTTTTGTTCTAGGCTTGTTTGTTCCCACAGCCTCCTATTACATTAGGACAATTTGTCCCTTTTGGAAGGTTTTCTAAGCCACTGTAAGGTAATTTCATCTGTTCTGACCAGGACATCATTGCTTGTAACTGCATTATATGCAGGTATCCTTAGGGGGTTTTCATACTGTGTGGGCATTTATCAATAGCCTGGGTTTAAATTGAAGAGGGTGGCACAGGAGTAGGAACTGGAGTGCTGTCTTACTGAGCAAGTAAGTTCTTATTGTCTGCAGGTGGAATAGGTGTATAATTACAAGAAACTTCAAGCACTTTTTTAACACAAGCACAGCTCCCTTTTAGAGGTTGGCCTTAGGTCAATTTTTCTGCTATTCTGTAACTGATAGGTATACAAGGCTCTTTTACATAGAAGAGAACTGTGAATTTTGAACTGGTTTGACTGGTCTGGTTTGTGTCCCATGGCATGATAGATACAATATGTTTAATTTTAAACCTTAGTAGATTTCACTTCATTCACAGTGTGCATGAGAAGATACAGTAAAATACATAGTCTGCAGGTTTGACAAACCATTACATCCTTCTGGGATAGCACAAGTCTGAATAGTTCTGTGTCTTGAGGATTTCAATGACTGTATCACAATGCAGCTACTACTTTGGTTTCCTTTCCTCAAAGTGGCACATGAAAAATCTTATTCCTAAAGCATTATTATGTTCAGCATGCATTCTCCTCTGCACACTGGATGGCATTCAGAATGGATGTATGTTACTATTGATTTCTCGACTGTACGGGGTAGAATCAAGATCTGGAGGAGAGTTACAGCTCTCCAAGTGTGGAACGTATCATTTTCAGAGCAGTTAACAAGTGACTGTAAGAAGCAGAGGAAGGGGTAAAAAGTTTACATGAAAGAATTTTTTTGGCACATAATGCTGTGCTAATTATCCAGCAGAATTGGTTTTCTATACAGCCAAGTCTGCACATTTAGTTTCATGACAGTGACGTCCAGGTGCTTATATAGCTGAAATAGCTGCTGTTGTACATGGCCAGAGAAATACAGCTGCTTCTTGCTGAAAGAGCTCTGCAGTCAGGAATTATGCTGTAGTTGCTATTTTTCCCCTTCTTTATAAACTATCCAGAGAAATAAGTACTTGCTGTTCCAGCCCAGGGACAAGTCACCTACTTGGCTGGGTTATAGTGTGTCATTGCAAATGAACAGAGGTCTCCTTTTGGAACCATCAGTTGCAAAAGTATATGTCTGCAGCCCCAAGTCATGGGGTTTGGGTTTTTCTTCAGCACATCTCATGGCAGCTCTAAGGTATTGAGGTTTTTTCCTGAGTCTTGTAAATGTGCTGCTGTCACAGTAATTATTCCCTTGGAAGATGCAGATGTTCTGCTGGTTTTGCAATGTGCCTCTCTAGCATTATTCCAAAACTCACTCGGACCTACTGGAACCTGATGTTACATATTCTGTTTCAGTCAGTTTGATTCCCTTGCTTATCATGTGTTGGAAAGACTGTTGAATTGTTAGCTGAGGAGTCTGAATTCAAACATAAAATCAGGAGCTTGAGCAGCCTGCTGGAGAAGTATACTTCTCTTCATTGATGTGTAGAAGGACCTTTTGGTCCTAAATTTAGCTACTGTGAAGAGAAGTTAGGTGCTTGAAATACACAGTGACTTTGTCTCCCTACCTCCTTAGTCTCATCTGAGAGTGCCACCATGTTAAAGCTCTGAAATGGAAAAGCCAGCATGAGGCCAGTGGATTCAAATTTTCAAGTGAACTCTGTAGTGATTAAACCTAATTGTACATAGGTAGTAAGAGGGAAAGGAATGTGCATATGACTCTTCAAGGACTTGCTTTGATCCCTTGTCTTCTTCTGCTGAGCAGAGAGACACAGTGAGTAGGAGTAGATGCAGATAACACTGGAAAAATACATTAGGTTTCATCCAAGGCTTATGTTATGTTTCAGGCTGTGGCGCTTCCCATGAAGCTGGCTGAAGCCCCAGCCCATGTAGGAGATATCACTAAGGTTGGGTGACTGCAGTCAGCAGCAGAGCTGAGTGAGGAGCAGTGCCCATCTTCTGAGCTCCTGGTCCAGCCCACCATGCTGGGCACTTGCTAGACACTCAGAATTTATTGGTGAATAAAGACATGGGGCAGGAACTGCTCTTTAACTGCTTTTAAGCAGTTGTCAGCTGAGACGTGTGAATTCAACCACTGATGATACCCCTGTTAGGGGGAGCTGTTTCACTTTTGCCACACTAAATTGAATGGTGTAACCCAGGGTGTTTGTGGGACAACCTGTCTGACCACTTCAGAAAAAGCAAGGGTCTCTGTCACATGAAGCCTGGCACTGTGGCAGAGGTGAAGGTGTCACCTTTTTGGTATCAAAGGGGCGAACAGGTGGTGGATGTTAGTCATGCCATGCCAGAGAGAACTTTGCAACAGCCTGTGCACAACAGAATTAAGGAAGGTGGAAAGGATGAGCATTAATCCACTCTGGAAGCCTTCTCTTGCGTAAGAGGCATGGCTTGTGCCTGCTCAGGTCCAGCTGAGGAAGCAGTGTAATCCAGGTGTGACCCTGTCACAGGGTGCACTGAGCCTCTGGGAGCTACCTGTCTTTAGCTCTGGCCTTGCTCCAACCTGAATCCTGTACCTGCATCAAAGTGTCCGCATCTCCTTCTTGGCCTTCCCCTGCTTAAATGGAAACACCTTCAGAGTTCTTGAGCAGAGAGGTCAGCTGCTGATCTGCACAGCTTTTGCTGGCAGTGTCTGTGTAGCTCCCTAGAGCTAGAGATGCTTACATGTTAAGCAAAATGTGTGAACACAGGTTGCATTGTTAAAAGAAGTGTTTGAATCCCCAGCACCACAGTCTTAATCCTGCAGTCATGACAACGCCAAGCAACAATTCTGAGAAAGATGTTGAGTTTGCTGCTGTTGCTTGGGATGCCTTCCAGCTGGAGCAGCCAGACCCCGTTGGTGGCATGGGACCACAGCTGCATCCTGTGCTTTCTCTGAGCACCTCTCTTCTGAGGTGCTGAGGATTCAAAGAGTATGAGGATGAGGGCTCTCATGGGTTACTCTGCTTTGCTTTGGCAAGTCCTCAGGGTATTTATTGCAGTGGTGCATTCAGAGGGGAAGTAAAATGCCAAATAGCTGCCATAACTGGATGTTTCACAGTACTTTCTGTGCTTTGCTTTGAAAATACAAGCCTGAGACTTGACGTGTGCCAGGATCACTGTGAATGCAGACTGAATCTGTGTTTAATTCCTCTTTAGTGTTGGGGTATAAACAAGAAGTATGTGCCCTGGATTCCATCTACTTGCAGAGAAGCAGTAATGGCAGCTCAGCATTGAGACTGATTACTCACAGATTATAGGCAGAAATTGCAGACAGTTTTACTGTTTAAACACTGCTTGGTATTAAACTACTTTTATAGGAGACTGGAAATGCAGATGTCCATTTAATCTGTTCAGCTCTTTCAGTGCTGCATAATGTTGTGAATGACAACCTTTTCCAGCAAAGTGGAAACCTTCATCTGCGTGATTCAGTGGAGTAGGCTTGAAAGTCAGGGAGAAGCTCACTCCTTTCAGTGACAGGAGCTTTAATTTATAGATGATAGGGCTGGTTGTACATTGAGAATGGAATACTCTAAGAGATATAGGATCTTGCTTATATCTTGCTTATAAATCAATAGTGGATATTAAGTTGATTTCCTAAGATATTTTAAGATGGAGCAATGGTGTGAGGTATCCTAAAGTATCCCTTTATTTGAATCTCATGTATTGATTTAGAAGAGAACAGACAAAAAAAGCAGTACTGTTGCAGCCATCTCTCAACATACAGTCTGTATGTACTGAGGTTTTGTCATCACATCTCTAAGTATCACTTTTACCCTTCTTTTCAGCAAGTGTTGGAGGACTGCTTTTGGCTGTTCCCAGCCCAAGTGCTTTTCATTTTGTTACCTCTGAAATGTGGCAGTAATGAACACAGAGAGAGGAACAACACAGCCCTCTCTCATCCTCCCAAAATGGGGATTCAAAAAGCCAAGTCCCTGTGGCTGGCCATTGCCTAGCTGGGCTTGTGTTGGAGCTGCCACAAAGCGAATGGGGCCAAATAAGCGTCCAGGGGGTGTGTGCCTGGAGAAAGTTTGCTGGAAATTTCACCGCAGCTTTCTGATGGCAAGATGAGAATTATTTTCTCTCTGAATGCAAGTGGTGTGCCACTTCAAACTGCCCCTGCTGGAAAAGTAATGAAGAAAATGCTGCATTTACTGTAAAGACAGGCTGCAGCTTGCCTGGAGGGATGCCTTTGGCTCCCAGTGCTGTTTGCTGCCTGCCTGAAGCCAGTGGCTGCTGAGATGGTGCATGTGAGGAGCAGCAGCATTCCCAGGGCCAGTGACTGTGGGTGCCATGGGCAGGGGTCAGGTGGGATGGACTTTTTCCTCTCCTTTCTGCTCCATGGCCTGCCATAGAAAAGGGAGTGATCGCCAAAGCAGATTTTGACAATATTAGACCTGCAGAGCATGGCTTGATCTTTCTTTCTAAAATTGTAAACCACCTCATGAAGGGCATGGTGTTTGGGGAGAAAATAAAGAGCAAGTTCTGCCTTTCTGGGAGGCATCAAGGCTCCTGACATGGCCCTCACTCCAGAAAGTGAGACCTGAGGAGTTATCTCTCCACTTTGCGCTGTGTTTTATGTCACTTTTTTTGGTGATGTTCTTCGTATACATTCATTTTTCCGCCTTCAAACTAATTTAAAAAGACTGAAATGGAGGCCTGTTAAACCTTTCAGCTGCACACATCTGAGCTGTAAGCCAGTAGTAATCGGCTCTCCCAGCCCATTAGAGGCTTCCCAGGGGATTGCTGCATGGGCCTGTGTGTGTGTACATGTAATTAGTGGAGAAAGGACAGTCCCTGTCAGGAGCTGGGCTGGGACTTTGGTCTCCAGAGAGGGCTGTGCTCTTCAGGCTGTGAGGTGAGCAGTTTCAGCACAGCAAACTGGGGAGGTGTCAGCATTTCTTTGATAAGACAGTTTTTTCTGCAAGTGAACTGCAGCTGTTTATTTCAGTGGACAAGTATCATTAGTTTTGGTGGGATGTGTCCAGTACAGAGTCAATGTTTCTTAAAGAAATGAAATAGGTTGATGACTCTTCTTTATCAAATGATGGTAGCTGTTTTGTTCCTCTGCCTAGTGGTCTTTGTTTATTGTGTCATTATGAAGTTGAATGAATTGACATGACTTTAATTTTAAGCAGAAATGATCTTCACCTTTTCAGTTCTCAAAGGCTTCTTGGTCATCATCTGCCCTTCTTCAGTTGTCCCTTAGAAAGGTATGGGAAAGTATTTTTCTGATGTTTTCTGTCTTGTCAGAGTAGTCAAATGCTGCCTTCCATGATGTAATATGTTGCAGTTGGCTCCTTACGTTTTTCTTTCTCAGCTTGCCATAAAAAACTGCTTCCATTTCTGTTATTTGAAGAATTGTATTTATTGATAACTTCTTGATCTAATTTGCTCATATGTGTTTATGAGGAGACCTGATTTACACAGTTCATGCCCTGCCCTTTGAGAAAAGGTTATTCTTGATCACTCCTGTACGCTTTTTACTAAAATCACATTGCAGGAGCATTCTATACTTCTAGCTGTATAGATGCTTATGTTAAAATGTTGCTTTGTGTTGCATTGGTATCATTTGAAATGCAGTTCTTGACCTCCGTTTTCTTAGATATACATATGCAAGTTTGTGCTAGTAATGTTGCAAAACTACTCTGCATTGCCTTGCAGTGGTCTGTATGGTCTCCCTAAGCAGAGTTTTTACATCTTCCCTCTTTGTCCTTAGATTTTTTTAATTTTTTTTTTTTAAGCTCACAGAACCCAGGGAAGTGAGCAGGTTTGTGCAAGATCAGGTCTGTTAAGCAGCTGACATCCATAACACTTAGGCTGATGAAACCCCTTTTTGCATGTTCCTTTTCTAACTGCTGAGTGACCCTTTTCCTGAAGCAAACAGAAACAGGAACCAAGAAGCTTTCTAATGCCATCAGTATAGCAACCTTTTTTATTTCTTGCATAGAAAAACACGTGGTTTGAATTAAAGTTTTGTTATTAATCTTGGGATACCCTTGCAAAGTGAAATTGCTTTAGACATATCTGCAATGAAAACTGAAGGGAATTTGTCCATTTGATTGACAGCTATATGGAGCAGATTATGTGCTATATTTTTGAAGCAGAACTATTGGAAATAAGGTGCAGATTATTGGAATACATATGCACTATATCTAGAATAATACAGGGTTGGCAGGTTGCTTATTCATTGTGTCTGCTATTTTTGCCAACCTTTAAGCATGTTAAGTAGCAGAAAGATGTCAGTGCTGAATTAGTTGCTTTTAGAGGACATTGGTTAAAAGCTGTTTTTATGGTACTTGCAAGCATTACAGAATTGATAACTTAGAAAACATCCATTCTTTCAATTCTCTCCACAAGGTACAGGTTTAACAAGGAAGTAGAAAAGTTGATCTAATATCCAGAAATAAAATACCACTAGCAAAGACTTTGCAGATTAAATCTCTTTCTTTTACTCTTCTCCCTGGGCAGCTTCCACTGTGTATTTTAGCCCTCAGCTGAGAGTCTAGTTACCAAGTGTGATGCTGAAGTTGATACTAAATCTAAATCTTCTCTATGCTTGTGTGGGCTCTCAGTTGAGTAGATTTTATGATGTGCCCTTGGATTAAAACAATGTAGGTATCCCAAGGGGGATAGTATGGGTCTCTGGGCACATAAGCTTTCGAGATACAAAGCTTCAAAGTAAAAGTACAAGCAAGAGCTGCTCCCTCAAACAGGATCACCTCATAAATATTTTTGTAAGTAGAAAAGTAGAAGATGCATGGATGTGACTGCTCAACTGTGGCTGTTCGTAAGTTACATCCAAGGAAGACCTCTGTGCTAGCACTGGCCTTCTCTGTTGATACCTCCAAGCACAAGCCTGCAGAAGACCATGAGATTGCTTTTTGATGTTTGCTGATATGTATCAGGTTGAGATTTGCTTTTCCTACCATGCCAAAAAAATCTGATCCTCAAGTTGGTGACCTTTATCTGATAAGGGATTTAAGAATAGAGCAGAGTATTCAGGGTTTGAGTTTGAAGTATGAGAAATTTACTTCTCTTTGTTGTTCTCTTCCTCACCTCCCAAGCCAGGTGATGTATTTTCTCACTCAGTAGGTAAATACACTTGCCAGGTTTTGTTTCTCTGCTGTCTATGTGTAGTTCAAACAAGGCAAAAGAAAGTGTATGTTACTAATCCAACAGTAGAAGTGTGCAAGTTAGAGAACATGGTCCCAAAAATACATGGATTCAGTCTGTTTTGTCTGCTGTGCATTCACATTGCCCCCTCTCAGGAGGTGACTCAGGTGCACAGAAGGATTCCTGGCTGCAGGGCAGTGATCTGGAGGGTATTAGAAGCGTATCAGGAAAGTAGAGGAAAACAAGAAATAAAAAGAGAATTTGACAGACCTCATTCTGGTTTCTGCTTAGTAGCTTCCCGTTTTATGCTGTATGTAAGCAGTGCTTTAGCCATTATACAGACAAAGCCTAACAAAGAGACTTGCTTGCTGGCAGAAAGTTGCTTAAAATAACTTACTGAGAATAAAGAGGCTGCCCAGGTCAATAATGCTGTGAAATCCTCAATGTGTAACAGCTCCAGGAGGTTTTGTTGGCATATAGATTTTAAAAGCTTTAGACTGTTGATAAGGCAGTGAAGATTGTGTAGTGTTGCTAACCTTGTATTCCTGGTGCTGGGACAGCTATAGGAAGATTTGAGATTTGTCTACAGAAATACTGAAATCTTTGTTCCCTCCATCAGAACTCTGATTTAAAGTATGAATGCTAGAAAGAAAGAAAGAATTGTTCTTTGTTAGAAGATACTTAATACTGTTAAGAAGTCTTTGTTGTATTTTACTTTTCAGTCGGATCTATGACTGTTAAAAATGCTGTCAAACAACTTACTTGGCTTGCTTTCCACTGAATCAAGGGAAGTAGATTTATCTAATATGGTGTAATTTATCCCTGCCTTCATTACGAATGTATTAATTCTTTTGATCCTAATTTAAATAGCATTATTTTTAAAACATCAGCTGAAGGTAATCAATGTGAAGCTTACTTCAATTGTATTAAAAGTAGTTGCTCATGATAACTGGGAGAGATTGTTGTCACTAGAATTTCAATTAAACCAACAGCTTTCTTAACCATGCTTTAAACCAAAAAAAAATATGTGCTGTTTGACGGTGGTCCCTTATGTAATTACAGTTGAAACTTTTATTTTGAGAAATTCCCATATCTTCAGAGTTTTTTGGTCCATGTTCTGCCATATCCATCTGCACAGCTCATAGGGAGGCACTAGCACAAGGGAAAGAAGCAGGAAAGGGGAACTTGTGTAGGAAGTCTGGCATCAGCCCTTCCACCGCTTGTGGAGTAGCCCTTTTATTTTAGAGTGCTTTTTACTGTGCAGTTTTAGCCTGATGCTCTCCGTGTCCATGTACACTTGTGGGGGGTTTTAAGAGCAGACATGTTAGCTGGTTCTTCTCAGGAATATGAATGCTTGTTAATTGTTACAGTGTGTGCAGGCACAGGTATGGAGGCTCACAGCAGACTGCCTCACCAAGGTTCTGCCTTGGTTTGTCTTGCTGCGCAGTTGATGTGGGCAACCGTGTGGGGAGAAATTCCCAACAGTATAGTTGAAATTCTCTTTTAGTGGTTCTGCTCAGTATATCTACCTAGTTTCTGAATGCAGCTCTGGGCTGTGTATGTCTTTAGAAGAAATTGTACCCATGGTTCCCTTGTCCAGTCTGATGCTGCACCAGAGTACTGTCAGGAAAGCCAAAGACAGAGGGAGGGTAGGAGGGAAAATTCTTCCTCCTTGCCTCAGCCCCAGCTGGCTAGGAATTTGTCTAGCATTGCTGGCAGGATGCTGTGTCCTCCCCAGCACAACCTGTTTGCTGTCTTTGGCTGTGCTTGTGGCAGTGCTGCACTAGTTCCTTCTCCCTGGTGGAAGGAGGGGAGTTGTGCCTGAAGGGCAGCATACCAGACAGAAGACTGCTTCTGAAGACACATAGCCTGTGTGAGCCACCCTGTCTCTGATTTCACTCAACTGCTTTTATAGTGGAAGTTATTAGAATGATGTTTTATCCTATGTGAAGTAAACTTGTTTCTTATCTTTGTAGGCATCAAAGAGGATATGAAAACCAAGCCTTTGTAGCAAAAATTCAGTTAAGTAAGATGGAATCAGAGTGCTGAATCCAACAATTTAATCTTGGAAACCAGTGAGATGAGTTGACACCTGGAAATAGCAATAAAATAATCTTTGTTGTCTTTCTGTTTTGGGATGTGGAATACAATGAGGTATCTCACAGAGATGTACATGGTGTCTCAATGCTGTCTGTGTTTGCTGTCAGTGTCTGAGAAGAGTATACCAGTGGAAAGAAGTAGTAGTGATACCGTTTATCTGTCTGGCAGCAGAGACTGTGGCTTAATTTAACCAAGTTTTGAATTTACCAGTGCTTTTGACCTAGGACAAACTAATTCCCTACCTCTGTGCTTCCAGCACCTAACAAGTTGGAAGTAGTTACCTGAATAAATGAAGTGATTGTTTTCCTGGACTGGAGAAAGAAGTCAGCACATCCAGCATGCTCTGGCTAATGCAAAATTAACATTGATCTGCAGTTCAGTTTACATTTTGCATCATTATACAGTACTGGTTTTGAGCTGATTATCTTCTCTGCTAGCACCCCAATGGTAAAAAGATGATGATTTGGGGGGGGTTATGTATTTGTTTATGGGATGAGTTCTTGTATCGAATGCTCAGTCTGCATATTCTGTTGCAGTGAAACTGAGAGACCCTGGTGTTTCATTTAAGCATACTTACAGCTTATTTGAGCTCTAGTTTCCTTAACTAAGAATCTAGCAAGCCTGGGATATAAATGTGCTACCACCTGTATTCCTCTCAGTTCTAGGAAATCCAGGATTTCTCTTAATGTAGTGGAGTTTATCTTCTGAAATAGGTTGCATGTGTTTGTAGGAGGGAGAGAAGTTCCTGCAGCTCTTTGCTACAACTGAACACAACTTTAGAAATATCAAGCAGATTGTGGGTGTACCAAGTAGTCATTTTTCTGCTTGTGGGGAGCTTTGGTGGGATATCACCAGGAGTGCTGGGGGCTGCAGGTGACAAACAGGAGTGTCCTCTGAGGTAGTCATTGTTGTTCAGTGAGTAAGGCTCTGTTGAATAACAGATTATGCATTACAGAACTGGAAATGCTCACTCCTTAAACTGTGAAGTTGATTCCTCCTCATCTCTGACAAATTTCATCTGCCATGCATAACATTTGCTAGCAGTATTTCATTGCTGTGTAATGTAACCATAATAATGTAGTTGTTTTATATATAGTTTTCCTGTTTATGCAGAAGGAATGTAATTGATTGAGACAGTTTATTGCTAATTCTTGCTACCAATGGCAAAGAGATCTTAATTTAAATGATTACATGTTAGTTGACTCTCAGTTCCTCACATGGGGTTATTTTGTTGAAACCCATGGACCGGAAAGGAATCAATATGGGGATTCTGAAACCTGGTGGAGGTTTGCAGTGCTCCCACTACGATTGATTACAGCTGCTTTTGTAGAGTTTTAAAAAGAACAATCTGTATTAAAAACATTATTCTTTGGTATGAACTGTAACAACTCTACATAGGTTTCCATGGGGTCTGCCCTGCAATTTGACCACTTCAAGGAATTGCAGTAATCACCACTGGGCCAGGGCAGTGAGGCAGAGGAAAGGCTATTCGGTGGGGAGTTATTGGCATGAATGCCAAAGAGGTTACCCTGACAGCTTTAATCATTCATCCACACTCTCAAGAGGAGGGAGGAAAATATAAGTGTTAGTTCTTCTGATTGATTAGCAAAAAGGATCAGTAAAGCATGAAAGGAGAGAGGAGGTGTGCGTGGAAGAGCCAATATGCATTAGACATGAAAGCACTGAGTGGGGCAGGTACTTGCAGTTATGAACTCTACTCCAAAAGCTACCTGCTTCTCCTTTTCCTGTCAGACTTGTGACTGGTGATTCAAAGACAGGCTGACCTCTTCATTCAGCATTTTCAAAGGAGTTCATTTGGCTTCTCAGTCATGGCTGTGCCTTAAATTTCACCTGTCTGCACATGGACTGCTGTGTCCTTAAAAAACTGATTAGCATTTTGAGCTGTGACAACAATTTGCATGGTGATTTTGATCCTATTTTTAGGGAAACCGATGGAAAATGTGCAGGAAATTGCTGTGCTAATTGAGATAAATCAATCTGTGATGCACATTGCTGGCTACTGGCTTCTGATGCTGTTTCACCTGTATATTGCCCTTTAATATTTCAGTCTGGAGTAGCACTTTGGAAGCTGATCCAGCTGTAGCCCTTTAAAATAGTTTCCCTGTTGTATCGTGCCTATGTCAAAGGCAGAGTTGAAGAATAAACTGTTCTTTGCACCGATTGATGGCTTGGCATGAAAGCTTGAAAGGGCTTTGATTCTTCTAATTTGGGGATACCCAGAGAAACTTTGATACTAAACTTCTGCTTCTATGTGGGAAACAGGAATTGATGTGTACTCTAATTGACTGCTAAGCAGACTTGAGATTTTCAAGGTGAAGGAGACAACTGCAGTGTTCATTTCTGGGTTTCACATACAGGAAAAGACCATTTGGTGTGGAGTTAGAGAACATCAAGCTGAGGGGTTTGCATAAACAGCACAGCAGTACTGTTTGACTCAGGTGACATCAGATTTGGTGGGCCCCTCTATAATTTCTAAGTAACCATTTTGAAGTTGGAGTAAGTTTTATGTGGTCATGGAATTAGTAAGATCTCTTGGTCCTAAGCTGTAGCCCATGTAGAACTGCTCTTCACTGTACTATAGTGGTGGCAAAGATCCACAGAGGTAAAGGTTGTTTTTTGCAGAAAATTATTATAACTGACTGAAGATACAGGTAACTTCCTCAGAGTAGATGATGAATATATCTTTGGAGTGGCATGACTATGGTCTTATTCAGGTAGCAGTCCTTTAATATTACTCATGAGCTTGAGCCTAATTTAATAGCCATGGGTAGGGAGGCTGTAGGGTAACTGATGTGGAGACCGTGGAGGAAGTTGTTTGATCTGTCCTTCATCACCGGTGATGCTGTTGGTACTCGTGTGTAAGGACAGAAAGCTCTGCCTTGTCTTGCTGCCATGCTTGCTTGTCTCCCTCCTGCATCTTCATACAGCA